>VXJJ01000022.1:0-1200000 GCA_020272525.1 Epicoccum sorghinum | reverse complement strand
CGTATGGCGAGCGTCTGAGGCTTACGTAGGATTGAATCTGGCTTGGTCGACTGCTCGGTGGCTGATTTGATAGCGGGTCGCGACTACTGAGAGAGATGCGTCGTGTTTGCTGATCAAGGCGGGAAGTGTATTCCCAGGCGCGCAGTGCAAGCTGGTCACGTCGCGGCAGAGCCGATGCTTGATGCGTTGTCAATGGGCAGGCTTATGAGGCCAGGTGCTTGAGACGCGCACGGTTGTAGTCTCAGCGCAGGTCTTGAGGCGCAATGACGGCGATTGGGTGCCGAGTCAGATCTGGGGCGGTGCACTCGCACAGAGGGCAGAGTGAACCGGCGATAGTAAGAATGGGCAGTCTAGAGGCCCGCTCCGTGTGGGGAAGAGGGTGTTTCAGGGCTTCACCCAGTCAAAGGAGACTGCGAAAGATGTCTACACTGTTAGGAGTAACGTCAGCTAGTCCGAGGCACGAATACTCGAGCAATTGGAGGAGCTCGGGGGCGGGCATGTGTTGGCGGGCGGGCGATTGGAGGTGATGCGCTGGCAATGCAGGTTCATGCAGGCTCGTGGAGACACTTACCGACTTTAATCAGCGCGGCACATGCACGTCGCAGAGGCACGCCCGGTCGATTGCTGCGCCGGCGAGGTGACGCTGGCTGGCGTGGAGGCGTCGTAGGGCTCAAGTAGTGGAGGTGCTAGAGCGTGCTCGGGTGGCGGCTGTAGATACCAATGCAATGCTTCTTAGGGCGACCAGCGACTGCGCGGAGATAAATTGTGCAGTGCGCAGGTGATGCTCGCGATAGATAGCAGGCTCAGTCCAAGGGCTGCTAGCAGACAGCGCGCGCGATACAAGCGTGGGCAGCTTTATTGCGTCGTGTGTTCCCTGTGCCTGATGGGGCGCTGTTAGCAGGAGCGCATCAGCATGGCAGGCCGGGAAGGCGCGAGCGCGACAGCATCCAGCGCCGGGGCCAAGACAGCTCGGATAGCAGGCTGGACGTGGACATGCGGCGCTGCAAACGTCGCGCAGGAACAGTGCAAAAACAACATGGTGGCGCGTCGCGATAACAGCGATCGACGGCAAAGTATACCAAGCAGATGGGCGTGGGGACTTACAGATGCAGCAGGCCGCAGCGAAGTTCGGTCACGAGATTTTGTGGTGGTGAGGAGCGCGACTCGCGTTGACTGGCTGAGAGGGCGGCAGGACGCAACTCTTGTCTTACCGACGCGTGCTTCGACCTGCGAGAAGCAAGTTTGCACTGGGCAGCGCGCCGAATGGAAGCGCCGGGCAGCTGCACAAAGGTACCCGGTGCGGTTTGACGTTTGTGACCACGAGCGCGTTGTAGCGCAAAGACTCGTGATTCTGGTTGATGCTATGGCTAGTCGTGGTGGTGCAGGATGATTGGAGAAGGGAAGGAGAAGCTGTGGTTGGGCGCGAGAGGGAAAGGGCGACGGGCGGGGTTCTTCTATTCGCGGAAGGCGCGGGCTGTTGACAGGGATGCCTGCCAATAACAGATCAGCCACGGGCGAGCTTTCGCGACGCCCCAGCACTGCGCAGCCGGGGCCTCTCGTGCGCGACCATGCTGCACATCACTCCGGGGAGCGCCTCTACAGAAGCTGCTGCTCTCTGCGCGCGCGCCCGCTCTGTGTGCGCGGTGCTGCGCTTGAAAGGGCTGTAGCAGGGCGGACAAGGGAGAGCCGCCGGACGTCATGGCCCGGTTGAGAAGCGGGCAGCATGAGAGCGGTCAGCCCCGAGCGTCGAGGGCTACGCAACGCAACGCGACGTGCAAATGCAATTGAGTTCCGTGGCAGGTGCAGACGAGATGAACGAACGTGCTCCTTGTCATCACTCCAGCCCACAGCCTGCCCGGGCGTCAGGTAAATAAAATGCACATGCGACAGGCAAATCACAGTCGCACCTCGCCGAAAATCCCGCGCGCGTAGCCAACGTGATCTCGCAGCGCTGAGGTTGCTGCGAGTGCTGGCGGCCGATTCGCTGACCCTTCGAAATTACGGCATTCCCAGCTTCCCACTGCCAGCTGCAAGCTGCCAGCGTCCAAGCTCCCAAACCAGCCTAAACCCGTGCTCCGAGACCGCAAGCCTCAACAAGAGACGGCAGCTCTGCAACAGCGAAAGCGAAAGCACGAATGCACGGCAGCAAACGCCCTGCCCGTCGGTATCACTCGGGGTCAGACACTCACGCGCTGGTCACAGTGGCACAAAGCGCACGCTTCTCTCCCTCCAGCGCCCAGCGCGCCTCTGCAAGCCCTACGTGAGCTTTCCCAGCGTCTTTCAATGCTCCTCGCTGCCCTGCCACGAACGCTGCAAGTCCAGAGCGTTGCCTCTGCTGCTGCTGCTGTGCCTGTGTCGAGCTGTGATGCTGTCATCTGCCGTCTATTGGCTGCGTAGCTGTCTCGTCTGCGTCTCAGAAGCATACAACGTCAGCACAATGCCATGCAGCTTAGCCTGCGCCTGAGCGTCCAAGCTCCTGATCGTCACGATGGGGCCAGCGGGCACATGGATGGAGCGTGTTAATACGCGCAGATCCCATCACGAAGCTTTTGTTTGACCAGCATGTCTCGGCTAGGTCAACCTTGTGTGAGAAGCTGGACAACGTGCTGTACTGACGTGCTGGATGGAGCAGTTGAACAAAGCGCGTTCTCTGAGAACCAAGGCCAGGCTCCAACCCCCAGTTTGCCTGCTGCGTCATCCCGTCGACCGTCTCCAGCCGACGGCAGCCCGCCCACCAGCTTGGACCAGCCGATAGTCAACCGTCCCGGCATGTGAAGTCACACCAAACATGACAGCGTAGGATCGATGCTACACGCAGCGCCAGCCCGCTGTTTCGTAAAAGGAGAATCGACAGAAACTTCCTTAATGTTCAAATGCCATGTTATTTACAAGCACATCGTAGCTCCTGACATGCTTTGTAGCTGTTGACAACGTCGTCCAGATGAAACCGTATACATGACAGCATGAAGGAGTAAGTTATACGATGCCGTCTCCTCCTTTACAGCCAGACCCGTTCTGAAAAGAAGGAATGCATCCATAGGTCTCGTTTCTTCTCCAGCCATGCTCGAATATCGATATTGCCCTGCATCATCATGCCTTCGATCTACCGTCCGAGCGATTGCAACCCTGGTAAGGCGCAGCTGGACACGAGGTCGACCTGCGCCAGCACGCGACACTTCCCTGTTTCTCTTGAGATGCGGTGTGACCTCTGTTATATTCTATGCAGTGCACGCAATCGAGTCCTGCATTAAACTCCTTGCATGTCAAAGGGTTACAATTCTTACACTCCACCCTAAAGGCAAGGCTTCCGACACGGGTTTACATAAGAAATTTGAATATACAACAACACTCTGGTTGTTGTCAGGATGTCTTCATGCACTATGACTACTATAGTACAGATTGACCGAACGTAAGCAAGAACATGTCGCCATAGCCGCTCGAGGGCAGCAGGGATATCTTCAAAACATGAACTGAGAGCGCAAATCGTAAATCGTGACAGCGCCGGAATTGCAGCACATCTCTCCAAAATCCTCTTCATTCCTTCTTCAAGGGACGTCAACAGCCTTGATAAGAATAATTATGTTGATGCTGATCCGCCATATAGTGCATAGCTTGGTATGTGCCCGTTGGAGACTGCTGCTGATACTGCATCTGCATTGTTGGATCGAAGCCTCCAGTCATATTCTGCTGGTCGGGAGTAAAGTAGTTGGGAAAGGCGGTGGTCTCTGTTGGAGAGTTTGTGAACAATGCTTGATCCTGCTGTTGGATGGTTGACACAGGACCCATATTCAGGTATGACGGATTGTGCATATCGAATCCGTTATTGAACACCTGAGGAGATCTGGGAGGATTTTGTAGACCTGGATACGTCTGATTGGAGTAGAGAGCATTGTTTGCAGCATATGCGGCATACCCCCCCTGCTGCGGCGCAACCATCTGAGGTGGTGGGTATGAATGCATGATACCAGCTGCAGGCTCAGTAGGGTTATTGTGCGGGACCCGAGCGAATGGATCGATACCAGGCGCAAAGGTTGTATTGGGAGAACGCGGCAACGGACTGCCACCAACTGGCTTCCTGGTGATCGAGGCTGATAGTTTGCGCGCATCTGGAAGTTCTTGCACAGGACTGATGATGGTGTCGGCATTCAGTATCTTCTGCTCGACCAGAGGAAGAATGGGCATGCTGATTTGCTCCATGTGCTTTGCCAAATGCACAGTAAGCTTCTTCCAGCTGTTACAAATGTTCCCACAAAAACGACACGGCTCGTCTTTGGGTTGCTTCGTCGTATCACGACGGCATCTTTCTACGATGGCCCATATGTCGTCTGGTAGAAGGTCAGTACGCAATTCCTGTGGAGCGTCCCAGCTGTACATACCCGAATCGTTACTTGCGGACGGATCTTTGTTGGACGCACGCCCTGTCCGTTGCTTCGGTTCCGCAATCTTGTGCTCTCGAACAAGATGTTGCACGAAGTTGTCCTTACGGAAACATGTATGATTGCAATCAGTGATGTTGCACGTCCAATTTTCTAGTTGCCGATGGCGTTCGTTCTCGTGACGGACCCAGTCAGCTTTGCGTTTGAAGGATTTCGGTTCCTGACAGCCGGGGAATGTGCACGTAAAAGGTTGGACGTCTTCGTGCACATGCTTGGTCCAATCGGAAGGTTTGTAAAACTTTTTAACCTTGAAACACAATGGACATTCAAACTCTGCTGGCAAACGTTTCACAGGGGGCAGAGGAACACCGGATGGAAATTGCGCTGCTACGACAGTCCCTTCTGGCGGGAGTTCGTCATCATCGTCCTCTTCGCCTGGCACTGTGATCTGGAAACCGACGAAAGGTGCTTCAGGATCTTTGCTGCCAGCTTTGGGTGGGAGTTGTTTGGCTTCGCCTCCAAGTTCTGTGCAAAACTTCCCAGACGGGCAGTTCCTGTTCTGCACAGCGTTGATATGCTTTACCCGAAACTCCAGCAGTCGTTTATATCTTCTGATCTGCTCCTGAGCAACCCGTTCGACCATGAAGTCAGCCAGACGAGGGTTCAATTGTCGGGCATGGGTTCGGTAACCCTCTTGATTTGGAATTATCGGGTCAGTGCGCACTTTGAGATCCATTGTGATGGGATCTTGCTCGTCATCATCGTCTTCAGCAGCAGGGCTTGGCTGTACAGATTGCTTAGTCGCCTCAGTGTCGGCAAGCGGTGAAGCCAGCATGGGCATTGGCGGGCCACCGTGCTGTGTCATCAACTCAGCAAGGCCAAATGACTTGCCAGAATCGCCTCTGCTTCTACCAATGTCACTCCGACTGCGAGTCCGTTTTATGAGCTTCTTTGGGCCTTGGTACCATTGACCTGAGCCAGCATTCACACCCAAAGAGCTCGAGGTGGCACCATCCTTGCTTTTGTCGCTCAGATTGGTGTTCACTCTGGGAGATTTGGGTCTACCCCAACTGCCAATACGTTTTGGTTTCTCGAATATAGGGTCCGATCCTGCGTCTGATGACTGCTGTACTGGCATACTGCCTTTTCGCTTGAGGAGGTTGCTCGGGGTGCGGCGAATGCTTCGCAGAAAGCTTGGTCGGCGTTGACTGTCATCGCTTTTGCGAGGTTCAGGTTTGACCAAACGGGCAACGCCTGGAGCGCCGTGAATACTCGCAAGATCTGGCTCACTTAGACGGCGTGACCCAACAGTTGCTGCAAGTGATGCAGATTCTACGTCCTTCGCTCGCTGCCGGAAGCGCATCATTGCTGCATTCGACGTAGGAGGCTGATAATAGCTTGATGTCGTTGGCGGCTGAACAGGCACATCCATCCATGGTTGCACGATAGCTTCGGATGTGGGACTTGGCTCTCGTGTGGCAGGGAAGTAGGACTCCTCTTGGTCTGTATATATGTTGACCGATGCTGGCGGTGAATCCGAGCCAAAGCCGTCGTCTTCGTCTTCGTCGCCATAGTCGCTTTCCTCATTGATATACCTGGGGCTGAAGTTATCCAAAGCGACATGTTCGCTCAGTCCAAAGTTTTCCTGGATAGCTAAGCGATTAGCATCGTTTTGGCTCTTTGCGCGGCGCCGTCCAACGTGGGGCTTGAGGTAACTGCTTGAGGAGCCAATGTCTCCTGCTTCGCTCCCAACCTCGCTCTTGGAAAGCCAGTCTTGTACTTCAAGCTTCTTTTCCATTTTCGCCCTACGCTCCTCAATATCGTCGAGGCTCGGCACCAGCATATTGCCCATCATCTGTCGGTCTTCGGGGCCCAACCCTGCTTGGCCGTGACTGCTAGCGCTGAGCCACGAGCCGTCTTCATTACGTTCTGTTCTGCGATAAATGGGGTGAGCACGTCCTTGCTCTTGGGCGTCATCTTCATCAGATGATTCATTTGCTGGATATGGGGAGAGATGATTGCCGGAGCGTCGGCTACTCAGACTCCGTCTGCCCAATCCTTGGCTATTATCAGAATGTGATGGAGAGTCCTCTCTACTGCTGTAGTTCTCGACTCTCACAATAGGGCTTGTCATGTGGCGTGTCAGCGGACGAGGGCTTGCTAACGACGTATACCCGGGGCTGTTGGTCAGGGGCGGGCTTTGCAAGGGTTTCCTCGGTATGGTGTGTAACGTATTGTTTGCTGCTTTGGGAGGTACGAATGAACTCTGACTGTCTCCGGAATATTGTCTCGAAGGGTAGATGGAAGCATCATTGCCAGTTGCAGGGCTAGAGACATTCGTCATACTTGGAGATATCAATTGACTGTGCTGGATGTATGTCCCATTGACTGTCGGCATGTGTGATTGAGCGTTGTATGTATTCAGGGTGCCTGATGTCAGAAGAGACATGTCGACATCTCCTTGATATGGAGGGAAAGCTGTTGTAGCGGAGTCCTCGGCAAAGTTCAAGTTCGAGAATGATTCGTCAAGATATTGGCTACTGAAGCTCGGCGTGGTGTAGTTGCTCAGATCATTCTGGTTAAGATCGCTTGCGTATCCTGGCTCTGGGCTTAGGTGATCTGCTGAATGTGACGGCGAGGTAGATTGGCCAGCGTTGTTGTACGCTCCTGGGGAAAGGCTTTGCCTTGCACTGTACGCATTGAGTGGAGGGTATGAGCGGCCGACCATGTCAGGGTGGAGGGTGGAGTCGAAAGAGGATCCAAGGTTAGGGGCAAAAGTACAGTCTTGACCTGACATGGTCATCGAGTTGTCGTAGGTCATGCTCGTAGGCTCCGCCGAGAAGGTAAATCCGCCTTGCGCATCTGCCATTGTAAAGGCCCCATTGCCAGACACAGGCGGGTAATCATTGGTGGGCGCATCCTCGAGGTGGCGGTGCTGACGCCGCTGGTCATCTTGTGGCTGCATACCAGCGTCGATCGCGTTCATCGCCAACGGCTGTCCGAGCCTCCTGGAATTGCAGGTTGGACAGGTGAATAGTAAAGTGTTGTGCTGCAGGCAAGAGATCCGCTCGAACACACATCAAAGCCAAACGTGACTCCAAAATCCGGCGTTCAAGGAGACATAATGTTGCCTGAATGTTCGGGAGGGGATTAAGCGGCCGACGAACAACAGAATAGCTCAGCAGCGCAGCAAAACGCGCAAACAGAGTACAGAGAGGCGACCCAGGTAGGTAATACCTCTGCACGGTGGCCTAGTCTGAAGCCTGACGTCTGAGATCTGCCTTGCGCAGGGTAGTTGATGCAGTGGCAGGGGCGGTGTCGGGCTTTTGCGAAGTCGACCACTTTACGAAAGACTAGAAGATGGAAACGGGAAAAGCGCGTGTGAGGTACAGAGGGAATGCGTCAGTGGGTCGAACGGTAGGCGAGTGCAGCGCAAAGTCTCGTGTAATGTGGTTGATGCTGCGGCTGGCTAGTGTTACTCAAGGCTGACTTGTCATGTCAGGATCTCCCAGTTGGCAGGGGCAGTGGAGACAGACGTTCGCTGTGCAGACGTTTCTAACGGAGCCGACAGAAACACGGTTGTCAAGCTGGTCTGACGAATGCCGGTGGAAGAAAGGACAAAACAAGCGCACGCCTGCACGGAAGCTGCGAGCTTGAGTGACAGTGATTCTGCCTGACCGGTTCTTGGCATTTGATGATACAGCGGCAGGCACAGCCCCAACCTGCTGAAACGGGATAGGTGGCTATGCTTGTTGATACAAGTCTGCAGACGCACTTTCGAATCGGAGCATCTCTCCGCCTTACAAACACCACTTCGTCGCGTCTTAAGCTTTGCTTGCACGCTCGCCTTCAATCCCCACCCCTCTTGATTGTAGCGCCCGCTGGCGCTTAGCCTGGAAATAAGAGCCGTGCCGCCAGATGCTATATAAAGACGGATCAAGATTTCCATGCGGGTTCAAGTCGAACATAGCAAGCCGGGTCCTTATGAATTGACCAAGACGGAGCAACCGGCCGTGCAGAAAAGGACCTGGACGCTCAAAAACGTGTTTGCACCTGTCTATGGACGCCTTAAAACCTTCAACACAGCGTGGCGGAGCAAAACTAAGCTCATGCCAGCCACGTCGCAGGTCTAGCCTGGCATGCCGTGTTCCGAGCGCGGTTGTGGGGCGACCAGCCCTGGGAGAGGATAGAGCAAAGACACGTGATGTGTCCTGTGTGTGTAAGCATTGGGAGATAAAAATGACAGAGTACCTTGAGGCTTCAAGTACGCAATTGAACAGATCGCATATCTCTACCACAGGATGTAATGTTTCAGTCGAATTGATTGCCGACTCCCAGATCTCGACGCGACGCGGAAAGTAAATCTTCAACCTTCTTCTGACCCTCAAGTAAAACAAAATAGACCAATTAATGATAGATTTTCGTACCTAGAAACCAAGGCGTCACCTTGAAGTATCCAGCCCTGCGTTGCGCGCAATGAGCACTCTCAAAGATGGGCGATTATTCGGAGCAGTGTCTCCACACATGGCCCGAGAGCAACAGTGACCCGATGCGGGGCCAGACAGAAGGTCGAGCTGCTCCTGCTACTGCTACGAAGACGAAGGCCGTTGATTGACGGACGTGAGGCTCAAGTTTAGCCGCGGACATCTGCATCTGGAATTGTTGGTGCACTCATTGCCGGCAATTGCACGCGGGCGATTCAATTTACTGGACCCTCGATTTCGGTCAAATGGAATTCCCCACTGCTCCAGCTTCCTGCCCACAAGGATGGGCCGTGGCTCGTCTCCAGAATGCGGCCATGTTTTCCCCTTCCATTTACTAACACCAGATAACATCTCTTGCTTTCACTTTCCTGCAGCTCACCCCTCCTAAGTGTACCAGACCCCCGCGCGTCAGTGTTTGTCTGCATGTGACGGAATCACCAGACTAGCTACCACCAACGCGCGCACAACACGCACACACCCAAAACATTCGACAGCCCCTCTATAGGCTTCTTCGTCAAAAGTTGTTGAAAGATCCTATATTTCGAAACAGCAACCATGCCTGGGCTCGACCAGATCATCCCGCAGCCCGACTCAAGGGAGCTCCTCCCTCCGCTCCTGGCCTGTCTTTCAGTCTCAGGCAAAGCAAAGGAGGCCCCGCCAGGTCTACTACCCCTTGTGTCGCCTATCCTTCGCCAGCGACTTCAGCTCGTTGCCTCAGATGATTGGCTTTCGCTTCTCTGCTGGGACAAGGACGTTGCCGCGAGACTGCCGTCAGTCATCGAGAAGATCCACGTCGAGCCACACCCCGCCTCAGGCGAGATCGAGCCAGAAGACCCAGACCAAATACTATACAGGCGTTCAGACCCCGAGACACTGCACGCGAGACTCGTGTTGAGCGAATTCGGCATTGTCCCGGCATACCTTTGGTGCACAGGAGGAGAAGGCGGCAACAAATGGCTCCTTGCTGAGCTGAGAGGATTGGCAGATGCCGACGATGGGACCGAGTGGTTCGAAAACATGAGCGAGGCAAATGAGGCAGGCTTCCGTCGCAAGACTTCGAGAACCTACGACGCTCCCACAAGTCAGATCCCACAATACTCAGAATCACAAGAGGAGAACGATGATGATGACGACGGCTCCTACTGGGCCGCATATGATCAGACACCCAACGTCCGCACACCTGCGGCGAAACGCTCGCCGGCGCCTCAGACAAATGGTCGAACTCAGGTTGGCCCAACGCAGTCCGAACTCGAATACTTTGCGCGGTATGCTTCAGAGGTACAGCCCGCCTTAGATGCCCACGACCCCGACGAAGAGAGCCCGGAAGTCGGCCAATCCACACTCAACGGCAACGCTCTCAATTACACGCGCGCACCCCAGAGCGAGCCTCTTGAGACGTCCAATCTGGGTCCCAATGGATACGACTCGTCGCTTCCTCCACCGTATGTGAATGGAGCCGATGGGGAGCAGAGAATAGAGCACATTGAGTCTGTGGATGTTGCGAGGACAACAGCTCTGAATCACCCTAGGCCAAGCTCGTCCACGTCGTCTAGGTCGGTAGAGAGATTGGAGAGGGAAGCGGCCAACTCCAGCCAAGCGGAGCTTGCTATCAAGCAGCATATCAGCACAGATATTAAGAGTCTGTTCAGGTTGGCGAGGGCGTCTGGTATCGACAGACAGGAGTTTGAGAGGATCATTCAGAGGGAGTTGGAGATTTTGCCGTTGCTGGAACGGGACTCTGACTAAAGATTGAGACGAGCAATGGATCATGAGCATAGCATATTGGAATAGTCATTGTTGTCTTTAGCATTCACCAGTATTGGTAAGAATATATACCGCCAGCCTCATGAAAGACTTTTGGCCGTGTTGATGATATGGTACGATTGTTCGCTATGCAAGTATCTGAAACTGAAGCAAAGAATAGCCTTTCCAGCTAGAAGTGTGATACTGGACACACAGCGGTTTTTCCCAAAACGCCACAGGCGACAATATGCTCCCGCTCAACCTTTCTCGACCCATGCAACCCGCCAGTCTTTTACTTCCTCCGCCTACCCTCCCCGCTCACAAAGCTCGCTCCACTAGCCTTCAGCTGGTTCAGCACATCGATAGCGTTGTTGCTGTTCAAGTGCATCTCTTGCGTGCCGCTTCCCCTGCCAATATCCTCCACAACGTTGTCCGGATCTGCGGCGCCGATGACTGGGATTTCGGATGCGAGCCACTGCTGGAACGGCTTCGCAGTGAAGAAACCATCAGCTGTGAACCACCGTGTCATTGCCGCGCGGATGTGGAGCTTCTGCTCGGGGTTGGCGTTGTAGGGTGCCGGTCTGAAGACGACGTCGCATTCGTAGACAGGGATATGTTTCTTGGTCGAAGAGGAAATGCGAATCTGTTCCAGTGTCAGTCGGTCGGTCTGAAGCTGTATGTGACCTGTATATGCCGGGGTGGACTGCTTGATCGTACCTTCCCTGTCTTGCCCTCACCCTCATACACAACACCCTTCTCCACGAACCAGAGCCAGTAGGAAAACGCGCCGTTCAGGAGGAAGTATGCGACTACTGCAGGGGCAGTGTAGGGCTTTGTGGCTTCCCAGCCAAGCTTCCAGTCAAAGTAGAAGAGCACACCTGCAATAACCACTGCGCTGTAGCCAAGCGCTAACCTGACATCGGTCTGGGTGTGGACTTGCTTGAACTTGAGAGAGTGAAGGTAGTTTGGGAGAGCATCGTCGGTGGTGTTCTTGAGGTCTGCAGAGCCATCAGTATGCTGATTGCATGGGTATGATATTCAATTGCAGGCGTGTACCGGCGAGTGAGTGGACGGCGATCTTCTGAGTCGCAGACATTGTGACAAAGGTGTGTCTTGTAGTGCCAACTTGGCAATCCTTTGCGCGTCGATTGGGTGCAGTTTGGGTTGCGTCGACGCCGTAGAGCTTGGTCGATGGAAGACACCTTTCCAGAAGGAAGACGCGGAGGTGACGGGGTCCACTCGCCGCGGCCGCACGAGGCGAAGCTCCACTGGGAGCTTTCATCATCAGCGAGCAACCTCACGTCTGCTCCACCCCACCCTACACGTCGCGCGCATCTTGTTACAACTGGCACGATGGCTGAACCGATTGTGCAGACGATCCACAGGGATCCCGCCCTGTTGTATGTGCACCGCGCGTCCAGATGAAGCTCGGTACTGACAAGACAACAGCTGGTGGATTCTGCTTCCCATCACGGTGGTTATGGTATGCTGTGCTCTCTGCCTTCCTGGATTCTCAACTAATAGCTGTACAGATCTTGACTGGTATCCTCCGCCACTACGCGATGACTCTTCTCCAATCGACGCCTAAGAAGCAAGACCTGCCCAAGATTCGCCAGCAGCGGTCGCTAGCCCGCGGTCTGACCCTGCGGCAGAACGCCAATGTGCTCTCCCCCGCTGCGTTCTCTGCCAGGAAAGCATACATGGTGCAGGCCTATCAGGAGGGCAAGTTCCTGGCTGAACCTGAGATGAGGGGCAAGCCTCGACCGAACCCCATGAGCGACCCTGCCGCTATGGAGGGCATGATGGGCATGATGAAGGGTAACATGGCTATGATGATTCCGCAAACTTTGATCATGGGATGGATCAATGCATTCTTCTCGGGCTTTGTCATCAGTAAGTGTATCTCTCTTCGTCAGCACAAGATCTGTTGGAGGTCCCCACGGCCGTCAGATTAGCTGCAAGGGGAACAGTCGCGCTCAATGGACGGAGCGTTCTCGTTGTGGCGCGCGCTTATACGCTATCCAAGCCATCCTCGAGGAAAGACAGCTGACAGTACTTGGCAGTGAAACTCCCCTTCCCATTGACCCCGCAGTTCAAGGCTATGCTCCAGTCTGGAGTGGGTACGCGTGATCTCGACGTGAGATGGGTGTCTAGTTTGTCCTGGTACTTCCTCACTCTGTTTGGCCTGCAGCCGGTCTACAACTTCATTCTTGGTAGCAACAATGGTGAGTCCTTCCGCTTGTCCGTCCGTGCAGGTAGAGCTGACTTTTGCAATCAGCGGCGAGCAATGTCTCACAGCAGATGGCTATGCAGAACCCTGGCGCTGGCATGATGGGCCCAGAACAAGATCCAGACAAGCTGTTTCTCGCAGAGGCCGAGAATCTGGAGGTGCTTGAGCACCGCTGGATTCTTGAGGGCATCGAAGATCGTCTGGTAGCGAAGTATGCTGCATAGTGCATGTGTTGTATCGTCACCCTGATAAGTTTGCACCCATATCGCAATTTCCAATCTAGACATAGCTTTAGTAATGGAGGACTAGTATCCCCCACGGCAATCTTCACTGTAAACCTGATCTGTGCACTCGGCCATTAAACAGCCACAAACCTAGTTCCGCGACAGTCCATCATCCCGAGTACTCGGGACATCATAGCAGGTGGTTCGATCTCAGTTTGCGGGGACGGACTACGCCAAGCGGAGACTGCATTCAAACGCGACTCAACTCCATGGATGACCGCCAGGATGACTGATAAGCCCTGGTCCATCAGAATATGAAGCAGATCCGCTGGTGGCCTTACTTTTGAGCTCGCTTTCTGCCGCAGTACCACCTGCTTTGCCCCTGCATCTGCCGCGCTTGGAGAGGGATGTTGTCATGGTGGTCCTTCCACGCACGCCTCAAGGAGGTCCTTCGGCTTATCCCCGCTCTGCCGTCCAATCCACGTCGTCCATCTTCCGCGGGTCGCACCGCCCCCAATGCCCTGGAATCCAGGGTGTTGCGCCTCAATCCTCAGAGTCAGGGCTCGCTGAATCCATCGATCGATCTTCAGTCTATCAAATGCGACCACGGAAGTGAGAGGGAGTCCGCGCAGCCTGCGAAACAGCCTACACGGGCGCGGTCCGGTCCATTCACCACTAAGTTCGCGCGATCAATCGTCATAGTAGACGCCCTTTGATGTTTCACGATCAGGACAAGGCAAACACCTGTGCTTCGCCCTGCTTTTGCTGCCTTGATCAGTCGTGTTCGACGGCTGTGCGCCCCAGGATGCCGGATGGTGTGCTTCCACTTCGGGGAGTCCCCCAATGAGACGAAAGCGGTCCACCACCCTCACCAGCATGTCCCTCGCTTGGAGTATGCTCGTCGTCCCGATTAGTCCCATGGCTTGCTCACTCGTCTTGCTTTTGGAGTATGGCCTTGGGCATCCGTTTGGCGAACACACCCTAACGCAGGCGCGGAAGCGCAGCTGTCGCCTACTGCGACTTGAGTCCGAGAGACCTCAGCACGATGGTGGTGGTCTGTTCTCATGAGCTCAGGATTATCGCTGTTCGCCATTCATCGCCTAGAGCTGAATGTCTATCTCGCCCCCAACTCATGGAGTGTCGCTAGCCATCACAGGATCAGATCCACTTCCCAGGGTTCCGAATCTGGCACCCGCGATGGTCGGGATCCAGTTCACGCTCGGTTTCGGACCGGGAACTATTGCCATATGTCAAATGGTTCGGCACGCCAATCCGTAATTGCTTTTTTGACTAGGTCTGCGGACTGTCGACCATACCCTTAATCTGACCCTCCCAACGACAACTGCACGAGCTGAGAGCTGACTGGCGGTTCAGCGATGGCTATCTAGCTGTCCCTGCTCCACCGGTGAATGCATTTGCAGGGCCCCTATGCAAGTTCAGCGCTAGTTCGAGCTACCATCCATGTCAAGCTCGCTAAACCCAAAATGATGCGGCTCTGCGACCGAGCAATCATAAAGCAGGAAGTGGAATGTGAGCTTGAGGGTGCAAGTACAGTACCAATCCAGCGGGCAGTGCAAGTCGCTATCAAGTTTCCAACTCTGCTGCCTCTATTCACCGACTTTACTCGATGCTGCGCCTCTTCCATCTGTACACCACACATCCCATTGGCCTACAGCCGGTAGTCAACTCGTGAATCAAGCAGCTTGCATAAGTGCAACTCTCCAGTGCTCGCTACAATATAAACTCGACGACCACATCCGTAAGCAAGACATCAATCACAGATGATCGACTTTTTACTTACGCATCCTGTTTCAGCAGAACCTGTTTGGTGCGATCCACCACTGTCATACTTTGGCAGCAACTATTCCTTGCTCCTACCCAGCCTCGGTCACTCCGAGCGTACAGAGATCGGGCCCACTCATATCGAAATCAGCCGATATGCAGCCCCAACAATTCGGCGATCTTCCACAGATCTACGGAATGGATGAATCTTATGTTCCTGGTTGGTTCTCCGACCTTTACTCCTACTCGTATATCGGGAAGCAAGAAGGACATGGATTCAGTGTTGTTGACACCAACGGGTTTCTTGATGACCTTGGTCATGGCACGATGAGCATGCCGCCGTTGCAGCGCTTCATGTTCGATCAGTCACCGCAGACTGATGGTCTACTGCATGCCAATATTCCACTGCAACCGTATCAGGAGCAATACGTTGATGCATGGCATTCATCTGAAGCCTACCGCAACGCATCGCCTGACCGGACATCAGTGTCTGGAACTTCGAGCTATGCTTCCCACAACGAGGCCTCTTCACCACAACTCTACATCAATCCTTATGGTACTCCAGACGAATCTTGCCAGCCTTTGCCAACTTACCATTCTATGGAGCAATTTAGCGACAACTTCTGCATTACTGGCACTCAAGGTGCAAGTATCTGCCCGAAGCAGATTGAATACGCCGAACACAAGCCTGAGCTCACGATCGAAGATGCTGAACTAATTGAAGTCAAGCAAGAGCCTGCCACCGAGTACACGCAGACACCCGTCAAGACCGAAACTGAGGACAGCGTATACAGAGACTATTCCGATTCCGACATCGACAATCAAGTTCGTGATGCGGAGTCAGTTCAGCCAATTGACTTCAAAGACGAGGCAGACGAAGATTCGGACTACAAGCCAACGAGTCGAAACAGCAGCAAGCGAAAGAGATCTGCAGCTCATACTGCCCGGGCTTTTAGGCGACGTAGCGGCGCTCGCAAAGATTCAGTGGTGAGCAATCCTGGCGGCAACAAGCCAAGTCGTCGTCGTGGCAGCACGAAGAAGCCCAATGGCGACATGCAGTGCCAGGACGACCGCAAGTCCTTTCCCTGCCCACTGACAGCATACAATTGTACATCGACGTTCGCTTCGAAGAACGAATGGAAACGTCACGTCAGTACCCAGCACATCAAACTCGGCTACTGGCGCTGCGACTTGTGTCCACCAACGACTGATCCGAACGATCCCTCAGTGCTTTACTACAACGATTTCAACCGTAAGGACTTGTTCACGCAGCACCTTCGTCGCATGCACGCTGCGCATGGTACTGGCGCTCGTCACTTGAAAGAGCACCCAGTCAACGACGACAACATCGGCGAGCATCAGACCCGTTGCTACCTGAAACTCCGCAGCGCCCCTCAGCAGTCCATTTGCCCTCTCGGCAACTGTGACGTTGAATTTATTGGTCCTAAAAGCTGGGAGGAGCGTATGGATCATGTTGGACGCCATCTTGAAAAGGATGGAGACAAAGGCATCGACCACTCCAACGTCGCAAGCTGGAAGCATGATAGCGCTCTTGAGAAATATCTTCTGGGTGAAGATCTTGTCGTCTGGGAGAGCGGTAATTGGCGGATCAGCGACGGTAAAGAGCGACACATTAACGCTTAGCTACGGTGATGAGTACCTCTGAGCCGATGACAGGCAATGAGACTTCATCACGAATTTCCTTGAGTTGCTCAGATACCCTTAGGCGTTTATCGCGTCATACGTTTTCTTAGGAATCATGTTTTGGAGGAATACGGTCTCGGTAGTTTCATACTTTCGACTTCGGTCCCTGACATAATGCGCATTGTTTTCCTGGATCCAGTTTGACCAGATACTAGCATTGTAGCAGCAGTAGCAAACAAATCATGGAGGAGCGATCAGGAATCCTTCAGCACAATCAGCGTTCTCTCCTTTCCCTTCTACATTGCTTAGGGACGATTCTATCCATTAACAGACCACCGCTGTTCGTTCACGTCACCACCCACATTCTTGCCGCCATGCAAGGCTGACCATCCCGCCGAATCAAGATGTTCCTTCAGTTCTATTCGATCCTGAAGCATGCACGTGGCGAAGGACTGCGCTCACCGGCTGCAGTAAGAACCTTGTTTGTCGCTCATGCAGGCATGGAGCTGCGCTGTAAGCCAGAGGATTTTGCCCCATGCTTACATCTTCGGCTTCAGAGCCCCAAAGAGTCCTAGCCACGTAAACTGAAGCAACACGGCTAAGCGCGCTCAGCCACCGTGCTATTGGTTTTGTGGGTAGAGGGTGAACACGGGGGGGCGAAGGCCGAACACCTTGCAGGTGGCTTAGCCCCTGCTTGTCAGACTACGTTATACAGCCCCAACCTGGGGCAATCTGAAACTCTCATCCAACACCATCACCTCCGTCAGTCGCTAGTTTTTGCCAAACAGGTGGATGTTTGTTGGCGTTGTCATCAGAAAGCGCAATCGTTCCCAAAGGCCAGGAACTGGGAGAACTGCGGCCTGATCTTGACAAGTCCCACGTCACTAACGCCTATGAACGCGACGGTAGAGGAGTACACCTCTGATGAGGGATTGAACTTTGAGAAGAGGGAACGGCATCAGCGTGTGCTCTCGGCCAAGAAAGATATCAATGAGAAGGCAGAGCCACAGCTCAAATCAACCATCAAGGGCTCGACCTCGCCGAAGCAGGCTAATGTCAGCTGGAATGAGTCCGTCCCACAAGACATAGCGCACAAAACATATGGGGGCAGAAGGAGTGGATTTTCAGAAGCTACGACCGCTGTGCCTCCAAGCGATCAACCTATTGGAGACAGTAGCAGGAACAATCATAAGTCTCCTAGACTTGATTACCCTCCTCCACAACACCAAGTACAACAAGGCTCCCGACGCCACGAGGTCCAGACTCACAGTAACTACTGCAGTACAAGTACACCGCAGAGCGCTGGTGATTGGTACGTTCGACGGACAATGCAACAGAATGCGAACATCTTGCCTCACGGCCAAACACAGTATGCAAACCCTTTTCATCCTGCATACCCTAGGTCTCTGAACCATAGTGTCACTCCCCTACATTACCAGCCGAGCCCGTATCCATTCAGCGGTACCTATACAGGAGTACCTCAGTACTTGTATGGCCAGCCAGGCGAGTCAACTCCATATGGGTCAGCATTCCGCGAGGATCCTTTCTATCCTAAATCATACCAAGACTACGAAGTGGCTGCACATAGACGTAAGGCCTATGCACAGCCATTACCGTACCAAAATCCTCCATTCCAGGCGGAAGGTGTTGATAAAGAAGGAAACAAGGTGTCTGCCAAACTCGAAGATGTGCTTGAGAATGTCTCGCAAGTCTTGGACCAGCACAATAAAGCAAAGCCAGAGACCAAAGCAGTAGAAGCCGTTGCTGCCACACAAACAGAAACAACATTGACAGATCTTGGTCTGATCAAAATGATGGAGGAGCGTATGGTGGAATTGAAGCGTAAGAACGAAGAGAAGCTTATGGAAGCGAATCAGGTTCTGACATATCTGGGGTCCATCGTAAAACAGGACCAGCGAGGCAATAAGGTAGAGAGTGAGTTTGATCGACCGGAAAGTGCACAATATTCGTACGTGCAAGTGCCGAGAGCTTATCACTCTCAGGCACTAGAATATGGGACAAATTGTGAGAGCATAAGTGAGAGTTCCGTTGGAACTGAACAAGAATCGGCCACTGGGAACTCTTCTGGTTCGAGTGTCTCATCTATAGCACCAGAAGCTCGTCGTGTGAGGTACTCACCTGAGATTGCTGTTCACCCATTCTATCGACGAACAGAATCGGATACGATGGATTCAGAAAATGACGTGTCTACGGATAGCACCGGATCGGGCGACGGTACGACTGTTTCTCGAGCGGAGACAGAGGGTAGCAATTCAAGAGTCGTTCAAAGACGTATAGATACTGCATCTGGACCGGCTACCGCTCAATCTGCAGCAATGGTGAGAACACAGCTTGAGATGATGGAGGAGCTCACTGCTTTGCGTCGAGATCTGGCTACTCTACAGCAGCAATCGGTAAGCCTAGTCTTCCCATTATTTCTACTGATTTCTTACGCCCGACAGGTCAAAGCCAACAAAATTTGGTTCATGCAGGCCTTAGATCCTCTCTTTGCCAACCTGGAGAGTCATTTCAGACCTGTACCACAGCCTGGTACACAACGGCTGGAATGGAGATGTGTGAGTTTTAAGATCATTTTGCGGGTTCCAAGCTAAAACATTTAGGAATGCGGAGAGGATATGTATGCAGACCTCCCCATACAAGATGGATCTCAGTACCAGCAGATGTTAGAGTTTCTTACAAGGCCTGGACCCAGGGCACACCAAGCCAATCCTGATCCAACGCCCTCACAATTAGAGGGAGGTGCCACTCAACTAAATTACTCGCCGTTGCATTCATGCCAAAGCAGCTCAAGCCAACACCTATCGCCTTCGTTCACCTTTGGTTCAGGGAGCACCTACGTTGGAACTGATGCCTCGCAGACTCTCTCTCCGTCACAAAATATCTTCTCTGGACAAAACAAGTACTTGGAGCTTTGTGTAAATATTAACAAGTACGAAACAAAGCTGGCCGAAATACAAGTGCTATCTGGACAAACAGATGGTGCAGCTATTTGCACAGACGCTCATCTCTTCCGTCAGATCTACCAGCGGTACCATGCCTTGAGGAAGCATAACTGGCGTCGTTTCTTGTACCGCCCAGCAGGTATCAGATTCGTTCACTTTGGCGTCCAGACCGGCGAACGGGTGAGCTTCTTCTCCAGCGACCCATTACCGCCAGAGGATGTGATTACAGCCAAGCGGTACGAATACAATCTACAGCCGCCCGTTCCGCCGCCTATCGACTCCCGCACTTTCCTACACTATTTCTACAAACATAGCGCACATTCGCGTAGTACTAGTGCGAAGTACGTCAACCGACTACCGAAGAAGCTCGGGGATAGTCTGACGCGGTCGCTCGGAGCCGACGATCTTCTAGAGGGATGGGGCATCCACATCATCGAGGGTCCGAACAAGGTAGCGATATGCTGGGCGCTCATGGCCGTCTTGGCGGCGAGTCTTGCCGTTTCGATCGTTTATGATTTCCTCACTCGATCTGGGGAAAGTGGGTTCGCCATCGGGCAGTGGATGGTTGCGGCGCTAACGGTTGGGTTGTCAGCGCTGTCTTCAGCTTGGAGGACGATGTGAATACAACCTTCGATTAAGATGTGAGCGTGAGCATGAGATAGTCAGATAAGAACTGGTGCAGTCCTCCAGTCTATGCGGCACAGCAACAATCACAATTGTTTGTAAGCAGCACGTGGCAGCTGCTCGTGCCACGCGATTGCCTCGTAACCAAAAAGGAAGTTCCGGATTCAACAGCCTCCAAAGTCAAGGTTCCCTTGCCGTTGGAAATTTCGTGGCTTGACACGTAGACGTTTGCCTTCTTCCTGCCTGAGGCACGTGCGCAGAAGGCAAACGCCCAGATGAGGCTGAGACATCCCGGCTACCGTGCAGATACGAGGAGCCCCGGGCGGCACGCTCGCTCGCGCGCGCTACGCGGAGTCAGTGAGTTAATCTGTCGATCTTTGCATGATAGGGAACTGATGGAGCTGTGGCTGAGAGATTGGTGAGGGGCTAGGCAGCTGGAGTGTGCGGAGAATGATCGAATGGGATTTAATCGGAGATTGAGAGCAAGGTCCATCTTTCCTTCTCGTCTTTTAAGCCAGTTTCTTCCACATCGCCGTACTCCTCTTCTTTTGCAAAGTGTTGCGCATCTACCGCTGTGACCTCCGTGACATCTAATCTGTCATTTCCTGCTTCTTCATAGTGGTTCATGAAACCAGCTTTGCCATGGTCGAAGCTCTCGACTTGAAGTTCTCGTTCACCGATCCACCGAAACCCTTCCCTTTTGATGATTTGCAGTCGATAGGCAAGGATAATGTCACCTTTGATCGTGTAACTCTCGAGATCTTCGCCGCCTCGTTCGGCTTCGAAACTTCCTCCGAAGGACGCCTCCGTGATGTGGCCATGTGCTGCAAGACTGCCCCCTCGATCAACAGTGCGTTTGTTGGAGTACCTCAGCCCTTTGACGATCTTCAAGCCAGTAATGACGAATACCGGGCCGCGACTCAGGGCACCTTTGACCTCCTTGTTGGTGTCTCGAAGCTTCTCCGCGTCAGCTTTGGTAGGGTTCTTCTGTAGGTATTGTGCCTCGATCTCGTCAAACTCGTATGTAGTTCGCAAGGAACTACCAGTCCTTGCTTCCGTTTGTCCTCCAAAGATCTCGTAGAGTTTGGAGGAGAAACTCAGTTTGAATGCAATGTGCCTTTCGTGTTCCAACGTTCCGTCCTTGAAGCCAGAGCCTGTGATAATTGGAGGAATTGGGTCGAGAGTTGCGATCGGGTCCTGAGGACGCTTCAGGTCTCTGATTACATTACCAATCTGGATAGGGCCTTCAAGATCATACTCCAGATCCGGGGCTCTAAGGTAGAACTTGCTCGCGCTGGTAGGAGACATGTCGGCAGGTTGTATACCTGAAAATATAAATTGTCAGAGATAGATTGAGGGACCGAAGGCTGTATCTTGTGGAAGTGCAGATGGATCTTGATTATAGACGCTGATGCTACGTATTGAACTATATGTGAGGCCTAGAGTAGAGTGTGGCTGTGCAAATGCAGCCCGACGTGGCAGCCCATCGTGCGCACCCAGCAGCTCAATCTTGATGCTATTGGTTCATCAGTCACTTGAGAGATCTAGCAGATAGGATATATGGCTCAAGATGAACGACGACCTATGTACTAGATAGCCCTGTCAAGTAATCGTTTTAATGCCGACGGATCGTGATAGACCTCCTGTAATGTGATGAAACGTTTTCGCGCCTCTGGCTCGGTAGACAGATTGTGAAGTAGCCTTTGATATCCAGTTGGAGTTCTCAATTCCTCCCAGGTATCACTGTGATCTGACGAATTAATGTACGCGATCACGATCGCCGCAATTCCGGCAGCAATTGCGGTTGCTGGAGAGGTACCAGTCCTAGCTATGGGATCTAGGCTCCCACCCATTCTCATTGTGGGCACACCCACACCCAAAGTTCCAAATACGCTTGCACCTGGATCCTCTGGTAGCGATGGGTTGAAGCCTTGGTGCATACCATGGTGATCTGTTGCCCGAATAGAGAAGACATTTGAGTGTCGCGCTGGGAATAGCTCCCGGTTTCCGCCTCCGAAATTGGAAGCTGCTGCGAAGAACAACACTTTCTGGTCCCTCTGAGTCAAGGCCTTCGATATCGCATTTGATATCCAGCGCTTCCCCATAGTGTGTTCATGTTCCCAGCCCAGTGACATGGATATAACGTCCGCTTGCTGGATTTCCGTAGCCCATTCAATGGCCTAGCGAAATATGTCAGATGACACGATACCACATTATTGGTGAGCTTTTGACTGACCTTTGCAAGTCGTTCTTGACTGGTACCCACGTTTTTACCGTCAAGGTCGTGATTATAACGCGCAATACGTGCCACGCAGATGTCTGCGAAAGGCGCGACTCTCATTAAAAGGTCCAACATAGAGGTTCCATGACCGTCCTCATCTACAGGTTGAGACTTGCCAGAGCAAAAGTCCATCCAGTGGCTGTCCTTGAGACGTTTTCTTTGCCGGTTGTTGTCCAGTAACTTTGGATCGTATCCAGTATCAATGAGTGCGATCTTCGGTCTAGGCGTTTTGGGAGAAATAGGACTCATCTTGTCAACAAAATACATCAAATATGAATCTGTGAGCTTCTCCAACCAATCCTGCGATGTTTTGCTGTACATGACATGAGCTCAGCTTGTCTATGTTTGGTTCAGCACTCTCACTCACCATACGTCATCTTCCGTGAAAGTCATGTTCTTATCTTGCACCATAGGCTCTTCCAAACAAAAATGAGACACTTTCGGTGAGGTTTCTTTCAAAGCTTGCAGTCTGACAAGTAGATTGTGCAGAGGCCGGACGATATGATCCTCCAACAGTCTTCGTCGATCTTCGGGGCTGTGTCGAATCTCACAACAAGCTATCTCAGGCAGACATATGGAAACGATCTTCTTGTACTCATCCTTGAAGGATGCTGGAAAATGTGGCCAGTCGCTGTGGTCATTGTATACCTGGCGAATGCAATACTCATGAACAGATTCGCTCCTTTTCTTACCGTCTGGCATGCGTCCAGTTCTGGTGCCTATTAGCACCAAGAGGAGACACAAGCTCAGAATGAAAGGATGTTGATGCATTCTCTTTCCAGTACCCGGAGAGCTTATCTCGTGTTCTTCAAAACGTTCAACCGGGCCGGATCTGATGGCAAGGTATGGCACTGTTGCTTCGGCATTCAGGTCGCAATGTTCGGTCCTTTGGGGTAGCAATAGAATGGTGTCATCCAGGTCCCACCTTAAATGCATCCAATCCGAGTTATAGAACTGCCAGAAAGAGTTCGATATTGCGAATGCCAGGTGGATCTTACTTTCAGCTGAAAGTAGTTTCTCCGTCAATGCGCGAGACACAGTTATTGGATTTTGATCGACTGGAAAGTCACGAACGACGAAGGGATTGTTGCGAAACCATTGATATGGGGGGCGATTCCCGTCCAACCGTATAGGGGTAGCGAATGTAGATATGTCAGCCGTGGTTAATTCGCAAAAGTCGTGCAGTATGTCAGCATGGATGCCCTGAGACTCTTCTTTAATGTTGTGCTGTTTCGCCTCGCTGTGCGACATGAATGTCAGCTTGATCCTTGAAAAGTTTCATGATGATTGATCATACTCGGATGTGGATACTTGAATTTGTAAGCGCGTCCACCTGTATTGTTGACCTACTGCAATTGCAGTCTCAAAATACCGGTGTGTTTGGTTTCCAGGGCAGCTCTTGGTTCCTGCAAGTCCTAATGCGACAGTGCATTCTTGTGTGAATGTGAAGCGCTCCTCTGAATGTTTCCCATGACACGGTAGGGCGATATCCCCATTGAAGATGTCGTACAATGTCTGCACTGTTTTTGATGAACAGGGTCTGATCGTATCACGGTGATCATTGGCGTGAATGCCCGTGACAGGATACGCAGACGCCTCTTTCTTGAGAAGTTTGGTAATTTCTTTGTAGTTGCGCCCGCCCTCAGTCGTGACCTATGCGCTCCGGTCAGCAAAAATGCTGATCGGATTGGAATGCAGCTGTGAAGCCCGCTGTCGGATACTAACTCTCTCATGATCTTGTGAGGTTCTCGAGTGGAGATTTACCTGGAAGTAGACCTTTGCGAGGAACGAGTTGATGCTGTCACGGACCTTCGCGATTGCTGGCCAATACTGCTGCTGGTCCAGGTGTCTCTGTGCAGCTTCCGCTGAGGCGTTACAAGAAAACTCTTCAATTTTTCCGAGAGCTTCCAGCTCTGCCGCGGAAAAAGCCATGTTCAGAAGGTTTCGTCCTTGGGAACGGTTTGTGTCAGAGTGTTCTGGAGGATGATCACCTGCAGTGCGAGCGGAGCAAGTGCCCCGCATCCTTCGCTTCACTCCAGGATTGTCCGCAATGAGCCCATCTTCTCATGTTTATTTCCCACAAACGAACAGCAATCTTGACCATTTCGGCGATATCATGGAAGGACCAGAGTTTCTGAGTCCATTCCAGACGCCCGCAGCAGCCACCCCTGTCAACTTCAGCGAGCCCTCGGATTCAGAGAATCTGGGTCTTAACCAGAGGCATTCTATCCTTCTAATCGCACAGACCTGTCGATCTCAACTTAAAGCATGTACCCTACTCCCAAGACTCAAGGAATCACAATGGGCATACGACCGTCTCAGCGACTTCAACCTGTGGGACTCTGGCATCGGCGCTAGCGCCGATGGCATTGACTCACTGGATCATCGCTTCAAAGAGGACGAGGCGAGCCGGAAAGTCGTTGTCGTCGCATTAAACGCATTGAAAGCACTCATAAGCCTATGTCAAATGGTAGCAGACGAGACAACCACTGAAGCAATGAACTCAGACGAAACACCACCGCAGAGAATGGAGGGAACAGACGAGATCATAACAGATAGTCTGTCACTGGAACAAGCGAAAGAAGGAGTTGAAGACTTGCAGACGAAACTTGCAGAGCTAGCCGTTGCACTCCATGTATTGGAGACAGTCCCGCGCCCGCAAAAAGTCTCCTTTTACACTCAAAGGATCGATGTAGCTTTGCCAAGCCAAAACACATCCAATCATATGGATCGGGACTTGATGTCTATCAATCCTTTGGCCGCTGTAGCTGCTCCTGGAGCCACACCTGTGGCGCCCCACCAGGAACGTCCCACTGCTCTCAATATAGGAACGAATACAGTAAAAGCCAGTATTCACACACATGGTACGAGAAGCGGTTCTCATGATCCAGTAGTAAGTGTTACGAAGTCCTCGTTCGTTCGAAATCTTCTTGGTAGATCTAACTTTCTGAAGTCTTACATCTTTCGTATCAATGAGCTCCGAGAGCGCGATGAAATTGCACCTGCAAAAGATATAAATGGACAGTGGGTGCCAACAAATGTACCAGATGCTAATGTGATTATCCCTGAAGGCGCTACCAACATGTTCTGGCTGTGCGATGGAAGGAGCATTAGAGTCCTGGCAAACGACAGCAAACTCCTAGGCCGGGTGACGCCCTATAAGACATACTCTGTCTACTACAGCCACGGAAAAGGATTTCAAGTGCTACGAGATAACGCCGTAACGACCAGTCGCGACGAAGTCTGGTGGCCTCTCTCGTTTGAACACGACCCGCAGGATTATTCATCATACCTCACTAATGCTAAGTATGAACCAGCTCTCTATTGCTACAGGAAAGGGCAGAAGTGGACGAGGATGCTGTTGCCAGATAATTACCACGGCAAAAATGAGGTCACCGCGCCGTATGGGGGATTGAAGGGAGAGTTAGGGATCTTCTTGGCCCTCATAGCTTTCTCAATTCCTGTCGACGCTTTGCAGCAGTATCTTCCATCAATGTTCCACAGCGGGAAATGGCAGCAGTACAATATGGCCAACGGTCGTAAGTACAAGCTTAAGTAAACAGCCTGACACAAAACTAACGTTACGCAGGGGACGACAAACGTGGTGTTGTTGTTGAGGTTTGGACATTTTCCTCGCGGTATGGGGGTTCTTCTGAACAACAACTCGAACATTTCGAGGAGCATGGCATGTACTATCACTAGATGAAGCAGGCATGTGGTTAGAATACGAGTGTCGTGTATTCACGAACAAAGCTACTGTGTATTAAGAAGTCCGAATCTCACGTAATTCCCGACGAATGAACTTTGAAAGGCTTTCTTCCACAACGCAGTTGTTCTAAAGCAGGATTTCTTGCCAAGACGAATATCGCTAGGCACGTGCCAATAGATATTGATTCGATATATATGTGTTTGTGTGCCGCCAGGAGCTCTTCCTGTGAAATACCTCGCGTCAGACTGATCTTGAGAAAGACAGCGCCATGAAGCGTGTGGGTACACAATGAACCCCACAGCTTCAGAAGGTGACAGGTGCCCTACTAACACAATCTCCATACCTCGCTGGCTGGAGAGAAGGGATAGGTGCTGAATAAGTAGTGTATGTCAGGAACACGGCACGCCTGACAAAGCTCTGCGGAATGACTTTCCCAATGCGGACATCTCTCCGGGCACTGGGTTATTGTGGATAACCTCACTGTCATCCTTCAGCTCCGGCTACGGAGGCGAGGAAGACCGAAAACCAACACGATCAATTATTCAAGAATACCTGTACCAGCACACCTTTTGCCGTCAATACAGTCCAATTTATATCAGCTGGAAGCCCTGGCCCGTTACGAGGCCTGACTTTTTCAACACGCTTCTTTAATTACTCCCCCAATCAAGAAATTTATCTGCAATGCACTTTTCTCGCAAACTCGACGTTGTTGGCGTCCACGCTGAGGGCGAAGTAGGCGATGTGATTGTCGGCGGCGTTCTCGATGTCCCAGGCGCTACCATGTACGACAAAATGATATACATGTGGGAGAAGAACGACGGCATTCGGAATCTTTTAATCAACGAACCCCGCGGACGAGTTTCGATGAGCGCAAATCTGGTCCTGCCTCCTTGTAACCCCAAAGCGGACGCAGGGTTGCTCATCATGGAGACCGAGGAGTATGTGCCTATGTCGGGGTCAAATGCGATTTGTACCGTCACAGCACTGTTGGAGACGGGAATGGTCAAGATGGTGGAGCCAGTAACGGAGTTAGCGCTGGATACCGCTGCTGGGCTTGTGACGGTGAAGGCAGACTGCTCAAATGGGAAATGCAAGAGTGTGGAGTTTGAGAATGCACCTTCGTTTGTACTGGGCCTCGATATCTCCATCAACGTTCCGGATCTGGGTACTATTACAGTGGATGTGGCGTACGGCGGCATGATGTTTGCATTCGTCAACGTGGCATCAGTAAACCAAAATCTCGATGACCACTACAAGAACGGAGCGGAGCTGGTCAAGCTGGGCGAGAAGATCAAGGCTGCTGTGCGTGAGCAATTCACACCCGTACATCCGAAGAATCCAGCGATCAGGGGCGTGACAAACGTTGTATTCACCACCGACTTGGTACAGGAAGAGCGAGGGAAAGTCAACAAGATGGCCACCGTCGTCATGCCAGGTCGATTCGACAGGAGCCCGTGCGGAACCGGAACGTGTGCGCGGATGGCAGTGCTGCATGCTCGAGGGTTACTAGAGATTGGCGAGAGCTGGGCGAACAGGAGTCCGATCGATACCGAATTCATCGGGCGGATTGTAAGAACTACGAAAGTTGGGGATTATGAGGCTATCGTACCGGCTGTCAAGGGACGTGGATGGATCACAAGTTTCAAGCAGGTTGTACTTGATCCCGAGGATCCCTTCCCAGAGGGTTTCAGGGTGGGCGATGCGTGGTTTCCATCAAACCCTGAGGTAAAAGAGGGGGTTCTGAAGGCCTACAAAGGATCTCATTGAATTGCTTGCTGTGTAATCTGTGTTAGGATAGAGTCTGTAGAGTTTTGTTGGAGTATCTGGATCATGCTCTGAGACGGTAATTGCAGGCAGAGATCTAAGTAGTAAGCATTGGGCAGAACATTTCAAAGATACCAAAACACATCTTCTGAGCAGCCTCAGGTTTGAGATACGTCGTCGCTTCGGGGTATCAGTCGTAATAGACACGCGTATTCCAAATCTCAATCTAGGGCCAAATCTGGACAAAGCTCTGGAGGTGCCATCACAATGCTCACCTTAGACACCACCAAGCTCCTCGCTTCATCTGCTTTTCGAATCTTAGCTCTTACAGCCAGTCCATCGTGCAGTAAGTGTTCACTCGTCCGATCTCGGCATTCGCGGATTCGGACATAACAGCACGGAAGCACGTCACCCTCTGAGATACTTAGTCGCGGCAACCCCCACATGAGACCCCACCAACGCCCTATCAACCGTTATATACGCACAGGGCGCAGCGCTTCAAACATCAACATACTAATTGCAATCGCAACGCCTAGAAATCGCTCCTGTTCGCTGTCAATTCCAATTGCAATTCCTCTGTAATCAAATGCCCGCGATGGGAGGCGGACCAGAAGCACCCATCAAGCCGACCTCAAAAGGGAAGGAGCTTGTCCTCGCCGTCCTTCCCTGGCCCAAAGCCCAGTGTCAAGCCGGCATTGACTTCCTGGAGAAAGAATTCGATCATCTTGAAGTCCAGCACTACTACTCGCACTTTGAAAACGGCAAAATCACCGTCGACGATATCCCCGAGGGCCTTCCCGCAAAAGCCAGCTACATCGCCACTCTCTTCTGGCTACCCTCCGGCCCCGACGACATCCCTAAAACCAAGCTCATCCAATTTTTCTCCGCCGGAACCAATCATGTAGCACAGCATCCCATCTACACGGATTCAAAGATCCCCCTGTGCAGTGCAAATGGCGTCCACGGGCCGCAGATTGCCGAGTGGGTGGTTATGATGGATCTGGTCCACAGTCATAGCTACACGAAGCTGTATGATTTGCAGAAAGAGAGGACGTGGAATCAGAGAGCGGGGCTACAGGTTAGTGATCGCGTGGGGAAGAGGGTGGGAATTTTGGGGTATGGGAGTATCGGGCGGCAGGGTGAGCTTCACTCCGAATTCGTGATATGCGTGATGCGGTTGCTGATTTTGCGTGTGTAGTTGCTAGGGTCGCGAAGGCGATGGGTATGGACGTTATTGCGTACACGGCATCGCCACGCAAGACGCCGGAGTCGAAGAAGGATGAAGGGTATATCGTCCCTGGGACTGGTGACCCGGATGGCACGCTGCCCAGCGCATGGTACAGTGGAACCGGAAAGGAGGATTTGCACAACTTTCTGAAGCAGGAGATCGATCTGCTGGTGGTCGGTGTACCATTGACGTACGTATTTCCCCTCGTCCTCGTGGCGTATGGCTCACACCCAACAGCAAATACACGACACATTTGCTCTCCACAGATGAGTTTGAGCTTCTGCATAAGAGCAATCCGCGTGGCACCTACATCGCCAACATTGCGCGTGGCCAAATCATTGACCAGAAGGCATTGATCACAGCGCTCGAGACCAACCAGATCCGCGGCGCTGCACTTGATGTTACTGATCCAGAGCCTCTTCCCAAGGATGACCCTCTCTGGTCCGCACCCAATGTGCTTATCACTCCGCATGTCAGCGGAGGAAGTGATGCGTACGCAGACCGAGCGTTCCAGGTACTAGCAACGAACATCAGAAGGGAGAGGAGTGGCGAGAAACTTGTCAACGAAGTAAACCGCGACAAAGGATATTAGTGTATATGCACGCACCCAATCTATACTTGCTAAAGCCTTACTCAGGCTCTTGGTGCTTCCACTTCTCCCTCACAGCATTGACATCTATCTCGCACGCCTCAGCATGCTTCAAAACTGCTCTCGCCTTCTTCACAACGGGCACATCGATCATCTTGCCCTCCAGCGTCCATGCGCCCCTCCCCGCTTTATCTGCCTTCTCATCCCCAATGACCACTCTTGCCGCCCACTCCACCTCCTTCTCCCCGGGACTGAACGCCTTGTGGCACACCGCGATCTGACTGGGGTGTATACACTGCTTCCCGTTGAACCCCATGCCCTTTCCGTTCAAGCACTCCTCCTCCAGTGTCTTCAACCCCGCATCCCCCTTGTAACTCGTACACACCAAGTCAATCGTACTCGGTAACAACGCCGCTCTCGCCGCCGTCGCAATCGCACTGCGGGCATACAAAAATTCCGTCAGGGAGGGCGTGCGCGTGAGGCTCATATCCTTCGCAAAGTCCTCTGCTGCAAAGACCAGCCCATCCAGATACGGCGACGCCTCGCAAATCTCTTTGAGGTTCTGAATGGCCTTGGCAGACTCAATCAGTGCGATGATGCTGACCGGCTTTTTCCCGCTGGTGTTCTGTGCAGGGTTGCTGGGGTGTCGTGCTGGTGATAGGTGCCGGATCACGTCCGTAACGAAGTGCAGGTCCGCGGCGCTCTCGCACTTGGGCAGCATAATGGCGTCGAGGTACTCGCCTTGGAGTACCTCGGTCAGGTCGTCGAGCGCGAGGCCAGTATCGACGCTATTAATGCGCACGCACATTTCTTTGACGCCAGCTGGGCGCGGTTTCGAAAAGAGGGAGCGCAGGTTTGTACGAGCTGAGGCTTTGAGGGAGGGAGCGACGGAGTCTTCGAGGTCGTAGGTGACGTTATCGGCGTGCATGGTGAAGGACTTCTCTAGCATCTTTTGCGATGAAGCGGGGACTGCATGATGTGAGCTGCTGCTGGAGAGATTGGGGTTTGATGAGGTATGAGCGCACCGTACATGCACGCCCGCCGGATGATTGGAGCTGCCATTGCTGCGACGTGTGCCGGAATCGTGCTTGGGAAGTGCAATTGAAGTCGCAGTCGAGTAACGACAACGAGCAGCGACCGGGTAACTTGCGGCTATCTCCCGGCTATATGACGCAGCACTCAGAGCGACGTGTGGGGTGGCATCGGCGTGTTCAACCGCCGACAAGACGCTAGAGTCGCGTACCTGAGCTCCAGTGATGCCACGCGGCTAACTTATCGCGCATCACAGCTCGCAGCTCGCAGTAGCAGCAGCAGCAGCATCTTTAAACGCCATGGAGACCGCACAACAAGGCCCTGCGCCAGGCTCGCTGAGCTGGAAACTCAGCAGCCATCCCATCACCCTGCTCACCTTCCTCTTCTTCCGCATCTGTACGTACAAACCTCCAGGCTGCCTCCCTTGACAGCAGAATACACAGCACAGTACAGCTAACAGACCGCACTCCAGCCTCCCTCCTCGTCTACATCCTCGGTCTCCGCCTCCTGACCTCCAACTTCGTCATGATCTTTATCATCACCATCCTGCTGTTGGCCATGGACTTCTACTACCTGAAGAACATTGCAGGCCGCCGACTTGTTGGTCTGCGCTGGTGGAACGAGGTGGATACGGCGACGGGTGACGGGCGATGGGTTTTTGAAAGCGCGGATCCCGAGACGCGCGAGGTCAATGCGACGGACAAGCGGTTTTTCTGGATTGCGCTGTATGCGCAGCCGGTGCTGTGGATTCTTCTTGCCATCTTGGCGCTTGTCAGTCTGGAGTTTATTTGGCTGACGCTTGTTGGTGAGTCTCTTTCCGCGTAAATATGGAAGGGGAGGACAAGTGCTAATGTGTGTTGTCTGCAGTTATTGCACTCGTGCTTACGATTACGAATACTCTGGCATTCTCGAGGTGCGACAAGTTTAGCCATGCGAGTGGATTCGCGTCGAATGCGCTTTACGGTTCCGGTATGGCGAGGAATCTGGCTAGTGGGGTTATCGGTGGCTTGTTCAGACGATGAGGGAGCTTCTGGCGGATCCATAAGGGAGCGATTTTTAGAACAGCAGGCATGGCGAATGGAGTTTCATGAACACCTTATCATAGAAGGAGAGCATATGAGATCACGACCATTTTTTGGCGCTTGCTCTACCATGCAACCTGACTGGATTCTGTGTGTCGGTCATCCTATGCTATGTACGCGCTAATGTTGTGCATTGTGGGTTCCGCTGGTATCGATCGGCCTTTGACTTTCAGGCTGGCTACATGCCTGGCATCAGCATCTTACTCCTTGTACGCTATCTTGTACTTGAATTGAGTCGGGAACGACTTGTCAGTAATGAGAATCTCCTCGCCATCCTCAACTAGATCGCTCAGCTTCTTCTCGAGATTTGGACGTGTCTGTTCCTCAAGCCCGGCCACCTGCATGTACAGTGATTTCTCGCCTGTGCGAATGGAGGGTTTCTTGAGTTGACTGTAAAGTGTCAATATCGAGGTCTCAGCACAGTTCATGGGGGAAAGACTCACGCTTCAGGCCTCTCTGCTAGTCCGTCGATAAACTCTTGCAATGTGATGTTGGGATTGACAGGAAGAGGCCGTGCAATGTTGCCTGCACCACAGACAGGGCAATCGTCCTTCTTCTGGTGTTCGAACGTGTATGTGTATACGCTGTCGTCACCTGTGTACATCATGTAGTTGTCGGTTTCCGGGAAGCCCAGGAACGGGTTTGTGTTTGTGGCGATTTTGAACGCCTCGTTGCAGCAGCTCGCAGCTACGATAGCGTTCGTTGAAGCAATGGCCGGAATAATGTTCTTGACCACACCCTGCGTCATCGCGTAGGTGACACCTTCTATGTTGAACTCTTGCGCACGCTTGAGAGCCTTCTGGTAAAGCCAGGTGATATGTTCAGGGTCGTCGTTATCGAGGGTGATATCCTTGCGCTCCTCGTCCCACGCAATGATGTGTGCCCATTCAATGCAGTGTTGTGGCTGACGAGGGATCGTGGCGAGTGTGCAGAGGGGAACAGCGGCACGTGGGGCGTGCATGTCAAGCTGACACTCGATACAGCTTGTCATTGTTGGTAGAATAACCCTCGCTTGACCCTTGAAGCCCTCAGTACCGCCATCCACAAGTGGCTTTAGGGAATCCGGATCATTCTCGTCGACCATGCCAACGAGCGTTGCGTTGATCCATCGACGTGCCTCGATGCTGTCCAAACCACAGACAATAAACGCAAATTGCATGTAGTATGCCTCATCTTTGTCCTGAATCTTACCACAGTAGGGTGTGATCTTGACGCCCTTTACGCGCTTCTCAACAAAACGAGCCGCGACCTCAGCTTTGTAGCTCCCAACGTCGGCCTGGCGGAAAAGGAACTGTCGGTTAAGATTGCTGACATCGATGGTGTCCATATCAATCACGTGGATGTCCTTGAAGCCAGAAAGTGCCAAATTCTTAAGAATTTCACAACCAAGACCGCCCGCTCCGCTGCTCATGCGTTAGACAAGCCTGCGATGCTGCTGAGCATACTCACATGACTCTGAGAACCGTTAGCTGGGAGATGAGACGAATTGATTTGTTTGGCCACACACAATACTTTGGCTCTACTCAAGCTCTCAATGACCGTCTCGCCGGGCTGAAATGCATCAGGATCCGTGAAGGGTCCGCTTCGCGTCAGGATGTTGTCTAGGTACTTCCTACAACACGTCACCTTAGCGCTGAGATGCGTTATCGAACATGGACTTACCATCGCGCGCGGGGGCCTTCTCCGGTACCGCTGGCAGGATTTTGAACATCAACTGACATCTTGCAGGATTCTCTTGAGAAGATGTTGAAGTGGGTGAATAGAGAATTGGTAGGTAGATGTAGGCATCGGTGTTAGATAGGGTTTAGCGTCATTGCCAAGGATCTAGCATTATCTAGGCTAGCCTCATCGAAAGGAAACATGCAGCAAGTTCCAAGACATGCACTCGAACAATTCACACTTCATTGAATCTAAATTGTGATCACGAGGAGTGAATCTCCTAATTCCACAGTAAGAGATGCAGTGGCGATTCTGAGTTTGTAGACTCCAGCTGGCGATTACGTGCATCATACTTCTGCTCTACTAGCGCATCACTTGTAAGTTAAGAGGCAAAATCAAAGACAACTATCCTTGCTGACTATGCACGAGGTATATCTGGAATTTTGCAGTGCTGAGTCACGATGGCGGACTTTCTCACTGCGGTCTCTACCAAGAAGACGATTCGCAAGCCAGTTGTCGAAGAAATCCAGGATCTAAGCATTCAAGATGTGGTCACCATTGACTCAGCACAAGCTGCACTCGGGGCATTGAAGAATCAGCCAAGCTATGACACTGTGACTAACGTCTTGAAGTTTTTGAGAAGTCCCAATGTCAGCCTCCTTGTCCCAGAGCCCATATATGCAAGTATTGCATATGAACTTGTGAACAACACCATACCGAACTACTGGAGTACATTCAAGCGACACACCAAGAACACTCAGGATCTCGTTTCCATACTCAGTAACCCAACTGGTATCGGGCACTTGCTGACTAGATTGCGCTCGCTCATTGCAGAGAATCAGCAAAAGAAAGCCCCAGGAAGTACGCAAAATGTGTCGGATTTCATAAAAGATACACTAGATGTTCTTGATAAGATCACGAAGGGAGATGACACGACTTTGACTGTTTGGAAGGAGATTCAGACATTCGGCAAGAATGAAACACAGAAAAAGTTGATGTGGAAGGAATACCTTGCGCAGGTAGCGTCCGGCCGGATATTATCTATCAAAGCTGAAGCAGAAGACAACCTGAAAGCGAATGGGGTCGAGCGTACATCCTCGACTGGTAATGATTTTGCGACCTGGCTCGGTCGTAATTTTGTTCACATGTCGACCGGTGATGTCGATGAGGATTGTGCAGCAGCTTTGACGGAGCTCAGCTCCAAGATACTAGGCCTCGGGTATACTGGTAAGTTCCGCGTTTGATGCCTACTATCCCTGGCTGACTGTCATATGAGACCGCTTCATTGCCACTGTTCTCGATAATGCGATAGATCAGGATCAAGTAGCTCGCGTCGCAAACCTAATCATTCGATTGAAGGCTTTCGAGCAGCGGAAGTACTTCAATTCTGTGATCGTGTATATCACCAAAGAATTCCTTCAGTTTGGTGTATCCAGCAAAGACGGAACATCTATCGCCCCATCACCTATAGTTTCTGGAGCAGCACGTCTGCTAAGCACGTTCATGCTCAACAACGAAATCTTGAAGGACCACATCGTCTCCGCACTGCCACGATCCGCCATCCCCTCCCTGACCGAGTCGCTCGCCACCCATCGCGCTGTCATATCTGCTCTGTCTCAAGATGAAGGTCCGTACGAGAAGTAAACGACACAATCAATTGCTGACATGATGTAGAAAAGCTGCAGACACTGTTCGAGAACTGTGTGAAGACGTTTGGAGATTCCGTCTATGTCAAGCATACGCCTATCTTACAGCAAGAAGGTCAGTCAATTTTTCTCACGTCTTTAGACGTAGACTAAGACCTTTCAGCGCTCGCACAGACATTAGCCCTGTGCTGCGCCTATGTACAGCGATCTCAGCCTATATTTGTGACTATGATGGCCAAGTCGACATACCATGTCAATGGCATGTCGAACCGCATCGGCGCGCCATCGCCTCGAGCACGATTCTTAGGAATCGCTATTGGAACAGCAATTTCCAAAATGGTGGACAAGCCTGAGCTTCAGCTGAAGATCGAGCTGGAAGGGGAGGAAGCTACTGAAGCCAAGTGGTACGATAATCTGACTCAGGTCGATGACAAGATCGGGAGCATCGCAGACCTTCGTAAGAAACCAAACTCGGTCACTTCAACGAAGCCGACTGCAAAGCCCAAAATCACAACAAAGGCTACCAAGAGTCCAGTAATAACCGAGGTGAAAGGCCCGCGGATTGTAGAGGTTCTTTCTGATTCTGAGGATGAAGATGCGGACCTCATGGCTTATGAAAAGCCAGACTCAGATCCTGAGGACGAAGACGATGACCCCACAGTGATCAATCGCAACAAACCTACCGCACCCGTGTACATTAGAGATCTTGTTGCTGGCCTTCGAGATCAGGAGAACTACGATCGCCACGAGCTTGCCTTAGCCACTGCAGCCTCGCTGATACGTCGCAAAGCGAACTTTGGAACAGAAGTTGTGGACCACCTCGAGGAGCTCGCTACCATCTTGACCGGTCTACAGAATGGTCTTGAATTAGAGTCGTTCGCACAGCAAAGGCAGCAAGCACTGATTGCCGTGCTTCTAGCAAGACCAGTGCAGATGGCGCAGTGGTTTGCGCGATCATTCTTCTCTGGCGATTACAGTATTGCACAGCGCATAGCTATGCTTACCACACTCGGCCTTGGAGCGCGCGAACTGGCCGGGATGAAGGATATGTCCACAGAAGATCTGGTCCCTGGAGCGCCATCTTTTCCAAGCAAGCAACTCCCGTCGCATCTCCACAAGACGTACACAGAGGACAAGTCTGCAAACACAGTGTCAAAGCTTACGAGCAGCATGGCACGCGCTATGCTCTCACCGCTCGCCGCGCAAGCAGCTGATACGCTCAGCGGGCCCAACGTGCTCAAGGTGCGCACCTTCAGCTCGCGCATGGAGGTCGAAGCAGCGCGCAAGAAGCCCATACCCAACGCCCTGGCACAAATCGTCGCGGACAATTTCTTCTTCCCTCTGACAGGCCGCTGGTGGCTGCAAATCCGCTCGAGCAGTGATTCTATCTATTCCTCTACACATCTCCTCCCACCGTTCCTGCAGACTCTGTCGCTTCTACTGAATGCTTCAGGACCAAACACGCTTTCTCTGCCGCAGATGACGCGCGAGTACTGGGACCTGCTCTTGTCGGTGCGGGGTCTTGCGAGCAACGATAAAGCGATATTGGGCGCGCTGTTGTTTGGATTCCTGATGCTACTCGAGACGAACGAGAATAAGGAAAGGCTGGCTACGGATCATGGCAAGGAGCTTATGGAGACACAGGCATGGGTCAAGATGATATTCGAGGGGCTGGGCGCGGGGAGCGAGGAAGATGAGCGGGTCAGGGTGTTGGCGGCTGGCGTTGTGATACGTTGTCAGGAAGTGGTGGAAAAGTATCAACGGAGAATGGCAGGCGCGTTGATGGACTACTGATGGACGACTGAACCTTCTACGCATAGAATCTTTACATGAGCGAACGACCACTGCAACGATACCGCGTGGTGAAGTAGCAACTTGGACGTGTATTATACTGCGCTGACGCAATGACAGAAGTACAGTAGGATGTGTAGTTGTTAATGAGTGCGCGGCATTAGCAATCTAGGATCAAACTTTGTCGTACTAGACACGTTGCGCCCGGTCAAAACCCTCCGACAATTATAACAAGACAACCCTATTCTCCTTCCTCAACGCCCTGCACAAGGCAGCAGCATCAATGAAAAAGCTCTTTGAAAGAGAGTGCAAGCAAAAATTGCGCCGGCGGCGTCCCCGAAGGAAAGCCGTACCCCAACCAGTCCGCGCTGTGCAATGCAGCTGATCAAGGTAGAGGAAGCAGATACATGAGCCTGCCCCTCCCAACAAGGTAAGTATGAGGAGAAAAGAAGGGACGCCCTGCGGACTGTTTATATATGCGCTCCACGCGGGACGTGCGCTAAGCGAGCGCACTAGCGCGGCGGCCTAGTCGATAGGCAGCAGTCCTCACGTGAGCGGTGTGAAGGCTGCCCAGGTGGAGCTGGAGGGCCGCAAGGGTTGGGAAGCGCGTTTGTTTCGTGCACAGATTTGTGGGTCAGGCCTGTCAGCGCGGCAGACGGGCGGGATGGGATCTGCGACCTTTGACTTTTTTTGCTGCCTGATCTTCCATCTGTGTCATTTCGCAAAGTTGTTCCCTACCAACAAGAAGGTGGCTGCTTGCGGCAGCGCGCTCCCGCTCGGTGGACCTTTGCGCCGCCGTGAGCCCGCCGACTCGCGCGAAGTGTGATCTGGTCTTTCTTGCGATGGAGCCAATATATTGACGGCAATCAACGCTTTTTGAAAACTTGCCGCTTCAGGCAGCTTCAGTGTGCGACAGCTCAATATTGGCTGCCGTATTGAGTATTGTTTGCTACCTTAGAACGGTGTACTCGCTTTGTTCACTGCAAGCAGAGTCTGGACTTTGTTAGATTGTTGTGGTATGCTAAGGTCGATAGCTTGATCGGTCTGACATGTAGAGGGTTCGCTTGCAATCCATCGCTGGCGTTCTCTGGTACGGACCAAGAGGTTCCCGCGAACAGCCAAGCTCCGCCGACGATGAAGCTACTTCGTACACCTCCGCTGGTTGACCCTCGTATCTATCTGTCTAGGGTTGCATGTGTACTGCATCTCGACAGTGACATTCTGGGTGCCATGTGAACCAATGAAAAATGGAATACATGCATTTATCCCCGCGATTACATCACAACCGCATCGTTTCCTATTGGCCATGAACCCAGCCTTATCATTTTGGCTAACTTATATCACAGATGTGATATTTTCTTGGTAATAACCTGCCATCCAAAACTCTGGATTCCGTCAGTGAAGCTCATTTATGTCAGAGAATGGGGACCGAGTTCTCACTGGTTCACCTTTCCCATTTGAATTATCACATTCACTGTTGGGGTACCTTGACCTGGTACCCTTCGACAGTAGCCTGCTCAAGTTCCTCAGAAGCCCGTACCAAGAAACCCGTTCCACCATATGCCTCCGCAAGCTTCTCATAACTAGTCTCGAATCCGAGTGCCCAACTTCGCAAGCCTGGCTCGCCATTCATTGTTCTCCGTCTTTTCTCATCAGAGTCCTCTCTCAATTCGGAATCCCCATAGATGCCGCTATTGTTGATGACGAAGATGAGCACGTCCATACCAAACAGTGGCATGGTCTTAATCTCCATACCCGAGAACGTGAATGCAGAATCGCCTTCATCGCAACGATCTTCTTGCAGCACGTCGAATCCGACAAAGACTGTGCATTGGACGCGTCATAGGCGTCCCAGGCTGCAATCTCGTACAGCAACCCTACGCCCATCGTTGCAAAGCTTCCGGCATCGAGTCGCAAGCAGGAGTGCTTCAGAGGGAGGATTAAACGGCTAATGTCCATAGTGTTGGTGCCCTCCGCGATGTAGCAGATACCGCCGGTAGAGAGCGGCAAAAGTGATTGTAGAGCCGCCTTAATGACATGAAAGGCGCGAGCATAGGTAAGTGGGGTCGTGGGATCTGGTGCTGCTAGCCAAGATACACTTTCATTCTTCTGCCTTGTCTGGGCAAGTGCCTGCAGAAACTCAGTGTCTGGTATGCATGACTGCTCCGTAGAGATTGTTCTAGCTGTGCAACAACCATAGGAGCGTCATCGAGTAGCGAAAGCTCAGCATCGGCAGCATTGCAAACTATCTCTTCAAGCGATATGTCGTTGGATGAATGCAGCTTTGTAGTTACACTTTGGAGACTCGCCGTAGTGCGTAACCCAGTTGAATCTCGCTCCTGATATCGGAACAACATCTGCCATCTTCATCGCTGCACTCCGAGCTGAAGACTTATCCAGTGGTTGCGATTACGGAACAAAACCTTTGTCCATGGGTGAAGGAAGAACTGGTATCAGCGTCTGGTAGACAGTCACATCTGGGTATGGTGCACTCTGCGCGGGCGAATCCTGCGCCCTCATCAATTACGATTAGCGGTGCTCCGGCACTCTTGGCCAGTTCAACGGCCCTGGGTAGCCTCTTTTCTTCTGCTGTTTCTCTTGTTGGTGTAGGGATTACAGAAACATCCGATACATCTTGATAGCTCTCTGACCCATAAATGGTCTGAGAGGCCATGACTTTCGAGCGTCGCAGTGTCAACATCGATGTCCTCAATGTCATCACGCATCAACACTGAATTCTCGGTAAGGGAACGGAGAGACTTGTTCTCTTTACACAGACTACCTAGGGCAATCTTTGAAATGGAAATCAACTGATGATCCTCGACAGATCTTTAGCCGCCCCTTCTTCGTCCGTAACGCAAGATACTGACTTCAAACCCATGAATGTCATGCATCCACGGCTCATCCGGAAATCCATGGAAATCGCCTGGCCAAAGGTCGTGATTCGCAACAAAAGAGGCGTGACTGAAGCGTCTATCTCTGTCCCTGTGATGAAGGTCTGATGGGGTCGTCTCCTCACTGTAGACTGGAGAGGTAGGCGAAGCTATGCCGCTAGTATTGTCATCGTTGTCTTCCTCCACAGGCGAATACTCGGGCACCCTATCTTCATCATCCAGGTACCTCCAAGTTTCAGGATTGTGCCACATGTCATCTGCAGAGGCCTCATCTGTACAAGCAGCGCTGGTCCAATTGAGTGAGTGAGTTTTCTCATCATGTGCTAACTCGTATCGGGTATCTTGCAATGGGAACCTCCAAGTCTGTGCACAAGTTACTACGGCATCAAGTTGGTGCCTCTTGACTGAGAATGTTTCAAGAACAAGCTCGAAGGTCTGAAGGTCTTGTAGTGTTCCAATAGAGGCACCCCAAGTGGAATCATATACAGGGTGTCGACCCGATCGCCTGCACTCCGCTAAGTGAAGCATGTCGGCCACTAATGGTCTCGTGGTCGTACCGCAAGCTGGATCCAAGGCTAACTGCTTGTCGTTGTCCTTTGTATTGGGGTCATCGGACCACGTCCACCAGTCGGTACGAGATCTAGAGAATTAGCTGTCAGAACAGGAGGAGAAGTAGCCTTGAACGTACATGCGAAGTGTCAAATGAGTGATTGAGCGCGCCAACATAGCTCGAGCGGTGAACAGGGTAGGGTAGTCTTGTGGGTATCGATCGCGTGTTGCGGCCTGGCCTTGCGGTAGCGTAATCTCGTCTCCGTCATGAATGCAGGATTTAGCGTCTTCGAAGGGCTGTATCAACCCGAAACTATGTGCCTGAACGATGCCTGCTGGACGATCCTCTGGGCATCTTTTGTTATAATGTCGCGGGACTACGTAAGCTCCCGAATGTCTTATCATCGGTCTCCAATCTGCTAATGCATCTTCCAGGTCCTGGCCTTCAATGGAGACTTGCTGCAGGCTCAGATCCAGTCTTTGGATCAAAGCGTATTGCCACTAAGACTGTCGTTAGCAAATGAAGTAGGAAAAGTCTGGTTCAGATATGCTTACTGGGCAGATGCGCTCAAGGTTTGGACGCGAACGACCACGATTGCGGTATGACTGGTATCCTGTAATGACAGAGGTCAGCGATCAGTGTGGTAACTTGGAGTTCTCAGAGGCTTTGGAGTTGGCCGCCGAGAAAGGAAGCTCACCGTTCAATTGCATTGGCAGACGATAGGTTTCTAGATAAACAGTCTTGCAAGTCTGGAGCAGTGCGTGAGCCACATTTGGCTTCGGTACATCAGCATCTGTGCCGATCTGCCATCGGAAAACATTGTCCCGCCCAGCTGTGAGTGCGTTGTCGTCTGCAAGTGCAAATTCGAAGATCGCTATGCGAACTTCCTTAGGCAGCAAGCTATAAAGTGGAGACTGGAGTTGTTGTTGTACTTCGGCGTAGGGCGGAAGATAAAAAGCTAGAGGCTCAATTGGTCGCCCAAAGAAGCAGCATCTTTCGGGACCCCGATGGTTTCGAACTTTTACACAATCGCAGTGGTACAAACCGTCGCTGTCGTGGCAGCGAAGCCGAATCTGTTGGAGCGTATTATCAGGGTATATTTCCGGAATATCCAGCTCCAACTTGAATTTATACTGAGCCATCATGGTGAGAAAACATCGATCTGAGGAGCTTTGGAGTGTCAAAAGGTCATATGTAAAGTGGGGGGTCTCTCGAGGTTGGGGACTGTGCCACATTTGTGCAGCTAGTCGGTGTCCGCCAAACCCCACCCTGCCTCCACTTTGCATCTCAAGACGGCAGGACTTCGACTTTGCAATTACCGCAATGCAATAAAGCTTGGCTTTCTGCCTGGTCCGAAACGCATCATAATGCGCCTCTCAATTAGCTCTGAGACATGTATATGCGCACTGGGGAAAAAAATCACGGGTTCGTCTTTAACTGATGCATGCAGAAGTATGTGCCTACAGGAATCATATAGTTTCTATTCCATTTGTTAATTCAATGAGTCCAGATGGCCTCTGGAAAACCCAAGACTGCGTATCCGACCAAGACTTCTCGAACCTTGACCGAGCCGGGATTTGAACGGCCGCTCCACAAGTTGTACCAACACCGAGATCAACTAGGAAGATAGTCTCAAGGGGTGTTCAAAGTACGGAGTCCGACAAAAGAGCTTGCGTGCCAATTGATTATCAGTTCGCCTTTTTTACGCAGTCATGCTTGGAGTATTGAAGAAATCATGCCCTCAAGGCGACACAAAGCAACAGAAAGCCAGCACATACCAGTCAGTCGTTTGGTACATCCGTCTGCGTTTTCTTATCTCTGCCTCGTTTGACACGGGCTGACACGTTCTTTTCAATTTTGTCTCATCTCTCATTCAAGCATCCCTCGGTTCCACTGCTCGTTCTTCTGGCCCACGAGCTTGCTGCACGATGTGGTCCACTCTGTTCACAGGATTCATGGCATTCAGCTTGGGCGTTTCAAGCGCAAGCGCGAATGCTATCTGTGATACCAGGCATTCTGCTGCCATCACAGATTCTTCTTCCCTCATAACCCTCCAAGACTCAACTCAGTCTTGTATCAAGCATGTCTGCTCCATGGGCCTTGAGGTCTCGTCCACAAAGCCCTTTCACGCCAACAAATGTGGACAACTCAAGTTGACCATTACGAATGTCGGCGAATCTTCAGTCAAATATAAAGCTAAGGATTGTATTGATCATTTCAGAAACATCTTGAATGAATGTGTCACAGTCAAAGGCGCGCATCGTGGCACTTACCTGACCAATGAGGCCTTGTATGAGGCATATGTGGTTATCGAACAACAATCAGAGACACATGGTAACTTTTCTCCTCGCAAAGATGCCCAGAGAGACAGCCTCAGATTTCGACGGAAGGCGACCAACACTGGAGCTACACCAAAGGCCAAGATAACACCAAAGGTATCTTCAATCGCGATATCGACGCCAACGCCAAAGCCAAAAACGATAGGATCTCAGCAAAACTGCCAAGGACAGAAGAGCAAAGGTAGCCGTGATGGAGCCAAGACGGTCCGGGACGTATTTGATACTGCTCTATCTTACATCCTGCGTAGAGCGCCGCCAGCACCAGGCAGTGCTTCCTGTGCTTCAACCAACACAGTACATTTTGAAAAACTGACACTCAATCGTGGCAAAGCTTATCAATATGCCTTTGATTCCAGCTCGGGCTGGGAAAATACAATTACCGACACAAGCGTCAAGGCGGTCTTGCGTAAGATGAATCCGGACGGCAAATTCAATGTCGTTCTTATGAACGGCGCGCAGTCCTACTGTATAGGCGATCCCAGTGCGAGCACAAACCCGAAGAAAGTGGCTGCACAGGCAATGGAAGCAGGAGAAAAATGTCTGCTCACTAATGGCAACTTCTTTGTCGTGGGTAATGCGAAGAATATCGAGTTTCAGGCCGGAGGGCCCATTGTCGAAAATTTACACGACTACAACCATTTTGCGGTCGGATTCACAACGTCAACTAGCAAACAAGTCGATATACCTGCAGATCACGCTCAATATTACGAAAAATTCACGGGCAATGATGGAACCTCATTGATGTGTGGACCAGGACTTAAGGAACCATTGGACCTTAATCGACCGGAGCTACAGTACTGGTGTGATAGGACACACTCAACAACGGAACACGCCTTACCTCACCCAGATTTTAAGCGCAACGGTTTAGTTCAATCGGTGTACTCACAGATCCCCGGGGGTCTTGCTACGTCAAATCAGCCTAACGAGCGCCTTGTAACGGTTGTCCTACAGGACACCAGGAAATTGGTCTTCTCGTATACAAGTCGAAGAAGCAAAGGCGTCAATGTCAATGATATGAGAGCTCTTGTTGAAGTTTTCTTGGCACAATTCTTGGAAACCGACATGAAGACCAAAGCTGACCAAGTTCTGAATTTGGATGGTGGAGGTAGCATATTTGTTGCATGGGTGAAGAACAAGAGATGGCATGTCATCGCAGCAGGCAATTTGAATGGTGCGAAAGTCCCTCCTGGTTGGCAACCTAGGATGGTAACAACTATGATTAAGCATTCGCTGGAATAGATTTAGCCCAGGATGTCTACGCATTCGTTCTTGCTCATAGCTTCCATAACATTTGTTGTGGTGATGCTGTTGACCCTCTCATCATTCTGTTATTCAGCTTGCTTTACTATGTGTGCCAGGATGGGACATGACAGGGGCACTACTGGTCTTGACCAATAATAAGTAAGCCACGTGATGAGTGCGGGAGCCGAAGACCTAACACCAATGGGCTGTCTAGCGCTATCTTGTAGCGCATCAATCATATTTTGCGGTTTTACGCTCATTTGAGTTATGAACTTTGTTTGACGATCGAAGAACATGCGATATCCAGCCACATGCTGTGGCTTTTCGATCGACCCAAATACTTTCTTTTTATTTGGACCTAGATACCGATCCACCTTGAAGGGCCTGGGCAGTACGGTTTCAACGGACAGGTCAAGTAAAAACTTATATAGCATCCGCTCAACATGTTCTGTTCGACACATATCAGTCCCGTGTGCACGGACACGCTAGCTGATTAGCTTCGCTCGAGTCACCTCTCCCCTATGTAACGACAGAGGCACCAAAATGGTCGATCGCTGTACTGCTCAGCGAACAGTTCCCCTTTGCATATCCTCGATCCACTCCTGCTAGCACACGGCGCTTCAACAACTTCGACACTTCCGGACCCTCAGGGCTTCTATCATCATGGTCCCAACTCCTTCCTTCATAATCCTTCCACCCGAACTCATCTGCCGCGTGTTTGAGTGTGCAGATGACTTCTCGGCGGTAGCCGCACTTGCCCAGACAGCAACTCCATTCTACCGTATATGGCGAAAGTTTCTGACCTCCATCTACCTAGGCGTCGCACCTCGTGCCTTGTTCGCGCTAGATGATGCCGAGCGATTACTCGACATGCAAGAGCAAGCCGAGAGTATACAGAAACCGCAAGATAGTCCCCAGCAAATGTCTATCATGCGCATCAAGCGTCTCCTGCTCAATGCTCGCTATGCATCTACCGTTACCGAGCATTGGATTTGGATTTGTGAATGCGATGAGCTACACGATCCTATGAAGCCGTCCGAGATCGAGCGTTTTCAGCACGCCTTATACTGTCTGTGGGCTATTGGTGTTATGGGAACGACCTCACATCTGAAGCAAAAAGCTACAGCGTTTCTCGATCAGTGCAGCCCGCGCGAGTTGTGCAGGTTGGACGATTTTGCATCGTACATGTTGTACTACCAGAGAAACCACTTCGGGATTTTCGGCGCTGATTTTCTGAATGATGCTTGGAGGGCAGGCTGGCACTTGGTCCGGGACCGTTGGATGGACCTGAACCAAGAGAGGAACCATTTCAGGGAAGTCAATGGGATTGAATTGAAATTCTTTCACTTTTTTGATGAGAATCAGAAGTATCTCGAGGCTATCGATGATCGGGGCCAACAATAAAAACCCTTGGAAATTTAGTGCGCATGGACAGACGATCGACGCTTGGTAAATAGTTGCAATCACTCCAATAGTCCCTTTATCATCAAGTGATAATGACTCAGCAATCCATAAATTTTTCAAATCGATTAGTGCTTCGCTATAAACCACTTTTTGGAAGTCCGTCAGAAGCTGGACATGTCTTGAAGTTTTCGCGTGAGACCTTCAGAAAATCAATCATTGAGCTTGCTATCTGTGATTCGACTCCGATTGGACTTTCGAGGCCTCCAAGATGTGGAGTAAGCCTTTGAAATGAGATCCACTCTATCCATGCAGATGAGAAAACCATCACTCAGGATGGGTCAACGCGCAAATGCTCCAACGGCTTTGAAATCGTTATTTTGTGCTCCTCATGACGCTGCAAGCATGGCTCGTTCATTCGTCATCTGAAATCTCCGAGTCGACCATGTCGGTGTCGACGTCATCAGTCTGCTCTTCGTCCGAGCATTCGGAATCGGTCATACCAGTACCGCTTGCCGATACAGGCAGATTGGTGTGCCTGAAACTCACACGAGCATCTGGCTTTGCCTCACCCATGTAGCTGATAAACTCGGCCATTTTTGCCTTCACGCGGGTTCTGTACTGTTTCGAGGTCCACTTTGGACCACCACTTTCACCGCCGTGAAACACAGAAGGGCGGATCTCGACGATCGCATGCTTGAGATTTGGGAAGATTTTAACAGGGAAGACTTCTGGCAGGTATGCAGACATTTCAGCCTGTTCACCTTCAACCCAGTCACACAAGCGTTCGGCGCGGTAAGTAACGATGTGTACTTTCTGTACGCGGTTCCGCTGGACCTTGAGTAGGTTGCGGGCCCACTCGAACGACTCTGTCCTTTGAAAGCGGAAGGTATTCTCCGAGAACGGTAGAAGGGCCGTCTCCGTATAGACTTGACGACACACTTGCAGCAGAGCATGGCAGTGGTGTGGAAAGGTATCTTTGGAGACAGCAGCGGTTCTTGCACGGTTTCTTGGTATATTCAATATCAAAGGTCTTGCCACCTAGCGCGTACTGCCAAATGCGGTTCCTGACTTCTGGAGGTAGCTTGAGTAATGGTGACCTGGAGTTTGATGTGATCCTGATCACTGTTAAAACCCTTCATGTAAAATTGACATATACACTTACGCATCAAGATACCCTGCAGACTTGTGACTTACGTCTAGCAGACCGTTCTTGAGTCTGCGAAGACTTTTGTTCTCGGACCTCGACCTCAGTATGCCAGCCCAAGCCAAGCTCACGAATCTGGCCTTGTTCCTGGCGGTTGGCCGCAGTGATATGCGTTTCGGAGCTATTGTAGCGTTACTCGCGATCTTTGGTGATGTGGAGCAATGAGGTCTGCGTGACAAACGAATAGCGAGAGCCCTTATATGTAGCTGAGTTGTCACTTGATCCTTGGTGAGACTATCAAGTAGGGGTTGTGAGCTGGACTCACTTGCCCGCAACTCCAGGATACCTCTCACATCTATGCCCGACGTCTCTCACAAAGCCTATCACACCGCGACTCTCTCGAAATTCACCTCCAACTTCACGACCCTCCTCATCCACTTCAACCTTAGCCTCCCCTCCTGCTCCACCCACTCGTCATCCTCCAATTCACTTCCCCCACATGCCCACTTCTCACACTCCTTCACCTCGCCCGTGTACCTCACCTCCACATCCACCCTTTTCAACCCCTTGAACATTTCAATCGGAAACACATCCCCCACTCTTCTAGGCGCAAACCCACGACTCTCCACCATATGCCGCGCCTTCCAGGTAATCAGTCTCACACTAGCAATGGCCGCACATCTGTCCCCATCAAACCTCTTCAGCCACGGCTTAAACGCATCTTCAGACTTGAACTGAAAAGTGTTGAGCGTGAAAGGGAGATAGCGGGTTTCAGCATGGATTTGACGGCAGGTGCGTAGGAGAGCTAGGCTGTGAGCGCTGGTGGTCAGGTTTTTCACAGATGTGCCCCAGGGGATGCAGATTGTGCAGGAGATATCGTAGGCTGTGTTGCCGAGGACTAGGGCCCAGATGATGTTTCGGAGTTCTGCTGGGAGATTGAGGAGGGAAGAGGATGTGGGTGTTGGAGGTGCGGGTGTGCATTCGGATTTGGTTGTGGTCATGTTGCTCTTTTTGGAAAAGTGTGTGGTCTGAGACGGTGCTGTTATACAGAATAGCAGAACATGTTCAAACTACCGAGCCCAGCAGTCTTTGTATTTCTCGAACATGTCCCTCAGATTATGGCGCTATCTGCGGGTCTCAAACTGCTTTCTGTTGACCTATCCGTGCACGCCAAGGTGAAAGGCTCATGATAGGCTGCATCGAGGTATCAATAGTACACCTTGCTGCTGACGACCGATGGCTGAGATAGGGCTGTGATGATTCAAAATTGTGGTCTGCTCTTACAGGCTCCGATCGAGAAATTGCGCAAGCCATGGAGTGCATGGCTGAGTCTGACAGGCAGTACACCTAACAAGCTTTCGCACGTGGCGGTCATGAACGCAGATGTGGGTTCCGCTTGTGGAAATCTCTTATCGTAGCGGCCCAGATCTTAGAAGGCGCCGATTCTGCTCACCGCACATGCTTGCGCTCTACTTTCTGTCCTTTCATTTGGTTCCCGTGTAGCGAGCTGAGCTTAGCTGCGGCTCAGCTGTGACTGACTCAGGGAAGTCTTCCACTAAGAATGGGCCTATCAAAGCCAGTACCGCTCGAGACCGATAGGCACTTGAAGGCGGAAGTCTCACATAATGGAAGAGCTACACGTGTAGTTACGCAACAAGAACGAAGTGGAGGTAGATGCTGGAGAATGAGTGTCGTCAGTAGTGTGGAGGTGGGACTTGGACCGTGAAACGGCCGGATCCACTCAACTTTCGTAACATCAACATCAACATCGCGCAACCACCTTCACCTCCAAATGTAAACACGCACACCACAACAGCACCGCCACCATGACGAACCTGGACATGCTCCTGCTGAAAGGCGCAAGCAATAGCGATATGACGGAAGAAAATCTGGCAGAGCTGCGTTACACAATCCTCACAAAAGGCATACCAGCCAACAGCGAGGGCATGGTAAGGACCCCTTCTCCACCCCCAGCAACTATCCATTCGCATACAAACCACCTTCCTACACATACGTACTATCCTCTGAACCCTCAATTGGCTGACTCCCCTTCCAGTCAGAACTCCGCATCTACATCTGGCTCATCCTACTCAACGCACCCCCCCTGCGCACCGACATCTACCTGGACCTAGTCCGACAAGGCGCGTCCCCCGCGCACGCGAAGATCCAAAACGACACCTTCCGCACCTTCCAAGGCGACCCCCTCTTCCGGCGCCGGGTGACGCAAAACAGCATCACACGAGTGCTCAACGCGGTCGCATGGCGACTAAACGACGCCCACGAGGCGCGAGTCAACGGCTGGCAATCGCCACCCACGCTCAGCGAGTTCGGCGGCTCGCCAAACACCTCTGTGGTTAGCAGGCACAGCTTCAGCACCGTGCGCGACGGCACTACGAATCCCAGCACCACAACGGATGCGGAGCAAATCGGGTACGTGCAGGGCATGAACGTCCTCTGCGGCCCGTTTCTGTACGCTGCGAAGGGGGAGGTGGAGGCGTTTACGGGGTTCGAGACTCTGATCACGCGCGAGTGTCCTGGCTACGTGCGCGGCAGTATGGAGGGCGTACACAAGGGACTCGCGCTGGTGGATCGCGTGCTCGAGGTTGTGGATCCGAAGCTGCACGCGCATCTGATGGCGCATCGCATGGAAGCCAAGATCTATGCCTTTGCATCGGTGCTGACCATGTGTGCTTGCACGCCGCCCCTGCCTGAAGTGCTGCTGCTGTGGGACTTTTTGTTTGCGTATGGCCCGCATTTGAACATCCTGTGTATTGTTGCGCAACTGGTCTTAATTCGCACCGAGATCCTGCATAGTCCGAGGTACGTTGACGTGCTGTGAAAGGGAGTTCATGGGAATTCTTGAGCTGACATTTGTGACAGTCCGAACCAGATTCTGAGGAACCTACCCGGCCTGCAGGCAAGGAGGATTATTGATGTCGCCGTGAGTTTCTCGGGTCAGATTCCAGAGGACATGTACGCGGAGATTGTGAGCCACGCAAAATAGAGCCCCCCCCCCCCGCCCCCCCAACACACGAATTACGACAACACGACATAACGATACCCATACACACTCATAGTCCGCAACGAATACAGCATTAGCGCAAAAAAGATAGCAGAAGGTTCTTTCCTTCCGCCTATGACAAAATTCAACTACTTCATTGTCCAAATCCCCTTCTCTCTAACCCTTCCTCTTCCTCTTCTCCTTCTCATACTGATTCGCCGCGTACCCCTCCTCACCCTGAATCTCCGCCACGAGCCTCTTGTACTTAGCCTCGTAGGCAGCATCCTTCTCCTTCTTCTCACGCAGCTTCTCACGCGCAATGAAGCTGGCATCCTTGCGCAGCTCGCGCATGGCACCCTTGCGCTCACGCTTGTACTCCTTCTGCAACTTAGCAGCATCGGAGCGCTCGCGGTCTGCGTCGTAGTGCTTAGTGGGATCGAAGGACTCTTCGAATTTGGGAATGCGGGAGGGGATTGGGAGTGGCCGGTGGTGGTGCAGCGTTTGCGGACGGCGCGCAAGACGGGCGTTGTTGAGACGTGCGGACAGGTTCTGCAGGGTGCGGGTTTGTTTGGCTGCGCGGAGAGGCGCGACCAGGGGCGTGAAGATCTCGATGAAGGCGGGCGAGGCGCTCCACAAGTCAGCTGCTGTGAGGATGTTGCGCGTGTGTGCGCTGAGTAGGGGCGCGGTGGCCTCTGGCGAGCGCAAGCAGAGCGACGTGTAGCGGATGAACTCGGGAATGTAGCGCTTCGCGAGGGTCTGGTACTGCAGGCACAACGCGCCGATGAAAGCACCTGTTGCGACATCGCTGGCAGACGAGGGTGTGGTCAGGCCCATCCAGCGAGCCATGAGTGTAATCGCAGGTGTGACGACCTGGTGGAAATGGTCAGAAGTAGGGTAGATAGACCCAATGGCTGTGAGGAGCGCGAGATCGCCTGGTGTAGGCTGATTCGAAAGCTGAAGTGCTTTGAGATGCTTGCGGAACTGCGTGGCGATCTGCACTGAGTAGGAACGGGAGATGGAGTGAATGTGGCGGATGATAGACTCAATGACCGGCAGCGGCGCAGCCGGTGTCTGGTTTGCCAGATACGAGACGTGATCAACAAGTGCACAAGCGAAGTCAGCGAGCTTGTTCTTGTTATCCTCTCTCAGACCAGCATGGTACAGCGCTCGTATCCTCTGGATGACTGTGGAAGTGTCCTTGACGTCGACCTTCTTGAAGACGTCAAGGAGCTCTTCGTGCGATCGTGGACATGGGTATGTGTACGCCAGCTTCGACGACGTTGTATCAGCGCCGATTGTGAGAACACCCTTCACAGCCTTGGGTTGGGCTTTCGGCTGCTCCACAACGTCTTTCAGGAAGTCTGCATCGTCGTCGTCGTCCACAGCCATCGTGTCGTCAATTTCGACCTCACTGTCTGACTCTTCGTCTGAGATATCAGCTTCCGAGTCTGTAGCGACAAGATCGTCTTCCAGTATAAAGTCGTCTTCATCGTCGACGCCGACGGGCCTAGTCTGCCCAGGTGCCGGCGGTGCGGCAAGACCGAATTCAGCAGCATCGTCGTTGATGTCAGACATGTCTTCGTCGTCATCCTCGTCTTGCTGCTTCTTGGAAGGCTCTTCGTCGTCGCTGACGGGCTCACCCCTCATGCGCTTCTGACGCTTGTCCTCCAGCTCCTTCAAGCGATCAGCTTCCTCCTTAGCCCTCTCTTCAGCCGTCTTTGTTCGCTCGGTGGGCTTCGATCGCTCGTCGTTGAACAGTTCACGCACGCGACGGTCGTACTCCTTGTCCTTGCCTTCCTGCGACATGGTTGCAAGCAGCGCCGCACGATCAGCGTTCATGCCGAAATCGTTTTGTGCCACCTCCTTCACCTTCTCGGGCTCAGGTTTCTTGTTGATGTGGCCCCTCAGCGCGGCAAGAACCTCGCTCAAATCTTTGTCGAGCTCCTCCCTCAGTTCCTCGTCGTCCTCCTTTGCCTGCTGCCTCTCGTACTTGTGCATCTTGCTCTTAGCAATGACCTCCTTCATGACCTCGGCCTTGCTCTTCTTCCTCTCCGGCTGGTCTTCGTCTTCAGCTTCGCCCTCAGCCTCCTCGCCGTCTTCTCTTCTCCTCTTCTTCTTCAAAAACCCATCCTCGCCCTCGCTGTCACTTCCACTCACACTCGCAGCATCATAGTCCTCATCCCCGATCTCATCGTCAAACCTCAGTGTCTGACCACCGTGGGTGAGTTCAATCTCCTCATCGCCGTCCTCAAGATCAAACACATTCCCACCACGCTTGCGCTGCTGCTCGCGCTCGAATCGCGCCATCATCCTATCGTCCAGACTCATAGTAGGATCATTCTCACCAATCCGGCGATCAAGAATCCCGCCAATTTTGTTCTTGCGATTCATCTCCGGCAGCAGCGTCTTGCGCCTGGTCTCCTCACCCGCGCTCTTGGTAACGCCGGGGCGCCCCAGCACCTTGGGCTTGGCATTTGTAGTGGCATATTCGAACTTCTGGGGGCGCGAGAGGTGCTTGAATTCGAAGGGGTTGAAGGACTCGCGGATCGAGGCGAGCGCCGAGGCTTTCTGAGCGTGGTGTGCGGCGTTCTTGGCCTGCGATTTCTTCTCTTTCTTGGATTTCTGCGGGCCAGTTATGCCTTGGTCGCGCAGCGAGGCCTTGAGGCGCTTGAGTTGTGAAGGCGGCATCGTAGCGGTCGCCCTTGAAGGTTTGTGGGTGAAAGAGTGACTTGGAGGCCGGTGAGGCGCGAGGGCGTGGTGGTGGTATTGCGGCTGTCCAGAAATTTTGGCGGAGCGCTTCGGTGGACTGCCTTTTCCGGCAATAGCGCGCTGGACCCCTGCTCTGCTGGTCCCACCTGCATCATCGCTCTTGGGCTCCGCGAGCCTTCACAGCAAACATGCGCATTCACCTGTATCTGAACATGCTCTTTCGCTCGACATAGCCCAAAATGGCTCCCAATATACCCGATCACTACCTGTGGCTCGGTCTTGGTGAGCCTTTGCCTTTGCCCATCCATAAATCAAACCTCATAGCTAACCCTCGCAGGCGCCTTCACCTTCGTCCTGATCCAACACGTCTCCACCGGCCTCCGCACCGTCAAGCACCTAACCACCGTGCACACGCCTTCACCGAAGCCCCCGGGTCTCCCAACGCCCACTTCCCAGGAAGATGCCATAAAAACCACCTCGCTGCTCACGCTCGCCACAAGCCACAACACCGACATCCGCACCGCGGCGACGAAGCTCCTCTGCGAGCGCTTCGTCGTCCACGACGGCGCGCGCAACAAGCTACTGAAGGATCTCGGCAGCGACAACCCTGCCGTGCAGCGGAAGGCAAAGCATGCATTTCGCCTGCTGCGCTCGCACGGCGTGCTAGGCGCACATACCGATTTCAGATACGGGATTGGGGGTCTGCAGCCGCGGGTACCATGGGATGAGGCAGAGGTCTGGGGTGGTGGTGGTGGTGGTGGTGGTGGTGGTGGAGGAGGAGGAGGAGGAGGAGGAGGAGGAGGAGGAGGGGGTCGAGTGCGCGAGCCATTGAGGGAAATTCTGGGACACGAGGGCGAGGAGGAACGGGATGCGCGGCGCCGGAGGAGGGAGGCGGTTGTCATACATGACGGGGAGGGCAGAGTCGGCGAGGGCGACGTGTGGATGCGGGACCGCGAGGGCGTGATGAGTTTGGACATGGAGATCGGGGAGCTGGTGATTGATGGGGTTGCGCACTGATGAGTTCGTAGTGCAGTGCAGCTGACTGATTTGTGAGGATAAGGCGTTATGATACCCATTGCTAAGTGCGATTTCGCTCGGACTGAATTCCATGTTCTGTATATGTACATTCTATGATCACGCTCGCAGCGAGATAAAGGGTATTTTCTATATCTAAGTCCTGAAAGACTTAAGAATGGAGTTTGTTCTATTCACACATGGTAGAGAAAGGAAGTCATATCTTCTCTACTCCTTCTTGGTCTTCTCCTCCTTGCCAGCTGGCATCTCGTCCTTCCTGGCGCGCTCGTCCTGCTCCGAACGCTCTGCACTGCCCTCAGTAGCGCCGGAGTCTCCGCTGCTGGCCTCGGCCTCGTTGTTCTCCTTAGCCTCAACCTGCTTAGGCTTGTCATCCTCGTCAATGTCCTCGTGATCCTTAGGCGAAGCATTCGCCTGGTTGCCCTGAGACTGTGCCTGAATGTTCTCTTCTTCGATAAGCTCCTGCTGCTCCTTGAGGACTTCAAGACGCTGTTTGTTGGTAGCTGCGCCCTCCGTTGTGTTGACCTCAAGCTCGATCTCGTGGTACAGCTCCTCAGGAACGCTGGAGAGAACAGCCTCCAAGGCGTCAATCTGCGATGTGGCGTCTGCCTCCTTGCCCTGGACGTAGACGAAAGCGTTGGACAAGACAAGAATGGTCGAAGGAACACCTTGCTTGAGACGGAGATCAAGCCAGGTCTGGAGGTCATCCCGAAGGCGACCGGGAGAGACACCGTATGTGCGGAGGCCACGGCTGGCGCAGGCAGTCTGGAGCTCAGGTACGGAAAGGGATTCCACACCCTCGTAAGCAATAGCTCTGTCGTCGCGCTTGATCTGCCTCATGCGGACACGGACCTGGTAACGGAGGAAGTTGTCGGTACCAAAGGAGGTGATGTTCATGTAGCGGCAGATGGACACCAGCTGTGGGCGAGACAAGTTGTCGAGCGTAAGATCATCCTTGAAGATCTTGCAGACCTTGACAATCTCCTCTGAGGAAGGCTTCTCGCCAGTGGAGCGGACCTGTGGTGCGTTAGTTCCCAATTCAAAGAGATGCGTCGTGCGTGCGCTGCGTACCTTGCGGAAGAACTCAGCGAACTCGGCTCTTTGCGCATTCTCTGCTGAGATGGGCAGACCTGTCTCCTTCAGAGTAGTGCGCAGGAACTCGCTGACTTCCTTTCTTGTTGACCTCAGGCGCTTGGCCTTGGCATCCTTCGAAGACTGACCCTCATATGTGCTAGGGAGCATGTTGGGGAACAGCTTAAGAGCGACGGGGAGCAAAAGCTCGGCGAAGGGAACGATGACGAAGGGAAGGAAGGGGATCAGACGTCCAAGGTCTTGCACGGTACGTTGCAGCTGCATTTCATCAGTTCGCTGCATAATGGGGGTGCGTGAAGCATCATACCTGTCTCCTCTCACGTCTTGTGAGCTCATAGCCGGCTGCCATCTTCAAAGCGAGCTTGGAACTGATCTTGATCTCAAAACCAAGCAGCTTTGTGCCGTCCCAGTAGTGCGCCGCCTCGTGCTTGACCTTCTCCCAGATGGTCAACTTCTTCTTAGTCTCTTCCTTTTTCGCGATTGCCTTCTTCTCAGCATCAGTCTCCGCATTCGCCTTCTCCGACGCGAGCTCGGTCATGGTTTGCGCATCTTGGGCGACGGTCTTGGGGCTGGCGGTAGGCCCGGTCTTGGGAACAATAGTGTCCTTCTCGAGTGGTGTCGCAATCTTCTCCTGAATTGCTGCCTGCTCCTTCGGAGGAACTGGTTTGCTCGCCTGGTTGGGGCTGAGGCCTGGCGGAGGGTAGGTGCCTTGTGTGCTGGTCTGCGAAGTCTCGGTCTGGAAGCTTCGGTATGGGAGCAGAATGGCGATCGCAGAGACATTCTTGGGCATGGGGCGGTGGTATGGCCGTCCAGCAGTCCTCATGCCAGCCCTGAAGACAGCAGGAGCTGCCCGGGAGGCGGTTCGAGCAACATACATGGCAGCGTAGAGTGTGTCTGAGCAGTAGAGAGCGACGTCGGCAATTCAGATAAAAGTATAGTAGTACAACCAAGAAAAGGGAATAGTTAGAATGCAAGCAGACGATAGCGGCGAGTCGTGCTGATGCGGAATGTGAATGCGATGAAAACACCCTGACGAAACTTATTCGAGAACCTCCCAGGAACGATCTACGGCCGTTCGCGCTGCCGGTAGGGCTGCGTGGCTGCGCTCAGACCCGACTGCCACTTTGGGAGGCGAAGCACTGAAAGGCCGACACGCCGACCAGCCAGCTGTCATGGGCAATGTCGGGTGTGGTCCAGGCAGACGTCCGAGGGCACAGGACTTCTGGCCGAGGCACTGCGTCAGCAGCTTGCCCTAGGCTTGTGCTCGCACATTCAGTTTCAACTTGCATGGTCGACATGACATGACATCCCGCGGGAGCGGCCAAGGGACTGCCACTGCCGAGACCGGCGGGCATGCGGGGAGATGGGACGCTCCTTCCCACCAAGACGGGCAATAACCTGAGAGCTGTGTCGCTCCTTCCGAGGCCAGCCGCCCCGCCAAATTATTATTCACCGCACTTGCGCCTGAGACCACCACCCAATTCATTCCTTTCGTGATTGCGTTCCCCTCTTGCGACGACCTTCACTCTACTATTGCTACCTGTTGTTCAACATGATCTCTTGCTGAGAGACACTGTTCCGTTGAAGCCCTCGGCTTCCTTTTCACCGCGCCATACCTGCATCGCCAATAGCATATATCAATCGCATACCCTCAAATACCCCGTAAATCGGATCGCATACGATGTCTGTCCAGAAGTTAGCAAGAGCGGCGCGAATCATCCTGGTTGGCGCGCCAGGAGTGGGAAAAGGCACCCAGACCGAGCGCTTGATGAAGCAATTCCCGGAACTTGCGTCGATCAGTTCAGGCGACCTGCTCAGGAAGAATGTTCGCGAGCGCACGCCGTTGGGTATGTCTATCTGGGAGAGAGTTGTCGTATTCGCTGACAGACCCAGGCATTCAGGCCGAGTCTAAGATGAAGGCTGGCGCACTCGTGCCTGACAGCATGATCCTCCGCCTTATTGTCAACGAGCTCTCCACGCGTGGGTGGATCAGGGACAGCACTCTACGACCATACGCTGTATACTCAAGCTCGATCGCTGAGGAGGACATCACAGTTGATTCGGTGTCTATCCCATCTGCGATCAAGACAGCCAAGTACACGTACTCGGACCACCCTGAGGCTTCATTCATTCTGGACGGCTTCCCGCGCACAGCGAATCAGGCGGTACAGCTGAACGACATTGTGCCCATCAACATGGTGGTCAGCATCAACACGCCCAGCGAGATCATCATTGATCGCATTTGTAATCGCTGGGTTCACGCCCCGTCAGGGCGCGTTTACAATACCACATTCAATGCGCCGAAGGTCGAAGGCAAGGACGATATCACAGGCGAGCCGCTTACACGCCGCGCCGACGACGATCCTGAGGTGTGGAAGCAGCGACTGCAGAGCTTTAAAGAGAACAATGAGCCGCTACTCGAGCACTACGACAAGGCAGGTCTTCTGTGGACTGTGAACGGCAACAGCAGTGATGAGATCACTCCTCAGATCTTCAAGGAGTTCGGCAAGCGATTCGGCGTCCCTGTTCCTGAGGTCATTGGAGGATTGTAGACGCGTTATATACCACTGGGTACACTTTTCCTTACGATGGTCGTCTATGAATTTCACGGCAACGGTATTGGCGGGCTTCTGTATGATCTATGTATTGGGAACCTTGCAGGAACTTGTATGATTGGGCTGGCGCGGGTAGCTTTTACTTGTACATATTGACCGCCACCAGCACGTGCGACTGTCTTTCACTTTGTAGACCCATATTTCGCACTTACGAATCAACTACCATATTTTCAAGAACCAGAACACGCAGTCATGAGGGTTATGAGATTAGACGTGGCGCACGCCGAGCGCGTGGGCGAGCCAGATGAAGTGTGGCGCCCCGCGGGTAATCATAGCTCTGGGCCCAAACCTACGTCAGCAGCCGCAACTCCACCGACTGCAAGCTTGACCCCATATCCAACGGACTTCGAAGACATCTGGAGTGATAGCGCCTCAGAACACTCAGACGACTGGTCAGACGTCGCAGAAGATTATCACGTAGTTGAACCTGCTTGGTCTGCACACAACGCGCCCGCAATGGCCGAGGACTTCAGCGAAGGGCGCCTAGAGACACTCGTCGGCAGCCCGCAGAAGGAGCTGGCAGGCACCCAGAACGCCTATGTCTCATATCTGGTGTCTACAAAGGTACAACATCTTTCTGAGCCCTGTACTGGCCCTCGACGCAACCGGACTGACGCTCACACACCTGCAGTCTGACTACCAGTCCTTCCAAAAGCCCGAATTCTCCGTCCGCCGCCGCTTCACCGACTTCGTCTTCCTGTGGAAACAGCTCACAAAAGAGTATCCGCAATGCGCCGTTCCCCCGCTGCCCGACAAGCATAAGATGGAGTACGTTCGTGGAGACCGCTTCGGTCCGGACTTCACCCAACGGCGCGCACACTCGCTGCATCGCTTTCTGAAGCGGCTATCACTGCATCCAGTGCTGCGGCGAGCCATGTTGTTGATTACCTTCCTGGAATCGCCTGACTGGAACCAGCACATGAAGGGAAGATCGTCGCGAGCGGCAAGTGGGTCGGAGCCTGGGGGAGGTTTTGTGGACGCAATCGCGGAGAGCCTCGTCAACACCTTCACCAAAGTGCACAAGCCAGACAAGCGCTTCATCGAAGTCAGCGAGCGAGCGGGCAAGCTCAACGAAGACTTGACCAATGTTGAGAAGGTCACTGTCCGCGTGGCTCGACGACAAGCCGACCTCGAACAGGACTACGCAGATCTCGCAACGCAATGCCAGAAGCTGACGACACTCGAGCCAGCCGTTGAGAGCACATTGACCTCTTTCGCTGCCTCTGTGACTACAACTTCACAGGGTTTCAAATCCATCAAGGAGCACACCGACCAGAACTACCTGACCTCCCTCCGCGACATGGACGCCTACATCCTTGCGCTCCGCAACCTCTTACGCACACGAGAAGCCAAGCAGCTCGATTTCGAAGCGCTCTCCGAGTACCTCGCCAAATCAGCTGCCGACCGCGACTCCCTTGCCTCCCAGCACGGTGCGGGGATGGGTGCCTCGGGCTTCCTGCGCAGCAAAGTCGAGGACTTCCGCGGCATCGATCACGACCAAGCGCGGCGCCAGCGCGTGCGCAAACTCGAAGTCGAGATCGAGCGGCTGACGGGCGAGGTTGAGAACAGCAAGAAAGCGACCGAGGCGTTCGACGAGCACACTGTCAAAGAAGTGGCCGACTTTGAACGTATCAAGACAGCCGAATTCAAGGACACCCTCGGTGATCTGGCTGACGCGCATGTCAACTTTTTCCAGGGGACTATTGAAACATGGGAGAAGTTTCTGGAGGATATGCGCAAGGAGGAGGATGAGCGGAAGGCTGCTGCGTCGTCGTAGAGTGGCGTCTTCTTTGATACCTTTGGGTTTTACGGTGTTGGTAGACGACTGGGAGATAGGCATGGCGGTGTTGCCGCAAGAGTGGATGCAATGAGAGGAGTGCTCGTCGCTGTGGAATTGGAGTTTAAAGCTTTTTTGGAGTCCACTTTCGGACATCCCATGTAAGCAGCGGACAGTCCCACGCGTGGGGTCCTGTTGATCAGTAGATCATTAATATCACAGTTCATGTTCATGTCACTTTGCATCGATGGAGAGATCGTACATTCAAAACTAATCTAACATCCAAGCCACACCTACCTTCTCAAGGTATATCAGCATCGCTATCATCCCCCGCAAACCCGAAACTAAACCCACCCGCACTCTCTCCCTCATCGCCACCCTTTGTCAACTCCTCCCATTTCCCCCGCCCCTGCTTCCCCCTCTTCTCCAACCTCTCCAACCCTTTCGCCAGCACCTCAGGCATCGTCTCACCCAGCCTCTCCACAAACAACTCATACGCAGTCTCTGCAACCTCCTCCTTGAATCCGCTCACCTGCTCCCTCTGGTCGCGCAAGAACCCCAACACGTCCACCAGCCGCGCTTCCGGCACAAAGTTCTGCGTCAGCGCGAGACTCTCGTCCAGATTGAGGACGAGGTGAAACCAGCCTGACGGCACGTGCAGAACCTCGCCGGCGTGGCAGATACCCTCTTTCGCGCCGGGGGTTTCGCGCGCGAGCTCGTGGAACGTTAGAAGGTACTCGGCGATGCTGAGAGGCGCGGTGATCTCGCTCTGGTCGTCGGACAGGATGATGCCTGGGGGAGGAGCGTGGGCGCCGCCACTGGGGAACATGAGCCAGTATTTTGACCCGGTGAGGACGGCGTTCCAGGCGGAGGTTGCGTTGGGATCTTTGTGGAAGGTAGAACCGCTGCGTGCGGGACCCAAGATCAGCCAGCGGCAGTCTGGGCGGTCGGGACCGAGGACGCTGAAGAGATCGGGGCCAAAGCATTCGGGGCTCCAGTACGCGGCGGAGGGATGGTGGGCGGGGAGGGTGGTGTCGATGTTCGTTTTGGGGGCGAAGGCGCGGTCGAAGAGGTAGAGGGGGGATTCGTCGGTGTTGTTGTTGATGTAGGAGATGTAGGTGGACATGGGCCAGTCGACTGCTTCGGCGGTGAATTTAGTGTCTGGGAAGTTGTCGAGGAGGTACTGGGAGGTCCATTTTCCGTAGACAGGCCACTGTTTGACGGGCTCGGTGAGGATGAAGGGCTTATCGGTCCATTTGGCGGAGTACTCCTCCGGTGTTAGGTCAGGGAGGCGAGCAATGGCGTTTGCGGCTGGGATGTTGGTGACATAGGGGGTGAGGGATGTATGTGCACATTGAAATGGACGATACAAGATGTCTGTGAAGAGGTTCTTGCATGGAATGTTGGTGATGTTCTCAGCCGGTGTGTTGAGGTAGGTTGCTCGCCATGTTCCTCGCCATGTGAAGTTTTCAGGAGAAGATCTGAATGTCGTTAGTATACACTAGGGAGCTGTTTAAATGATCTGTTTGGAAAGGAACGAGGATTTGCAATCAGAACTGATTCTATTGATGGAGACGATCTGGAGATCTAGCAAGAGGAGAAAATTGGGAAATTCGTTGCTTGCACATCTCACAACGCAACCTTACGACAAGTGCTCACACCAACTCTAGGTCATGCTCGCTAGGGCAACGTCTCGCAGAAGTGATATCCTCAAACGACCGCATATCACCGATGAGTCACAACAGGGCACATAATCCCTAGTGAGCGGCCTTACCAAGATGCCTCCATTGCTTCTGACAAGTATGACTGGGAAAATGACAGGGCTGGGGCTGACGGAGAAAAGTAAGAGTCAAGCGGTCGTGTCACTCACCCTACGAACAAGGCCCTCCACAATTCATCCAACCTCGTGAATGCATACAGCGCTCGACAAGTGCTTCCAAGGCGTATGAGAGCATCAGCATCGAATGACTCAAGAATGTGGTTCAGCAGCTCGTCAGGCAGCCTGGCAAAGGATCCACATCTCGACTTGAGGTTGTCTGACGCCGTGTAAGCGTTCCCTGCAGGCTTCACGCCCAGCGGATGCGGAGGCACAGCAGTCGCCACCTCTTCGTCGTCGTGCTGGACATGGACTGGCACTGTGAGTTTTCTCTTTTTCGCGGGCTGTGATTCGGCAAAGGCAGAACCAGGGTCCTGTAGAATGCCGGGCGCCATGTCAAAGGACGGTAAGAACAATGCTTTACGGGGAATCAAACTGGAGGCCTCTCGGTCGCACACAGACAGAGCAGGGCATGCGCAAAGCGGCAAGGAGTCACGACCGAATCAAGGACGTGTCAGGCGAAACTTGGGTCTGTTGGAGTTCAACCAAGCTGGCACAAGTGGCGGGTTAGCACTAGCGCACTTTTGGATTTTCTCTGGGCTACAAAGTCTTTTCTAAACCCCGCCCAGGTTTTTGCCCACACCCACCAAACAACTTTTTTAAACACAACACATACCACAGCAGCGGCTACCTTACGGTCCCTCTGCTACTCCAACTACAACCAGCTTTCTCCACGACTACAGGCAGTGCCAGTAGTCTTTCGAACGCCAAACCGCAATCATGGCTGACAAGGGTCTTGAGGACGTGCCTGAGGGTGAGTGCACCTGAAATATTTGCGCTGCGCTGCTGCGGTCGCCACAATCACGGGCGCCGCTGCCAGCTGCAGCGCAGTGCAAATGTGCATCGAGCGAGCGCAGACTGACGCATTGTGCAGGCCAGATCGAGTCCAACTACGATGAGACCACCGACTCCTTCGACAACATGAACCTGAAGGCTGAGCTCCTCCGCGGTGTCTACGCCTACGGTTTCGAGCGCCCTTCTGCTATCCAGCAGCGCGCCATCATGCCCGTCATCAAGGGTGAGTGAACACAGTACCGCCAAAATTCCCACCCCAGCGACTAACAACCCCAGGCCACGATGTCATTGCGCAGGCCCAGTCCGGTACGGGTAAAACCGCTACTTTCTCCATCTCCACCCTCCAGAAGATCGACTCCTCCGTCAAGGCCTGCCAGGCTCTTATCCTCGCCCCCACCCGCGAGTTGGCCCAGCAGATCCAGAAGGTCGTCATCGCCATCGGTGACTTCATGGACATCTCCTGCCACGCCTGCATTGGCGGTACCTCCGTCCGTGACGACATGAAGGCCCTCCAGGACGGCCCCCAGGTCATCGTCGGTACTCCCGGCCGTGTCCACGACATGATCCAGCGCCGTGTCCTGAAGACCGACTCCATGAAGATGTTCGTCCTCGACGAGGCCGACGAGATGCTGTCCCGTGGTTTCACCGAGCAGATCTACGACATCTTCCAGCTTCTGCCCCAGTCCACCCAGGTCGTTCTCCTGTCCGCTACCATGCCCCAGGACGTCCTCGAGGTCACCACCAAGTTCATGCGCGACCCCGTCCGTATCCTCGTCAAGAAGGACGAGCTTACCCTCGAAGGTATCAAGCAGTTCTACATTGCCGTTGAGAAGGAGGACTGGAAGCTCGACACTCTCTCCGACTTGTACGAGACCGTCACCATCACCCAGGCCGTTATCTTCTGCAACACCCGCAGAAAGGTTGACTGGCTCACCGACAAGCTCACTGCCCGTGACTTCACCGTCTCCGCCATGCACGGTGACATGGACCAGGCCCAGCGTGATGTCATTATGAAGGAGTTCCGTTCCGGCTCTTCCCGTGTCCTCATCGCCACTGACCTCCTCGCCCGCGGTATCGATGTCCAGCAGGTCTCCCTCGTTATCAACTACGACCTTCCCGCCAACCGCGAGAACTACATTCACCGCATCGGTCGTGGTGGACGTTTCGGACGTAAGGGTGTTGCCATCAACTTCGTCACTGCTGATGATGTCCGCATGATGCGCGAGATTGAGCAGTTCTACAGCACACAGATTGAGGAGATGCCCATGAACGTGGCTGGTAAGTCTAGCCGCTCGAAGATGATTTTGACTTACGCTAACGATTATCACAGACCTCATCTAAGCGGCTGTTCCTTGCGTTCCAATCACCGTTTCTCCATACTCGCTACATAAAACTAGCGGCGTAGTCGGCGGGGACGCGGTGGTGATTAATTCGGGCGTGCTTGCGAAATCAGGCACGCTTTGTTGATTTGGGCACAAAAGCGATTAGTGGGACGAGCGGTCGTCCACCCATCGCGGCATCTTGGCGTTTATCCTTTTCATGTGCGAAATGATTTCCCCAAAAGAATGTTTCTTGCAGATGATAGAGACGTCAGTTGGCTGGGATGTTTTTCTCTGCAATCTACTGTTTCTTAGCTATTCTTCATGGGCTTTCTTGTTCTCCGAGGATGTGCTACGTTTGATCGAGGCATGCCCGCGCGAGGGAATACGCTTCCCATGGTCACGCTTGTCTACGATAACGATCATGAGTTTTCTTTCATATAGAGATGCGGTTCAATTACATGGTAGTCACTGAATGTCTCTATTTTGATTACAATCCTCCTTATCTCTCTCGTTGTGCATATCTTCATCGTCGCAGACACTGTACAACAATCAATTGAAACATTAATTCCCGCGGCGATGTCAGGTTTATCTACACACTAGTTGCTGGGAATGAGACATCCCCATCGAGTCGTTTTGGGATCGACGTCACGGCTCGCTTATCGATTACCTCGGAACCCCTCGCAGCTGGGCCATGGAGAGCCTCAATCGCCGAGCATCTATCTCATGAGGCCGACAACATGGCTCGCGCAAAGCAGAGCCTTTGCGACCATGGCACTCTCTCCCACCTCTACAGTACGTGTGTAGCAATGCATTGCACTCATACAGCACCATCACAAAGTACACTAGACACTAACAACCACCCAGCAAGTGCTCGCCCGATTGCGCGCGTACACTCCACCACCCACGAACTACTATAACTGCCCCTTGAGCCGGCGCGCAGCCGTGTTGATCGTACTATTTCCCGACCGCCATGGCGATCTTAAAGTCGTCCTCACCATGCGAAGCGCATCACTTCGAAACTACGCCGGCCAAGCAGCGCTGCCAGGCGGCAAAGCCGACTCATTGGAGGAAACGCCCTGGGACACTGCACGGCGCGAAGCGTACGAGGAAATCGGCCTGCCCCTAGATTCCTCCAAGCTGAAAGGCTTCCGTGTGGAGCACCTCTGCGAACTGCCCGCCAACCTCGCGAAAACCGAGCTGGGCGTGCGGCCCTGCGTGGCCTACCTCGCACCCACCGACACCGACACGGCGTCCTCCTCGTCCACCAGCGCCAGCGACAGCGAAGTCGAAGACCGCCTGATCCCCCGCCTGGACCCCAAAGAAGTCGCCGCCGTCTTCACAGCCCCCTTCCACGCCTTCCTGCGCAAAGAATGGTCGGGCCCGGGGCCAGCACCCGTGCAGAAGAACGGGAAGCCTGAGAAATGGTACCGCGGTAGTTGGACCGACTGGCACGAGAGCCGCTGGCGGATGCACAACTTCTACATCCCCAAGCCGGCGCCGTCGTCGCGCGAGATGCGCAGGAACGCGGAGAACTCACGGTCCCCGCCGGTTGGGAATTCGGAGCATGGGACGGGGATGCCGGAGGGCGATGATCCGCGTCCGGAGCCGAATGCATTGGATGATTTGACGACGTTCAGGGTGTTTGGGATGACGGCGAGGATATTGGTTGATGCGGCGAGGGTGGCGTATGGGGAGGAGCCGGAGTTTGAGCATAACAGTCATTTTGGGGATGAGGAGATGATTGGGCGGTTGTTGAAGATTGGGAGGCTGAGTGAGGTGAGGAAGAAGGGGGAAGTGTTGACCAAGGAGGTATTGAAGCAGGCTAGCAAAATGTGAGGAAGATTGAGTAGAAGAGCTTTGTCAGCATGTGTGCTATTGATCTCGTTGTGTCGGCTCGTCTATCGATCTGTCCCTGCTGAACAATGTCAAAGCCTTGTCGACTGGTTCGTCGTTTGCAATCCTTCCCTAAAGGGTCATATGACTGGTTAAATTCGCACCAATGCACCACTAGAAACGGACACTTATGCTCGAGTGGGGAGTGAAAAGATGGACCAATATTCTCATCCTAGGAACGAGAGTCACAACAACCAATGGTGAAACGAGAAAGAGGCGGAGCGGTGCGCTGAAGTAGGAGAGGATTGTATTCAACCATGGTTCAGACCACCCACCAACCCAAGCATTTACATAAGCCACCGCAGAACACATATAAAGACCGCACTTCCCGCCGACCAGATGCCTCCAAGTCACTGGCGGACTGTTATACCATGTGCTCAAGACCCGTGATGATCCGCTTGTCACTGACAGCGTAGTCTGAGGTCAGAAACGATTGATGGTTGCCTGCAATTCTCACGCGGATTAGCAGACAAAGCAAGTCGCATAAAGCAGCTTGTTGGTCAGGGTGATGCAACTGACCAAGCCTCAGAGCATAACAAGAGGTTGAGGACCTGTGATGATGAGCTTGTCATTGACAGCATAATCTGAGGTCCAAAATATGCAATGGCAATCTGCAAAGAGTGCGCGTGTTAGCAAGCAATAGCAAGCTAGCGGGGCGTCTTTTAGGTCAGAGTCCTGGCGGACGTGTTGTCATCACAGGCCGAAGCCTCAGCTCGTAACAAGTCGCTCGTCATCCCGCCCGCCTTTGAAAGATCTTTGTTGGGTGTGCAGGCAGTAGTCTGCCGCTGTAGACCGGACGAGAGCGCTGCAGTAATGAGGTTTATCGAAGGACAGTGGGTGTATGACACAGCGTTAAATCGACTGCGGGCCTGCGAGTGCGTCAGTATCCGACTCCGACTATGGGGGAGGGGGGAGGGGGAGTGGTGAGGTGAATGGATATACTTACAACAGGGTTGATGCGCTCGCCCCAAAGATCAGACCGCTGTTCCACGGGCTGGATGATGCAAGGTGTCGAATGTTGTGTGATTGTTGTGTGTGGTGCTGCAGAAAGGTTGCGCAGGGTGGACAGGAATACGAGTCGATATCGGTATTGTTGGAATAAGTAGTTGCATGAACAAGACAACAAAGCACCGGAACTCGACACCAAAGCCAAATGGCAGAGAGGTGTACGCAGTGTGCAGGGTGGTCGAGAAGAAAGATGGTGGGAGAAGGGCGAGGGCGGCCTTTAAAAGGTCGGGGGTAAACACCAGAGAATCGCTTTCCTCACGACTGGACGCGAGTCCCATTATGTCTGGAAAGTGTATACCATGATTGGAAGGAAGAGCATCGTGGTTTAGATTTTGAGGTAGCAGTGGCCCGCCCAAGATGGCATGAGCTTGGGGCAAATTAAGTCGCTCCTAACCAGCCGTGAATAACTGTGAGAAGTTCGAAGGTCTGGCAACGCTTTATGCACCAGGACTTGTAATCCTGCGTATCGAATCTATATAAGCTTAGCCTCATGACCATTTTGCCCTCCGGGGGGTTTTCTTTTGGCAGTATGAACTTTATATCATCACCATTCTGCACAGAGAGATACAATTGGTCGGATCCAGCAGTATAACCCAGATATTACAGCAGAAATAACATAAAGCTGAATTCATTGTACTGACCACGCTGGCCATGTTTTTCCCAGCAATGTCAAACGCCGTTCCATGGGCTGGCGTGGCGATGGGGATGGGCAGTCCTCCCTGGACCGTCACGCCGCCATCAAAAGCAAGCAGCTTGAGGGCAATCTGACCTTGATCGTGATACATAGTGACGAATGCATCGTAGCTTTCTCTTTTCAAGAAGACTGTGTCGCAAGGGAAGGAAGGAACGTGGCACCTCCCATGGCGCCTGCCTGTTTGCACAGACTCAAAAACTTCGCGATGTAGTCACCTCATGATGCTTCAGACATCATAAAATGAGGTGAGATGACTGCATCGCGAAGCTTCAGGCAGAATTGACATATATGTAGTTTCTTCAAAGCTTGCCTGACGCCTAGCGTCACACTGACCGACGTAGCTGTGCGCTCGGGGCTGACCCCCGAGTTCGAAGCCCACCAATTCCGTATGTTAATATTGTATCAAGCGTTTCTTCCAGTCGCTGTTCACATATACACCTACGGACGTGCAATAATCCCGATCTGTCTTCCATCTCCTACCTTAATGTCCGCTTATGGGCTTGGGCTGGAACTCCGATGCACACCCTCCGTATTATAAGCTTCACAATGTCCTTCTACACGCATCGCATATATTTCCACAAAAGACACTCAGCTAACGTATCTTCTGACAGTGGAGATCGATGAGCAGAGTCCGTTTACAACTGGCTCGTTAAGTGCTGGTCAAACGTGACACTGATTAGGCCAAACAGATGAAGATGCTGAGCCCTCTGGGCACATCGAAGGTATGCAAGCACTTTCTCGCCCTCGGTACAATTTTGTGCTATACCGATCAGCACTTCTTTAGGTCTACACCAAAGTCAATTTCTCTCTAGCCAGGCTTACGTGTCGTTTGTCTTTGTATTCACACTGCTACACAATAGGCCAGTCTGAAAAGCTAATCCTGCTACGTAGATTTCAACATGGACGAGGAGGATGAGGAGGATAGGGTGGCGCCTATCCCCTCTCGCAAACGCGTAAGTCACACCAAGGATTACAAGTCTTAGTAGTATTACTGTGAGACTAGTAGCTGCTTTACTCCGAACTGATTGTTGCTATTCTTGGATCTCCTTTCATAGCGAGAATGCGTTAGACAATGTTCCTTTATGCTAACTTTGTACATAGAAACGTTTTGTTATAGAGGACGAAGAAGAAGAAGAAGAAGAAGAAGAAGAAGAAGAAGAAGAAGAAGACGACGAAGACGACGAAGACGACGAAGACGACGACGAAGAAGAAGACGAAGTCCGCCCGCCTTCCTCCCCCCTCCCGCCTGCTCGTCGTCAGCAGCAGGCCGTAAGGCCATCAAGACAGCGCGTAAGTAATATCTCTTTGCATATCCTCAATGATAGTACAGTCTTTAGGCTGGCTGATAGAGTTGAACATTCCACTGGTTGTGTGGCAATAGCATTCCTAATTATTACATAGGCAAAGCGCGCGAAATCTTGCGACGACGACGACGATGATGATGACACTGCTGCTCCTGCTGCTGTCGCGCCCGTGGCGCCTACGCCGCCCACGCCGCTCTCTCAGCGCCCACGAAGGAGCGCTGCGGTGGCTGCGGCGAAGACAATCAAGAATTATGGTAGATACTAGTAAATAATTATTTAATACTCAACAGATATGCAGTCAACCCACAGCGATCGATCAACAATCAACTCTGTAGCCATTTTGAATAACTATGAACATACATGCACTAGCCAGCCTTGAAGATCTCGAACTCAGACACTGCACTGTGGCATTCCTGCATGTCACCAAGAGGACGCTCGAAGCTGATAAGGTGCTGCAGACTGCTTTGCCACTTACTTTTGATTCAGCCCGGCCGACGCGGCGTTCAGGGAGCGATCTTTACAGTTGTTGGAATATCGGCCAAACACTTGAGATCAGCACTAACGTAAGCGTAACAAACAATGAATTGCACGTTTCTCTACTGTATTGTCACGCTTCATCGATCTATCTAGACAGGATCTCTTAGTATCATGCACCTTACATCTCACTTATCAGCGCTGATATGTCTAATGCTCGATCGTGGTGCGATCTGGAAACATGTTGCAACTGAACTATCTGGCTATGCTGCACCTTCGCCACCAGTGATGGATCATTCTGAATCACCAAGCCCACACTAATCCCCTGAAAGTTTCCAGCTCATCTCGCTCCCCCGAGAAGCCTTGCTTTCCTAACAGCTCTTTCAACCCATCCATAGAAGCCACCCTTATAGAGGGATGCGACGAGTTACCGCCATCTTCGCTTGGAATGTTGCGTGGTTCTGATCAGTCGGATCAAGCTGGTAGGCGATCTTAGCATCGATTGCTTCGGCCCATTGTGCAGCGTACCGCGTGATAGGGATGCTATTGACTACCATATGGCGGCTGAGAAGAAGACAGCTCAGTATCGGGAGAGTCAAGAAGGCCTTGGGAAACTTCTGCTTGTATTCGGGAACTCTCGCAGGGTCGTACTTGAAGGTAATTGGCTCGGGATCGGTCAAGCCGTTAGGTCTGTCGACGATGTTGTTCCAAAACTGCCACAGCCAGCAGCCCATGTCAGTGTCCAGTGGTACAGCACCGGTAATCATGCGACGCTGGAGAGAGACAAGCGACCACAAGAACACACGCTCTTTTCCTTTCAATGCTTCCATTGGAAAACCAAGCATTTCCGCCATCTCCTTGAGATTGACTCTGATCGAATTAGTGGGTACAGGACCAACATGCATTGCAATACTTACTGACCAAAGAGGGGCTTCGCCCATGGCGCATGCGTCGCCCATTTCGGGAGCTTGTTCGGGTGTGGTTCTATTGAGAACCACATCACCTTGATAGTGCTTTCGCCCTTGTACACCTGCTTAGGTAGACATCCTAGGATGACTGGTGGCTTCAGTGACTGGGTACCAGTGGACCAGCGGGCGTAGATAGGTGGTCGGTTGGTTCTATCGTACACCCGGTTAGATCCAACCCCATTGGCTGGTACAAAAGGTGAAAAAATGATGAGACTTCGGTCAAGGCTACGAGCAACGATAGAAAGGGCAGGCTCGTCTGGCCAGACCATAGTGTCGCGATCTGTGGGGTGGTACAAGACCGAATTTTGGCGGGCATCTTTGATCTCCTGTGTTGTTTTGTCGTAGATGCTCTGCATCATTACCTCTGTGTACTGCTTCTCATCCTTACTTTTGATCCAATTAAAGGAGCCAGCAAGTGCACCGAATGCGCTTTTGTTGTAGTTCCAAACCTGGTCGCCTGTCTTATATGTGAAAGGGATGTCAAACACTCCGTATTCCCTCTGCCTCACTAGACGTGATTCGTTGAGAATCACGGTGTTGGTGGCAGAGGGTAATAGAGGATGATCATAGCTCCACGGTACATTCGGGGCAGAAGATACTTCCTTGTAACGCATCCTCCACACGGTCTTCTTCGTCCTTCCTCCAGGAGTGGATCTGCTGCTAACTTGATAATGCAGATAGCGCTCGACGATATAATTAGGCGGAGGCGGGCCATACGCTTGCAAGGTCTCCTCATGTAATTGTGCGCTCTCTCCTCCAAACGCCACCTTCTGTGGGTCGTCCGTGGCGTTGTAATACGCCATTGCCATTGCCGTTGAATACCTAGTTTAGGGGGTTAGTACACTTTGCGCAAAAGATGATGACCGAGAGAGCGTACCTGTGATGAGACCGAGTTGCCAGATCCAGGAAACGGAGTTCAGAAAGAACAGAGGCAATAGAGTTGACAAAGGTCTGGTTGTAGCTGTCGGAGGGTTGCTTATATAGGCAAGTGTCTGCCTGCCCGCAGAAAGAAGAATCTGAATCGCAATTAAAGGTGAAAGAGTACGTCATATGTCCGAGTAGGGCGGTGAATGCTATTTGCGGCGCCTGCTTTCTACGGATCCCGTGTCATTGCCATGACAAGCAAAAAAGTACGCTATGTGTCCAAGTGGGGCGGTGAATGCTGTTTGCTGCACAAGCGGAGGCTGTATAGGCCACGCAAACGGCGGAGGACCCACTATTCAGTGGCAACATGACTGTTGACGGCAGCATCTCTACAAAAAGATCCAACTTCCCGCTAAAATGGTAGCCACCCCCTAAGTAGGCTTCACGCGTCCTATTATGTCTCCTGAGAGACTCTCGATCATTTCAACTTGTTTCTTCAGCAGGTGTGGACGTCAATAGCTTCACGCGATCAATCAATTAATCAACGTTGTTTGCTGTGCCTGATCGCTACAGATCCCATGTCACTGCAGTAACGGTGTGACGGTCTTTGGGAAACAACAAACAAACAGTGACCGGTCAATATCTGACAAGCCACCAACTGATTTCTAGGCTACCTTGAATGTGTGCTGTCGTGATAAGCGATTGTATTGGCCGGCCTCCTGACCTGCCCGCGCTTGCGTTCACTATGAAAATTGCGTTTGCCATTCACTACGAAAGCTGTGTTTGCCATTCACTACAAGAGCCGCGTTTGTTACTCAACATAAAAGCCGCACTTGCATATGTTCAAGTTGGCGTCCTCACACAACTTCTCAATTCTTTCCGCAGCCACATACTCTTCCCCACACTTAAAACACTCGGCACGACAGTACTTGAAGCGCGCAGGACGCAGTACGATACCTCGCTGTGCTTTTAGGTACTGCACTCGGTCTGCCACTCGGTACCTGAACCAAGTCCGGGGAAACAACAAGTCCGTGCATAGACTACTACCGCTTGCCAGCTCTGAGTAGGCACTTGGCAACTGGAAAGACTCAATCAACAAAGTAAACAAGTAAGCTAAACAACTACCTGATGGTCATCTGATGAGCAAGGGGTTTTTCGAGTCGGCACTAATCATTCTTAAAAGCACTCGAATTGGGAATGTCTTGGATACCAGAACACGCGCCGCGCAACCTGCTTGCTTCGGTATCAGGGTCATGGAACGATTGGGCAGACGGAGGGGATATCGCTACGCCGCCACATCGCAAGCCGCCTGAAGTTTTCGCATGCCGCATCCTCAAAACCATGACGGACCCGAACGGTATTGTGTTCAAGGCGGGAATGGAAGGACAATACCTAGGCATGCGCAACGATACTATGGCCACAATTTTCATACAAGGCCTCACAGAAGGCGACGGTTTCACTAATCGGGTGTATCCCCGCGCAAATCTGCAAATAGGCAAGCCTTGGAAATCGGATATCCGCGACTGGCAACTAAGCATAAACCTGGAGACGCAACGCTTTAACGCAAATGACTGGCGCCAGGCAGCACAGCCAGATGGCACTGTATTTGGCAAGACCATCGTCCGCCTTATTGAAGGCTTTGTCAAAGAAGGTCCTCCGAACGCGCCTCCAAAGCTGATCAACTATCTAGATAAACTTAACATCACGGCCGCCTCGCAAAAGATCATCCAAGGTGTCAAGAACGCTGGACTTTACAAGCTGTTGTCTGATCCAGAACCCTTTACAGCGCAGGATTTGATCAACGATGCGAAATTCAAGATCAAGGGAAGCGGCCTAGAAACTTTAGGTGGCGTGTATGCGCGAATTCATGTGTCCAACGACATGGTGACACTATGGGAAAAGAACATGTCCTACTTGTACATTGGCAAGTCGACTGATTTCGACTCAAGGTTCCTATCTCATCGCTACACGAGCTCTTCCTACGGCGACCTGACGCGCAACTCCCATTTGACCGCGATCGCACTCTGCGTATTAGACGCTTCTGAAGATCCAAACCTATACTTTCTCACAGAGCAAGTGTTTGTATGTCTGTTTGAGACCTACAGGCCGGATGTCTTGCTGTCTACTACCACGAACATAGACAGCATAGAGTACCTGAAGTTTGTCCAATCAGCCAGGTACTTGACGGACCTTGCGACCGCAGTTTTCGAGACCACTGGTTGGCAAGGCGGCGTCAGTCGAGGCGAAGAATTCGCCGTACTTCGAGGTGCGAATTGCAGTTCGCCTCTGTTGGAGATTGCGAGCGGCTGGGAAAAACATCTTTATATCCGCACCGACGCAAACATCAAAAACGGCAAGACAGGCAAGGTGGTTCCCATGGCAATTTATCACAGATCCAACCCTGCCAAGAACAATAGGACAAAGGTCAGGGAAAAGGATGGCGGGGCACCAGTTGTCTTGCGCGTGTCCAACATGCGGGACAACAAAAGGCACGACATTGTCGACATAACCTATTATTTCACAGATAAGACGCCGGCTTCACAGTGGCCTTTACCAGGAACATCTTATGAGATAGTGATTGAAGTATGCAAGGATGGGTCCCAGCACCCTCAAGCATGGGCAAAGCTTCCTGATATTGGCAGCTTCCAGAACTCGAACCAAGCAAATTCCTTTGCAGTGCGCATTGAATGGCAGAACCCTCCAGATTCTGGAAAATGGAGATTCAACTACGTTAAAGCCAGACGGATGTGGAAGATGGTAGACGACAAGCAACCAGGATCTCTACCTACGCACGCAAAAGCCATTACATTCCTACATTGGCTTACCAACTCGCCGCACAGACACGGTCAAGCTTGGGTTGAAAAGGGAGCTGGATGTGCGCGCGTGTTGCAGGCCAAATACAATCTGATGGACCAGAGTGTTCGGTTCGTGGAGCCGGACAAGGATATCAAGATGCTCCCTGGCACTGCACTCTCGTCAACCGCGATCGAATCTCAAATGAGGAAACCAGAATACGGTCTCAAGGACGTAGGTGGCCAGTATGGAGGAAACTTCGTTGGCTCTGGCCGCAAAAATATCAAGCCTCGTCGTACAAGATGCGACACTTGTGTGGTCCTAATTGATAAGAACCAACAGGTGGGCCCGTGCAGGCAGTACAAGAATACTAACGGATGCACAAATTGCGTCAACGTGTTCGCGAGGTATTCCTGTTCATGGACTGAAGCATTGTTAACCTCAGAGGAAACCGTTACAAGAACGCGTTCACCCGAACAGAGGGCAGCAACCGCAATCGCCCGAAAGGCCCTCGTCGTCCAGCCTGATTATGCTGTCTGGGACCCTGTGCGATTTTTCAAACAGACGCTCCGACAACTTGAGGATTCAGAACAAATCATCGACGATGCCGACGAATTTGAAATCGACGAGTCCGATGACGAGATTGATTGAACCTCACAATAGACACATGATGTGCACAGTGAGTGTGCGCACTTCAGCCCTTTGTTTCAGTCTTTGCATTGCTAAGCTTTCCAGATTTTTGCAGGCTCTATGAGTTTTATTCAGATCGGAAGGTTTGACTTGAGGCGCACCGCGCTGTGTGCAGCTACAGGCAATGCCGTCATGCGCAAAGATTGCTAATGGGCTCTGATCTTTCTCGATCTCGTACCCTTACATTCTGAGGGACCATTCTGATCTTTCTTTCTTTCTTTCTTTCTTTCTCTGGTTGGAGTATGGCTACATGATATTTTCATTCTATAGCTGGTTGGTCTTGTAGCACACAATGGACTCAGTGCCCAAATATATACTCGTAGTGAATTCTGGCCTTCTTGTTTTCATCGTGGTATAGGAGGTATGAGCTCGCGACTCGATTTGCCCTAATCTATACGTCGGTTCCAATTGCTGGCGCAACTTCTGGACTCCTTGCAGGTCTCATCACCCAGTACATGGACGGAACCGCCGGTTTGCCTGGATTGCGGATCCATTTGCAGGCCTAGGCGGTTGTTGTTTCCCCACATGATGAAACCCGAAATGCGATGTGGAGCCTCACGCCGTTGGTAATTGCCATGTAAGCGCGTGGTGAGTTTGAGCTCCGGGTAACATTGCCGCAAACTAGTCAGTACCGGTACCAAACATTCAAACCTTGGCGCTGGCGAGAATCTCGTCTGGTCTTCCGTTTTCAGAAAAAGTGCGCGGCAAAACGGAGGGATGACGGGATGGTGACTGTGTATGCCTTTCTGATGCAGGAGCGTTTGGCAAAGTCACCCCATGGCGCAGACGCGAGATATTTTAAGTTTACAGCCGCCCAAAGGCCGCCTCGTGTCGAGACTCATACAGCTATGATTGGTGGAGAGGATTTCGCAACTCTGCCAATCACTTCTGCGGCTGTTGGATCTTGGTTCCCCGCGGCGCTAGCTTAACCGCAACTGACAGCGGCCGAAGGTCGCTACACCTCTGTATGCAAGTAGGTATGACTTCAGGCAGAAATTCTCCGAGCTTAGCGTATTGCGTACAGGGGGTCGGGGAAGCGATGGCCAATCTCATCACTCAGTGCGGGAATATTACCATCTCCACCTAATTTCACAGAAGTGAGTTCTTTAGGATCAGCCGCATGCGGTTCCACATGCAGCTCTCACACGTTTGCTCGAACTAGCAAAACTTAATTCTGTCATTCGTAAAAGCGTTCACAAATTCTCTTGTGTGGTAATCATGACCCTCCTTGCAAGCAGTCACAGAACTCGTTACGGCAAGAGTATTCGAACACACGTCAGCTGCAGGGGATTTGCGCCCAAGCATATAGCATTACAACTGATTAGGACCAGGGCTCAGCAGGTGTCGACGCATCAGTACAACTGCTCGCCGCATGCAATGCTTAAAATCGCAATACTCTATCATTTTTCGTAGTGGTTGATGATTGTCTTGATATTTGTTCACTCTATTTGTTGAAGGGTTTGACTCCGGTAATACTCATCCTTTTCGCCGCAGACTTTCTGAAGTCTCTTTCTCAAGATCATCGTGGTCGTCAAGCCTGCCCTCTAGTCACAGAGGTGCGTCAGCATCTTAGATGATGTGATGAGCTATAAAGAAACAACAACCAGTAAACCCATTACCACTTGGCCCACAGGTTACCCAAATCTTCAACGAAGGACTGCGCTACAACAAATCCCCTCTGCGCTACCATTTCCAGCAGCTGCATGATCTCAAGCTGACTCCAAGAGTCCCGAGCCCGTGCGCCCGCGACTCTCAAGGGGAACAACAAGACCACCCCGGCACATCCTCGGTCCAGTAATTGTTTGCATGTAGCTAAGATGAGCGAAACGTGCTCCTGAATCACACTCTGGTCGAGGATCGGACACATTGATGCTGGCAGTGAGGTGAAAGGTGCATGGTACGAAAAGATCCCATCCAGATAGATTGACAAAGCGTTGTAATACGCCAACGAGACGAGCGAGTCCTCATTCTGGATGCCTACGTTAGTGCTGATGTGCGCCCAGACGTCAAGGCTTGTATGCCACTGCAGAAGGGCCTCATGCAAAGAACGGCCCTCTTCAGCTAGCGCCTTTGCGAAGAATACTTGTTTTCGCTGCGACATACTTCCAGCTTTAGCTACGAGACCACAGGCACGTATACCTAGGTCACTGAGCTTGGGAATTAGGTCGAACAAAGCTTCCTTCGGTGTCCAGAGAGCCGGGTTCTGCATCCAGTGGGTTTCGATCGCAAGACTCCATTCAGTTGTGGACAAGAACGTGGGCGCTGTATAAATCAATGCACGTGACAACTCAAATATGCGCGCACCGAAGAAGAATGCTTGACGGCGAGCATTTTCTTCGTTCGAGACGGTCAGAACGTCAGGTCCCAGCAAGCGTAACATCGTACTTGTGCCGTGCAGAAAGTGCGCAAGCCAATTGACGCCAGTGGCGTCGCGCATTAACTACACATGATCAGTTTTCGTATCCTGTGCAAGGTGACTGGTTGTGGTAGGTGACACTTACTTCGAACACCCCCAGCAGAAGTGTGGCCCACAGTACTGACGGATCACTCACAATTTCTCCCTCTTCGATCTTAGTTTGTAGAGACCGGACGGAGCGGGAATAAGCCTTCAGTGCGGCAGAGTAATCTTCCTTGACTACAAAAGCATTGCGCTGACTGATGTGAAGTGCAGCGATCGCCTTGACTGCATCATGCAGCTCAGAAGAACGGTGCAAAACGGCGGAAAGCGACTTCCCAAAGCCCGCTGAGATGCCCGTGAATGCATTCTGATACAGAAATTCTGAAAAGAAGTATTCGAGGTATGCGTCGCTTGATACCATAGGTACCCGTTGGGGCAAAGCGATAGTCAGATCCTTCGATTGATTATGCATTGTATTTGCGAAGGCCGCTTGTGTTTTATGGACAAACACCGGTGCAGCAATCTCTTGCTTTGGAGGCACCTGACAGGTGCGACCCGTTCTACGACAGTTCTCGCAAGGGGTTCCACCGATGCACTGGTTTCATTCGTCAATTGACTTATCTCTCATGTATAGATAGGCTGCAAGTTAGCCTTACCTTGATTCGACGTTCAACGCAGCGACTGCAACGTTTCCTACGAGCTTTGCGCCCATCGTAAGGTCCAATGATCTGCGTCATACTTCACAGCCTCACGAAGGTGAAGCTCTCGCCGGGCGTAGTCAAAAGATCCGAAATTGAGGCTTTCAGGACTAGTCGGAAAAAGGCAACATTGCAGCGCGATATCCTCTCTTTATCCATCGGCAGAATAGAGGCACTCTGACTCAGTGCAGAGCCTCACGGTCTCTAATGGAGATGAAATCGGGTTGGTCAATTGATGCCAGACCGAGCGTGGAAAGAGAAGTGGAAACAACCTAACCCTAATTTAGTACACAAAGAACGCGTCTAGGTAGTATCGGGCCTAGCTCGTCTGCCTTGCAGTCTTCCTGATCTCTAGATTTTGTCACGGCAAGATCTAACACCATTTTGAGAAATGTTAGAGCGCTGAGAAAAATTGCTGAACGGCGCCATTACGAGGCCATGAGATGAAGAGATCAAAAGTCTCTATAAATATGAACACAATGGTGTGCTTCTACTCAGTACCAAAGCCGACCAGCAACCCTTCTTTACGACTGCCAAATTGAGCAATCTCTACAACAATGACAGTCTTTTCAAGCATCATAGTGGCGTCTTTCCTGTCACTTTCTGTGACCTCCACTGTCGTCGCTAAAGAGTTTCCTATCGCTGGACCCAATCGCTTCGATGTCGCGATCACGACTGCATCTTTGACCGACCCTGGACGCATTGATACCTTTACGAAAGACAAGAGTCCCCGCCGGATGGCGATTTCTATTTACAATCCAGTTACCAACTGTCGCAAGAAGGGTCTCCAAGCATACATGCCGCCTGCCACTGCGGCATTTGAGGACGCTAAATTCGGCGCTTATGGTCTTCCAAACGGATCCTTTCCAGCTTTGGAGTTGAGGACTTGCACCTCCACGGCCAAATCGTCGATCCGATCGCCTAAGCAGGACTTTCCACTTGTACTCTTCTCTGGCGCGCTTGCTACATCTCGTTTCATCTACAGCAGCATGCTGCAATCGGTCGCTGCAGCAGGCTACCTTGTTATCTCCATAGACCATCCCTACGATACTGATATTGTAGAATTTTCGGATGGCACCGTCATCGAAGGGGTTGATATCGACGACGACGAATTGGACGCCGCATTGGCCATACGTGTCGACGACATTGCATACGTACACCAACAACTGCAAAATCAATCCTTCATGAACGCGAACGTGCCAAGCTATGGTCAGGGTTGCAGTCCTTTATCCAAGAAGGTAGCTACCCTAGGTCACTCGTTCGGCGGCGCAGCAGCGGCAGGCGCAATGCTACGAATTCCATCCATAAGCGGAGGCATCAACCTTGATGGCACCATGTTTGGACCCGTTCTGCAATCAGGTTTGGAACGGCCTTTCATGCTCATGGGCCACGACAACAAGACACAAGAGAATGATCCGTCATGGAAGACTGTTTGGCCGAAATTGACTGGATGGAAGAGGGAGTTCGAGGTCAAGAAGACTGCGCACTACAGTTTCTCTGATTTGCCGCTCGTTATGGAAGTGCTCGGACTGCAGGGACATCTGCCGCAAGAAGTCAACCAGTTGCTAGGCTCGACCGAAGGGGGCAGGATGCAGAACCTTACGGTATCGTATGTAGTCGCGTTCCTTGACATGGTGCTGAAGAACAAGCCGAAGGAGTTCGAACGTTTGAGTAAGTTGTTCCCAGAGGTAGTGGTTTGGGCTAAGTGAAGTGGCTTTGGAGAACTAGGTGCAATCAGTGCGGTTGAGTGTCGAAGAATTTGTTTTACTTGCCATGTTCCTTGTATTGTTTTTTGTGGATAGTGTATTGCGCTTAAGTTATAGAATATATTGTTTTTAATCTTCAAAAGATGTCCTACAGCTATTTGATTCAGGATTGAATATAATTGTTGACCCAATCCTACACATACGAGCATTACTAGATAGAGTCGAGCGAGCTCGAGATACGAATGCAGCGCTAGCAAATTGAAGTTTGGCGCCTGGTATGCTATATATCGTTGAGCACCGCGTAACTGTTCTAAGCCGCGCCGTGCACAACAACAAGTGAAAGTGAAAGCAAAACTTACCTAACCCGCTCCCTTCACATGCACCAAGACCTCTTCTCCGCCTATTTTTGCTCAAAAAATAGCACTACATCCATCTAGGTCATCAGAATTGGTGGCCTAGTGGGTTCAATTAACCCACCTTGCAACAAGACCGCTGGGATCAAACGATCTTATAGAACGGGGAGTTGCGAGGTCGCTGGTTCGAATCCTGATAAAACCAATGTCTTCCGAGTACAAAATGAGACTAGAAAGATGAGTGGTTTTCAGCAGCTGATAGATATTAGCTGTTCTTTTTTGCCAAATTAAACGGCTTGCTGTGACTGGTTGGCCAGACTGCTGCTAGAAGTGATTTATGGTGCTAAGTGATCTATGCAATCTATATCTCTTGTCCGTGCAAGTCGTCTTTCATGTGCTTCAAAGTCCGCGTCTAGGTAGATGTATTGCTTGTAGGGATGAACAGCAGCTTAGAATCGCTCGCAATCTGTTGGCTGCACAACTACTTACTCCTCGGGCAAGCTCACTCTAATTCTTGTACCCTTCCTTATCACCAACAGGGCAGGCGATTGAGGCTGGGTTGCGGACAGCGCTACCTAGCTACCAGAAGGGCCCTTCTGTGGACTCGGAATGGCAGTTCTATTCAGAGTAGGTTTACGTAGTCAGCAAAGAAGATTCATTGCCGATGGCGAAGTGCATCATAGTCACATAGTTAAACTGGAAAGTGTTGGCTCAGGCCACATCTCTGTAGGGTGTGGGGTGGTGTGAGAAGCAGTATTTGATGCAGACGCTTTGGCAAACGACCAGATTCTCGACGTTCTTTTCGCGCAAACGCATTGCAATATCGTATGTCGAGCTACTTCGACATGGACTACCGGAATGCTCGCGGGACTAACCATCCCCTAACGGAAGAGACGGATTCTTTGAGCGTACTGATCGACAGCCTCCGGAATAGTTAAGAAACAGCAATGGATTAACTTTCCGCGGAATTGCTCGAGAGTCACACGATGTTCCTTATAGAGCTGGGCTCAGTGGACACGCCCGCGGCCCCAGATTCCGCAAAGGTTGCCACGTATACACCTTCAAAGCAGTTAGGCCAAGAATCTCACGATGCTTCGAGGTTGGGGCGAAAAGGAGAAGGTCACGATGTCCTCAGCTGTGTTGCGGCGTCTAGCGCTGAGCAGACGTGTCATACGTCCAGCCTCGTGACAACGCTCGGATCCAGACTAACAGGCAATAATTAGATGGCGAGCATCTCCCCGGACGGCAGGCGATCCCCGAAGTTTCGAATATGACCGTTTTGGCAAGTGCGCGCGATAGATCCAACCCAAGCCTCACGTCTTGTGCGAGGCGAAAGACCATCGTCAGGGGTCAGAGATCTTTTTGCGGGGTAGCGTATTCCTTAGCTCCATAGGGCACCGGGAAAGCTTTGTTGATCTTATATTACAACAGCCAGGCTGCTGACCGCTTTTGCTTTGGTTTCAGGGACGTGCTATGGACAGCTGATGGAGGTAAAGAAGCTACGCAGATCAGTGCAAGACTAATGCTATCATGACTCTGTATCGGCAAGAAAAGAAAGTTCAGCTGCACACATTTGAACTGCATACGTAGACTTTGCGGTGTGCTCGGTTGTTCTCCCGAGCTAAAATAGCTCCCGGACCGTCAACGATGCATTGTGGAGACAGGCAGGTCGCATGGCGGGGAAGGTTCGAAAACGTAACAGATTACCAAAGAAGTTGTTTCGAACACAACCTGCAGCAACTAAGCTCGGCTCAAGGTCAATGCCGAGACGCGTGTCTGCGGCCTTGCAGCCTGCAGGTGGATTCAGGACCCCTAGGTACCGTGAAAAATTTGTAGTCTGCAATGCAGAACATGGCAATCTGAAGGTAGGTCTATTGTGGGATCGGTAATGCCAAGAGCAATATCTGGTAAGCAAACTTGATGAATGCTGTCTGGTGTCGCGAAGCATCCCCGTTGATCATAAGTTCACCATTGGTCGCTCACAGCTGCGAGTGCTATACTCGTCACTGGCAGGCTCGGCCACGTCAAGACGCAGAAGTGGATATGTTGTGTGAGACAACATGGCGACAGTTGACGGAATCGAAGGTGTGAGACTCGGGATCGATGGCGACACCGGCGGTCAAACCCACCAGGAGCAACGGAGATAATAATATGCAGCTCTGACAAGTATTGTGCAACCGGGACTGTGCAAGAAGGGTCGGCAAGCCACGTTCTCCGCATATCAATCCCTTTGTGAGCATCGTGATGTGAGGTGCAAGCTTCATTAGACCACCGATTAAGCAGGCGGCATGCGCCGGCAGACCAGCGTTGTGCGTTGCAAACGTCCGACGCTGCAGGTCGGTTGCAAAAGGACACCAGCAGCGAGGCGCTGCGCAGACACGAGGTGGTGAATGGTGGTCGGACGGTCTTGCGTAAGGATTTCGATGTGTCAAAACCACCAATCTGTTACCCCCTCAAAATTGCTAGATGACCTTGTGACCTCGCACGTGATGTCCGAGTCACCCATTTTGCTTCGCCCAGCCCGGGGAAAGCGCCGCTTGGCAAACTCTTACATCACAGAAATCCATTCATGACAGAGGCAACCAGGCTCGCCAACGCCTCTCCGTCGCGGAAGCACGCGCGTGCTACCACAAGGCTTCCAAACCTATTGGTCAATTCGCCAAACTCGTGTCATTCCTGTGCCAGAATGATCTTTCTAGCATGCTCCACTTTGTACCCGGTGTCCGAGCAGTTGGCGCTGCTGCATGGACCTGGGGAGCTCTTGACCCTTGACTAACAACGTACCACGGTGCCTTTGTCTGATAAAACTCTTCACTCCGATGAAGGTTGTCTCAACTATAAGAAACAGCGTCCCCTTTCACCTAAAGTCCAGACCACTTGACCTGAGCCAAGCTATCTCACCTTCACCTTAGTAGCCGTAATAAAAGACCAAGGCCCTCGCCACCACTTTCCCTACCTTGTCACAAACTTACAACACCTATCCACAGTCAACAACTCAATGAAAATTCAACAACTCCCGTTCGAGATCCTGTCCAAGATCCTTGAGGAGGTTGCCGATGCCAATATTCGAGATGGTCCAAGGTACACGTTCGGCTTGTCCCAGGCACCTTTGCCGCTCCAGAAGTCTACTCTCCAACGCTATGTGAGAGGCCCCGTTCCACCTGAGATGCTCAAGTGGGATGCCATCTGTGCTATTCGGACCGTGTGCTGGCAATGGCACGAGTGGGCTCTGGAGTATGCGTTGAAGAGTGTGTACATCCGCCGCTGGAAGGGAGGAGAGGTAAGCATGCCCCAAGTCTCATGAGAAGATACCAATCTGACCATCACCAGCGATGGGCGGAGTTGTCCAACCGGCGCTCAAGCTACCCCTTGTACGAGCTTATTGATCGTCCGACCGGCACTGCTGTCTACCGTGATCCGTTTGCATCCTTGAGGCAAACTGTGAGGAACTTCAACGATTTTCCGGAACTGGCATCAAAGATCAAGCGTATGTGGTTCCACGGTTTCTACACTGCCGAGACCAACCGCATGATCTTCGAGTCCCTCAAGAATTGCACCAATCTTACCAGCCTATCTGTCCCTTGGACCACCATCCGACACCTAGATGCGAACTCCTGGAGAAGCCTGTTGGTCGGTAACGGCAAGCCCCTCGAATCTTTGGAGCTCCAGTGCATCGACCCCACTTCACAGCAGGCCGCTGAGAAGGAAAACCAGGTCGACCACAAGGCATTGCAGTCGGTCAACTTTGGCCAGCTCAGGCGGCTGAAGATCTTTGGCGATACCACCTTCATGCCCATCACGGACGACGATCTTTTCGCGATTGCTCGGACCGCGACCCAGCTTGAGGAGTTCCACATGACCTGCATCTCCACTATCACCATCGACGGTGTCATGGCTGTCGTCAAGGCATCTCGCAATACTTTAAGGGTACTTGAGCACAGCCCGCGGTCGCAAGACGGCTTCTGGCATCCTCATCCAGGATCACCTAGCGACAGCGAGCATTTGTGCGAGACATTCCGTGGCTGCCCTAAGCTGGAGACTTTGTCTATCTCCCTCCCATCCGTGTGTGCCGACCTCTTCTCTCACGAGGATGCAAAATTCAGGGGTGACATGCAGGTGCGCGCTCTTCACCTCTGCGGCCACGAGCATGGGCGTTCCACCCAAGAAGCCACAGATGCTTTACAGAAGCTGCTGCAGCAGGCTCGTGCGCTTGTCCAGAGGCGTGCCAAGAGCGATATTCCCCAGGAACTTTACGTGGAGCTCTTCTTCGCAGACTGCATCTTCGAGCCTGGATCCAGCTCTGTTCATGGCGACTTCGCCCTGGCACAGGTCGTCTCCAACGGACTGTGGCCCGCGCATGTCGAGTTCAGCGGTAAGGGCCCATACGGCAGCACTGGCCTCTACGAGAAAGAGGAGGAGGGACCGTTCCAGCGCATTGAGGAGGACGATTTCCTGGCTGGCGTCCGTAGGAGGTTCCATTCCATCTCGACTTGATCGCAGCGCGATTTATGCCGATTGCAGCGGAGTTTCTCAAGGCTCTTGGACCAGATCCTGAAACCTCATAGTTCCTAAGATGGGCACACCGTCGGCTGGACTTCTGAACCTTTTGCTCTTTTCTGATTGTGTCCTTCGAAGTTGCCGAGTGCCCACTCGCAGCTGGCAAGGTGCTTTACTTCACTTTTCTGTACTTCTACGACAACTTTCAGCATTACGACTTTCACGACTTTTTTTCCTTACACAAAGCGAACAGGCAGCGAGCCTGGATGATACCAGGCCAGAGAGCCACCAGCATGCAAAACAAAAAGTTTCTGAGCATCCCACGAATTCTCATCGGCGGGCATCTGCATATCTGCATACGGGTCGACAGGAAGTCGGGCCCTTTCAGCATTTTAGCGTTCACTGGAGCACAAATCAATGTATCATCAAATTTCACCATCTCTGCCTGTGCGTATACTGAAGTGATGTACTTGACAGTAAATGCAGCGGCGCTAAGCGCCATCGACAGACACCAGGCCTACCACACCTCTCAAAAACACCGTGCTTCTGAATCAAGTAGGAGCTACGTAGTGTTTAATCCTCGGTGCATTGAACAGGCTGCGGGTCTGTACCTGACTCTGGATTCGATCCGATCTGATCCTCTGCGACCACCAATCAGAAGGTCCCGATCGTTAGTGCCTGGCTCTGGCCACGCAAAAGGGCTACTCCCAGGAGATTGTTTTCGTGGAGATGTCGCGCAAAGGGTCTTTGATCTGGGAGTGGAGTGTCGCATGGAAAGAAAGTGCATTCGAGGTGTTTCCGTGTGGAATTCTGAGCATATCGTCAACGGTCAGCTGATCAGCTGATTCTCCATCGCTCGCTCAATCGGATGCACACCCCGCACAGCTGAAAGCGGTAGCGTGCAAGCGTTAGTCCAGGAACCGACAGAAATCGCTCGCGAATGCTGACATAGCTCGCTGTAAGCTGCATGCGGATCGGAAGCTCGTCTGTACTGGGCGGAAAGATATGTTTGTGTAAAGGGGCTGCTCCAATGATTGCAAATCAATACATACTGTGCATCAGGCACGGAAAGAGTACCGCGTCTGCGGTGCTTGTGAGGCAGGCCAGGCGAGGGCCCTCACAGAAGGGTTGCCAACCATTACATGAGCCTTGATAATCCACGACTTGCCCCACACCGGTGACGCTAATGCAGCTTCCTTCGAGCCAGCTTAACCACGATCGGAAAATAGCTCTCTGCATCGACGTTTTCACACCCAGACAACAAATGCCGTTGCTATGGGTGGATTGCTACCCTCGGTCTCATTGGCCCGGCACGGAATGCTCCTGCTCGTCCTGACGTCCCCATATATAAGGGTGGCAGCTTCCCCTCTTCTATCGATCGATACAAGCAATTGATTCCGTCTTTTCTGTTTCTTGATACCCCCAAACCGCTCACAATGGCTCCCAAGATCGCTATCGTCTACTACTCCATGTACGGCCATGTCAAGACATTGGTATGTTGCTCGCTCGCCGTAGCATTTCCCCCTCAGCTTGCTAACACATGTATAGGCAGAGGCTGAGCTCAAGGGTATCCGCGAGGCTGGCGGTGATGCCACCCTCTTCCAGGTCCCCGAGACTCTGTCCCAGGACGTCCTCGACAAGATGTACGCTCCTCCCAAGCCCACCGACATCCCCACCCTGAACGACCCCGCCGAGCTTGAGGCTTTCGACGGTGTCCTCTTCGGTATCCCCACCCGTTACGGCAACTTCCCCGCCCAGTTCAAGACCTTCTGGGACAAGACCGGCAAGCAGTGGCAGCAGGGCTCCTTCTGGGGCAAGTACGCTGGCATGTTCATCAGCACCGGTACCCTCGGTGGTGGCCAGGAGTCCACCGCTATCGCCGCCATGTCGACTCTCGTCCACCACGGCTTCATCTACGTTCCCCTTGGTTACAAGACTGCCTTTGCCCAGCTCGCCAACCTTGAGGAGATTCACGGTGGCTCTCCCTGGGGTAAGTTACAACATCTCCAATTAGACTGCGCTAGCTGCTAACAAACCCTCAAGGTGCCGGAACCTTCTCGGCCGGCGATGGCAGCCGCCAGCCCACCGCTCTCGAGCTGAGCATTGCCGTTGAGCAGGGCAAGGCTTTCTACGCCGCTGTTGCCAAGGCTCACCAATGACTAGATGGCACCTCATCGACGGGGGTCAAGCAGGACCAAGCGGTTCCTGCAGCGGCAGCGTACAGCACAACGCCCAACACAACTACAACACCAGAAAACACAACAACTAGCAACGGAGTGAAGGACACCCCAGCTGCTGCTGCTGCGGCTCCCTCTACACAGCGGGTGCCTGAGCAGCCGACTGGTCCCCAGGAGAAGAAGAAGGACAGTGAAGGTCCCTGCGGACTGCCTTCGAAATGTGATATCATGTAGATGCTCCTCTACACCCAATTAATGCGAACAAATCAATGTACTGAAATGCATGCGTCTTTGGAAATGAATTATTTGCATGGTCGGACTTGACGCAGCTGACCTACAGCACCTTGTCAGCTCCCATGAGACATTTGGCAGGATGCAAGATGCTCATCAAACCGGAGGACTTCAAGGTCTAAATGGCTTGGTCTAAGCGGATCCATAACCACCAAGGATGGCCACACACCTACTTACTGCTGTTCAATTCTTGCTCTCTGATTACCAAGTCCTGCAAACGTGTTCAAAGTGTCTCGTCGGAGCTAAAAAAATTACCATTAGTTGACTCCGGCTTCCTTTGCGTACTCCAAAATTGTCGAATGGACACGGAGCTGACAAGGCGCAGTAGCAGAGCAGAGCAGACCGTATTCAACAGAGTGAAACCCTTGATTGGTATCTGCGGATGCGATATATACGTGAAAATGCTACATTATAATACTCGTCAACACCAATCGCAATGCCGATGATGCTGTGGTATCTTCCCATTCCAAAATTTGCGTCCAAGTCGTTGAGTTCGTAGGTGTGTATGTGTGTGTGTGCCTCCAGGGGACATCTGTGAACGCCAGAAACCCCCAGAGAGAACGAGACCGTGATGCATCATGATTAATTCCTCCATAGCGCACCAAAAGCAAAATGCAAGACATCTACAGGGCCAGCGTCATACGACGAGCTGGCTGAAATCGACACCCCTTCTCTGTCGCTCAATGGCGCTGGAATGGCTCTTCTCGAAGTCGTCGAGCTGGTGGTCGGCAGCCCAGTCAGTGATGAGATCGTCGCGATCGCTATCAAAGGAGCCGCGGCGCGCGGTCTTCTCTGCCCAACCTGTACGCTCGAGCTCGATGATGCCGCCGAACCTGCGCTCGCCGTTGGCGATGAGAAGAGACTGCCCGTCAGGCGTGAAGGTGACACCGCCGAGCGGGCCAAAGAAATCGAACACCTGTTTTGATTCAAATGTCTGCGCGTTAATGATGCTGATGTAATCGTCTGCTTCAGCAGAGACTAGGACACGTGGACCTGAGCCGACAGGGGAGAAGCGGAGCGCACGCGGGATGCTGAGTTCACTTTTGAGAACCGTGAGGGGCTTGGCCCAATAACGAGCATCCCAGACGATGATAGTGGAGTCTTGGGCTGCGGTGGCGATGTGTATTCCATCGTCTGCCCAGGCGCAGGCGAAAGCGTCGTCTGTATGAGATTTGAGAACTTCAAAAGGCCGCCCTGTGTCGGCATTCGTAATGAGTGTTTCTTGAAAATCGCCCACCACAACGCGCATCCGACCGTTGGGACTAGTGGCCGAGCAGTTGACAGCAGCCGGATACTGGAAGTTGTGGGTGAATGTGTTGGTTGCGCAATCTAGTATGCGCAAATGGTGGTCGTTTGAGCAGAGAACACCCTGGGGATGATACGTGGTCCGTGATTCGAACAGATGCAGGTGGTTGACAATCTTTGACTTTGTATCCGAGGCAAAGTCTGATGTACGGCCAAATGTGCAGGGGGTGCCTGTAGCGGACGAAAGATCAGCAATGGCGTACTCCCCTTCAAAGGCACCTGCCATTAAAACATCGTTGAATGTTGCTATTGTGGTGATGGAGCCGTCTAGAGCCGTCTTCTTGCTTAAATCTATGACAGCCTCGGCAGGCGCACCCTCACGGTCGGTGCGAAGGACTTTCTGGCCTGCTGCGTAGAGAATGTCATTCCTGGAGGTGGCGGCCAAGACATTTCGAAGCTGGAAATGGGGGAAGTAGGCGCGATGTGAGGTGGTGTTCCTTCGGAACGAAAAGAAGCTGTCTGTGTTACGTATCGGCGGGGTCCACTGCTTGGCTGGATTAGCATACAGGTCATATCACAATCCTGGCGATGCGTACTGTGCGTGTCTCCTTTGTGCCGGGCGACAGCCGGTCCTGCTCGCATTCTCTCCGCTTGCTCCGTACTATGCTTCTCGTGGTATTGCGCACAGTCCAGTCGATGCCCTGGTAATCGTACTTGTCGCCCTGTAGATGCTCTCGTGTGATAGCGTCCGGAACCTGCACCAAATCAAGCCCGGGAACGGTAGACTTCTCGGGGGTGAGGTAGTGGAAGAACGAGGTAATGGGCACAAACTGGCTCTTGTCCTTGATGCTGAGGTAGGCGTCGGGCCAAGTGGGCAGGGGCTCCAGCGAGGGCTCGGAGCTGGACAGATGCCCCAAGTATGGCGGGGGCGGGGGCAGGTGGACGTTGCCGACGTGGAAGGAGGTCATGTCGCTAGTCGGCGGCGGTATCTGGTCGTGGGTGAAGGACTGGAAATGGGCCATGACGGCCTGCATGTGGAGGCCTTGGGGACCCTGGGAGCCCGCCAGCAGGGCGGGCGGAGCGGGCGGTGGTGGTGCGGTGAAGTCTGCTAAGGATATGCCCCCAGCAAGTTCGCTGACTGCATCATCTTCCCCGTGGCTGGTGGGCGGCCTGCTGTCCGACGGAGTGGCGAGGGTCGCGCTGGCAGCGAGCGCACTGAAGGAGCCTGTGCCTGTGCCTGTGACTGTGTCTGTACCCAGTTCGGCGTCTGCGGTGTCGTAACTGAGGGCGACGATGTTCGGTGGGTCGTTGGGGACGGGCGGGCTGGTCATGGCAGCCCGCAGCCCGCGTCGGCCCTGTGACAGAGGCAGGAGCCGTGGACAGAGGCAGAGGCAGAGGCGGTGCACTACGTCCGCTCTGCTATGCGACTGCTATGCGACTGCGTCTGCGTCGGGGTCGGTGACGGCAGCGGCGACAGAGGCGGAGGTGCGAACTGTGGCCGTCACTCAGGCTGCTAGCGGGCGGGCGGCGCGGCAGCTCTACGCTCTCTGTGGGCAGCGAGCGTGGGGTGGAGGCGGCGGCTGCTTCTGCGACTGGACGACTTGCATTCACCAGACTCACATGTGGACGCAGGCGCTATGTAGGGAGCGCCGAACGCCTCGCTGACTGCTCGCTTGCCTGGCTGTGGGCCTGCCGCATTGAGGACTGTGGGGTCTCCATGGCGGATGCACTGCACCGCGCTGCACTGCACTATTGGCGATCGAAGCCTGCAATGCGCTGCACTGCACTCAGGCGAAGGGGCGGCTCACGCACTCCTCGCCGATGGCGACATGGCGACATGGAATGCCAATCTGCCTCCTGACACCCTCGCATCTGCCATGGGATGGATGCTACTCCAACCGCCGCATCGCATGCGCTCGCCGGGAGCAACCCGCTCGCCGTTCTAGCCTAGAGACCGCACTCGACGCCTCCATCTCCACCTCCACCTCCACCTACACGTCCACTCCACCTCCAGCTCAGCTGCTCGACCATGCCACAGCCGCTGTATTGCTGCCCAAGGATCCCTCGAGCGCGCAGACCTTGAGATCCTCGCGCTGCCGATCTGTGCTCGTTGCTGTGCAGGAGCCACCTGCCGCCCGCCGTCCTCTCAGCTCGGCCAGCCCTGAGCGGCCGGCGCTGCGTGCTTGCTGGCGGGCAGTTGCACAACGGTTTATTCAACGAGCAAAGGCGGGGGGAGAACGGGGTGTGCTACAGCTCACATGGCCTGCCAACACGACAACGTTCAACCCTCGGCGGGTCCTGCGAGCTGGCGACGTCGCACAGCTCATGCGTGGAGCGAATCACTCCTCGCGTCCCTGCCAGGCCTCCCTGCCCTGTAGCTCCATTGCCCTTTTGGTCCTCCTGCGCCCGTGTCAGGAAGCGAGACGAGATAATGTCAGTCCACTTTAGGACACAAGCATTGCACGAGAGCACACTGGCCTTGTCGCCGGACTTTGTCCGTTGCTGTGTGTGACCGCAACCTTCAGCCAAGGTGCGCACGAGTATGTCGTGCACCGCAGTCGCTGGCACTCCACGACAGCCGCCACACGGCAGAGACGGTCAGTGCACGGTGGGGACCGAAGTGTCATGTAAAGGCATGACAATCTGCCGGAACCTCCACGAGAGAGCGCAACCGCTCTGGCAGGCCTCCAGTTCGACACTGCTTTACCATCGTCGTGTGTTGTGCTGTGTCGTATGAATGAATTAATGCTACAATTAGTCTAAATGGCCTCTGTACCGGCCCAATCCAACATCTACAATACCCATATGAGCGAGGAAATTCGCGTGAAAATGGACCCGACCATCCCGGCAATGCAGTAAGAAGAAACGTAGTACGAAACGCAGTCTTTTAGTCCGCCGCATTAACCACAGGGCGGCTTCCTTCCTGAAAGACGCCACCATGCGAAAATCAGTTGTCATAGTACGGCTCGTATCCCTGTTGCTGCTGCGGCCATCCTCCAGCCGATGTCGTTTGTGACCATCCGCCGCCGGGTGTCTTAAGTCTCCGCTCTATTGGCGCCCGAGGTTAGTGACAGGCATCTTCAGGGGAAAATTTGTGTATCTTACCCGCTTCAAAGTCGTGCCATCTTTTCATCGTGATCTTGCTGCTGTCAAACTCGCCTTCATACTCGAGACCCGCCTTCTTCGTCGTCTCGCCCGATGTCTTCCTTGTGTCGCCCCAACTGAAGTCATCGAACTTCCAGAACGCATACGTAGGAAGCACGAAGTTCCAGACTGGAAGCGATAGAAGGTAGACGAACATCCATGCGATATAAGACCAGCGGTGAGCTGTGACAACAATCAGGATTGCTGGAAGACCCAAGATGAGCGCAAGAAGGATGAGAGGAATGACAGGCGCTGCTGTATGAAGCACGGCTGCTTTGATGGCGATCGCAACTGGGGAGGTGTCAGCAATGGCTAGCTACTTACGGAGCACAGAAACTTACTAAGGTAGAAGGTGAAGGCGATAGCGGCCGGGAGTACCAATGTTCCAATCAGCTCAATGAACACGACAAACTGCATACTGAAGCAGAAGGTGCCACACAAGTCCCGCACTAGTACCAGCTCCATCAGGTTGTGGACTGTACTATTGATCCATCGCCTACGTTGTGACAGCAGAACCTTAAATTCGTCGGGCACGGTGGTTTTGCACACGGCCTGAGGAACAAAGACTTGCTTGCGCTTGGGGAATGTCTTAAGCATGAGTGTCGAGAGATAGCGATCCTCACCCAAGAGAAGCAGATTCTTCTTGTGCAACGTGTCGACCACATTCTCTGAATAATGCTCGACAACATCGGGGTTAGCAAGAATAGGGACCCAGTAGTTCTGACCACCTTTAGGGGCCTTAATGCGGTACATGCAGAAACAACCGGGGAGACAGGTGACACCTCCAAAGACCGACTCGAACGATTTGGCCAGGTGATGCGAGATGAAATATCTACTGCTGTTAGTGGCCGCGCTGGTCAGACATTGGAAAGGTTACTTACTCGAATACCTGGATCATGGAAACCCACGAATCCCGCTTGTTGGCAATCTTCGTCTCGCCGCAGAGACCCATGATATCTGGATCCTTAACCATGGCGGAGACCATGTGAGTCAGACTGTCGGGGAAAACCTTGGTATCAGCATCAACCATGAGTACTATCTCATAGAAGTCTGGTGAAATGCCAGTAATTTTCCATATACCGTTGAACATCTCGAACTCAAGCTCCGTCATACGCTCGTCAAACATGACCTTCTGCAAGAATGACATGAGGATGATCTGACTGTCACGTTTTCCGCGGTTGCCAGCCTTAGATTTGGTCGCTTCGTCAGGTGTGCCGCACTTGACAACACACATCATTGGGACACGTTGCTGCTTGTCCGAGGCGATACGAGAGTCCTCGCCGTAATCGTAAAAGCCCGAGTAGATCTTGGCCATGTTGTGACGCTTTGAACCACTAGCGACTGCAACGTAAGAATATGCTTGGACTTCGTGGGGCAATACCGCGTGATCCTTCATCATGCCCAGACAGATCTCAGGCGTTGTCAGATCTTCCCCTGAACCCGTGATCATGCCGTCGCAAATGACCAGAATCAATTTGTGACTGTTCGGATAGTCGGTCGTGGCGATGGAATCTAAAGTGGTACGCAGGCCTTCCGCGCCCTCGGAGTATGCAGTAACCAAACAGATAGTGTGAGCGAGGGGGTAGCCGAATGGCTGCCATTCAGGAGGCGGCTGGGGGACAACGGCCTCATGGATGAATCCAGACGGACCAGGCCCTTCCTCGCCAATGACGCTGGAGTATCGGTTTTCAGTGGATCCCGAAAGAAGTAAGCTCGATCGTGATTGGCTTTGGTTCTTAGTCTCGAGGTAGGTTGTAGGCAGAGTGCCCTGGCTGGCGTTGAGCTGTCTGTACATGCCGTTGTTAGAGGAGAGCAGGCGAGATGCTGTGCTCTGACTAGTCATAGTGGTGGGCGGTGCTCGTGTCTTAGCTGACTTCTCCATAGCGTAGGGGCTAGTGAATCTAGAGGTGGACGGCAAGAAGGTGCTACCTCGCTTGCTTGAACGATCAGGTCCAGCAGCAGGGTCCGCAAGTCGTGGTGGAGGGCGGTAGATGTCGTCGCTCCATTCCTCAATTTGCTGCTTCCTCTGCTTTGAGTCTACTTTACCACTGGATGTCTTATCGGCACCGTATTTCCTACTGAGGAACCATTGGAAGGCCAAGGCAAGGACGAACTTGGCAACGACGACAGCCAGGATGAAGACGAGTGAGACGTAGAGGACGACCCTTGATGCGATGCAGCCAATGGTCTCGGTATCAATCGAGCCGACCTTGATGATTTGAGTGAAGCAACGCGCCACTTGCTTCTCGTAACTGGACGAGTATGCGCGCGTAACGTCGACTCCTCGAACAGCGGGGTTGTTCTTGATTTGATCGAAGATGGTAGGAACATTCACTTGTGTAGTGTTGAACCAATCAAGCAACGACAAATCGAGGACGTCGCCTCCCCACACCATCAAGTTACGAGAGCTGTTGCGAATGTCATTCCAAGTGAAATACACATCTCCAGCGTCGCTAAGTCCGTAATAGGCCTTGCGAGCATTGTCGGACGTGTGACACTGGAAACCTTCGTACTCTAGGAACGTTGTGTTGGGCTTGCTGGAACCATCCTGGTTGAACGTGCGACAGGGGAAGTACCATCCAAGGTTGCCGTTTACATCCGGGATGCCGGAGTTGGGCTTGGCCGTGATGAGCCCCTTGCAAGCTCCATTGACGTTTTGGAAAAGAAAACTACCATCTTGTCCACTGTGCTTCTCGGGCAAGTCAAAAAGAACATTGGCGCCTGAAGGGACCCCACGTGCTAGGGGATGGTGCGAGTTGGACAAATCGTATGCTTTGCCGTGAATGATCATGTATCCTCCGCCGACTTCGTTAACCCTCAAGCGAACGTTGCCGTTGGAAGGGCATACAGTCTCAGTGAAACCAAATGTAAGGTAACCGACAAAGGTACAGATGAGCAGGATGATGCTGACCAACCCGACCTTTTCTCTCCAAGCACGCTGCTGCGCCTTCTGCGGCTTGCCGAAGCACTTTAGAACAGCATCCGGACACCAGAAAGTGATGATGGCGCAGTAGACGTTCCACAAACTAGGAGGTCGCATCTTGTCCTTCTCTTTCTGGCGTTGTTTCTCCAGATTCTCCATTGTCTTACTCCTCGTCAGCCTGCGCGCAGCCCGCGAAGATTCATCGTCCAATGGCGCCTGTTTGTCATTGTAGCCTCCTCCAGAGGCATTGCGCATGTGCGGCGGCTTCAGATCAGTGCTATCGGAGCTGACTGTCTCGGCCTCCATCGCATCTTCCAGGATAGGGTCATTGCCAGTGGTCGAGGGTTGAACATTCATGCGCTGAGCGTGCTTGCGATAGTGATAGTCGGGATCGCTGGGGTCGAGTCGGCGGCGCTCCGGTCTAATCAGACTACGCTTCCTGCCCAGTTCTTGAGCAGGCGTCGACTGTTGACTCCTCATGATAGGGTCCCGTTCCATAGGCACTGGACCAGTGCCTGGCGAGGGGAGCGGTCGAGCGTGCGAGTAGGCGCCACTCTTGCTATGGCTGTGTGTTCGTTCGTGGGAGCGCGTGTTCTCGGCGCCTGAGGACCGGCGGCGACGATGGCGGTCCTCCCTCCGAGCGCTGCCGTCTGGTCGCTGTGGCAGAGACATGTCGCGGAATGCAGTCTCCCTGGCGGCAATGCAGCGCAGATGGAGCGGGCCAGCAAAGGCCGGGAATAGGGATACGGCGCAATAGGAGCCGCACTCCTAAAGAAGGGTGCTGTTGTTGCTGTGCTGCGCGAACGAGCGGTGGAGCCTGGTGGATGTGTGAACGCTGCTGGTGTTGTGGGGGAGCGCTGCGGAGTGCGCAATGCAGGAGCAAGGGCCCAGGTGTTTCAGCGAGAGTGGTGCTCTGGGGCAAGAGCAAAGGGCACGCAGTAAGAACGAACGTGGAGGTGGAAACAGTGCAGCGCAGCGAACGACGGGGCAGCAAGGCTCGGTGCTGTAACAGCCCTGAACCTCAAGCGGGAGGTTGAGAGGGCAACTACAGCTGGGGCGAGCCAGGGGCCGTGGCGTGGGCAAATCACATCGGCCAAAGGTTCTATTTTCGATGCCATCTGCCAGCGCTAGCCTGTACGGGAATTCGGAGCTCTAGCCGTGAGAGCGTCGTGATTTTAGACGGACGGGTGGCAGATCGCCCTGGGCGGCGACGGCAACGTTGACCTCAATACGATGAGAAAGTGAGCTTTGTTGTGGGCTGTGACGTTGTGATGGTGTAGCATCGCCCTCCGCCTTCTCTGCACCTGTTCTCCCAGCAGTAGCCTGAAGACGCACAAGCACACAGCTCCGCTGTAACGAAGTTGCGCGCGGGCTGCAGTGAGACGCAGCGCGTCCGCTGACCCTGGATCCCCATGCAATTATCTCTCTGTCAAGGAGCCCACTCCATCCGCAGATCCCGCCAAATTGGAGGCGCAATGTCGCGACTAGCTAGCAGTGAGCACCATCAGCGCGGATAGAGCGTGCCGAGGCTAAGGATCACGGCACTCGTGTAGCTATTACGTGCTGCTGCTCACAAATGGAGCCTATACCGAAAATCTGATCAGTATCTGCTGAATACGAAGCTGCGCCTTCAAGGCATTCCACCAACCCCCTTTGTGCCTGCAGGACTTCCACGCGAATCTCGCCTATTATGGTACAGACAGCCGAGCATCCACCCAGCGGAGATCCTGGCGCGCCAGGGTCCAATAAGTGTGCTCGAGCCTCCAACACCGTCCTGCAGGGCCCTGAGTCGGCTTCGTATGCTGGACAAGCTTTTGTATACTCGGTGACTTTTCCGCCAGGAGCAGTCGTACAAACCTCCCGTGGCTTTGTGGGCGATGCTGCGATGATAGCGCATTGCATTCCACAACGGTGGCCTGCCAATCCCGCCCAGAGGCACTAACTAACCATGGCGAATGACGACGGCACTCCCACACGAGAATTCTACGCTACTGAGTATTTTCTCTTCCGCTTTGGGATGTCTGCCTGAGTCCAGTCCGCGACTCAATTGCCAGGGCGGTGTCATTTGCTAGCAGGCAAATCTCCCGAGACACAATTTCTTGACCGTCTCTGGCTCCACAGTTCGTCCAGGAGGCTTAATCCTCCAGTCTGCGCCGCAACGCCGTCCTGCGGTGCGCTTGACGGGTCCTGAGTGTACCGACTTCATTGACCGGTACCTTGTCTACTTTTCCTTCGATGTGCTTAGCAACTCGTATTACTACTAGTGTCCTCAGTCAGGCGGGGCTTTTTAGCGCGAACGAAGAAGGGTTTCTACGTGGGGCACGTCAAGGATTAGAAGTAATTGCTCCCTCCGTTGTGCGTTGAGTGTCGTGCATCGTGCTCGCCGACTTGTAGCTGTACGTGGGGAAGCTCAAACAGCCACGAGTTTGTAACATATACAGCATCGCTCCCACCAGAGAGGGCGTCGGGTCGGACCATCCGCGTCAACAGATTTCCGGTGCCGTGTTTCTAAGCCTGTAAGAGCCCCATGGTTCTACCCGCCCCAGTCCAGGGTTTGGCGCATGCATGTCTTGCAGCCTACCCCAAACTCTCAACATTCCACGCTTCGATTTGGGCGCTGACAGGCATCAGAGCAGACAACACAGATTTGCCGAGTACTTTTGGTTCTGCGAGACAGTCATTCACGTTTACGGCTGCTCATTCAGCCTCGGCTTGCTCCTGCTTACATAGCGATCGCGGTCGACCCTCGTCGCTCAGACCTCGAGGTTTCTGAAAGGCTACACTGCAGTGCAGCGCCTTACTGGAGAATGGCCGAACCAGCATCGGCAGCGCCTACTCAGCCCCTGCCGCCGATTCCCTCTGCGCAATCCGCCGATGCGCCCAACACTTCGAGGCAGGCTCGCAGGCCGCCGGTTCCGTCCTTCAGCTTCGACGAGCATGCAGACACAGTAGCGGGAGGTCGCGATTCCAGACAATCGGGGTCATCTCTCGCAGCGAGCTCCGTCAGCCATTCGAGAACACCGTCGAGGGAGACACCAGATATTGGGGGCAACAGAGACTCTGCTTCGGAAGCTGTGACTAGAGACATACCAATTCGACAGTTGCATATCAGCGACGGCTCCTACGGCAGCCGATACTCTCATGCTGGGGAGCTGGAGATGGCCAGCATGCAGGACGAACCAGAGAACGTCTACAGCCCCCGAGAGCAATTCCAGGCTGGTCACTCCTCACAGCCTACAACTCCTCTACCAACGCATCCGGCTCAAGACCCCACACGCTCTCCAGTACACTCTTCCATCCAGTCCCCGGGGGCTGAGTCAAACCCTTCAAATGGTTTTGATTTTGGTGTCGGGTCGCCTCTACAGGTGCCCCGCACCACGCATGCTCGACCTAGCTCTGCTTATACTCTTGGTTCCGAGTTGAATGCCCGAGGTCACACACACTCCCCACATCTTTCCGTGGGCGGAACGCCTTCGCCTACAGGCTCGCCAGTGAACTACCAACGACAAGTCTCAGGTAGCCGCCGATCTCCAGATGTTAGGCCTGTGTCATATGTGGACTTGCTGAATCTGCCGTACAATCAGCAGATTGCCCCTGCAGCCAATATTGGGAACTCCCAACTTCGAGGCGTCGTTGGCCAGAATGCTTCATTGCTCGATACAAAGAAGACCCTTGAGATGTACAGGGCGAACGTCAAGAAAACGCAAGACAGTCCGGTCCAATACGAATTCGCCTTGTTCATGGTACAGGTGGCACGTGAAATCACAGCCGCGGGTCCGACGAATGATGACCATGGGTTGACCCCAGCCGAGCTTCTGAAGGAAGCACGTCAGATTCTACAGCGCTTGGCTGATCGCAGCTATCCCTTTGCACAGTATTATCTTGCGGATGGCTATGCTTCCGGCATGTTCAACAAAGATAAGCCCGACTATGATCGTGCGTTCCCTCTGTTCGTCGCTGCTAGCAAACACGGTCATGCGGAGTCAGGATATCGCGCTGCTCTCTGCTATGAGTTTGGCTGGGGGTGCCGCAAAGACTACGCAAAGGCTGTACAATTTTTCCGCGCTGCTGCGTCCAAAAATCATCCCGGAGCCGCCACGCGACTCGGTTCTGCATGCTTGCGAGGTGACATGGGTCTCCAGGGCAAATACAGGGAGGGCGTGAAATGGCTGAAGCGCGCATCCGAATCTGCTGATTATCAATACAGAGACGCGCCATACGAGCTTGGGTGTTTGCATGAAACAGGCTACGGAGACGACATCTTCAAGGATGAGATCTACGCAGTCCAACTATTCACTCAAGCAGCGGAACTGGGACATCCTTCCGCGGCTCTCAAGCTTGGTGAGGCTTATGAGCATGGATTGTTATGCTGCCCTAAAGATGCGGCTCTTTCAGTACATTACTACAACTGCGCGGCTCAGGCCGACATTCCTGAAGCAATGATGAATCTTTGTGCATGGTATATGGTTGGTGCCGAGCCTGTACTAGAGAAAGATGAGAATGAAGCCTATGAGTGGGCCAAGAAAGCTGCAGAACACGGTGAGTGCACCGTATGTCGTTGTACTAAGCCGCAATCGCTGACTACACTAGGTCTGCCCAAAGCCGAGTATGCTTGCGGCTACTTCACAGAGATGGGCATTGGCTGCCGACGGGATCCGTTGGAAGCGAATGTTTGGTATGTCAAGGCCGCCGATCACGGTGACGAAAGAGCAAAGCAACGTCTCGCTATCATTCAGGCTGCTGCATCAGGCCAAACACCAACGACACCTGGCAACGAAAAAGGAAAACTTAAGAAGAAAGAAGGCAAAGACGGCAAAGACGAGAACTGCACAGTGATGTGAGCGTTTGATGATTGTTGTCGCAAGCGTCTGGTAACTCGGCTTGGTTGGTATTTTGCATGTTTGAGCATTGGAACGCATTTATGGTATCGCGGATTTTGCATGTTATGGCTGCATAGGGCGCTTGGATACAGCGTTACAAAATCTTTCTGTTTTCTCGCATTTGTTGTTTTATACCAAACGTAGGGAGTGTTTGATGTTGTGTTAGGATAGATCACGAAAATGGGTAATGTCTACAATGTACTGAAGCTTGTCGGTTCTAACGAGACACTTGGCACTTTTAGAGGATCCATACAAGGGTGTTCGCACTGTCACTTTGAGCAGAGGGGGCATTGTCTCTTAGGTGCGGTTGAGTACGGCTTTGTCCGTCTACGGCGTGTACGACGATATCGTAGTCATTTGAAACCACCGATTGGCTGGTCACGAGGAACGTCTTACGTAGCTTGAACCCTTCTTTGCATTGTTACCACCACGAGAGCATCACTGACACTCATCCATGAAGGACTTGCGGTGAAATGAACGACGATAGATATGCTTATCGCGAACGTACTATGGATGTGACCAGAGAGCTGGTCAACATACGCCATAGGGCGTGTATTCATAGGGCGCACTGTTAGCGCTTAGTCTTATTGGCTTCGCTTGATGATACTTGCTCGATCCGTACTTAGCCGTTCCTCATCCGGTATGAGCGACGCAGGGAGTGGGTCTCAAACGCGTGCAGGGCGTGGAGCTGGAAGGGAACATCCCATGACTATGCCGATACGTAGGGATGATAAAGGGTTTCGTACCCCGAACCATTGTTCACTATGCTACGCATCTTCTGATTGACTCATCATTTCACTCTAAAGTTCACCACAATACCTTACATAAACAGGTTGCAGAATCTGGCCTGTAGCTCTCAACTGGCAAAAAACAGTAGGCACAACTCTGACCCTAACTCGGGAGGACACAATGGCACCACCTTCAGCAATCGAGGTTTCGCCCGTGTCGGACACAACTGGGGTTGTTCTGCCGAACCCTTTGACTGCTCCGGTGAAGAGTAATGACATCTACGGACGCCGCAAGAAGACGGATAGAGCTCAATGGGGTACCGCAGCGCCGGCCAACACAGCAAATTTCAGACTAAGGTCTCACGACCACAAGCCAAAGTCTAAGTCATGGCAGCGTATGTTCCAGAATCAGACATGGATGATGTGTATAAATTGACTTTGCTGAACAGACTATTTCAGCAATGAAGCTCGGATTCGGAAAGGCAATTCACTCAAGGAAGCAGCAAAATATCTCAGCACTCCCGGAATAATTTCCCTTGGCGGTGGACTACCATCCAGCGAGTATTTTCCTTTCGAAGAACTAGCAATGAAGGTGCCAGCGAGGGGAAAGTTTTCCGAAGTCGAAACAAAGGATTCTGGTGTAGTCATAAAAGCAGGGAAACATGACCTCGCAGAAAACAAGTCTACTTACGACATCGCCACAGCGTTTAACTATGGTCAGGGAGCTGGCGCAGCTCAGATGCTGCGATGGGTTACTGAACATACCGAGATGGTACATGATCCACCATACGAAGACTGGCGATGCACCATGAGTATTGGAAGCACATCTGGACTCGATATGGCCTTGAGGTTGCTGTCAAGACCTGGCGATGTGATGTTGTCTGAAGAGTACACCTTCTCAGCAGCTGTAGAAACAGCAAGACCTTTGGGTGTCCGCGTATGCGGTGTCCCTGTCGATGCCGAAGGTCTACTTCCAGACGCCATGGACGACATACTCTCCAACTGGGACGTCAATGGAAGAGGTTCTCGCAAGCCGCATCTCCTCTACACTGTACCAACAGGACAGAACCCGACCGGTGCTACGCAGGGAGTCGAACGTCGACGAGCACTGTACAAAGTATGCCAAAAACACGACATCTACATCATCGAAGACGAGCCATATTACTTCCTGCAGATGCAACCATACACCGGGCCGAACGCTCCAGACGTGCCTCCACCAAAGTCACACGCCGAGTTCCTGAAATCGCTAGTACCAAGTCTTCTCTCTCTGGACGTCGATGGCCGCGTCATGCGTCTCGATTCGTTCTCGAAAGTTATCGCCCCCGGCTCCCGCATTGGCTGGCTGACGGCGTCGGCTGAAGTAGTGGAGAAGTACCAGAAATACGCCGATGTGTCCACACAGAACCCTTCTGGAATCTCTCAGCTCGTGCTATTCAAATTGCTCGACGAGCACTGGGGTCACGCTGGCTACCTAGACTGGCTCATCTACATTCGCATGGAGTATACCAAGCGACGTGACACCATTCTGGCAGCCTGCGCCAAACACCTTCCTCGAGAGGTCATGAGCTGGAACCCACCAATGGCAGGCATGTTCCACTGGATGCAAGTGGACTTCAGAAAGCACCCTGATTATCCTGCGAAGAGCATTGAGACCATTGAGGAAGAGATCTTCCTCAAGGTGATTGATCATGGAGCCCTGGTCATGCGGGGAAGCTGGTTCTACGCAGACACAGATGAGAGCCATGATACACTGTTCTTCAGGGCGACATACGCGGCTGCACCAGCTGAGAAGATTGACGAAGGAATTAGAAGGCTAGGTGAGGCTGTTCGAGAAGAGTTCAGATTGGATATGAAGAACGGCCATTAGGTTGTACCCATGAGGACTGTCTATCGAAAGGTTACAATAATCATACGGCGTCATTACATTATCCTAGTATAGTACGCAATGTACATGTCGTCCAGCTTACTCCAGCTCTTAAGCATGTGATATCTTAAACCCTCGCGCTTCCCCTCTGCCATGCCATACCAAATGTATACAGACCGAATGTAGCCAGCAAGCTCAATCCAATAGGCAGAGGCTTGCCGGACTTGATCGCGCGGGGGATTGAGCTGCCAGCAAGGACGATGGAAGCGAGAAGCGCGAACTCGACGCCGTAGGGGTTGCGGTTCTGGATGCGCAGGCCGCCGAGGATATAGAGCAGACCAACAGTGACACCTGCGGCGACGGAGGGAATTGAGCCAGTGCGGATGTAGCCGGTGATACCTCCGCCAGCGGTAAGAGAACCGAGAAGGAGAGCAGTGTTTGCGAGAGACTGCTTTGGTGTCAGCGTGCGTGCAAATACGCCAATATGATTGGGCGCGGAGCTGGTGCGGAGCTGGTGCGGAGCTCTTGCATGGTACTTACCATGCTTGTTGGAAGGTCTTGAGATTTGACGTGGTTTACAGCGCAAACAAAGGCGTTCGTGGAGCTTCAGTGGTGGTTCGGTAGCGTGTCCAGAGGTGTGAGCTGAGGAATGGTGCAAGTAACCGACAGATGTGGCTCTGTATTGATGTCACGGGGAGCTCTCGGCATGCAATGATGTCGCAGCGGGGAGCTGTCGGCTTTCCGAGGCGCCGACCTACTACCCTGTCGAGCTGGAGCTTAAGTGGCCTCAGTGTGCTACGCGCGTCCAACAAGCCGACCACCGACCAGAACAGCCAGCTCCATTGTCGTCCACTGCAAGCTTCGAATCGCCCAGCCTTCACAATGCCTCCCAAGCAACGCACATCGGTCCCCCAGACCGTCCCCGGCACACCTTACTCGGCCGTCAAATCCAAGTCCTCCAACGACGCGCAAGACATCGTACAAGGAGTATGGAATCGCTACGTCGAGAAGACACCACAGCGCACGAAGCTGCTTGACACATTCATGCTCTTCTTAGTTGTCGTTGGTGCCCTCCAATTCGTATACGTCGTGCTTGTTGGCAACTTCGTAAGTGCTATCATGGACACCTGCATCTGGATCCCAAAAGTGCAATTGAGATGCGAAGCTCATACTGACCTCCAACTAGCCCTTCAATGCTTTCCTGTCCGGTTTCAGCGCCTGTGTCGGCCAGTTCGTCCTGACCGCCTCCCTTCGCATCCAGACCAACCCCGAGAACAAGGCCGACTTCGAGAGCATCTCGCACGAGCGCGCATTTGCGGATTTCGTGTTTGGAAGCTTGCTGCTGCATTTCTTCTGCGTCAACTTCATCAACTGAGCGTTGTCATGTAAAAGTGGCTTGAGACACGTGTCGAAGGAAGGAAGGAAGGCCCAGAGCTTCGCTGGTGTTATGGCGTAATGATTGCATTGAAAAGGAATTGCTAGCCGGAGAAGGAACTCCGAAAAGTCAGAGTCTAGCAGTCGCGCAGAGTGTATAGAGAATAGGAAGCAGCAGCACACCTAGAATATGCGAGGCAGAGGTGAAGAGCTTCGACGCTGCCAGATACCCAGCAATTCAGCACCCATTAGTCAACTGTCGAGCCTGCTGGCATGCAGTTGCCTCATGCGACAACACAGAGTTTGTTTTCACTTGCCACGTAGTTGCTAGGCTAGTCGCATTGCTCTTGCTATCTTATGGTTGCACGTGATGGCGCGGTTTTCGTGACGCGTAGCCACCTGGTCAGGTACCAACCTTTCTCAACCCCAAACCTAGCTAACATCTATGCCTCCTACACCGTCGTGCCCCAATATGGCGCGAGCAGCAAGAGGAGCAAAGAAGGGCATAGTCTCCCACACGAGCTCGCCGGCAGATTCGCCACTTGCTGCCCATCCATACACGTTCAGTGAGGGCTCTTACTACACTGACGATCAATCGGACGACAGCTACGATGACAACACTGGTCCCCAGAAGGCTTCCAAGCGAAGGCTTCGGGACGACGATAAAGAGACGCTTAATTCTGATCACCTTCATGCACAGGACTGTCGCCTCCACAATGACCCACTCGCAACGCACTGTAATGCACTAACACGTGCTCACAAGAAATGCAGCAACAAAGCCAAGGTCTTCGAGGCATCCTCCTCAAACTGTCGAAGCACCCTTCCAGCTGGGACAGAGATTATCCCAATCTGTCAGGTACACAACAATTGGTATACCCTCCCCAGGAGAGCTGGCAGGTGTCAAGCCATCGAAGAGTGCGGTTACACTTGTGATCGACTTGCAAAATACTCTCTTCCATACCACCTATGTACCAAACACGAAGCAGGTACCGACACTCTGCCATGCGGTATCATGAGTCTTCCCACCGAGTTGCATCTTATGATACTTCGCTATCTGCTTCCGGTGAATGTCTCAAGCTACGGACAGGGATTAAGCTACAGCTGTGGTATCGTCAATTACAAAGCCATCATGCGAGTCAACCGGGCTTTGTACCAAGCGTCCTCCTTGGTTCTTTACAGTGAGGCCGAGTTCAAGGCTACTATCGATGCGTCTGGAATCAACTTTCTCGGGAGACATTGGCACTTTGACCGTGCCAATGGCTACAGCGACATCAAGAAAGCCCTTTGTCAGGCAGCTGCGCGACGGATTCGTAGAATCCATGTCGAGGTGGGGTTTGGGCCTATAAAGGTCAAAGGTGTCGGTATTGGCAGTCGTGGAATCAGTGTTGAGGACTACCAGCTATACCAATTACGAGATGCGGTGCGGAAGTTTGTCGGATTATTTCAACCTGCAACGTCTGAATCTGAACCAACTGCGAGCACTGTAGCCCTCAAGCAGTTGTTCGTCCAACCGGTTCCCTACGCACAATGCGGCTGGGGTACTTCCGAGGCCACTGCTGCGATCTTCTTCGCCCTCGAGCCATTTGCAGGTCTAAGTCCAATCGAGGAACCCGTCCTTCTAAGCCCTGTGGGTACGACATCCCATAATCCTCGATTTCAAATAGCTGCACATGTCAACGCAACCCTTCAGAGGGATGAAGATTATCGTCGACTTGACAAGAGCTGGCTCAAATCCATGAAAAGCAAATCAGCCACGCTCAATGGCAGCACCTCGATTACCAACGAGTACCACAAGATTGAGGAGCTCTGGGGTCTGATACAAAAGGGTAAGCAAGGATGGATATTCACCACTTTCCTCGGCATAGAACGACTTCTGCATATCTGTCGTGTGGTCGACATGAATGTGGGCGATGACGATCTTGGATGTATGCAGCAAATCAGACAAGCTATCGTCAAGAGATGGGTCAACGCATTGCGCGAGCAACAACGCACTCTTTCTGCAATCGCAACCTGTATCGACGATTTGTTCAAGTCGAGTTCGGACAACCCTGCAGATGATTTTCCTGACGCCTTCGATTTCCAGACCCACGAATTGATTGAGGGCGTGCCTGCTGACCACACTTGGTCCGAGATCGAATGGAACGACACCCCGAAGCTCACGGAAGCTGGGGTAACCTTCACTGAAGACGATCTCAGGGTCTACATTCGAAAAGAGGGTAAAGATTACGTGCGGCTGAAGACGCCAGCAATTGTACGACAATTGATATTGGTAGCGATCAAACGTAATTAAGGAGAGTATGCGTCGTATCTGGAGTCGATCGGACCATTGTTAAGCAGTCAGGAAGCCTCTGGATCACAGGATTGACTTCCCGAGCGATTTGTCTTCGACGAATGACGCTGAGCATGGTTGTTCGATACGAGTACAGTCCATAGCAAATGTCATTGAGGAACAGATATACAAGAAGACAATAAACTACTTCAACAATCTCACATGAATTGACGTCCAAGCGATTTAGATCTGCCGCCTGCGCATACCAACTTCAAGACCCAAGGGCTTCCTCAAGAAACCCTCTCTTGTCTCCATCTCGCCTTGCCTCAGCTCAAACTCGTATCTTTTGAAGACTGTGCTCACGATGAGCGCCAGTTCCATCTCCGCCACGTTCCTGCCAACACATGCCCTAGGGCCGTAGCTGAACGGAATGAAAGCAGCCTTCTGCTTATCAGTGACCTTCTCCCAACGCTCCGGCCTGAAAGTGTCTGCATCAGGGCCCCAAATCTCCTTCGAGTGATGAATCGTGTACGCAGGAACAGAGAGAACTGTACCCTGAGGGAAGTGGCGGCCATTAATAGTAAGACCGGGACCAGGCGGAATGAGACGGGGCAGACCGAGCGACGACGTGCTGTGAATACGCATAGTCTCCTTGATAACAGCATCCAGATACGGCAGATCCTTGACAGCAGCGAAGTGGGGAACATCGTCGCTGGGCAACGCCTCGTCGAGCTCGCGCTGCAGCTTGCGAATGACTTGTGGGTGCTGCAAGCAGTGGAAGAGCAGGGCGCAGGAGGTGTTTGAGGTTGTGTCGGAGCCAGCAATCAGCTGGGTGAGGGCTTCAGCCGTGAGCTCCTCGCGGCCCAGCTTGTTGCCCGTCTCGTCGCGGCCTTCCATCAGCCGCGCGAGCAGATCCACGCGGTCTGTGTCCGGGCGGGCGAGGCGCTCGTTCACGCGCGCGACGGCGATGCCGGCCAGGTTCTCGATGGCTTTCATGCCCTGGCTGAAGAAGGGGTCTGGGAAGTATTTGGCGTACGGCTTGAGTTGCGGGAGGATACCGATTGTTCTAGGAAACGGGGGAGTTAGCACTTGTTTGACAGTGACAGCAGCAATTCGACGTACCCTGAGACCTCACCCCTGCGGTTCAAGACCTCAATGGCCGGCGCAAAAGTAGGCTCAGCATCCGGCGTCAGCCGCACTTCCGCAAAGTCCCTGCCCTTCTCGAGCATGCCAAACGGCGCACCGAAAGCCAGGTCGCCGATTACGTCGAAGGCGAGGTAGTTGAACCAGTGCAGGGCATCCATCTGGTACCAACCTCCCTGCTTGGAGGCCGCGCGCTGGTCCCATTGCTTCTGCAGCTCCTCGAGGTTGTGGTGGATATACTGCTCGAATTGGCCTACGGATTTGGCGGAGAAGGTGTGCGAGACTGTCTTGCGCTTGCGCGTGTGCTCAGCGCGGTCGCGGGTGTTGAAGAGGCCGCGGCGGATGGAGACGAAGGCGTCGTAGTACTCGCTGGACATGTCAGTCACACATGTAATGTATGTGTTCAAGTATAGCCAAGTCTGTACCTCTTCAGCATTCCATTGCCGTGACCGTAGATGATTGGAATCGCATCGGCATCTGCAATGCTCACGTGGTGTGGCTGGATCCTGACCATCTGCCCATACTTCTTGTGCGCATTGTCGACAGCGAGGTAGCGCTTTCCCTGCCGCGCCTGGAGGAGGAGCCAGATATTGCTGAATGCTGCCGGGAAGGGCGCAGGAATGTCTTTGATCTGCCAATTGCGGATGTACGGTAAGATATAGTACAAGATCGGAAGGAGGACGAGGGTGTACGGCGAAAGAAACGCCGTGAGGAACATGGTTGAAAGCGGCGAGAGAAGCCTGCGAAGAAAATAGCAAGCGCAAGCGCCTCTGTTATACAAGAAGAGGAGTCGTTCGCGCCAGTGAGAAGGACCAGTCTTTGACAGCTCTAAACTGGGCTCAGCTCGATATCCTTATATCCTAGCTTAAACAACCGGCGAAGGGCCTATCTTATATTATCCCTCTCGTCGTACTATTCTGCCCACCTCCTCTGTTCCAGGGTTTGACCTGGTCGACCCCAGCTCTGCCCCAAGAGGTCGCACGCTGATGACGATGCAAGCTTCCGACGTTGTCCAGGGCCGGCCGGCTTCATGATCGTGGGGCAGTTGGCGCATTGGCCAATCAGCGCGCGCCGCAATCGTCCTTACGAAGCCGACTCCAGACTCCGGGGCGCTGAAGCCTGGGCGTTGGTACCCCGCAATCCGAGTTACGCCCGCCGTGCTCCCTCAGAGCCTTCGGCTGGCGTCAACCCTGTGCTGCTCCCGATTAGGCCTCGCGATTGTCCGAGTCTTCTGCGCTGACTTGGTGTCGCAACGCTGTGCGCTTGCTGCACATCTGTGGAGTGTAGTAATGCCGTTCCTGCATCCCGAGAGCCGCAAAACGAGAATTGAGTGTCCGTTGGGCGCTGTGCATGGCTCGGAAATCTTGCGATTGGTTGGTCTATGGACTCTCATGCAGCTTGAGCAAATGAAGTAATTGATCTTGTGTGTTTGGCCGATATGCTACCACTTGTATGGATCATTCGCTGAACATCGCGTCGGCCGAGTTGGAGCGAGTGCAAGCAGCAGAGCAGTCTACAGCATCTGATTGGCTTCAAGTGTCCACTTGACAACTTTGGAGGATTCAACTACGAGAGAGCATGTGGATTAGAGGACTAATTAACTGCGTATCCATCTTAAAAGCTAAAGTTTTCTAGAAGTCTGCGCCAATCAGCCTTGAAGTGGTTCAGTATCTTGCATTACGCCAAGTGGCTATTCGGAGCTGGCAAGGTGCTGTATGTACTTATAGCAACCACACAGGTCAAGGGCAAGCACATAAATCAACCCTTGAATACCGGTCGGTGAAATGGTAAAGTGAGGGATATAGTATTAGGGAATAAGCTCATAAACTAATCAAACGACACATTGCCAGGCTCACTGTTCTGACGAGAGTAAAAGCGAGCTGGACATGCAAATCATCAACTCATGTCTCCGATCATAACGCCCTGTGGTATCATGCCTTCGCTCAACTTCCAGATCACAAAATCATCTATCCGTCTACATGTCATCATCTTCAAAGAAGTTCAGGATTGCTTTAATAGCCATCGGGCCCAGCCCGTGTGGCGGGTAGCAGATGTAGCTTGGGTCGTCGACGGCACCCAGCTTCTCGCGGAATTCGGTCTTGTTGGTGAGCTTGAGCTCGGTTGCGATGGCGTGGTAGGCGCGGCTGAGCACTTTGACGCGGGTGCCCTTGACGTTGTGTCCGGGCGTGAACTTAGAGCTGGCTCCACCGCCGAAGGTGACGGATTCTGCGCCAGAAGCGGCAACAGCCTTCAGTGCGTGAGTGACAATGTACTCAATGGATCCGGAAGGTGCATTGGGGAAGTCAAGCGAGTACTTGACCTGCCAGCCGTGGTCTGGAGACAGCTGTGCCATTGCAACAAAGGCAGCAATGGTGCCGTCAGAGGTCTGCGCGATATGGTACTGGCGGTGCTCTTCGTCCTGCCACGGGTGAATGTTGGTGAGATGCACCTGTCGACCCTTGCGGCCCTTCAGCCAGTCTTCGACACGAGCATCAACCTTCTGCTTGACCTCTGGAGGAGGGGGCGAGCCGATAGCATAGTCGCTGATCTTGACACCCTCCTTCTCAGCGTGACGAATCTTACGTTGAACGTCTGCGTCCTTCTCTGCGGGGTTGTGGGCCGGATCAACACGCTGCTCGCCCGTGACTGAGAATGTTCGCCAGTTGAACTTAGTGGCAAGCACTTCCTCCACGGGCGCACCAACGAGGAGCCAAAGTGGCTTAAGGTTGCGCTCCTTCTTGATGTACTTCAGGTAACCAGTCATGGTCTTCAAGTATTGAGATTCGTGGCAGAGAGGATCGCCCACAGTAATGGCAAAGCCATCTTGAGGGACAAAACCGACTGCCGCACCAGTGTTCTGGTCGCGCCAAATTTCTGTACGAGGCTCCAGCCAAGAGGTGTTGGTAGCGTCACCATAGTTAGCGATAAGCTTCTCGATGGGCTGCATATCAATCTTGGCCATCACGCGATCCTGGCCCTCCCAAGGTGGGTGCATGGTGCTAGCATCTGGGTGGCGTAGCTGCTTGATGACAGGCTTCTCTGGCAGACTCTTGGGATCGCGTGGGAACATGGACGCATGACGAATGTTGCCAAGGTTGAGCAGAAGCATGAGAATACGCTCCAGACCAATACCACCTCCACCGTGAGGCGGCGCACCCCATTGAAAGCCTTGGATGTACTCTTCCATTGTCGAGGGGTCCATCTTGAGCTTGTCCATCTTCTCAAGCAGCATCCTAGAGTCGTGAATACGCTGTCCACCACTCAGGATCTCTTGGCCACGACAGAAGATGTCAAATGAATTTGTGAGTTCAGGGTTGGTGGGATCTGCCATGGCATAGAAGGGTCGTGCGTTAGCAGGGAACTTGTCCAAGACATAATAGTCGGTGCCAAGCTTCTCCTTGATGACACGACCCAGCTGAACTTCGTCCTTGGTGCCGAGATCTTCGTTCTCGTCCAGAGGATTGCCATTCTCGTCTCTCCATCCTGACTCGTTGAGCATACGCACACCCTCAGCGAACGGAATAATGGGAGTCTGATCCAGCCAGACCAAATCCTCGTGAGGGAAGTGCTTCTTCACAACCTCAATTTCCGGCCGGAAGCGTTCGTAGATGCCCTTGAAAATGGTCTTGAAGGTGCGGTCCAAGACACGGAGGACCTCGTGATAGTGCTCGTCAATCTGCATTTCAAGATCCAGGCCGGTATACTCGGTCAAGTGGCGGTATGTGTTACTGTTCTCGGCACGGAACACGGGACCAATCTCGTACACCTTGCCAAAGTCTGCGGAGATGGCCATCTGCTTCGCCAACTGAGGACTCTGAGCAAGGAATGCGCCGCGGCTGAAGTATTCAACCTTGAACACACTAGCACCAGATTCAGTCGCGCCACCCTGTAGCTTGGGGGTGTGGATCTCGATGAAGCCTTGCTCATCAAGAGCCTGACGGAAGAGATTGCAGATTCCTGACTGTATACGGAAGATACCCTGTGAAGCTGTTGATCGTAGGTCGATAACGCGGTTGTTCAGACGCGTCCTGTCTGCAATCCTTACACGGTTATGTCCTTCCTTGTGTTCAGGCGCAGCAATCTCAGCATCAACATCGGCTTGTGTGACCTCAGCCTCGTATACGTTGAAAGGAAGGTGGTCGGCGACTTCAGCCTCGACGTGCAGTGCGTGCACGGAGATCTCGATGTTGTGGAGGGTGGTTCCGGTAACCTCACCCTGCTTCGAATTGGGGGCCTGGAGGATACCCTTAACAAGAACGACGCTCTCTACCTCAAGATGCTCTGCCCAGTATAGCATGTACTTGGAGATATCAGAGTGCTCCATAAGGACACCTTGGATGGTGGCGAGCTGCTGGCGGAATACGAAGAACACGAACTTAGAGCTCATCTTTCGTAGGTGATGGATACGAGCGCGGAACACAACCTCCTTGCCAACATCATCTGCCGTAAAGTCCATGATGCTGGCACGCTTCTCGTGCTTCCACTCACCAGCATAGCTGTTGGGAGGAATAACACCATACTTTGCCTTCTGCTCTGGGGTCAATTCGGCATTGGCTTGCTCCTCCATCTCCTTCCTCCTCTTCTCAATCTCCGCTTCCTTCTCTAGGTTGGCTTTGTGACGCTCCTCCTGCTGTGCATGTTTTTCTTGCTTGCGAAGTTGGTTGCGAGACATCGGCTCGCCTTCGCGGTTGAGGGGAGTACCTTCGTCATCAGAAGAATCTCCGATGTGGAGTTTCTCCTTAACGACGCGCATGGGGCTGTGATTGCCAAGTGAGCCGCTTCGTTCGTGCTTGCGATCCTTGGAACCAGATCGGTTGGGGCTGTGTGTTCCACGATGGAAGACACCAGTCATAGACTTGCGAGGGGCGCTGCCATGATCGAGGCTTGACCGACTCTCTGTGGGAGAAGCGATCTGGTCGCGCTTCATATCACTGCTTGGTCTATGGGCGAAGACCCCAGAAGAGCGCGGGGTGGCTGCCGGGGATTGCGCTCTGCCATTAGCAGAATCAGCTACTGGCGACTTCGCTCCAGTTGGTGACTTGAGGGCGCTCTCGTCACCAGAGCCATGATCACTATGGCCTGGCTTGAGCTTCTCGAGCGCTTTCTTGAGAGCGGATGGCATTGTTAGGTTTCTGTGTCAAAGCTATGCCCAGATTGCGTGTGGAGAGACAACCAGTCCGCAGAGTGGGGCAAGCCGACGGAATGGAGCGGAAGGACGTAGGGGAGGTTTGTTGTGAAGAGCGATTTGTGGTGGGGGATGGGAATGTGAAAAGTAAGGGCCTGATGTATCAATGGGATAAGCCGGAGCCGCGGTGCCGACGGGCTCCTTGGCTCCTTCTGATCGCAAACAAACTGCTGGCTTTCCTGATGCTCTCGGTATGACGCAAGACGGTCGCGAACCCCGGAAGGTGTGGCGCGTGCACGCTAGAGCCGTGTTTAGCGCGGGAAAGCTTGTTAGTCTTGATGGGATTCACACAAACAGATCGCGGATGCGTCGGTATGACGTTTGTCTAGTCACACATGGAACTGATTCTTGAGGACATTAGGTACCGAACGTGGGCATGATTCGTGAGGAGGGCGACGGACCGTCCGTTGCCCGCTAATTTCTCGTTGGCACACAGTTTTCGTGCCTCGCAGAACTGAGTCGGCGCTGGGTAGCACTGCTGACGCATCTGTTATGGCAATATCACGTCCTCGGGATTGCGATAGCGATTGCCCGAGCACATGCTGAAGCACTCCGAAGCTTTCCCAAGCTGTGCGGTGACATGAGGGACCCCACTTCGTGACGGCCAGATCAGCCACTCGTGCCTGATGAAGGCTCTGGCTGTCATTGTCTTCGAACTTGTCTGTATGCAGGCCGATTAGGCGTGCACAAGTCCAAGGCGTCCAGCAAATCACGATAATGCACAGCAGGACTGCTCTCGATCTTCCGATTTGGGAGACCCTTGTCCGACAGAAAGTGGATGTCGGCAGCCAGTGCGCATGAACTGTTGGCTCTCAGTTGCCCTGCAACATGACATTTTCCCATACCAAGCATGCACATATGCATATGCGGTGTAGATGTTCTTGTTACTACAAAGGTCTGGACTGAGGGAGCCCCAATCTCAAACGCCCCCCTGAGTACTAATCTTACAACTTCGTCATAGCGATCTGCCTCCCCAAAACTTGCCTTTCACTGCCGCTCGGGGTATGCCAAGTTGTTAGCATCCTCTTCGGTGCTGAAACCCCCCCAATGCTCGAACTCGTCTGCGAATTTGACTGCTGCTTTCTCGAAGTACCGCGAGTCATCATTCCAGGTCTCTTTGATTGCCTTCATACAACGCAGCGCTGTGTGGGGTCAGTGGTGGGGCATCTGGGGGATCTTGCGTGTGACTATACCTTTGACGTAGTGTGCATCTGTAGACTCAGACGAGTTGAGCGCCTTGTGTACAACAAATCGCCAATCCCGACCATCAAGGTCGTACCTTTCGATAATGGTTGGATCGATCCGGGGTCTTGTTTGCGCAATATATACGGCTAATGTAAAAAGCCACCATTGCCGTACCAGGCTGATATGGTGTTTGGCTGGAATCAACGGAAGCAGGACCCGGACTGCGTGCGACGATGTCAGGATGTGCACGAAGAAGAAATCGAATTTCGTATTCCCTGGCGCTTCGGTGGCCATCAAGATTGTGACCGCGAGTTCCTGCGACTGCTGGAACGCAAGCTGTGGGTCAGAGAGCTCCCATGCGTTCCAATACTCCAGGAATGCTTCCTCTTGCTCGTCTAGCACCTTTGAGATATCTCCACTACGATGTGGATACAGTCCGTTAAAACGTTTGTCCTCCCGCACCTTGTCCAAGATCTCCCGTAGGTCTGCGCCACGGTAGCGACTCGGTTTTGTGTAAGAGCTATCGTCGATGTAGTTGTGAAGAGGACTGTAGAAGCACGCGCTGAGTGCCAGCGCCTCGATCGCAACGGTCGTCGAGCCGAGCTCGTAGGCGTACCCAAGGTGGATGAGAGGATGTGCGAGTCCAGATATCACACCGTTGATGAGCGGATTCTTTCCACTCAGAAGGTACTCTTCCAGCACCAATTGTATATCGTATCGCCGGTTTACAAGTCGGTCTTCGAAGAAATCGACGAACGCACGTTGGTACCTGCAAAGCATCAGCAACTGTCTGCTGCTCAGATCTCACAACCCACTCTCTTATGCCCAAGAAGTCTCTCCAATCATCAGTCGTAATCTCCGCGGGCGCATCATGCCATGGCTCCAGGCTCTCAACCTCTTTCTCGTAGATCTCATTCAGATGCTCCGCCGTGCCTCCAAGAATGTACGCGGATCCCAAGATCTACTCAACAAGCTTAGCAGCTAGTTCCAGCCTTGTTGGAAATTGTAGCAGCATACGTGCGGTGTGTGGTTGTGGAAGCGGAGATCGTGGTATATAATCGAGTAGTTTGCATGGTTTGCTTTGATTAGGTGTTTTAGGGTCCGTGAGCGCTTCTCAGCTGCGGTCTCGATGTCGTGAACCTCGACTGATGGGATGTTGATTGCTGGATGATTGCCGCTACCTCCGGTGAGGAACGCTGGTAGAGAAATTCTGGGTAGACTGAACATTGCGTTGATTTCTGAAGAACGAACTTTTGCTCGGAATTGGGAGCAAGACAGTTGCGGGGAGAGCTTCATCATAGTCGCGCGCACTTTGCTCAACTGGGCATGGCGTGACTTTATTCTCGGTCGCACTCGCAACTATGCCCGAGATAGTGTAAAGTGTGTACAGCTCGCAACTACTTCTCTTTGCTGCAAGTTTTACTTTCCAGAAGGACGGGTCAACCTGAATGCGCATGACTTGGGCATTGTTAGCCAAGCACCACATAAGTAATGACGACCAGCAGCATACATCACCAGCAGCGTTTACGAGACACTCGTCGTTCTTGCAAGATGTGATACTTGAGGCGCAAGACCTTAGAAGCAACCACCAGATGCATTTAATGTTTCAGTACTACAGTACCTTGCTGGCTCTGAGTGATTACTTGGCATAATGCAAGAAATTCGAAATGCAGCGCTTTAGTCGGATGTCTTCACGCTTGATTTGCACAGACTTTGGAAAGTTACCGCTTTTAAGGTAACCACGCGATTAATGGATCCTCTAACCCCTTCGCTCTCTTCTGATTGTATCCTTCCAAATTGTCGAACTGACTCGAATTGGATTGAAGATTCTCGGGTGTAGAAACGTTCTCATTTTGTCTACCAGGCTCTCTAACTCAGAACAATACCACGGTGACAACTTGACGTATTCGACTCCCAACAAAATACCCAAGCTACATTTCATGACAGTGGTATAACGCTTAGTACTCGCCCTCGTCGACCTCGTCCTCGAGAGAGTCGCTGGCAACCTCCTCCTGTATTTTGTCAGTTTACTATTCAAATCAAATGGCGGGGGTTTACGAACGTAGTCGCGCTCAAGTGCTGCGAGATCTTCCCTCGCTTCGGAGAATTCGCCCTCCTCCATACCCTCACCAACGTACCAGTGAACGAAGGCACGCTTAGAGTACATAAGATCGAACTTGTGGTCAAGACGCGACCAGGCCTCAGCAATAGCAGTGGTGTTGCTGAGCATGGAGACGCTGCGGTCGACAGAGGCAAGCTCGCTTCCGGGAACGCTGATGGGCTTGGTGTAGTTGATGCCGAGCTTGAAACCAGTGGGGCACCACTCGACCAAGTTGAAGGAGGACTTGGCCTTAAGTGCACCGGCGGCAGCAGTGCAGTCGCGGGGAACGATGTCACCACGGTACAGCAGGGCAACGGCCATGTACTTGCCGTTGCGCGGGTCACAGACAACCATCTGGTTGTTGGGCTCGAAGCCTGGGTCGGTTAGCAAAGCCATGAGTGAGCTGAATAATGCATCACTTACACTGGAAGGTGAGGTCGCTGACCTTGAAGCTCTCGTGGGAGCTCTTCTTGGCCGAGACGACGGGTGCGTAGCTGATGAGAGGATAGTGGATACGAGGGTAGGGCACAAGGTTGGTCTGGAATTCGTTCAGATCAACGTTGAGCGCACCATCGAATCGCAGAGAAGAGGTGATGGAGCTGACGACCTGGGCAATCAAGCGGTTGAGGTGCTCGTAGTTGGGCCTGGGAATATCCAAGCTGCGACGGCAGATGTCGTAGACAGCCTCGTTGTCAACAAGGAATGTGCAGTCGGAGTTCTCGATAGTGCTGTGAGTCGAGAGGACGGCGTTGTAGGGCTCAACAACCGAGGTGGAAACGCGAGGAGCAGGGTAGACGGCGAACTCCAGCTTGCACTTCTTGCCGTAGTCGGTGGAGAGACGCTCGAGAAGAAGGGCACCGAAACCGGAACCTGTACCACCACCGAAGGAGTGGAAGATCAGGAAGCCCTGGAGCGAGGAGCAGTTATCTGATGGTCGTCAGTCAAATCAGCATGTAGATGAAGTCCGAAATGCATACCGGCGACACGGCGGATCTTCTCGATCACACCGTCGACCATCTCCTTGCCGATAGTGTAGTGACCACGGGCATCTGCTCCTCGTCAGAATTGTTCATCCATTCGTCGGTCTGAAGCTACACACAGTTGTTGGCAGCATCCTCCTTGCCGCTGATCAACAGCTCGGGGTGGAACAGCTGGCGGTAGGCACCAGTGCGGATCTCATCGATGGGCTGGCTTAATTAGCCTCCAGCTTTGTTGTGAGCAACGGACTACGTACGGAGGGGTCCAAGTCTACGAAAATGGAGCGGGGAACGTATTTGCCGCTGCCAGTCTCCGTGAAGAAGGTCTCAAACGAGCCGCCCTCGTTGAGCTCCTTCGCATCGGGGTCCGGACGACCGTCAGCCTTGAGGCCGTGCTCAAGGAGGTACCTGGGTAGGTGGATTAGCTGCTATGCTCCGTGATGGCAGCGCGTGGACGCGACGTACAGCTCCCAGGCGCTGTTACCGAGCTGGGTACCGGCCTGGCCGATGTGGAGGTGGCAGATCTGCATAGCTCATGGTCAGCATGAGGTCGTGATACCTGCTGCCAGCCTGCCCGCGCGACAGCACTACATCCATTGACGCTCAATGCGACTCCCTGGCCCTCGGCTAGCTCATAGCCGTCGCGCGGCTGGCCAGCGGAGCTCTCATCTTGTCCGAGGCGCGTCGATAGAGGGGTCTTCATGGGGCTGGCCATGCGCGCTTGCCCAAGGTAAACAAAGCGGATAAACATACCTCTCCTCGCATGGTGAATGGTGGGCGCTGTATCAAACAGACTGGCAATGGATTCAAGGACGGAGCCTGGGAGGTTAGTAGAGAATCTCTGAAGTCGTTCGCTCCTCCTCTCACCGCCAGAAGCCCCCACTTCTGGCAGGGGCGAACCGCGCTAGCTTTGTTTACGCGACAGGCGCTGTCTCGTTTGGTATTAGACCAAAACCAATTAGGGATCGATGCAGCTGGCCAGCACAATTTCGGGAGGATACAGACTGTATCTGATCAGCCTCTGGCTTTGCCATCTCCGACTCATGCAATTGACGGCTACAACGTCCCGCCGATAGTTCTGTTGAACAGCAATTGCGGCAGCTTGCCCGTCAGGGTTCCTCCCGCAGTCGCTACCACCCTTTGCCATCTTTAGTGGTAAGCAGCCACCACACCTTGGTACTCGTGGTGATAAGTCCATCTCATACATCTACCAATATACAGATTGAAGCTTTTCAGACGACCAATGGACTGGCACGAGGGTTTTCACAGTAAGACCACAGCTGGGACATACACAGAAAGCTTCACATGGAGAACCTGACCATGACTGTAATCACAATGAGCGCGAGCATGTGATGATACCGGTAGTATTACAATAACTCGTGCAACTTATGTGAAGATGCTCGCCCGCGCGCTTTGCAATGCAAATGAAGGACGCCAAAGCACGACCATGGCGCACTGCCCTTGATCGGCTCCAACGCATGCACCAGCTCCAAGGCTGTTCTCTATGAACGACGGTCTATTTTCGAACGAGTACTAAAAGGAAAAGCAATAATAGGCACACTACTACAGACGCCTCATCTCGAAGTTGTCGGTCCTCGATCGTCGAGGGGCACTAAATTCTCTCTCCGAGGTCATGGAGGTAACGGGGTGGAGAGCCCCGGAAGAAGTTGGCGCTCGAGTGTCGTCACTCGATCTCACAGCTCTAGGACTGACGAGCCCTGAGCGCGGATCAATCTTCTCTGAAGAGCTATCGAAATCGCCCTCGGGAATATTGGCCATTCCATGCTCTTCGTCACCGTGACGGGTGCGGCTAAAGAACCTGTTCCTGTGGTTGTGCTCTTTGGCTCCCAAGCTACTGTTTGTGCCAACACGTTGAATACCGGTAGAATGAGCGGTGTCTTGGGATGAGCGCGCGCCCCGAGACGAAAGTGCCCGATCCTGAGAACGCGATGGCGATGTCACTCGCACCACAGTCGCTCTTTGACGAGCAGCAGTGTCGCGGTCGTCCAATACGTCACCACTTGGATCGTCTACCATTCCTTTCATGCCTAATGAAAAGTCTACGCGCCTTCCCATTGCAGCTATCGATTCTCCTCGGTGTTGACCAGGCTGTCGCAAGATGGACCCACGACGGGCCGGTCCAGCCGAGCTGGTCACATCGTTGGACCCGTCAACTGCAGGTACGAAGGGCGCATCGATGGGCTGGTTGTCGACATTGCCTCCCGGATTGTCAGGGTTACCATTCTGGCCCATGCCAGGAGTAGGATTGTTTTGCAAGTTCTGCAAGTATACTGGGAATGACTCCTTCTGTCCAGGGTAGCGCATGCGAGGTCCTTCAATGCCACATTCTTGAATGGACATGGTAAGTGCGCAGATGAACTTGTTCCGGCGTTGCAGACGCAACAGTTCATTCTGCCAGTTCGATTTGTAGAAGAAGACAACGTTCAATTCAAGCCAGTGGACTTCCTGGACCGCCCTTAGCTCGGTCAGGATGTTAGTCTGGTACTCGCGCTTCTCTGACGTGACAAATTCAAGCAACATGTTGCGGAGATTTTCGATCTGCTCAAGGGTTGTGCCAAACTTGATTATGATGGGAACAGCTTCGGCAAGTGCTCCGGATCGGCGATGGTTCAGGATGAACAGAGTGTTCAAGTAACTGTTCGGTGCCTGGACGACATGGCCTTGCATCTTCTTGAACTCGGTATAGAAGAGAGCGATCTCCTTGACGAAATAGTCATCGCCACGTCCCAGGTCACCACTGTTGCCGTAGATTTGAACGCGGTCACCAACATCATAGGGATGCTTGATGAAGACGAAGATGCAAGACTGGAGGAATCTAAAAGAGAGTAAGCACTGCTATGGAAACCCTGGGTGAAAGACATATACTTACTCTTGCGCCGTAGCAGAGAATAACCAAGAAAGAGCGAGGAGGGTCGAGCCAGCAGATGTGAGCACGCCAGATGCGGAGGTCGAAATCAAGGAAATGAAGACGATGATTGTGATAATCAGCACCACGAACATGAAAACATCGTCGAGTTTCCCAACCACGCTATCAAGATCCTTGAGTGATGCAGTGATAGATTTACGCTCGCGACCAATCTCAACACACACGGCTTCCAACTCCTCCATGGAAATGTCGCCGTTCATGTCTTTGTCAAACATAGAGAAGGCAGCGTCTGCCTCCTCATCACTCTCGAAAGCGTTCTTCAAGTCTTCAGAATGTACTGTCTCGGTCTCAGGTCGTGCAAACGTTCGATACAAACGACGAGCAAGCACCTGACCACCGCTGTTGGTGCTTAAAAGCTGAATGACAACTTGACTGGGGTGGCTGCTTGATGTGACCTGGCGACCAGTGAAATCCCCAGCAACTTTGCCTGCGATATCTCCAAACTTGCTGAATCCTTCTTTGATGTTCTTCTGTGCTTCGCCGATCAACTGACCAGGGGTGCGTGCACCAGATGGACCTTGGTCGCTTTGTTCGAATTCGTGGTCCTCCATGGCGATCTTTTGTTTGGAGTATGAGTAAAGCTTGACCAGACTGCCGATTTGAAACTTATTCAGCTCGATACGATCTTGGTAAGTCCGAAGATGGAAGCTGATGGCGATAAGCTGGATGATGATTTTCTCAATGAAATTGAGTACAAAGCCAACAAAAAATGAAACAAGGACCTTGTTCATCGTCTTCTGCCAGCGCAGTGTTGTGCCATTCTTGGCCGCGTCGATATTGTGGTGTACCATTGTCGGAAGGAAGGATACTTCAATGGCTAACCACCAGAAGAACAACGTTGCCGGTAATTCAAGCTGTTTGCCCATGTCTCGCCACTTCTTACTGTTGTTGGTGAAAAGACTAGAGACGAGACCGATGGGCCAAGGGAGCAGTTTGGCAAGAAGCTACCAGATGTCAGATGCGTGCCCAGAAAATGTAGAGAGAAACATACCCTTCCAGCCCAAAGAGTCAGCCAGACAATTAGCAGCCAAATCGAGAACCAGACGAGCTCCACACCTCCAACATTTGCGTCTGGAAATGCAAAAATACCAATCAAAAGTGGTATAAGGAGAAGGACGACCAGAGGGGCAATGTATGTGAAGTATCTCACAACCCAACTTGAGCCATGTAACTTCTTGAAAAACTTCGAAAACTTAGTGGTTGGATTTTCCGGTGGCTTGTAACGAGCTGCTTGTTCGTGAAGAGGGTTCGTCGCTGCATCGAAGTCGTCGATAGGCTCGTCACGACGGGACCGCACCCTCTGCATGGAGCGGTTAACCGAATGGCCTCTTTCGAGAGCTTCTGCATCAATAAGACCCCGTTCAATCTGGAGGACCGCGAGATCATCATCAAGCCTGCTCTGTTGCTCGCGTGTTTGCGAAGGTGACTGCATCTGATGAGGATGCTCGTATTGGGTTTCCACCGTCAAGTGTGTTCCAGATCGCGGTCGAGTACCAGTCGCGAGTCTTGGGAGGCCGCCCTGTGCCGAAGTATTGGAGTGCTGGTGGCTCAAATCTTCGCCAACGTAGGTACCATCATCGTCGGACGAACGCTGGTGTGTTGCAGGCGCAGGCGCGCGCGTGTGGCTGTCCATGTTGTATGTGGGCTCCGGCCGCTCATTGACGGGAGTTGTCATGATTGCTGGATTTTCCAAGGCCCAGCGACCCCTCGAGAGCGTTTGCTAAGCTGTCGGTGGACAACGGCTGGAACTATACGGCTCTTGTAGTCGCTGAGCTAGCGATGAAAGTGACGTAGCAATTGTGGATATTCGCCGGACGCGAAACTTTCGCTTGAAGTGTCAGACAGGAGCGAGCGACGGCATAGAAATGCAAACAGATGTTTTAAAAGTGAACACACAAAAATTGAAAAGATGGAAAGGGTCTGGAATGATCAGAGAGATGTCAGTGGAAATGGTGGAGAAGTGATGTGCGGTCCAGAAGGGACTGCCAGATATATCAGACCCTCGATCGTTGTCTATCATCTCGACGCGACGATGGCTCCCCTTTTCAGCCCTTGTTGCCAACTGGATTGCAGGGAAAACTGGGTCAAGAGCGAACAGCAAGTCACGGCAGCAGCAAACCGCTACTGAGATCGACCGACGTCGTGGCGCGAATTGAGGTGGGTCCCGCTATTCAGGGCTGTTGGGACGAGTTTGGTAGGAAAACCTATGCTGTGACCAGTCAACGATCAGTGTGATTTCTTATCTCCCACAGAACGAATCAAAGTCGCACAAACAAACTCGCCGAGATTCCGAGACTCCCAACGTCCAAGGCGACCGACGTCACTGCTGCAGGTCCGCAGACTGGAACGCTAGCCTTTGGCGAAGTCTACGCGTGTTCTGCGCTCTTGTACCGCGTGGGAGGCATATTCATCTACGCACAAGAATCATTGCATGTTATTCTGTTGTCTTCACATGCACAAAACCCTGATCCCTCCTGCGCAACAGCGGCACACCGTTTCTACGGGAGATTTCGCGCCGATCTCACTAAAACCCCTGCATGTTTGAGCCGCATGCTTGATTGATTCGTGCGGGAGGGTCGTGGGGGCACTCTGAGGTCGACCAGCCTCTTGGAATAGGAATGTTGTTCCACCACCAAGGTCCGCTCGATCTCACACACGAGGGTCTCCATGGAATGATCATGTCGCGTTTTTGGTGGGAAGGAACCCTTACACGGCATCTAATCCTGGTTCCGTCTGCGTCTGACCGTTTCAAAGCATCCGACAACAATGCGAGCACAACTGCAGCCATGCCGTATATGTCTCTGCCATAGGTATAGATCGACATACAACTTGTCCAGCGCGTTAGGCGATGCCTCGAACTTTTGGGTGGATTTAGGCGTGCGGCTCGATTCAATTACCGATTCCGTGTGGACCCTATGCTGTCATTGCTCGTATCCACAAGGGAGGGATGCCGCGTGGAGGATCCATCGCGATTTTTGTCAGCATGCAACAGCCTTCGATACGGCCCTTGCTGGACGACGTGACGGGTGGATACTCGCGATGACATTGCATCCGACGAGACTTACTCGTTTGTCTTCTTGCTTTCGACAATGGAGCAGTAAATGGTAATTCCTGAAGCTACTCTGTTCTGCCTGCAACAAATGAGTTGGAGACTGCACAGGTCCCAACCTGTCGTCAGGCACGTACAACCAAGAAGAGTCTCCACATTGTAAGTAACAATGTATGTTTTCGGAGGTACTCGACGCGACAAAAGCTAAATGCTGTGGAAAGCTACATAACCACGGGTCAGCTAAGTGAATGCTTGGAGACGGTAAGACACAGTAGACCCAACTGGGCATCCGAACAGCATAACATTTCTAGCATCGCTTGTAGCAGACGCGATGTTATTTATCGGTCGTAGAATTCTCTCCAGTCGCCCCACATAATTTCGCGCTCATACTTCTTCATGAGCTGGCCTGTAGGGTCCTCGCCTTTTACATGTGCCCATGCCCCAGCAAAATGTATAATGAATGTACCGTGCTCCCAGACTTGACGCGAATCATCGAAGCACGCAATCTCCTGTGGGAAAGCATTGAGTTTCCATTGGGGCACACGGTGCACAGTTTTGGCCATAGCCTCATCGTCCTTGAGCAATTGCACTGTGGCGTCTTGCTCGCTCATCTGCTTTTCCTTCTTCTTCGCTTCATCATGTATTGCAAACACGTCGTGAACTAGCTTGAGTGACCTTTCGTGACCACGGACAAGGAAGGAGCCAGAGTTCAAACCGTTGCAATCGTGAGTGACGAGCCAATCGATCGCGTCCGCATCCGTGGTATTCTTGAGCTCCTCCTCAATGACATTTATAAGCTTGATGTTTGTGTTGGTAACCAAGGTATCGAAGTCAAGCCACCATATCCAATCATATTTCCCTGTCTTGACAAGACGTTCAACCATATTGTACTTCCAAAAGACGATGTTGCGATCGGTGTGCGATTCGTAGTCCACGATAAAGTCATACCCATGGCGCCGCGCGTAATCTACGACCTTCAAGTCAGACGAAAGCGCATCGCAGTCTGGCCCAACTTACGATCCTTGTTCTTCAGTGAGAGGTGATGATATGAACGCTCTTCTGTAACGAATGTCATGAGCGCAATACGAGGCGTCTTCCGCTCTGGCTCTGTGGGAGCTTCATCGAGCATCGGTGACATGCTCACGGGGCCCTCTTCGTGCGAAGGGCCTTGACTGAGCTGCCATCCAAAGAATGCGAGGAATATCAGAAGGAACCAGAAGGCCGGTGGGAGCTTATGGGTGCGAACGAGCATGTCGACGTGCGGAGGGAAAGAGGGCGTAGATCTGAGGCTCAGCTCGCTGCATCTCCCAGCGGGAGACAATGAACCATGGGCGCGCTGTTCCGCTTATGTGAGGGAAGCACACCTCCCTGGGGTCAAACGAATCCCTGCGCGACGCAACCGAACCGCCGATAATAAGGTCAGCTCACCCCATGGGGAAAAACCCACTTTCCTACGTGAAGATCACAAAGCAGAGCGCAGGCCAGACAATCTACGGAGGCTAGAGAACCATTCGCATTACTGTGAGACGGCCCGCCCCGAAATTGTTGGTTAGTTCAAGCTGACACGCTCGTTTTGGCTGCCCCGCCACGCTCGCTATTAGCGGCCTGAGGTCATCGCCACTGCCTACCACCTTACGTAGCTGAACCTTACTTCCACGTGCTACAGCCTGCATCGTAATAGCATCGTTACTGCGGTACTAGACCCGGATCTGTGGCTTTATCACCAGCATGTCTGGCCTTGCGCGTCGTCGTGGAGGTGCTGGCGCTCCGCTCAGAGGGCTTTTCTTGGATGGTGTCTGGCATTGTAAGCGCGATACGTAGTATTGCCTGTAGCCACGACTGATCAACTTCAGGCGACTGCAGCCCTCGGCAGCCAGCAAACCACTTCGAGGTGAAGAAGCCAGGGAAGAATCAGGGGAAGTGGTGTAGGTATTTCACGCTGCGAGTTCGTGATATCTTGACATTGACTGCTCCCAGTCCGCACCTGCCAAAAGCAGCAAAACGACAGGTCCCGCTGCAACTTCTTTCTATGGGACGGTGACGCCCATCCACGCGAAGCAGCTGCTCTTGCAAGCAACTCCCGTACTGAGCCTGCCCAGACTGAATTCAAGACACCATCGAAGCGCACTGTGTCTCCCGCACCGTACAGAGATCGTGAAGATAATGGCCACAGTCGAAAGCGAGACCGTATCACTGATGTCGACACAAATGACGACTACCCCCTTGGACCTGATACTGAGGCATTTGAAACCGAATTGGATCACGTTATGACTGCTGTCGAAACCCCACGCAAGGCCGCTAGAACCAGCGAGATGGCCACGCCTTTGACAAGACGGACTCTGCCATGGAACAGGGAGAGTCGAACAGCTGCGAACTCCTTGGGGCCGCAGACCCCACAGACAACTCACAAGATGAAGACCGACCCGCTCCTTACGCCCTCTCGACAGTTCAATGAAGCACACCAGATTGTAACACCTTCCTCATCGCCCCTTGAAACCCCTACACCTAGCCGCTTCAAAGATGCGGGGTCGGATGACCTCGTTCATGATGTCTTTGCATTCTTGAACACTGAGAAGGTCGACCTGGACGCGACAACCAAAAGCAGCCTGAAGGTTATCTTGTCAACACACCAAAAAGCTGCTGAGGGCTTTAGACGAGGTCGAGACGTGACAAGATCTACCATAAAAGCGAGAGATGCAAAGATTACGGAGCTTAGCTACCGTATCAGTACACTCGAAGCAGAACTTGAGGCGGAAAAGGCAGTGGTCAGGCATCTTCAGTGGGAGATTGAAACAGAAGAAAACACGAAAAGATGAGCACAATAAGACCTGTCCTCGTACAGTAAGAAGCCCGTTGCAATACCGAGTGCAAAGACCTATAAGTTTTAATACGTTCTTGCAGAAAGCTATCTCCCTCGACCTTACACAGTGTTGCTTGGAGAGATACTCCGGGCCCATACCAGCCACCGCAAAGTTGGGCCAAAGGAAGCTCATATCGCATGCTTAAAGCAATGAAGCAACAACGCGCAAGACTCAAGCTTCCTTGCTGCTGAGCCAATCTTGCTGTCGGCTTTCAAGAACTACTGTTGTGGTACGATATTCGCAGGCATCACACACCTTACAAGGCAGGCGCGTGTTATTCGCGTCCGTTCCAGCGCTTTGTTGAGTACCACAGGTCCTCCACCCTTGGCAAAGCACGCAATAAGAGCTTCTATCACGTAGGTGCAGATGTGAACGGCCTTTTCTCCTCGTGGCTAATAGGTGGTACAAAGATTAAAACCTCGATATGGCCCGAACAGCGGAGGCCAAGTTATGCCCAGGCTCGTCAAGTCGGGATCCGGCAGACGCACCGGTGCGTGATTCGCCGGATTTTGGTCTGGTACGCCACGCCTGACGTGCGCCGAACCTCCGCCCTTCTTTTGTATCCACATCGTGCAGCGGAAACTTGGCATCAATTGCATACTCTGATGTATAGTCGAAGAGGCCTCAAGACATTTAATTCCTCCAGGAAATTGTAGCGGAAAGACAGTGATGACAAGTGCTCACAATGACGACAAGGGAAGTTGCGAAAGGTGATCTACTTTGCATCCGTCAGCGATATACTGTATAAAGTTGCGTACAATCCGACTGTTGTCCCAATAGCTGCATTAGCAAGCTTCAAGACATTTCCGTAAGCATCGGTCCACCGAAAAGGTTGCAGTGTGTTCATATGGCCATAGTCTAGCCAGAAGCATGACTTTGCTTGCGCCCAATGATGTGGATGGCAGTACCATGCGGACGTAGGATGACCACACTCGGAATCCCTGTATCCACTACCACGCTTGGCGTTCTGACCCGATAATCAGGATACAAAATGCAGGATTCGCCTACGTGCTATTTGTCGTTTCGATCTCTCCTCTCACAGTGGCTGGGTCCCAACATTGTGTACCCTATACAGAATGAACTTCGTTCGTAAGCTCGGTGGCTATCTAGCACCGCCTCCTCCAAAATCAGATGATGGGCGTGATCAGTGGCCATCGCGCGCGGCATTCCTTCTTGCTGCCATGGGCGGTTGCGCCGGACAAGGAAACCTTCTTCGATATCCCTCCGTCGTTTACAACAATTATGGGCTGCAGTGGTTCATTCCGTATTTGTTGGCCGTGTTTCTTATTGCCATTCCCGCCCTGATTCTGGAGGTCTCCATAGGCCAGGCTTACCGAGGAGGCACCGTCATAGCTTTCAACAATATCAACAGGAGGCTAAAGGGCGTTGGCATGGGTCCCGTCATTGTATCCTTCATCGTAGTCCAGTACTTTACCGTCAATCTCGCGTGGATCATGAGCTACTTTAGGCACAGTTTCACAAGCCCCCTGCCATGGGAGGGCCGAATTGAGGATTTCTACTGGGACGATGTCCTTCGTGTCGGGGATATCACAGAAGGAGGCTTGACCGATGGAGGGAACAGCGTGGCTTCCTATACTGGTTACCCCAACGTTTCTCTGATCGGCGAAACCGTTGGCTGGAGTATCTTTGTCTGGTTTCTGATCTGGATATCCATCTTCCGCGGAGTTGGCATGACCGGAAGAGTCGTCTATTTCACCATGGGTCTACCGATCGTAACCACTATAATCTTCGTCGGACGTTCGCTGTCCCTTCCAAACGCTAGTGAAGGAGTCAAACTTCTATGGACCAACTTCAGAGGCGACCAGCTTGCATCCGGTACTGTGTGGCAAACCGCTGTCGGTCAGGTCTTCTTCTCTACTGGCATCGGTTTTGGCTATTTTACCAGTTACGCGAGTTACAACCAGAAGCATGCCAATGCTGTGATGGACGCCATTCTTATCTGCGGCAGCAACGTCCTTTTCGAGAACTTTGCCGCTTTTGCCATCTTTGGCATCGTTGGATACCTCGAGAGATGGCCTCAGGATGGAATCAGGCTTGGTGCATTTGTCGTTGGCTTTCTAACCCTGCCAGAAGCAGTGCTGCAAATGCCGGGTGCAAATTTCTGGGCCATCCTCCTGTTCTTTACGCTCATTGTATTGGGATTCTCTTCTGCATTTGTCATGCTGGACGTAGTCGTTACGTTAATCTGTGACTCGGGAATGGTCAAGGCGTCCCGGCCAGTCGTCGTCACAGCTTTGACTATATTCTCGTTCTTACTGTGCTTGCCATACTGCACGGAATTCGGCTACTACCTTCTTGATGGGGTAGACAGATGGATCAACAACATCGCGCTCATCTTTGTGGTTTGGACAGAAGTCACGAGTGCCACTACAGTGTACCGCTGGCGCGACATTGCTGATCAGACTGGCATTGCAGCTTTCAGTCTATACAACTTCGGGTTCTTTGGCGGTCAGTTTTTTGGCATTCTTCTGGCGCATGGTATCCGCAGTCCCGGAATCGGTGCCGGTGCAGGCATCGGCTTCTACGTGGCATTTGCCTTGGTTGCTACTGCAATTGCACGCACTCCCAAAACCACTGCTCCTTCTCTCTGGAACATCAACATCTCTAGATTTGGGGTCAACCACTTCTCCCGTAGATTCTGGTTCCTTGCCTTCTACTCCGTAAGTTCACATTCTATCTTCTTTGATTTTGGCTAAACTTCACAGGGCAATCAAATTCGCCGTGATCTCAACGTCATAGTTGGACAAGGCAAGAACTGGAAGATTCCGACATTTCTCCCGTTTCTCCTCCGTTACATTTCTGGACCCGTTCTCGCCATCATCTTCAGCTTCGCATATCCCGAATTCCACTCCCTGCGTTACGATCCAATGTATATTACCGGATTTATCCTGGCGAACCTGGCAATGGTGGTCATCATCCTCGGGTTCACGGTACCAAGATACTACGATGCTTTCATTCCATACGAGCGCCGTGGCGAAGGCACCGAGCCTACCTACGCGATGGAAACGAAAGGCGAGATTGCTGGTGCTCCTGTTGCCGACTTGGCTAGGGCTGAAGGTGGAGGGGCTCACATGGCATATGCGTCGTCACAAGAGCATGTTGGAAAGGACGTCGATGATGACAAAGAGGCAAATTCAGCGGCACGATAACAATTCAGTCGTCCTCGTAGCAAAAATAAAGCACAAAGAATAACAGACGTATCATATTTGCGTCTTCTTCTGTTGCTAGGGAACCCTCTATACATGTACTACATGAGCCAAAGTGTCATTGCTTTTATCACAATTCGAAGCCGCGACCTTTCAATCCACAACTGCGCTGACCTGGACTAACCTAAGGTGAGTTGTGAGCCAAATATCGCTGGTCTGGAATCGCCAAGCTGTTCCTAAAACGCTCCTGGATTGATGGGAACACGGCTAAATCGACTGGCTGTATACAGGGATAGAGTGTCGGGTAGTTTGGAAGTGGAAACGTAGTAAAGGCTTGTCACGTAGTAAAAGCTGGAGACGCATGTCGAAAGACGAATGAGCAAATCAGTCCAAGAATCGGAGTATCGAACATTTGTAATACATCCGTCTCAATTCGCCTGTTTCTCCTTCTCAATCTCAGCCACTCTTGCCTCCGCAGTCTCCTTGGTATAGCTTCGTCCATCCATCTCCTTGTACTTCAGCTTCTCCAACTCCACGTCTTCGAACAACCTCACGTTGACAATGCTTGTGCCGTCAAAGAATCCCGGACGAATGCTGCGTGCCATACACGAGCTGCCGCATGTAGGACAGAAATAGTGGGCAACTGAATGTGTTGCGAAGGTATAGCTCTGCCGATTTGTTAAAAACCATTGCTCGTTTATGATGCCAAAAGATTAGGAAAGCGGGGCAATCGAGAATGCCAGGAGGACGAAGGGACAATTCACCTTAAAATCCTCGACTCGGCCAGAGCTGAATGTAATGTCATCATTCGGCACGTAGATCAGAAGGTAGCCGTTACGTATGCAGATGCTGCAGTTGCAACGCACTACATCCGTGCTCTCATGGTCGAGAGACGTGGTCTTGACACTGTATTCAAAGGCGCCGCAATGGCATGATGCCTTGTAGGTCTGGGTAGGAGCTTTGTTGTCGGACATGTTGATCGAGCATAAGACGTTCAGCTAAGGTCGAAATGAATGCGGAGATACAGGAGTTCCAATAGAGTTATGTTATGTTGCTGCCTGGAATTGGCCTTACCCCCTGATGCCATCTTAGGCGTTCGCAAAGTGGTTCGCTGTAGCATTCTGGTGGGGCTCAAAGCCATTCTTCAACCTTGACTGACCAACAACGCGTCGCGGCTTGCGCGTAAAGTGCACGAAGTCAGCTGAGAGAACGCCTCCCGCCCATACATATTCGTGCCTGAGTCACAGGCGCATACGGACTGTAATGTAGGAGGTCGTCTAGTGTACCGCGACGTCTCAGCCCCGAGCAGAGCTTCAGAGACTTTTATACTGAGCAGTATACTGCACTTTGCGACTCTTCCACAGCACTGGACTTGAGATCTTATTGGCTTTTCCGATACGTGAGTCTTTTTCGACTGCGATGTTACAGCTTGACGCTGGGGACTCGCAGTACCTACTGCTCTTGTAGACATGCAACAATGCACCGCAGAAGCACCGCAAGATGTCAGATTGTCAACTATTCCAAGTTTACAATGCATGCACTCAACTCAGGGCTCGCTATCCCCTGGGTGGGATACCTGCGGCTTAGTCACAGGCGCAGCCTATCACTCGAACCATGCTTATCGTGCAACCAAAGTATCACCTCACACTATCACACAACCACAGTGATGTAATCGGAACAAGTGCCTAGCAGGCTGTTCCCACATGCTCAAATTTATCTTGGCCTGAGTTCTCATTTGGTTCGTCTGTACAGACTAACAACGATGGTGGCATCCCGTCCTTCGACACGCGAGTCTCCCTGCGCACGCTGCGGTTGCGTCATTTGTCTGGCTGATACGGCGCAATGAAAGACGAATATAAGCCGCGGTGATCGCATCCGGTCGCCAACTAGCAGGACCCCAGATATCCTTCTACACTGCCTTGACTACAGTCTTCTGTCTATTGCGCATAAGAATACATCATGTCGACCACACCAATCCACTCTACTGGCCGAGGAGGTACGGTCGCAACTGCTTCTTCCATTATAGTCCTACAATCTGATTCATGTTAGGCGCCGGTAACATCGGCCGCGATGATACTGTCTACGCAGACGGAGCTATCTTGCGCGAAGGTACTGCAGGCGAATCCACCGCCAACGAGTTCTCTACTGGCCGTGGAGGTGCTGGCAACATGGGCAAATCGCCTCGCCTGACGCCTCAGGACGTCGGTAGCCCTCGCCTTTCCCCTCGTCATTCCACCGACGTGGTCCCTGAGCTCGCTACGCGCGAGGCTCAAGACGAATTCCACACAGGTGTAAGTGGAGGGCGTTACCTTGAAGCGGATCTCGACTGACATTGACCCAGCGTGGTGGTGCTGGCAACGTCTACAAGGAGAAGCACGGAGGACACAGCAAGGCTCCGGGCCAAGGCATTGGCGACAAGATCAAGCAAGCGCTTCACCTTGACAAAGACAAGAAGCATGAGCCTTCGCCATTGGCGCATGAGACTACCGCTCCTCATGGCGATGTGATTGCAGGCGGCGCGGGAGACACACGATGATACCCCACGCCTCAAACGAAGCTACATTGATAGCAATGGCACGGACGGGCTTTGTGATACCCAGACCCTCTTGAGAGATATAGGGCCCATAGCAAGTAGATTGAATGTTTTCGTCATACCACCTCCTCTTGCGCTTTGTCTTGGGTTGCTACGCATATCCCCGCATGCGATTCGCACAATGCTCCACATACTGCCCATCATGCACGTCAGACTCCCACAAAGCTCGTATTCAAATTCACGCTGAAGGCATTTAGCCGCACAGGCAAGTTCGCATGTGACAATCCAGAGTGCCTGACTAGAGACGACCCCGCGGTGGACCCACGTGGGGTCGCAGAGTTGCAGCACCGCGTCATTGCGTCAAAAAGTTCTGAACCACCGCAAAGGCACTCATCACACACAGCAAGCCCAAGATGTCGACCCAGCCTCAAGACGCGGAAGCGCTCATCCATTCCGATGACCCGCACCACCCTGCCAACCACATCTGCACGCTTTGCGCGCACTTCTACACCTTGGGATGGGTACGATAAACACCCATCTGCGGACGGTTGTCGATGCAAAACAAGCTCGAATGTGAATGCTGACATTGAGGCCCTTGCAAGGTCACAGGGACAGGAGGGGGAACCAGTATCCGCCATGAAGACAAGATTTACATTGCGCCGAGCGGTGTGCAGAAAGAGCTCATGAAGCCCACGGATATGTTCGTGATGGACTTCAATAGCAAGGAGTATCTTCGACGACCACAGGTACAAACTCTCACAGATCAGCTTTTACGATGCGGTAGACGTACTGACATCCATCGAGGTCCTCAAACCCTCCGCCTGCACACCCCTCTTCATGGCGGCCTTCGAGCGCGGCGCCGGCTGCTGCATCCACACGCACTCGCAATGGGCAGTCCTGGTCACACTGCTCGTTGAGCGCGAGTTCGGCAAGGACGCCTGCTTCGAGATTGAAGAAATCGAGCAGATCAAGGGCATACCCAAGGGCCGCGGCAAGCAGGGCAACCTGGGCTACTTCGAGAAACTGAGGATACCCATTATCGAGAACACAGCGCACGAGGAGGATCTGAGGGAGAGTCTTGAGGAGGCCATGGAGAAGTACCCGGACTCGTATGCTATCTTGGTCAGGAGACATGGAATGTAAGTGCCGCTTGGATCATGAGGGAGGAAAATGAAGGCATGCTAACTTTTGCAGCTATGTGTGGGGCGATAACGTGCACAAGGCGAAAACGCAGTGCGAGAGCATTGACTACATCCTGCAGCTGGCTGTTGAGATGCACAAGCTTGGCCTTAAGTGGACCAAGTAAAAGTATCGTGACGTTTTCGACCGAAAGAATACCATTCCCCTATACGCACAATCTTCATGACAGTGCGTGTAGTTAAAGAACCCGACGTCAATGCTGACCCTGGTTTTTGACTCCATGACCCCGCTGCATCTTACCCCGTCATCCGCTTCATACCCACACAGAGAAGATTCAATTTGGTGGTAGCAAGTCTGAGAATCTATTGGGAACCTTACTACCTGATTCCAGGATATGTTTTTGAAGACCACAAGGACTCAACTTGTCAATAGTTCATCGCATATGCTTGTGCGGAGCCATGGAAACAGCTGTTATCATAATTTCATTTGACCATGCAGACTGCTATGGTGTACCGTCTAGAAGATCGACGCCGTAGATGCTCGTATGGTACAGGTGCTATGAGCCCACACGCCAATAGGCATCAAGCACATGTCTGCTTTGCGGCTCATGCTGTGTCCATCTTATCGTCGTCATCCTTCTTCTTATCTTTGCTGCCGCTGCCCTCTCCTTGATTGCCCAGCAGCGGCTGCTTCTCATCGCCTTCTGCGATGCCTTCAAGCTCTGTCTTGCCCTCCGCAGCCTCCTTCGCCTTCTTGTCCTTTTCTTGTCGTGCCTTCTCTTCTTCGAAACTCATCCTCAGTGCCAGCGCCAGCTCCGGATCTACTGACGGGTCTACACCGAACTCAAAGTCGTTTCCTCCCGAGCCACCAGCATCACCACCTGCATCGCCGCCACCTGCGCCGCCAGAGCTGCCGTCTCCGCCAAGAATAGGAGTTGTGACGAGGGAGTCACTGAGAAGGTTGCCGCTCGGTTGTACTTCCGCGAGGTGAGAGCCTTCAGCGCTCTGCGAGTTCTCGTTGAAGGCCCGGAGCTTCTTCAGTGTGTCGTCGCTGAGCTCGCCGAATGCAACAATGTCGATGCTGATGTTTGTCTTCTTCATCTTCTTCGCCAGCTTGACCAGATTCTTCTCGTCCTCCTCGACTGGACTACAGTTGAAGATGATTATCCGCTGCTTCTGCGACTTATTCTGCCTGTGCTTGAGCGCCAACTATCCAGCGTGTTAGCCCTACATCAATCATGTTTGAAATGCGCTCACTCACTGCTGCGACATTAATACCAGTCACAAAGTGCGAGCTGCCCTTTATCTTTGTCCTGTGCAATCCGTCCAGGACCTTGCCGATGTCTGTAGTGAGGGTTGTGAGAATCTCTGGCTGGTTGCCTCCCATACTCATGAGACCGACTGATGACTCTGGGTTTGCGTTTGTCTTGGAGGAGAAGATGAGGTTCACGGCGTCGGACTGCGCTTCCCATCGGGAGGGTACGTAGTCGCCATTACGGCTGGCTTCGCTGTTGTCTACACTGTAATGGTCATCAGTAAAGCTCAGCAGTCGCATGGTGAGCAGACCTACACGATCATAGTAGCTTCTAACACCATCGTGGCGGTTGTGTGTGGGTAGCTGTTTGGTGGAGCGGCAAGGTGGGCGATGTTGATGATGATGAGCTCAGGCGGTCGGAGGTAGCTGGAACGCCGCTGCCGCACGTGCCTCCCTCGCGCTGTGGCTCCTGGGCTGTCTCAAGAAGCTCGGGACGAGATGACCCTCGACACTGCTGGACGCAAACATTTCTATACAGACCCAACACAAGCAGCAGAAGCAACCTCCTATACTCTCACGCTTCAAATCTGGATGCAGTGTATTGCTCTGCGCTCTCACTCAGAGTTTAGTGAGGATCTAGCGCTTTTATAAACTCCCCACCAAGTCCATCATCCATTCTCTACACACAACACAATACAAAACTCAGAAGCAACACCTGCGCCCCACACTCCGGCACGCACACAAAGCTCCCTCCTTTACTCTGATCGTCTTTTGCGAGCTGCGAACTGATCCTGTCTCCCTGCACGACCGTCAATTCATCGTTGTTTACGCGTTGTTTACACCATCACATCTACAATGGTTGCACCCATAACTGAAGAGGCAAAGGCCGCAATGCTTGCCAACTTCGACCTCGAGGGTCCGTTTATATTTCAATCCGTCTCTGAATCATGTCTGACGCTGCACAGTCAATGCGCGCAAAGAGAAGCTCCGCTCCATGTGTGAGGCACAATGTGCCAGCTTGCGATCGCGCCTCGAGCGACGCGTCAACCGCGTTCCAGCAACTAAACGACAGATGCCTCTGCTCGAACTTCTTGCGCCCCCTCCGCCCCCACAGCCGAAGCCTGCGCCTGCTCCAGTCAAGGCAGCGCCTGCCAAGAAGGCACCCACGAAAAAGGCGGCGGCGGCGGCGGCGGCGGCAGCAGCGGCAGCAGCAGCAGCAGCTACAACAGCCGCAGCCGCGTCCGCACCTATTCTTGCTCCAGCTCCAAAAGCTCGGGCTGGCGCCACTACTTTATCTCGAGCTGCGACCGTAAAGGCGCCAAAGCCAGCCGCCAAACCAGTGGCTAAGCACGCGGCGTCCAAATCGGTACCAACTGCATCCACACGTGGCAAGAAGCGCTCCAGCGAGGAAGCTACGAGCGAAGACAAGGAAAACGTGTCTATAGACCTCGCGGTCCCCAAGAAGCGTTCCCGCGCCGCAACAACCACGGCCAAGCAGCCTGCTGCGGCTACCAAAGCGCCCGCGCCAGCAGCAAGATCCACGCGCGCCGCATCACGGAATGGGAAGAACGCCCCGACTGACATTCTGTCGCCCAAGAACAACAACACCCGTGCGAAGCCCGCCACTCGCAGCGTCAGGCAAAAGTAGATCTATTGATGAGGACGACTGGAGTGCTTAAGGAGTTTTGGGAGTTTCGTTCGCTAGATACCCCAATGTTTTGATGGATACAAGGCGTTCTGGCATGTTGAAATTTGGGACATCATGTACCGTACGTTAGCCTTCGAGCTGGCATCGAGCTTTCGCTGTGTTCGAGAACCCTTCAGTTGAGCTTGCCGGCAAAGACTCGCTCCTGGGGTTGATCTCGCCTAGCGTAGCAAATATCAGATAGTTTAATAGGTGCAGACCACATGTTTTGGACCAGACTGCGCGGTGATATCCAGAGTCGTTTTCTTGTTCTTGGTACATGCGTAAGTTCATTACTAGGCTTATATACATCTACAGCTCCATAACGACCTTATCCCACCCATAGACAGCCTCCTCTACAATCGGCCTAAACACTTTCCTGCCTGCGCCGCTCTTATGCGTCCAGACCATCTGCCTGGGACTCAGCTCGTCCGCACGATGCCACGGCTCAAGCTCAATCCCCTCATCGTTATTCTCCAATGCGTCCTTCACAACCTTGAACAGCGCATCCGCCTGCTCCTGATCCACACGCACGTCGTCGCGGACAGTCAGCACGACCTCGCGGATCTTCTCCTTCTTGCCCGTTTTCTTGTCCTTGATCTTGTACTTGTTCAAGCAGATGCTGATATCGACGCCTGCCTCTGCAGTCCACGCAGCGTGCACGGCGAACCAGTCGAACAGCTCCGCAAAGTCGGTCTTCTTGATCTGCTCGTCCATGGAGTACGGGATGGAGGCGAAGCCGAGGGAGACGGTGGGGGTGCGCGGGGAGGGCGTGTCGATGAGATCGCCTTTCCAGTCGCGGCGCAGCAGGTCGCGCAGGTTGAGGTGCGAGATGTCTTTCTGGGCGGACGAGAGCTCGTCGTCGAGCTCTTCCATGACCTTGGATAGCTTCTCGTCTTTCCAGTTGCTGCGCGCCAGTACGCGCTTGGCGACGGAGATGTCTTCGTCGGTGGTCTTGTCGCTGGTCAGGCCGCCCGAGTCGATGGCGATGGCGGAGAGGATCAGCTCGAGGAATTCGTGGTTGATGTGGTATTCTTGGGGTAGGGCTTCGAGCGCGTTGAGCAGCTCGCGGGCGACGATGGTTGTACAGGATGCAACCTTTTCGAAGATGCGAGGGGAGGCTTCAGGTGCGGTGCCGCGGTCTTTGTGGTGGTCGAAGATGCTGAGGATCTTTGCGTCGCGCCATTTGCGCAGCGGCTCGCCGTGGTCAACGAGGACGATGCCCTTGAGCTTCGAGGCCAATGTCTCGGGGTCTTCAGGTATCTCGTCTCCGGTGAGGAGATCTTCGTGGCCCACTGTCATCTGCGAGTTGTCCAGCGCAAGCTTGTTCTCTGGGCGAAGGTCCAGAGCGTGGGAGGGAGTTTGGAGAAGCGCAATGGCCTTGACCGGGTGCGTATCATTTGCGGTTGCATGGTCCAGATGGTATGCCCAAGTGATGGCAGCCGTCATAGAGTCCAGATCTCCTCCCTCGTTGCCCATGACAATCGTCCACTCCGAGGACTTGCCCGCCTGCCAGTCCATAAGGAAGGCCTTCTTTGTTGCGCGACTCCATTCGCTGAAGTGACCAACACCGATGTGCTTGGGAGGTTCCTTGAGGATTGTTTGCGATTGCAGACGCAATTGTGGCACGGCAGCTACATGGCTGGTTGCCAAAAGGCCTGGGAGTGCAAAAGACCACTTCATTCTCATACGCGGTGTGGGGTAGGAATATTTCAATCGCAAAGAGCGAAGGCGCATTCAGAGGTCGACGTTGTCCAACAGCCGAAGATAAGCCCTGCATTCAGCTGAAGCCTGAAGCACTGACGTATGAGCCAAGCTCGCTAGGGCTAGCCATCAGGGTGTTCTGAAACGAGACATTACAGTTGCTGGGCCTTCAGCCGCCAGCGGCTGAAAGAGTGAAGCTTGAGCTTTCAGGTTTTTAATGTGGGGACTATTGCCTTGTGCAAGATGACTGATGATGACTTGGCACGAAAAGTAATTGCACTCGAGTGCGTTCATGTGATGAAAGTATCCTATGAGATATTTCGACAAATGGACGTTCTCAGTCATTCGTATTTGGAAAGCTTTCGGATGCGGATACGTCGTAAATCCGATGGTTCGCTCTCGGCAAGTTGCATGGGTGCGGAGGGTGGCTGGAGATGTCCAACGCCCAGCCGGGGTGCAGAGTGATCGCCCCAAAAGCTCGGTTCTGGGTCTGTGCGACGAACTGGAGATATGACGTGCGCTTGAAAGAAATGCTATACATGTCAACAACAAAGTCTTCCCTTGGCCGCGAGAGGCATTCCATCTCCTGGAGGCTTCGTTCAGCGCTGTTTGCTCCTGCTTTCGCTGTTCCGCATAAGCTGGAAATAGCCGCGAGCTACGTTGACTGCACAGCAACCTAATAATTATTAGTGCGGTCGCGCGTGCTTTAAGGAGCGGAGCACATACATCATCCCGCGGCGCCCCGAGCTCAGCGCTATCAATTTCGACAAAACATCAGATTAGAAAGGGCGCGAGTTTCTGAACAACACCTCTTCGAGGTCTTGTTTTCCAAGAAAATATGGCCGACCGACGCTCCGACGACGGGCAGCCACTTGTGACCTCGACCACTTCAACTACAACAACCTCAGGCCCGCATGCTACTTCAACAACCACTTACTCGACTGGGCCAGGGGCAACTGTGACTACCCACGGGCCCAACTCCGCAACCATCACCCATCCTACCATCACCACCACCACTCAAGTACCCCACTCGCCATATGAGGCTCCTCAAACGCACACCGAGATCTCCGAGCCGCAAACGCAGACGCATCAATTTGAGCCACCAACATCGCAGCCCCAAAGGCCGACACCCGCCTCTCCAAGCAATGGTAACCGATCGCGTACCGGCTCTATCCGTTTGAGGCGGCCTTCCACGGGCCACGAGACTCACGTCGCGCAACCTGCGCCAGCTGCGCACCCGTTGCAGACCATACCGCAGGCCCAGGTGGCGGCCGTCAACCCGCGACCTGCACCGGCGACTGACAACAGCTGGCAAGGGCAGGGCAACCGTAGACGGAGCAGCTCGGAACCCCAGCGTCCGTCTGTAGCTCTACTTGAGGCCGAACACGACTTGCGGCGCCACGGTACATCTACAGTGCCGTTGCAACCACTGTATGAGAATGCATCACAATCGACAACGAACGTTGGTGCAGGGCCGCCGCCCGCACGGAGAAGAAGGCCGGGCATGAATAAGATGAGCTCAGCTATCAACCTCCGTCGCAGAGACCACCAGCAGCATGACCACGATATCGACAACGACATGGTCGACATGCTCGATGTCATTGGTAAGTTCTTTCACCGCTGGCGCAGGCATGCGTTGCTGATCACAAAACAGACCCAGAGGTTTCTGCTTTGACCACCTTGAACAACGTACAGAACTCCCTCTTCTTGCCGAACTTACCATGGCTCTACAACCGTCAGGCGACCTATGATCTCATGCAATCAGCGTCAGAGTCATCGTCCGATGAGGAGATGGGCACAGCATCAGGAAGACGTGCCAGTCAGAACGACAGACTGACCGAGATGACTCAACCAGGAGAGCAGCAACAAGCAGCTCGTGGTCAATTACAGCGGACCAACACAATCGATTCGACCCTCTCCACGCTGGAAGAGGGCCCAGGCCACCATTTTGCTGTTCTCCCCCATGGAGCGTCACTACCCGGTTGGACTCAAGAAGAGAAGGATGCTTTGGACGATCACGTGCGGCATTTGCTGCATTCACGAAGAGCGAGATTCAAGAGGAGCATGCGCGGGTTTGGTCGTTATTGTCGCAACCCGCTCGGACTCCTTGTTACTGTGTACTTCTTCTTGATCACCTTCTGGGGAGCTGCATGGGTTCTTTTCTTGATTGGTTGGATATCAGTTGGCGGTCGACAAGCCTACTTTGTCGAGATCTGTGACCAGATTTTGACCGCGCTCTTCTGCGTCGTTGGTATCACCATGTTCCCTTTTCGACTATACGATACCTACCACATGGCTTTCGTAGCCTACTTCGCACACAAGACCTGGCGGTTGCGCAAGGAGCGTGGACTCAAGAAACTAAAGGACCACAACGAGCTACCCGCCATGCCACCCCAATCAGTCACGACGCCGTACGACACAGCCGAAGAAATCGAAGAAGAAGTCGAGATCGAGGCGCCCGTCCTCCCAGACGACGAGCAAAAGAAACTCGAGTACCACCAGGGCAAGCTCGCAAAATCGCACACCTTCTACAGACCGCACGAAACTTACACTCACCACGCCTTCTCCATCCGCCTGCTCATCACCATCGTCGTCCTGCTCGACTGCCACTCCATGTTCCAGATTGCTCTTGGCGGCACCACCTGGGGCATCTACTATAAGGTGCGCCCCAAGGCGCTCACCGCCGTGATCCTCGCCTGCAGTCTGACGTGCAACATTATATCCGGTATCATCATCGGTATCGGCGACAAGCGCAGTCGCAAGACGCTGGTCGTCGAGCAGATGATGCGGCAGGGACTTACGGAGGAGGCGCTGAAGAAGCTGCGCAAGGAACGTGGGCTCAAGGCTAGAGGCCTGCCCACTAAGAAGGACAAGAAGCAGATGCAAAAGGAGATTGGCGAGAAGAAGAAGAACCCTCTGGATACTATTCTGCACCGAGGGTAGAAAAGGCCCTTGTTGTAGCTATTGCATAAGTTAGTAATATTAATACCATCTTTCATCAATCTTTCAGTGGAACGCTGTACAACTCTATCTTAAGTGATGTAGTAAGAACCGTCACAGTCTCACAAACAGTAGAATTTAGAGGCTAGAAATCCAGCTCTAATACAAATATCTTGGTCGAGCAGGAAGGCACCGTAATCCCCAACCTACCCATCACCCTAACAGAACTCACACACCTCGATCACGAATGCCTCCACCACCACCGACTCCCCATCAAGAGTACAAAGAAGATCCCCCATAACCGCCATCCATACCACACAAAAACACAAGCGACTATCTAAACCCCGCAGCCTCAACGGACATATCGCGGCCGCCCAGCTAATAAGCCGGACCAACCCGCCCTGCCGGCCATGCTGACTGATCACCCCCTCTTCCTGCATCGGGGTTAAGCCGCCCAAGTCCACTCCATACAGTCCTCGGAAAACTTCAGGAAAAATCACTCAAAGAAGCATGCAAAGCAATCCCACAAGCAACGGGCCGAACTCCGTGATTGTGGCGCTGATGACAGGGCACGCCGGTACGTGCCATGCTGCTGCTGAGTAATTGCATTGCACTGCGTATTCGCCAATGGGGTGCTCGCGCTGCGCGGTGTTTGTGTCAGGCATCCAAAGGGTGGTCTTGAGCTTATACCTGTGTAGCTTTGGCGAGTCTTTGCATCGAGGAGTGTCTGGGGTTGGGCGGATATAACGGAGGAGATGCATAGGGGACGCTGTCGCGAGAGGCCAAGGCTAACTTGAGAAAACGATATAAAGTAACAGTGGAATTGCATGTTTGTCCATCAAGTCTATATTCAGCATCTTGTCGACAGCTAATAAAGTACCTCTTTCTTATCCACTTCACTAAAACTATTACAATGGCTCACGTCAACCACCTCAAAGACACCCACGTCTTTGTCTTCGGTGGGACTTCAGGAATCGGCTACGCGGTAGCTAACATGGCACTGTCGAATGGCGCGCGTGTGACGATCTCGGGCTCAGCGCAGCCAAAGGTCGATACAAAAGTGAAGCAGCTGCAATCGCTATACCCTGGTCTGCCCTCTGAGAACGTAGCCGGCTACGCGTGCGACCTCGGGGACCAGGCGAACATCGAAGCCAACCTGACAGCGCTCTTCGACAAGGCGACAGAAGGCGGCAGCAAGAAGATCGACCATATCGCATACACTGCCGGCGACTCTCGCTCCACTCCCAGCGTAGCAGAAGCCACGCCTGAAACGATCTTCGCCATGTTCAACGTGCGTTTCATCGTGCCCAGTATCGTAGCCAAGCTGCTCACCACCGGAAAATACATGCCACAATCCGTGAAGTCTTCGCTCACACTAACCGGTGGAACGAACACGGCCAAGCCGTTTCCAGGATGGACGCATGTCGCTTCTGTAGGAGGGGCTTTGGAGGGACTCGTGCGCGGTCTGGCCGTGGATATGAAGCCTATTCGCACCAACATGGTCCATCCAGGAGCAATTCAGACTGAGTTGCTGCAGAGAATGCTGGACCAAATGAGCGAAGAAGCGGCCGCAAAGTTCAGGCAGGCAAATAGCTTGACGGATACGTTTGGGCAACCCGAAGACATTGCGGAAGCGTATGGGTACCTGATGAAGGACAGATTCGCAAATAGTAGCCAGGTGTCGAGTGATGGAGGAAGGCTGTTGGTCTAAGGAAGTTGATAGGGAAATATACCATCTGCGTTGGCTTCGCTCAAATTTCTTGTGCGTGATCCGTTTTCCTTGAGCTCTGCTTCCCCCTGCATTCAGGATTATCCGTGTGCGGAATCGTTACGGTCGCCTAGTTTCGGTCGACGGTTCTGAGGAGTGTCAAGGTCCTGACGCCGCACAGTGAGAGCCAGGTATTTGCTCATTAGCTCATTCACCACGTGCCCGTTTGGGTCGATCATATAGTCGATGTAGAAGCGTCTATCGCCCTATCAATATATCAGCACTGATCGCGTACGGTGTGGTTGCAATGCCATCGCAGTCGCTTAGAATCGATAGAACAGGGTACAAACATAGCAAGCTGTAAGCTCCATAATCGCGCCGAGAAGCAGTCAAATCATTGCTAAGGGCATTGCCAAATCCACCCATAGTTTCTCTTGTCCAACTTACTACTTCGTTACTTCTACCCTGCCTTTGTGCAGATGTTGATGCAACGACGACTTCCCAATTGACGCCCTGCCACCTCGTGGGGTCAGTCTCTTTGAGGTCGTACTGTAGTGGACCAGGGATACTGTTTGCATCTTCTTTGTCTGGTGAGCATATATCGAGATACGTTTCGAGTCTGTGGGTGATGATTTAGGTATGAGTAGAAACATGGTCAGAGACACCACGATAGGGTGATCTCACCTGAGAGTTGTGATCTTGCTCCACAGCCTATGCACAGAGTTGTCGAGCTTGTAATTGACCCAGCCACAGAGCTTTAACCGCTCAAGTAGCTCATTTACAGAGCCAATGTTGAATTCCGTACAAGCGAGAGACGACTGGTTTACAAACCAATCGCTCTCTGCTGAGCCGTCGGCTGAGATAGCCCCAATGGCCAGGATCCAAAGAAGTAAATCTGGACAGCACTGCCACTCGGCGCGCGTCGTACAGCTCAGTGCACCTTCTAAGCGTTTACTAACAACAAAATGTAGAAGATGGACATCCATGGGACGCTTCAAGGCTTCTGTCGTTCTCACAGTAAAGATAATCAGTGCCAGACAGAGGCTGCCTTCGAGAGGGGGCATGATAGGACCTCTCTCACTGATCCACGCGAGCAGCAAGCACTCTAGAGCGCATGAAAAGTTCTGTACATCCAGTGCGTCAAGCGGACATTCGACATCGTCATACCAAGCATTGAGATCAGCAGCAAGGATCAGAACAGACTCCAGTAACTTGATCAGAGAATCTGTTAGACCCGCATGCCGGCACAGTTCGACAAGATATTGCGAATACTTCGGCTGATAGCCTTGTGGGTGATGTGGAAGGTCCGCAGAGCGAATATACGCCAACGTCGTGGGGTAGGGTGCCTCAAACGCGGCTATAGCGTGGGCTGTTGTGTGCCTAACGCTCAGTAAGCCTTTGTCAACTCGTTCCGGTACACGATCCCGAAAGAGGTCACATACCACAGTATAAATGCTTGTAATATACGATTCGTGCCAACAGCCTTCAATCCGCCCCGCAATTGCAGCATTTCGCGCAAGCCCTTCAAATGCAACCTCATGGCATTCGGCTGCTCGTCGTGTGCCAATTCCTCCCTAAAGTGAGGCATCATCAAACCTTCCTCCACAGTCAGAAGGTTGAACACAGCGCCGATGTTTGCATCTGACAAGCGAACAGCATGATCTTGTACCGAAAGAGCTTGATTGACTGCTGAGATAGCCTTTGCACGATGGTCAAGTATGGTTTTGACGGTACCTTTACCAAAGATAAACATGTGCAGGGCAGCTGTGCTGAGCAGGCTGTGCATGAAGCCTTCGTTGCTCATTGCTGTATCGAACCATTCTGATTTCATCAGGGTCGACCTGCGTCGAATGTCAACACCAATTATACCAGGAGCCATCTCATGAACAACTGCACGATCACAATTAGCGCCGTTCATATTTCGCAATTGTACTTGTGGCACGATGCACAACTCGGCGTTCGCTTCCCCTTGTCAGTGACTCAGATGCCGTGGCGCACCAAGGGTACTTCTTCAGGTAACTTGACGTCGAAAAATCGGTTGATGACGAATATTCACCGACTTACAATGGTCAAGAAGCTCCGATACGTCCTCAGTGATCTCGATCGAAGAAACTCGAAACGGATCGAGGATGCCATTATCAGGTTCTCTCACGGACACAGCGGTTCTGAGCATGATGCATCTGGAGCACAATATCTGATTCTGTCGAACAACAAAGGTACCGCAATTCAGACAAATGGCTCGTTCGAGAGCACCGGCGCTCGTTTGTTGGTACGCATTGAGTTCTGAGAAGTATCCGTTTCGATTGGACTCAAAGGTCGGGCTTGAGGATGCTGTATTAGGACTTGTAATTGAAGCGGGCGTACCGAGACTCCGTGGACTTGAGCTGCCCCGGGCCTTTTGTTTCGCGGCATGTTTGCTTGTTGACCACGGCCGTTCCCTTCTCGCCTTCTGCATAACGAACGAGCGAGCATTGCGCCGGGATGTCTTTGCTGCAGAAGCATCAAGGAAGAGAAAGTCCTGTTGATTGGATACGTCCGGCTGAGAACGTTGAGCAGACTTTGCTTTCCGCCCCTGACCCTCCATAGTACGTTTCGGGGCGCAAATCAGCAGGATTCCGTTGCGCTGTTCTGGATTCAGGAACGCTGACGATGCCGTGTGCACCAGAGCTCAAAGCGCGCAAAGTCGAAGCCAAGGTCTTGCAGTCATTTCTCACTCGCCACCATCATCGCTTGCATGCTTTTCGCTCGGTGCTGGACTGCAGCTACCTCGTACTGAAGATGGGTCTGGGGTTCCTGGAGGGGCTGAAGGTGCAACTATCAGTCTCCTTTTTGGTGTTAGCTTGCCAAGTGAGCCAGGGACCGCCAGGGTATAATATGCCGATTCTACTTTGTAGATACTGGCTTCTTCCAAGACGCAAGCAGTCGTTCCGGGGCAGTTCTGAGCTCTCGAGAATGGTATGAAAAGTCTCCTGGTTTCAAACAAGTGCACCTAGCTACCACCAAAATCATGCGGGTATCGTACTGGAGAAAGGCGACAGGTACTGCTGTATTGATTGCGTTCCAACGGGTTCCGAAACGATGAATGGTCCCTTCTTCTTATCCGGTGTGCGGGCTGGTCAGCCCATGTCACAATGATTTCAAAATTGGCAGGAGCTGTAGAATTCGACACTGCGCAGGCCACATTCTTAAGGTGCGACAGTCTCGGAGCGCGCGATAGGTGAGATGGGGCAAACCAAGACTGGCTCATGGTCAGGAAGGTGATTGAGCATCATGAGGTCAATGCTGCCTGCAGCTGGCGGCATCTGTCATGTTCAGAGGAAGGTCCAGGGATATTAATTTGTCTGTTGATCTGTTCCGTGACCGTAAGGTGAGTACAAGCGCATGCCTTTGTTATGTAAGTAAGCTCGGGGTGAGACTTGATGCATTAAGCTGCCAGAACGCCGTCCCGAGGTTGCTCTGCAGATCCGGAAATATTGACGACATGTCGCAGCTCGCAGCATCGCTACCACAACAAGACGAAGCTGCAATGATGAATCTTATCAAAGTTGACAATATACTGGCGCGCAAGTATTAGATTATGTAAGGGGAAGGGGCTCCGGTCCGGGCATTGGCAAGAGCACCACGGTGGCCCTGAGCACGTTTCCCGGCTCTTAAACACCGAACGCGCTGTTGAAAAGGTTAACAAAGGGCTTCAGAGCAACGTGTCGCAAGATTCGTAAGCTAGCACCCGTAAAGACCAGACACAAAGTTTGCTGCTTGTGCTAATCCAGGATCCAAGGTTCGCTGTAGACATCCTCGGTTTGCTCTACTACGACGACTAGCGACTGCGCCGACCTGTTCCGCGACATGATAGCTCGGCATACCGGAGGACTGGCAACATCGACATGACAGCAAGCGATGGTTTTGGGGGAGGTAAGTTGCGTAGATCTGCCTGCGTACTGCATGTTAGCAACATAATAGACGTGCGCATACTGACTGCTTCGCCTGTCTAGGCCTTGCGCACATCACCACCGAGCTGCTCCGCCGAGAGCTGCAACGCCGACAGGAAGAAGTCGAGAAGCCCGAGTGTGGATCGAAGGGTGGAAAGAAGCACTACAATACAGGCATTCATGTCTTCGCGCTAGTCTTGATCCTCGTATTGAGTACAGCAGGTGCGTACCAGGAGGTAGTTGCCGCCGCAGACAGGACTGACTGTGTACAGCATGCTCCTTCCCCATTGTTGTGCGGCGATTTCCGAACATCCCAGTACCCTCGCGGTTCCTGTTCCTTTCGAGGCATTTCGGGACTGGCGTCCTCATAGCCACCGCCTTCGTCCACCTCCTTCCGACCGCTTTCGAGTCGCTCACCGACCCATGTCTCCCACACTTCTGGAATCAGGGCTACCCGGCCATGCCGGGCTTCATAGCCATGACAGCCGTCTTTGTAGTCGTGGGCATTGAGATGTTCTTTGCATCGAAAGGGGCGGGGCATTCGCATGCTGTCGACTATGACACGCTCGGTCACCATGACCATGCACGACCCGGTCACAAGAGAAGCCATAGCTTTGGACGGTACAGCGCAGGTGCCAGCGGCAACGGCAACGTGCCTGGCATCGTGCTCCATGACGTCGAATCGTCTGAACAGTCAGGGCTCATGGCAGGACGGTCTCCGGCGCTTTCTATGATTTCTCCCACAACACCGACTGCGCCAAATGGTCATGCTGCCAGGCGTAGTATGGACAGCGAAGATGACTCCGATCTGGACATCAGCCCAGAAGAGCTAGCGAGACAGCAAGAAGAGGACGATCTTGAAGACGAGTCACAGCTGCTGTCACGCCCTCACGCCCACAAGCGCATTCACGACCCACGCGACCCATCGCCCGAAACCCCCGACAAGACGGAGGCTCAGAACCAGAAGTTGTTGCTTCAGTGTTTGCTACTCGAAGCTGGAATCCTCTTTCACAGCGTTTTCATCGGAATGGCTCTATCAGTCGCAACTGGGACTTCATTCATCGTGCTGCTTGTGGCTATCTCATTCCATCAAACTTTCGAAGGCTTTGCCCTGGGGTCACGCATCAGTGCCATTCGCTTCCCTGTAGGCTCTCCTAAGCCATGGTTCATGGCGCTTGCCTACGGTACTACCACGCCAGTGGGACAGGCAATCGGCCTTGCTATTCACACTCTCTATGACCCATTCAGTGAGACTGGCTTACTGATGGTAGGCTTCATGAACGCTATTTCCAGTGGACTGCTGTTGTTCGCGGGCCTTGTGGAATTGCTCGCTGAGGACTTCCTAAGCGACGAAAGCTATGTCACTTTGCAAGGCAAGCGGCGTCTTCAAGCATGCGGTAGCGTTGTTGCTGGCGCCATGCTGATGGCTTTGGTTGGCGCTTGGGCGTAGACTACTTTCCCGTGGTAATATGAAATTTGTTCCCATCTGACAAGAATATGCCCTCCGTTTGTGATGCTGCAGCACCTTACCACACCCAAGAGAGTATTGAGCTAAATGTTCGGGAGGTATGCTGATCGGTGTCTGATCAGCGCAGCATAAACAGATACACTATATTCATGAATGTTTAGGCGTCTACTTGATCTCGTCAAGTCTTTGTTTCTCCACATTGAGTATTTTCAAAAGAATCAGGTGTCGTCGAAGCTTGAAAGATACCGTGCGAGGCTTTTCAGGTGTCCCGGAACGTGCTTGATTCAAGAAGATTTGCTCGCGCAGTCAAAAGATGTGGGTATATATGTGCTATAAATGACGCCAGCCTTTCTTGTTCGTGGTAAGACATGCTCACTGCTATGGAACTGATATCTTTCCTCGTGCAAAAGTCTACTCGAAAGCACCTTGAGGACTCAAGTCCGCGCTCCACATCGAGGTTTCGATCCTAAAGCAGCGCATATGAGTCGTTCCTGAGAATAATGGGTTCGAGTCTTCATTGTTCATCAGGACAGAATACAGCCTGGTGCTTGAAATGTCGTGTGTCCCACGTATCTTATATGAGATCGATTGTATGAACGTAGCTTCCGCTCATTGGTATAGTGCCTACATCGAACTGGTCGTCCTCGAAATTTGTTCTCGGCTTATCATAATTCACAACCGCGGCCCCAACCCGCAGATACGTTTCCAAGTGCTTTCTGACGAGAAGAAATTCCCCCGTGTATCTACCGGAGTCATCCTTGGATAGTGGGCTGACTTCTAGAACCTCTACATCCTTGAAATCAGCAGCTGTCCATGTGCGTGAATTGTTCAAAAGATCTGGGAATGTTGGGATTGCATGTCCAGTGCCGCAACTACTTGAAAGAATGCAGCAGACTTTTCCTGCACCACCGTCAACAATGTCGAAACGAGCCGTGTGGAAGGTCCCGGTGATGCGCAAGGTCCTTCCAGAACAGATGGTCCCGAGATTGTCCTTGTAACTGGGATTATCGAGAATATCGAGTTCCACTCCATTTGAGAGGAGAGTTTTGATCGCAGCTATACTCGTAGAACGAGCCCGCTGACCCGGCTGTATCGAGGCTTTCCATCTTATCCAAGACCAGGAGGGGAAGTCTTTACGCTCGAGACTGCAGTCGACCATGGACTGTAACCTCCAGCAAAGGTTTATGGAGAGCGGCTCATCCCAAATTGTAACACCCCATATATGCTTAAAGCCCATGTAATTGAAGATGCCTAAACATGCGTTTAGGGCATCACTTTCATACGTGATTTCCCTTTTGGGGTACTGCCAGAGTAGGTCGTGTAAGACGCGTCCACTGTGCTCGGATAAAGCTAAGGGCGCCATAAATCTCAGAATAGACGGGATCAGATCCTTCCGCATTTCGTCCTCGTCCGGAAGGCTGCGAGAAACAGTCTCATCGTAATACCTCGATGCACACTGGAGGGCTACGCCGTGCTCTGTGAAAAACAGCTTTCGGCGCGAGAAAAAGCCTTCCTGATACGTCCATCCTCTGCTCGCCCAACGAGAATCACAGATTGACGTTGGCGCTGACAGTGTGCGCTCTAGTTGCCAATCCCCGAGCCAAAGGGGCTGTTGCAACTTGCGAGCAAATGTGCCCATACCGGGCAGTCCTTGTTCAGCATCGTCTGAGCATGCAATTATCGTGAAATGAGCCTCAGAGTAAATCCGGTCCATCATTGCAATTTGCGCTGATTTGTGCACATTGTCTTCCTGATCGATACACTTGAACCGTCAGCGTAATCGGACGTGGAATATGGGATGTTCACATACGATTCGGTCCACCCACAAGTAGCGAAAACCAAGAGCAAGGACAGTCTCTATGCTGTCAACAATCGTCTGTGGATAACCTTTGCGGGTGGGTGACTGATGACCCCAAACGTATGATAATGCGACATAGGGCACAGTAGAGTCTAAGAAAGGCTCAACCAACCCAGTCTCGCAGTCAATCATCTTGAGTCCACGGACGTGCAGCAGTACAGGAATTCCCGCACATACACTATGGTTCGTGGTGCAATGTTCGATCCACTGACCAATCGCCTTCCAATCAACGCCGACAGGCTTGATTGACACTGCCTTGACTTCATGTTGCCATCCTCCCGGCCTGTCAACAAGAACAAAAAACAAGGCGGGGACCCCCCTAAATCCAGGGTGTTTGCTCTTCTCAGGCCAGGGGTAACAAGCTACAAGATAGTCGTACGGCTCCGTGTCGTTGCTGCGATACGATGGATTATCATTAAGGGTCTCCTCAAGCCTTCTAAGCTCTAGGCGAACACCCTTGACCTCGAACTCCGAGGGTATCATATGTTTCAATTGCTGGCATAGTGGGCAGCTAGGTGACCATGGTACGTATGTGCCCCAGGGCACTTCGCTATAGACATTTATGGGGTCCGCCTCTGGAGGGTTCTCCTTCCCGAGCCAACCCACGATACGGCAGTTCTCGCAACACTGCTCGTAGAACTCAATAAAGGTCAATCCATTCGGTGGTTGCAAACGATCCTCGGCAGGCTGTTCCAAGATCAAGTCGCAGTAATCGCCTGCGAGACGGCTTGAAGAATAAGATTGAGCTGCAATAAAGAAACGTGCAGTGATCGATTGTCAGGGTCACCCACGTCTAGGAGTTAACTCATTATTCTGAGCCAAAACAACACGCAGAGAAGTGCGAGAAATGGTGAGGCGAGGACTGGAAAGGCTGACGATGGAGGGGAGGGGTAAGATCATTAACGAGGCGCAGCTCACAGCTGACATAATGATATCCTTAACAGCGAACCTTGTGCGCATATGCATACAAGGTATGTTTACTTCACCACTTCCCTTCCAGTCAGGCAGCCGCGATGCTCATCGTTCGGCGCGCAAAAGCGCTGTGCCCCCTGCCTGAAACCGAACCTAGCTCTTCGATACTTTAAAGACTGTCATCATCAGAAGACATTGTTCGTAAAAAGTGACATGAAATCAATACATGGTATCTAATAATATGTGATCAAATTGGATATCGAGTCAAGTGCTTCGACTACTGATCTGCGCCGTCCCAATGCCCCATACCCAGTGCGCCGTGACCATGCAATGCTTTATAATTTTGAAGACCTTTTCCGCACAACCCAGAATGCGACCGAGATCAATCATCCGCATCTGCATCTCCATTCAGCTCGTTCAACTGCTTCTTCTTGATATGAAGATCCTGCTGCTGCCGCTCGATGGTCTTGTTCATGCGGTTCTTGAATAGAGGGTTGGTCAGCCTGTCGCGCGACTCGATACTCTGCTGTACCGCCTTCTCCAGCTCGGCAATCTCTGCTTCCAGCAACTCACGCCTCTGTTGTTCAGCGGCGGCAGCCTCGTCCACATCAGAATCGTCGTCGTCATCGTCATCATCGTCATCGTCATCCTCTTCTGCTGATGTTGCGGCTGTTGGTGTGGCTGGGGCTGTCTCGGGCTCGACAACAATGCTGCCGTTCTGTGCAAGTGCCTGCATAGCCGCATCGTGGGCAGAGATGGGCGTCTGCCCTATGCCGTTGCTGTTGCCAAATAGGGCCTCGATGTCCTGGCCATCAGCTTGAATCTCGACGTCGTCGTCCTCCATGAATCCAGCTTGCAACATCTCTTCCAGAGCAGCAGCGTCGACCTCTTCGATTGGCGTTTCTGCGGGCGCGTTCATCATCTCTTCGTCCTCATCATCGTCTGAGCCAGACTCATCCTCTGATGATTCCGCACCTTCCTCGATCAGCTCATACTTCGTGGATTCGGCGTTCTCGTCAGCTTCCAGCAAAGCGTTCATATGAGCCTCAGCTCGCTCGACGTCAAGGTAGGATTTTCGCGGCCTGAAGCGTCTCTTACGGACCCAGCGCATGGGTGGTGTCAGACCATGAGGGAAACGATGTGAATTTTCCTCCACATAGCCTGGTCGAGGATATTTCTTAGCCTCCTCTTCGCTCTGGACTCTACCCAGAACAAGAAGCATTTGGCAGACGTCTGCAGTCTTGACCCAGTCTTTCTTGTTCCAGCTCTTCATCGATTCTATGATATTTGGTAGCTCCACCATCGAAGCTGCATAGTGACGCCCCTGAATCGTGACCATTGCCTTCCTGCCCTCCTTGTCGAAGAAGCGGAAATACACGCCTGGTCCTCCCTGCATGACGCTTCTACCGATCGTCTTCTCCTCAATAGATTTCCGCAGGAGATCGCAGTCCGCACCCGGTAGCATGCGCAGAACGAACTGACTCTCTATGGCTGGGTCCTTTTCCGCCTCGTCGGCTTCACTGTCGTATCCTACACCTAAAGGTCTGACAGGAGGTCGCCCCGCACCCTTGACCTTGAGCAATGTGGTGCCGCGTGATGCGGCGGGGGCGCCAGAGCTTGACGGCTTGGGTTTAATGGATAGCTTCAGGGAGGTCGAGCGATTAGGAGGTATCTGCGGCGCCCGTCGGACGGGCACTGTTTGCTCCTCCATGTCCTCGTCGTCGCTCTCATCAACACTCTCCAGACTCTTCAATGTTGGCTTCGGCTTGCGCTTGGCCACAGGCGCCTCGCCATCCTCGCCTTCGTCGCGCGCTCTCTTCTTAGGGGCTGCCTTGCCCGCTGCGACCGGATTCCCATCTTCGTCTACTTTCGGTTTCTTGGTATATTTGCGCTTCTGCTTAGGCGCGTCGCCAGCTACGTTGCCAGGCGGTGCGGGTGCTGCAGGCGCTGCCGGCTTGAGCTTCAGCTTGAAGCCACCGGTCTTAGGGGCGGCCGGTGCTGAGGCTGCATCTCCGTTGGTGGGCGGCGCGGGCGGTGCTGCGACAGGCGCGTCGCTGCTGGGAGCTGCGTTGGGGTTCTTGAGCTTGAGCTTCATCGTGTCGATGTCGGCACGGCTCGACGGTCATGCATGGGCGGTGGTGATCAAGCGCTGCAGCGCACTGACGGGTATCCAGTAGGCAGCCGGTCTGTGGTGGTGTTGCGAATGACGCCCACAGATTGCGGAGGTCAGCCTTGGCGCGGCGCGATTGTGAAAGTCACGTCCAAGCTTCCACGCGCCTTCACTCTGGCATCCAGCACCATCTTGCCCCAACACGCCCAACGATGCGCTGTCTGCTGCCTCGATAATCGCAGACACCGAACGGACCTCTGCGCTTACACAATCCACCCCTCTGCGCCAGCATGTCCCAAAACGACCTATTCTTGAACCTTCTGCGCCCAGCAGTCCTGCACATCTTGCGCGCAACCGGCTTCCACTACGGCAAGCCTTCAGCCGTGGACACTGTGGTGGATTTGACGGCGCGATATTTAACGCTGCTTGCCGAGCGAACCGCCTACAATGCGTACTCGAACCACAACGACCTGGAACCCAACCTTTCTGATGTGCGCATGGCAATGCAGGACTGCGGGCTGCTTGTACCGACCATGACGGCAGGCGAGGAACTTTGGAAGGAGTATCTGCGCAAGCCACTCGAAGAATACAACGGCGAATCTGGCGCACGGGAGATGGAAGAACGGAGGCGCGACGCTGAGGACACCGCAGACGTCAAGGAGTTCATAGATTGGGTCACAGGCGAGCAGAATAAGGAAATACGGCGCATAGCCGGCACCTACAAGCCTGTTGCTACGAACCCAACAGAGCAGCTGGATCAGCTGGAGATGGAGGACTATCTGAACAGTACGTTTCGAACAGCCGTAGTGTGTGATGCTGTACTGACATACATCACAGCACTCATGAAGAAACATAGTAAGACCGGCGTTGAGTCACGTTTTCAGGGCACAGTCCTCGGCATACCATCTGAGACCAAGCCTGTCAAAATTGAGGGAGGTGGACCTGACTCAATTGAAGAGTGGAATCGCAGAACAATAGAAAAGGCGATAAAAGAAGCAGAGTCGAAGGCCGAGAGCAACGAAACGCCAGCCCCGTCGAGACAACAGTCAGTGGACGTGGATATGGACACAGAGTAAAATACCCATCATTGGATTATCACAGCATAGCGCGGCGTTAGGGTTGGGAGTTCAAATCATCAATTGGGAGGGTATGTTTGAGCATTGGCATCTTACGCAAATGGAAAAGTCAAGCCTCCACGTCTCCTCTAACTCCATGTTCTACATTACGCGATACAGGATGATAACACTACAAGCGCGTTTGCATGAGTCTAGCAACGCGCCGTGGGGTGCGGGTACCATATGAATGACGCGCCCCGCCTACGTCATGCCTTGCAACGACACCGACTTCGCAACTTTCCCATATCACCACCTTTTCCACCCACATTACCACTTACCACCTGAAACTAATCCAGAACTCAAATCACATAACCTCTCCAACATCCATTGAGGTCTAATCCACATATCCCACCACCAACACACCACCACACCACCCACAATGTCCGCCCTCTCACCAACCGGCCCCTCCCAACCAACCCAAAACCAAGCCTACGAAACGCCAGGCAACCCCGCCTCGGCCAACCCGCAGGAGAAATCCGCGCAAGGCTTCAACGCCGCGGACAACAGCGCCAGCGTCGACCAGCGCGTGCCCCAGAAACAAGCCTCGGACGCTGCAGGCCACCGCAACGCCAAGTTCGAAGAGGGCGCGGGTGTGCACGGCGCGCCTGCAGGCGAGGAGCGCAAGGGACTCACCCACGAGGATGTTGGACGGCACAAAGAGCTCGATGGCGAGCAAATGGCTGCGCCGGGAGAGGGGAAGGTGGCTGCGGCTGTGAGCAGAGGGGGTGAGGGGATGGGTGGAGGGGGTTCGGAGCCTAGCTTTACGAGTGATTTGGATAGGTGAGTTTTCGGTGCTGATTTTGTGGAGGTGTCGTGAGAGAGAGAGAGAGAGAGAGAGTAGAGTGCTGACTGTGAGCAGGAAGAAGGCAGAGCAGGCGGAGGCGCGGGAGGCGATTAAGCAGGATAGGCAGGGGAATGTCGCTGCTGGGGGTGCGGCGGGTCAGACTGGTGGGCCTGCGAACCCTGTGGGAAAGGATAACTATCCTAATGGTGGTCCGTTGAGCCAGTAGAGAGAGGATGGGGGAGGTAGTTGAAAAGGTGAATATCGAAAGCTAAGACAGGGATTAGCAAATGAATCAAGTACGACTGACGACCGTGTAACTCTATCTCCAACGCCATGGTCTTGCTTTCAGTGGCTGCGTCTCAATAATCGAAGACATGTCAGATTCAATCACCAACGAGCATCATTTGAAGAGTAGTAATGAAATAGATATATACTACGGCGCTCGCTCGATAGCAGCTCTTATACAACATGAAGGACAGTAACCATTATGCATAACCCTCTTTCCTTTCCCGATGCAGACCTACCACAACCGCTGGGTTGGTGGTCACAATCATCTCAAACGCCGTTGTTGCCCAAATCCCAAGACTCACAATCATTATATACAAGAAGGAAAAGGGAAAGACACTTATGCTGTGTGGGTGAGTGTACAACGACATGTACACTCCCCCCATAAGCCCCTCTTACGTATGCTCCCCATGCGCACACCACACCCTCACCCGCCCGCATTTGCGGAAGCCCTTAGGCGAGAGACTCAAGGACCCATCGCATACGCATCGAAGCTAAACCCCTCAACGGGAGCCTGATACGGAAACGCATCAGCAGCAACAATACTCGCGCTGAGCCCGTAGTCGAGCGGGATGGCGGGGAGCTGGTGCTGGCCGAGGGGATACGGTCTATCGACGCCCTGCATCTCGAAGTTGTCGAAGACGGCAGCGGCACCCTCGGTCTCGCCCGCGCTGTCCTCGGCGCTCTCGGGGCTCGCAGACACGCTGTGCCCCTTGGTGTCGTTGGGCACCTCCAGCTCCCGGATCCAGTGCTGCTTGAGCCAGTCCATAGCCGGGTGGTCGCCACCGCCAATGCCGCCACGCTTCTCGTCGTTCTTGCCCTTCCTCCCCCGCTTGCGCGGGTGGAAGTGCGCGCGGCGCAGGTGCGCGGCGGCGTTGTAGTACGCGCCGTACACCTTCTTGTTGCGGCAGTGCTTGCAGTTGTCGAGGAATTTGGCGTCGAACGAGGGCGCCACGCAGATGAAGCCCTTGCGCACGGCGGCGTGGGCGCGCGCAATGTGGCGGTCCAGCTCGTGGGTGCCGCGGAACCCGTCCGGGCGCTCGTTGCAGTGCACGCACATGATTTTGGGGTGCGAGGGGCGCACATAGGGCGTCTTGTGCAGGACGCCGACCGTCTTGGAGGACCCGTCTGAGGCACGGATTTGTGCGAGCTGCGCACTGGATGTGTTTGTGTCGGGTGAGGTGCTGATGGGGACGGTGGAGGAGAGACCGCCTTGTTTGGGTGCCAGCGGCCGCGATGCAGCAGCCGCGTTGATCTCGCGCTCGCGGCGGGACTGGCGTGAGAAGGAGGAGCGCGTGGAGACGATGCTCGCGCCGCTCTCCGACGATTGCGATGTCGACCTCCGCATATCCTCCGCCAGGTACGACGCGTTCTGGGGTGACTGTTGCTCGGGGGAAGCAAGTGCGTGAGCACTTGCGTGAGGAACAGGGAGGGAAGAAGAAGAAGAAAACGCGGGAAAGACGACGGGTTCACTGGCCATGGGACCAGTGAAGGAAAGGAAATTAGAATCGACAAGTTTCGATCCATCAAAGCAAGAAGACTGAAAGGAAAGCTGACTATCCTCAGGAAGGATAGGCATAAAAGACAAATCGGACTGAACGCGCAGAGAAGATTCATCAAGGAAATTGGGGTTCAGACTGCCCTGACGACTCATGGCGTTACTAGATTGAGTAACAGGAGTCATCAGCGCAGTCTGAGGTGTGCTGGGCGAGGTGGAGCAATCTGACGATTGGCACCATTGCGGGGTTAGTTGCACTTGCATGTTCATGTTGCGAAAGGGCACCGAAGGCGACGATGCCTCGATACACGTGTTGACGTAGTCACCAGGAGTGTACTCAACCGTAGTCTCAGGAATGGCCTGGAGACTAGCCTGGACCCGCATCGAGTGCTCCGAGAAGAGTGCGTAATCGCCCGTCGACTCGTTGGAGGACGAGGCTGCGGGCCAGATACCAAAGTCACTTGTTGAACGTTGGATGTCGATGCTCTCTGGGATGGTGGTTGATCTTGGTCGCGAGGCCGGGGCGGATTGCGTGCGATCCATCTGCTGCGAGGTTAGAAAAACAACGGGGAGAGCGAGCCACCAAAGGTTCATGTCCATACTGGAAGTTGTGTCAAGTTCGACATGCTGTTGGGCATCGTCCTTGGGATCTGCTGGGCCATCGAGGGCTGTGCGGAAATGTCGAAGGCATTGCTGTTGGGGTACAGGGCGGCTGTTGACCAAGCCTCTTGTCGCTGCTCCTCAGTGAGATGGGCGTGAGTGCTCCAGAACTCCTGTCGGGCCTGCTCGAGTATCGTAAAGGCGCTACTACTACTATTCATATAGATATCGGCCATGTTAAGTTTATGTTTCGCAGTTGATGTTGGCGATCTTGTAGGTAGCAAGACTGCACAAATGTTAACGATCTGCAAATGACGGTGAGCGTCTCTATCTATGCAGTATGTCTTACAATGAATAGATGTTGTCGAAATATAGTTGATATAAAAAGCGAATAAGGTCTTTCAGTAATGTGAGGCGTGCGATTGAGGAGAGAGCGGGTCACGATGGGAAGAATGGGCTTTTAGCACACCACGCGAATTGCAACAGGCGGTTGATGCGCTGGCTCGAGCGGAGGACTGTCTGACGAGTGCGGGACGCGCTGAGCGGGTCTTGACAGGGCCAGACATCGCTCAGGAGGGCAATCCAAGTCGATCATCACCTTGTGCCAGCCGGAGTGTGATTGGACGACATGAGACGTGGGTGAATGCTATTCGCTGCCTCGTATTTCTTTCGGAAGAGCGCGCGCCGACCCATGCAAGCTTGGCTAGGATCGACCCTATTGCAAGCACACACTTGGTGAAAGGGCAACAAGCGTCCTGCATCCTCTTCCATTCGGTCAAATTCTGCATCAGTGGCAGCGTATCCTCGTCGAGCTGGTGTTGCTTTTTGCGCGGCGCCCGCGCCTCTGTCCGGTCGTGCGAGGCAGAACGGTCGTCATCCACGAGGGCTGTCAAACAGCGCCTGGAACATGTCGTCTTCAACGCCCCGTTGTGGCTTAATGTCGCCAATCATGACGATCTCGAGGCACACCTTTTGATTTCCTCGCTATTGAACGCTTTGTTGCATCACGGACTACTCCATCAGGCCTGCTGCGAGTCGTATGCTGCTTGGCGCGAGAATTCACCGAGGGGTCTCATCTCAAACACGGCTTACGAGTTCTCAATTTCCATTAAGTTTGATTCGATTTCTCCAAACAGAGATGGCCTATTTCTAGTCTAGCAGGATGTCACGAGCCCTCAGTTTGCTGTTCATCCTTCAATGCCTTTGAACCCGGGTAGCGCCGGCGACAAGAGCCTCCTTAATCTGATTAGCTGGCGCTTTTGTGGAGAGTCTTGTGGCACGGGGGCGTCGGATGACGACGAGAACGAGAACCTGGAGAGGACGCTGGACGTGGCTCTGGTGTGCCCAGTCCGTTGACTCCGCGGAGTCAGAGGTGCTGGTACGAGTTCCAAAACGTCAGACTCGGTTTCTTGTAGCGCCTGTTGCGGCGTGCGCAGCCAATACCGGTCCAAACACTCATCTGTAGCTTCCTCAATCAAACCCATGCCGTCAAAGTACACGACTATCTCTTCAAGGGCCAACAAATCGGAGGGACGGCGTCCTATCGATTCTATTTCGCCGGTAAATGCGTCTATAGTGGCAACGGAGTCCTTTCGCAGCAATGCTGGGTGCTTTTCTAGACAAATCGATCCAGGCACATAGACCCTTGTCTGATACACGTCTCCGAGGTCCTCGTTGCCAGCAAGCATATCGTCCGATTGTGGCTGTGGCACGCGGAATGGCGAGGGCGTCGTCGGTGAAACTGGTGTTGAAGTCCCTCGCCTGCCATGGATTGCACTGGTTGGTCTGAACCGCCCAGGCTGGGGCTGAGATTGAGGTTGAGATTGCGGCTGAGGCACAGGCTTATGCGCAGCATATAGCTCTATGGGCGTATCCAGCATCGACTGAGGTGAGTCCACAAATTCTTCCGAGCCTGTTGATACGAAGTCCATCCTCAGCCTGGACAGCTGTTTCCTCTCCAGCGTTTCTCGCACTCTTGGCTTGCGAGAGAAAGAAGCACCGGCTTGCGCAAGTTCCATTTCGGTTCCCTCTGAGTCTTCACTTCCTGCATGTGCAAACGCCCGCCGTGATCCTTCTTCTTCTACCACCGTCTCACCTATGCCGAGTACTCTTCGAGCTTTCAGATCACTTTCAGATGACAGATGCCTTGAGTGCCTAGCCAGCGCTACGTCTCGCTTCTCCAAACGTGCGCTCATAGCCCGCCTTGGGACTTGGGGCGCATAGTCAGTTGACGTGAACGAGCCCGCTGGTGCTTTGTCCGATTTTTGCCGCATACTCGACCTTCTCACCAGAGCTGCCACATCGCTGACGCTCCGCAAATGTTGCCGTAGGGACTGTCTCCTGGAGGGCAACGTCATTGTGACTGCTGGGGTAGCAGGAGGGGTCTGCGGCATCTCTGGTTGAGGCATCGACGATGTCTCTGCGGTGAGAGCAGTAGGAGTTGAGCTGTCGTCAAAGTCGTCTTCACAATCGGTATTCTCAGATGAAATGGAAGCAAAGGCTAAGAAAGTCGACAGCCCGTCAATATCGAGAAGATCGCTGATTTCGCTCGTGGGACGGGCCGCGAAATTCGCTGATGGTAGTTCATCGTCAGGAATGTCATAGTAGTCTTTCCCTGTGGTTTGCATAGCAACGGTGTGGATGTATGATCAATCGCAGATGTGCGGAAGACAGTCCGACAGCGCTTGCGCGGCGCACCTGTGATAACTGTACCATGGTCCTCCTTTGTCTGGGTGCCATGTTGATGGTTGCAGAAGATTGACGTGATGGGGCTGCTTCGGGTATTGTTAGACCCCAGGAAACAAAGAAAGTCGAGAAGCCTGTGGGGTGGCTCAGCGCTAGGGCGCCTGTGGATAGTACAAAGAACAGCTACCAGGATTGATCATGTTGTCGTTTCTTGGGCCCAAGTTTATACAGGGTGCTTTCTCACTGCGAGTGAGGAATCAGGTGTATTCCTCGTGTACGAGTCGGTTCCAACAGCAACCCTGCACCCTACTGCATATCCATCTCAGTCGAGCGTATACGGCGCAGTCAGTTACTGCTAGTAGTATTATGCAGTTCTCATCCGATTATTGATCTGCCTGCACGTGGATGAGGTGGGACACAAATGCGCCCCACCTCTCTATAGTACTGACAGGTCAAGCAAGACCTGATCGACAAGAAAGCTTTGGGTGAAACCTCAGCTGCCACCGCTTAAATAATTGACCAGAGCTTTAGTTGCGTGGTCAGCTTTCCAAGGTGGTGGGTTGAGCTAGAGGAAGCTCCCGCTAGAGAAGCGATCCCCAAATCCCTTGCTCTTGCTCAGCATCTCTCTCTTTTGCTTGTGGTTCAAATTGCCCTGCACGGCCATGTCCTTTTCGTAGTCGAACACACGTTTGCTTGGATCGTCTTCTTCGATCTTCTGCTTGCTCTGGTGTTGCTCGACCAGGCTCTTACCTCTGCTCGCACCAATCTTCTCGCGCATCTTGCGAGCTTGCCGCTCCTGTTCCTTAGTCCTGCCTCCGCTTGAGCCCGCCGTCGTGTTTGCCGGGTTGGAAGAGATGCCCATGGCCTCGTCCTGCAGGCGTTTGAGCTTCTGCTCTGGGGTCTCAGTCCAAGCGCTGCTCATGCCTCCTCCACCACCTGCGCTCTTTCCGGAATTGAATTTGCGCGCTCGCTGTTTGGTCGGATCTAATCTTGCGGCGAGGTCGTCCTGGGTTGGTGGCATGGTCATCCAGTCGTCTCGTTGAGCCTTCTTGGGTGCTTCTTTGAACTGCGGGTCTGTATCGAATGCGCTATGTGGAGGAGTGTCGCGCACGTATGTATCGGCACTGTATGTAGCACCTGCTGGCGGTGGAGCTGGTCCAAAGTCATCGTCGCTGCTGTCCGAGTCGTCTGATGGCCCATTCGATGGGCGCTCGTCCAGGGGAGCGGGTGGCGGCGCAGGCCCCATAACGCGTGCTGGCCTTGAAGCTGGTGGGGGCGCAGGGCCTGCATCGCTTTCAGGAGAGCCCGACCTTGATCTCGAGGAAGCATCTGGAGGAAGTGCTGGGCCAGCTACTCTGCGGCGCTTCTCGCCGGCGTCTGGGCTCAGCGCGCGGTCGTCTTCGTCGTCGCGACTACGTTTAGATTGTGGCGGCATTGCTGGACCAATTGAAGACATGGTGGGTGGTTGCGCGGTAGACGTGAGAGAGGTTTGGTTGTGCGAGTGGAGGGAGCTCTGACGCAAGCTCGTGCACAAGCTCATCTGGTGCGGCCCGCAGCTGCCGATCAGCGAACTGCGCCCTGAGGGACGACACTCCCGCATCGCCGCCACAGCAGCATCGCTCGAGGGCTTGCTTTAACACGAGAGCAGATAGCTGCGAGGATTGCCAAGCTTCCTGGTAGTCCGTTGTAATCGTAATCGCTGCACACGCCGCGTCTCCATTGCATCCCGCACAGGCAACAGTGCTCCGTCTTGCAAGCAATCACGAGCCAACCCAACACCGCGGGACAGACACACTCAAACCTCGCCAACGAAGCCAAAGCAGCCAAGAACAGACCCACCGGATGCTCGCGCGAAGCAATGCTCCATAGCAGACGAGCCTCATGAGCTCAGAACCGGGGTTGGGCCACACCAGCGCTCACAATGACCCCGACGACACGATAGACATTGGCGACGGCATCCAGCAGGAGCCCGAGGGCGGATATGCAGACGCCGAGGAGACATCAAATGGCGTGAAGGTGCAAAGCGATGAGGAGGAGGAGCTCGACTCTGTCGACGGCAGCTCCAATGGCTTGACGTTCGCCAGGACAAGGCGCAGCCAGGCCCGGCAGAGAGGACAGGACGCAGGCGAAGACGACGACGACGGCGCACAGTCGACTGGGCTGCCCTCGCGACCCAGGCCAGGTAGAGCGGCAAGCTTCGAATCGACATCCACCCCCGATGATACCCCGTCGATCCAGGGCTCCTTGGTCTCCTCACCTCGAAGCAGCGTTGCCTACTCGTACAACTCACCGCGCGCAAATCGCCCAGCTCTGCAGCCTTTCGAGCGCCGCTTCTCCTCCCGCCTATCTCCCTCGCCCCTTGCCACCCCACGAGGCGCCTCTCCGGCATTCCTGTCTGCCCACTCGCGCCAGTCGTCACTCTCTAGCAATCTGCTCTTCCAGCAGCAACCTGACGAGGCAGACACGCCGCAGCCACCATGGGAGGTCGTGCGCTGGACGAAGCTGAAGATTATCACTGGCCAGGTCTTCTCTGAAGTGGGCAAGCGCAATTTTGGCTGCCCTACGTGTTTAAATGTCGCTGCGTCGCTAGTCATTGGCACCTCCAAAGGCTTCGTCCTTGTCTTTGACTACCAGCAAGTGTTGAAGTCCATTATAGGGCCAGGCACCAAGGGTAAGCATCCCGCAACGATAATTCTGTTATATCACTGATCGTGTCTCAGCTGTCGAATGCGGTGCCATTACCTCTCTCGCTATCTCTGCTGACCACTCCACCATTGCTGGTGGTCATGCAACGGGCCACATCTTCACCTGGGAACTAGCGAAACCCGCGAAGCCTTTCCTGCACATCCCTCCGCTGGATCGCGCCAGTCTAGACGAAAGGAAAGCTGATGGCCACGTCTCAGGCGTAGCGATCCTGCATCTTGGCTTCCTGGGCACACGGCATACAGCACTCGTCTCTGCTGACGATGGTGGTATGGCCTTCTCGCATCTTGCTACACGCGGGCTTGGTGCCATCGCAAGGAACGTCAAGACCACTCGCATACTAGGCAGGTACCCGCTCTCTGCGAAATCGCAGGAGAAGCCCAGAAAACCAAGCTCTGTTCTTGCCTTTGCACCTCTGCCCTTGGGTAATGTGGAGCAGCCAACAGATTCGATGGGTCTGACTGCGCTTCTCACCCCCTATCTGCTTGTCATTGTCTCGACTACGCCTGTCGCTCAGACGCAGCACAAAGCACCGCGACCGAAAGAAGTCGCGCTGCACAGCGCTATGAGTGGCTGTCTGGCCTGGTTCCCCGCTGTCAAGCTCAAGCATGCAACAGGTGACCCTACGAAAGCAGTCTCCAAGACCAAGCTGGTCTATTGCTGGTCGAATATTCTGACCATTCTCGACGTGACTAGTTTCGTCGCACCGCCTACAGAAAAAGAGAAACCCACAGAACTGCAGATGAAACCTCGCAATCGCTGGAGAGCTGAAGAGGCCATAGTTGCCGTGCAATGGCTTAGCCGGTCAGTACTTGGCGTGCTGACAATCAGTCAACGGCTTCTTATCCTGGAAGACAATACATTACGGACTACAGACTCGTTCGATCTCCTGCAAAAGCATATCTACCATTCCGATCTATTTTCCCGACAGCTACGTCCAGTGGTAGAACAGCATGATGAGGAAGATGCTTCATTACACGGCGTTGTTGCTGATGCTTTCTACATGAGCTTCAGAGCATACAAAGGTCGAATGTTTCTGCTTGGCTTCAACGACGTCTCTATTGGCACTCTGTCTAACTGGGCGGATCGGCTCGTGGCTCTCATGGAAGAGGGGGACTTTATCGCTGCTATTAGCTTGGCGACTTCCTATTACGTCGGTGATGCTGACAAGCTCACCGTAGGGCTTCCAGAAGACGACAAAGCCCGGCATGCGTTGGTGCGAGAAAAGCTGCTCGAAATCATCTCTGCATCCCTGAAGTATGCGTTTGCCCAGAAGGATGAGACTGAAGATATGAGGGAAGAACGCCTCAAGGAACTGGCTGAGGTGTGTTTCACTGCCCTCTTCAGCATGAAAGAGCTTGATTTCCTCTTCGAAAACTTCTACGAGGCCTTCGAGGAAGCTTCTACAGGGAAGCCATTCTTCGAGACGTTAGAGCCCTATATTCTGGATGGTGAGATCGCCGAGGTACCACCAGACGTGCTCAAGGACCTTGTAACATTCTATGCATCGGTCGGTCGTGGAGCTCAGGTGGAAGAGATGATTTGTCGTCTCAGCACCGAGACCCTTGACATCAACGAAGTGACCACTATCTGTCAGCAGTACATGCTTTACGATGCGCTGATCCATGTTTGGACTCAAACTATTGGCGATTTCATCACACCGCTCACCAGCATTTTGGACCTTATCAAGCTGATCGATTTTAATTTGGACGACTCTGACAACGTCCTTGTTGTTTCAGCAAAGAAGATTTTCCCCTTCTTATCCTACACCTTTACTGGACGTTTCTACCCTGGTGGCACCTTTATGGATGATGAGCAGGCACATAGCGCTAAAAAAGATATGTACAGGTTTTTGTTCTCAAGCAAAAATCTTCGATGGCCTCCAGGGTCGGGTCCTATCCACCTCACTCAGACAGACAACAGCCCTGAGCCTTCTTTCCCATATTTACACCTTGTACTCGAGTTCGATGCTTCGAGCTTCATGAGCATGCTCAACGAGGCTTTTGAAGACAGCTTTCTGAACGGTGAAGCCGAAAACTCGAATGGTGTCCAGACAAACGGCAATACTCTGACACCGACACGGCAGTACATTGTCAATATACTGCTTGGCATAATGACACCGGGGGAATTCAGCGCAGAGGAGATCATATACTTTTATATGTTCATCGCTCGGAATCTACCAAAGTACCCACAGTATATCATGCTCCCGGGAAGTTCGCTTCATCAGATACTTATTGGTCTCTGCAACTACCCGACAGAGATCGTGAAGGAAGACTGTCAGCTCTCAGCCGAGTATCTGCTCACCATATATCATCCACCAAATCTGCAAAGTTTGGTACCGATCTTCGAGACTGCTGGATTCCACCGTGTGCTGAAGTCAGTATACCGTGGTGCCCAACAGTATGCGAAACTCTTGGAAACATATCTGGTGGACAGGGAAGATGAGGAAGCGGTTTTTGGATATGTCGGCGATATTCTTAGACCAAGCAAAGGGCTACCCAAGAAGCAGATCAGTGAAGTCAAGCAGATAATTGTTGGCCGCGCTGCGGATCTCGTTGCAATCGACGCTGAGCAGACGGCTACAACATTGAAGGCTTTTGCACCTGATCTGTTGGAGGCCGTTCTCAATAGCGTTGAGGACGATCGGGCCGCGCAATACCGTTATCTCAGGGCTCTTATTGAACCCGAGCAATTGCAGTCGGGCGAGGCCGCTATCATCGACGAGAACTTACCATCCGGGTTTGTTGAGCAATACGTCAAGCTTATGTGCACTTACAACAGTCGTCACGTTGCGGACTTTGTAGGGCTTCTCAAATCTGGGGATCTGAGACTGGATCCTGTGCTACCTGCTCTTGAGAAGAGTGGTGCTATCGATGCGGCAGTCGTGCTTTTGGCTCGTGACGGCTTAGTTAAAGATGCCATGGATCGTCTTGTCAAGCATCTCGATACCCTCGAGAAAGCACTTATTGGCCTCATCTCCGCCGCAGGAGAAAGTCCTGACGTGGCAAATGCCGAGGAGACCGCACACGACCTATTGGAGAATATCCAGAAATACGTGAAAGTTGGCATTTGGCTAGGCCAAGGTCAGACCAAGTCGATTGCGCATGTCACACCAGCTGTCGACAGACGGAAGTCAGCGTATGGAGAGGTCAAAGAGGTAGACCTTGCCGTCGACGAACTTCTTTGGCTCGATCTCATCTCAACAGTGGTCAAACTGATCAAAGAGACATCGACTGCCATCGATTCTGCCGCAGCCCCTACCTCCGAGAACCTTGATACGACCAACATCACGAAACAGCTTCGCGACTCGGTACAACAAACCTTTTCCGCCCTCCTATTGTCGACGACAATACCCCCAACAAAAGCCGCCGCTCCAACTTCATCAAACACCCGTCCAAGCTTGACCCGAGGCGCAAGCCAAGCCCAGACAAATCCGTCCTTCCTCCGCATCCTCCGCGCCTTTCTCCACCGCGCAGCCACCACGTACTCCCCCTCGCTCACGCACCTACGCTCCGTGCTCTCCGAAGTCTTCGCCGCATACACCTTCGAAGAGCGCATCCTGCAACTCGCCAACAGCTTCCTGGACAAAGAAGGCTTCGCGCACGTATCCTCGCTCGCTGCACGCCGTACTCGCGGGTGGCGGCCACGCGGCCAGGTGTGCGAGGGCTGCAGAGCGCGCACGTGGGGTCCCGGCGCGGGCAGCAGCGTGTGGGATGCCTGGGAGCGGGCGGAAGAGGCGCGGGTCAAGAAGCGAGTCGAGCAGGAGGATGCGAGGTGGTATGCAGAGCGCAGGGGTAGCCAAAAGGGAAAGCAGAAGAGCGCGAGTCAGAGCGAGGATGAGGGCGATGAGGAAGACGAGGGCGCGAAGGGGAGGGGTCCGTTGGTCGTGTTTGCGTGTCGCCATTTGTGGCATAAGAGTTGTGTGGAGGTGGAAGTTGGGGACGGGGCACCGTTGCGGTGTGTGGTTTGTGTGGAGCGGTAGATAGGTGGATGGGTAGATGGGGTTGGTGGGTGAATATATGATGATGTTCTCTTCTTCAGATGGCTGCTGTGTGATTTTTGGCGTACGCTCTGCGTGTCAACCCTTGTCTCTAGCGAACCCAACTCAGCTGTATAGGAACAAGCAGCGTGTAGGTTCGATCATACACGTAGTGACCTGCCAATACTTGTACAAACCTATGGACCCAAATTGAGGGCACAGATCTCAAGGCAAGTGCAAGGGCAGTGGAGACAGTATGAGTTTGTGAATAGAACGAGATTATTCCGAGGTGACAACCCGACAAGTTGACTCGAAAGCGTGCACAGGCGAGTGTGGTCTATACACAGGGGACAGTTCCAATGAGGGAAGTCCGGAGAAGACATACGACCAGTACGATAGATAGGCTTTACAAATTCTACCAACCTCAGCGAAACTTCCTCAGCTAGCCATCTACTACCCTTCGAGAATGCATTGCATTATCACAAGCCGCTGCGGAATACGGAGCTAAGAGTATTGTCATAACGAGTATTCGACACCGTTCAAAACGAGAAATTGCATCTTTGTCTTTGCTTTTCGTTCTCTGTCTTCCTCACTTCAAGCAGCAGTTATCATTTACTAATACGCAGACCACGTGCCAAGTGATGCAGGCCTGAGGGCGTGCCCCGGGCGTGCTTCTCTTCAATAGGCCTGCACTTGACGACGCTTTGTCTGGGGTTCGAGTCGTTCGCACAGGAAGATGCATTCAACAACCATTTGCTCTGTACAGTACAGCCACTCATCTCTCACCTTGTACTTCTCATGGGCAGTGCGCTACGTTCGTAGTCGCACAATGATCTGGTAGATGTGGTAAAGTACGTCACAGTTGTAATGTCTTGTTCAATCGCAAGAGGGACGGCGCTAGCGCCACCATTGGTAAGCGCCCCTGTAGTCGCCCCACTACTTCTTTCATCTCCCCGACCCGTCCACACTGAAACCGCGACAGTGAAAGACTTGCGCGCGCGCACTCACATAGTACTAATCTTTGCACAGTTACTAACCGACTCATAGGCATCTACAGGAATCGTGCTGCAATTATGGCACCGCCCGGCCCCCCGCCGTATACCTTAGACCAAATCACTGCCATGAGCACAAAAGAAGAACGATTACGTGCGCGCGCTGAGCTGAACAGTACGTGAAAGAGGAGGACGATTCGGGACAACATATTGACGAAGTGTCACCAGGCTACATTGCGCGTATGAAGAAAGAGCAACAAGACCGAGCCGCACAGTCCTTGGGAGGTCGTGGTAGCGGTGAACCACCGTACAATTCTGCAGGCAGCTATGTTCCTCGCGGCCGTGGCTTCAATCCATACCGAGGAGGGCCACAGCGTGGAGGCTACGCTCATAGTGGGCGAGGCGCTGCTTCTTACCATCCCTACCAACGCCCGCCGCACCCACATGGCCCAAACAAATTCAAGAACCGAACGGTCGTGTTCAACAAGCCAGATATAAGTGCTGAGGCCTCCGGAAATGAGAGCATCTCTGTGCCTGGCTCTGCACCCTTATCGAATGCTCAATCTAGACAGAACAGCCAATCTCCTTCCGAACCAAAGCAGCTTTGCGCGACATTCACATCGACAGGTACCCCAGAACTGATCGCGACGCACCCGTGTCTCTCCATTTACGATTACATCTAATGCCTTTGTAGGTTTGTGTACCCGCCATACCTGTCGTCTCCTCCATGACCCACATAAGCTGGCGCTCTGCAAGCGCTGGCTTTTCAAGAACGATTGCAATAGAGGCGACCACTGTTCTCTCTCTCACCACCCCACCCCACACAACGTTCCAACCTGTCTCCACTTCCAGGAAGGGCGGTGTACAAACGAGGAATGTCGATTTGCACACATTCGTGTCAATCCAGCAGCTCAGATTTGCGATGCTTTCGGCCGACTCGGATACTGCGAGAAGGGCGGCGAATGTGCCGACTTGCACGCGTACGAGTGTCCGGACTTTGCGAACAAGGGCGAATGTATTCGAGGTGACAAATGCCAACACCGGCATGTTCATCGTGCGTCTCGAATGCGGAAACCAGCTGGTCGCTCTTCGTCAGATGATCGATCGCGGACAACATCTGCGGACGCTGAAGCTTCTGGGCCTGAGACGCAGGATTGGGTGTCGGAGCATCTCATAGATGCCTCTCAAACACCGCGCCTGTTCACACAGCAAGATGACTACGTCCCTTTGGAGGCCGAGGATTAGATGTCTCGTTTATCGACATTTGTCACTGAACATCTGTAGGCCCCCTTCTCCGAGAAGCACACACGCTTGTCTAACCGCTGCTGCATTCTAAAGTTTGCAGTCTCGATTGTTTGCTCGGTAGGGTGCTTTGACTTACTCCACGGACTATTTCTATGTCCAAAGACTCGATACAGCGTCACCACAACCTGGTGCGTATTGCGGTGATACCCCTTTAGCGCTTCACGAAGCACGTTGCTCGTAACCCTTGGTAGTTCCATAGACTCTTGGTGCTGATAGATAGATGAGTTTGGGGTCGGACATGGCATTATTGTAAAAAGTTTCAGAAAAAACATGTACAAAGCAATGGAAGAAACATATTTCAAGAGCATTCACTACATGGACCATTTACGTGACAATCTCCACTTTCACGGCCCCAAAATAGACAGCGGCTGTGGAGGCTGAGTTAGGCGGGCTGAGGGTTGCCTTGGCTGTCCGACAAGCAACTCCCCTCAATCTGACATGACGCGGCACAGCCTGGCCATGCTCAATGCATCCTGCCACTTTTGCTGAGAAGCTGCGCCGCTATAAGACTACATTCAAGGTGAAATAGAACAATCAAGTATTTGCGATTGCACCAAGATTGCAATTGCGACCGCAATAAGAAGGCCCCTCACTTCAGCCGCAAACCCCTGGAACGCGCACGCTCGCGACGCGCCCAGTCCAATTGCGCAACGACGATGCCGCTCAAAGACTTGCTCAAGAAGAAGGACAGGATAAGGGACGAAGGCGCAACAGGAGCGCCTCCAAACGGCCCTACACTGAGCCCCGATGTACCAGAATTCCAGTTCTACCGCACCACAACAAGCACCCAAGAGGCAATCGAGCCGCCCTCGTTCCCCGGCGACCCCACACGCACCGAAGCACCGCTTCTCTCGCCGAAGGACACAAGAGGTTTCGGCAGGTTCCGGAGACAATCGAATGTCAGCAACGCAAGCTCGCAAGGGAGTGGACGGGGCAGCGAGGATGGCAAAGGACGGCCGCGCAGTGGTACACTCAGCGAGAGGCTGCACTTGTCGCGGAGCAAGAGCCAGAGCAGCGTGAACGTGCCAGACAACCTACCTGACGTGGGAGATGCTCCCGTGGCGCGCAACGAGGAGGACGAGGCCAAGTGGGAGAAGAGGGCTACGATGCTAGTTCAGGGAGGGCCGCTGGGCCACAGTGCGCCACCCACACCTACCATTGAGATCAGCGATGCCTTTGCGGACATGGGCATGACACCTGCTGCCAGGCCCGGTATGCAGAGGCAGCCTAGCACAGGTGCCCCTGCCGACGAGGAGAACATCCAGGAGGCCATCAGACTGCATGAAAAGGGCAATTTGGAGGCTAGCACAGCGCTGTTTGGCAGGCTGGCAGACCCCAACGCCGCCAACAATGCGCTTGCGCAGGTTCTCTATGGGCTGGCGCTGCGACATGCTTGGGGAATTGAGGCAAACCAGGAACAGGCGGTGCACTATCTCTCGCTCGCGGCTTCCAACAGCGCTGAGGTCGAGAAGCTGGCGCTCGGTGCTGGCATGAAGAAGGGCGGTGCTGCGAAAGGCGAGCTGGTGCTTGCCATGTACGAGCTGGCGAATTGCTTCCGCAACGGCTGGGGAATCAAAAAGGACCCAGCGGCTGCGAAGCAGTACTACGAAACAGCAGCTAACTTGGGAGATACGGATGCGATGAATGAGGTTGCCTGGTGCTACACCGAGGGCTTTGGCACCAAGAAAGACAAGGTACGTCACTTCTCACTTCCAGTGCCTCTTTTCGAGGCTTCAGATTCAGACCATTTCCCGTCCTTTCTCTGCCGTCACAGCTGGATGCATCCGGGAGGTCTGTATTCGGAGGCCTTCGCATACAAGCCACCGACCGCGCATCGCCAGCGAACAGCAACGTACAGCGGCAATGCGAACGGTGAGCTTGGTCGGCGTCTCGCAATCGCTCCCGTCATCCGTCAGCTCTGTCTCAGACGTTTAACGCATGACGCTCCTTCTCTCTCACCACCCGCCTCGCCTCACTGTTTGGGCAGCAGCAGTTCACTCGGCTTCTTGTGCATCGCATCGCATCGCATCTCACCTGTGGCATCTTACGTGCGTTCGGGAGTTGCGGGAACGACGGATATTGGTTGCTAACGTGCCTCGTGTCTGCAGTTCAAGGCGGCTCAGTTCCTGCGCCTCGCTGAATCCAAGGGGAACAAAACGTTGGGGAATACATGGTGAGTTGTTGCTTTCTCTTTCTGTGTTGTCGCATCCGCACCGGGAGTGAGGTACCAGAGGGACGTTGCTCGGCCCGGATGTCACCTACCTGTCAGTCCACATGGAGAACGCCCGCGGTACAAACCACCACCAGCCACCATTGTAATGCGCACATCCGCGGCAACCGTCACCACTACCACCACACATGTCGCGTCCCAACGCTCCGGATCTGATACTGCGGATCACAGCATCCAGAACCCACCCTCTGTTTCGCGCGCGTGCGCCAAGACCCCTCCATTGGCTCTCGTCCACAGCAACCCATCGATAAACGCCCACTCGCTTAGCAAAAGACCATTGCTAGGTACGGCCCTCACCCTCCCTCCCGTAATCGTGCCCCACCAACCGTAGCGCATCATGCCCTTAGCCCCGTTGCCAGACCCTTTCCAGCCAACATCAGGTGTGCCGCCAGTATGGACAGACTGCCCAAAGCGGCAAGGCTGCATACACGTGGCATGCTGTTGCTGGCGAGCGGCGGGGCTGAGGGTGTGAGACGGCGCAGGCGAGCCGATGACGGAGGGTCAGATGAGATGTGAGTGAGCTTAATCTGGGACTATCGATGACCTCTGCTCGCAAGCCATTCGGCGTCTGGACTCGACGCTGAGAAGGGAGCGGGTTGGGATCAGATCAAGATCAGATGAGAGAGGAGGGGAAGGAGAAGAGATGATCCCTCCCCCCACGGCCACACCGAGCCGCGCAGCCTGTTTTTCTCGCCGTGAAGGCACTGATCGACGACATGTCTTGAATACTCAGCCGACCATCTCATCCGAGTCCCGGATATGCTAGCACGGTGGACCTGCGATCCCGCTCTTGCCCGTGCCGGACCGCTCCTTCCCTTCCCTTCCTCCCTTCCCTTTGAGCGTTTGTCGCGATACCCGCCCGCGTTCGCATTCTCCCTCAGCCTGGCTGTCCAGCGAGTCAATCGCCAGACCCGCACACGTTACTGACTCGAGGCTTGCAACAGGATCTGGAAGCAGAAGTACGATCCGAAGTAGGCGCGCAGGGCCTGAGTCGTTGATCCTTCTCTGCTCAGGAGCACTATAGTAGTCCCGCAGTAGTTTGGCAGGCGGCGAAGAGGGAAGGAAAAAAAATCTTTTGCTAGTTGGGGGGTTACTAGGCAATGGGACGGACGGGGGAATCTTGCGAGCAGAGGTATAGCAGCGCTGTGATATTACTTTGCGCAAGAAAACATGTGTGCAAGCGGAAGGCGTGTGGCTGCGTCACCAGACACGGGCACCGTAGGGTACTGCACGGCGTATGGCCTTGTCTATCTACTTCATCTAAACATACCGTATTAAATCGGAGATGCTGCAGTGCAGCACAGCACAGCACAGCGCTCTATCAAGACGTGCACACACACTCTCTCTCACTCAATCACCCGTGTCTCAAGTCTCACCCCCCCCCCCCCCCCCCAAAAAAAAAAGATCCCCAACCCCGATACTGCACCATCCAAGCCCCCATGCCGTACCACCTGTCACCCTCAGCCTCGCGCGTGGGCAAGCGCACCGAACAGCCCGCAGGAACACACTTGCTTAGCCCCCGTCCCTCTCTCTCACTCACACACTGTCTATCCAACAGGCCCCGTTTGGCTCGCCCACCCAGCCACGCTGGCGTGCGTACCGCACTGTACGTAGCACAGCAACAGCCGGCTTCTCATGGCAGTAGTACCCAGATCGCCCCACCACTGGAGGTAAGTAGCTCTTCTCTGTGTCTGAAGGTAGATTAAACATACCTACTTACCCGCCGGAGCCTCCATGCACCCACCATGCACGCGTGTCGATCGGCCGCGTGCGTGCGTGCGATGCGATGCGTGCGTGTGCGCGTGCGTGTGCATGGGCATGGGCATGGGCACGTAGGTACGCTACTCTCTCTCTCGCTCTCTCTCTCTCTCTACGCCGTGGAGTCGACCCGTCCGTCGCCAGTGGGGAAAGGCGGACAGGACAGCAGGTGGACGAACAGCAGGTAGACAGACTGTAGCTCCGAGCGGTGCTGGCGCCCCGTACCGTACCGTACCGTACCGTGAAGCCTTGTTTTCGTCCCTTCACACTATCCCCGTCCGTTCGCTCCCGTGAATAGCACCGAACTCTGCTGTTGTTCTTGTTCTCGCACGCCAACACTGCTGTTCCTGCGGCGCCTGTCACAAACAGAGCCAATCGGCTGTTTTAGCAGAGGGCAGTGGGTGGGTTACTTGGTTCGTTGGCGTCTTGATGGGCTTGACAGCTTGTACTGTGTTTCACTAAGGCGATTTGCGGTGGGCGTAGCGTAGCGTATCACGCGCGAGAAGCGAGGGGGTTCCGGGGATTGTTGGGGACGGCGAGGAACGCGGGCGCTAGAGGGGGATGAGTCAGTTTGGGGGTGTGAAGAGATTTTGCGTCGTGGTCACGGTGGAGGGGATGCAGAGAGAAGTGTAGCTAAGTGATGTGAAGTCGCGCGAGAAAGCGACGACCTCAGTAGAAGAAATAGCGTAGATTTGTGACCGCCTCCATGCCGACTCCTTCCCTCGCTAGCTAAAAGATAATATTCATAAGAAATGTTCAGTCTGATCGCTGCTTCGCTGGGTTTGCGGTGATGCCATCGTCTTCAGCCGTGATTCATATACAGTGTCGTAGCGCGTACATCGTCCTCCTCCTTCTTCATGCCTCGTACTGCAGTTTCGTCGTGATAATAGATTCCAAGCTCTGCTTGCGTCGAATCTCACACTCAACTCAACTCATCTCGTCATATAGACATAAGAAAAAGCCACGGAAGTATCACGCTCGCTCGCTACGCTCTGCTGTAAACAAAAGAGAAAAACTCAAGAAAAGAAGAAATCCAGGAACAAGAAAAGCAAAAAGCTAACAGCCATATGTCAAAAGTAGCAAATAAACGGTAGCCGTGGGGATGCCCCTTCCACGGCCCACCCTGAAGCAAAGTGCAACCGCCAGATATGCTTAGCAATAATAATCAAATGGTTTCGACGTTGCCGTCCCAGATGTAGAAAAATGGCCAAAGCAGATGGCACAAGGAGAAGGCGGCGGGAGCCGACGATGCAAGTTGTCTCAAAGGGAAGTCCGGCTCGAGAGCGGGAAGAATCGAAGCGCTATGCTGGAACGAAGTGATGCAAAGATGTCACGACAGAATGTCGGACGCAAAGAAAGGGTGTGTGTTTGTTGCGGATGGGCGGGGCTGTTTTAAGCCTCAGCCTTGAGGCCCTCGGAGGTGCTGGGCCTCGACATGGCAGTAGACTCCTCGACGATGCGCTTGAACTCGTGGACGACATCAGGAGAGATCTTGTCCCAAAGCAGGCTGCGAGTGTAAACCTCAGCGGCGGACTCGCCCTTGTTCTGCTCGCGCATGGCAGCGAGAGTAGCGGCAAGATTGCGGCGATGCGATGGTTGAGAAGGCGAAAGCGGATCGCTGATATCGTCGCTGCCGATGCTGTAGCGAGGACGAGAGAAGTCGAGAGAAGTCATGCTGTTGTACTGGGCAGGTGTGATGGAGAAGAGCTGCTCCGTCTCCTGATCCTTGGTCGGGGCGGCGAGCTGAGAGTGCAGTTGATCGAGACGAGAACCAGACATGCCAGCAAGTTCAGAGCCGGACATGGTCGCCTTGGGCCAGGCCATACCGGAGGGGGTAGGCTCGAGACCGGTGACCGTGTTGGCGAGAAGACCTTGCTCGGTGAAGGCAGCAGAGACACCAGCATCCTTGAGGATGCTGTCGAGAACGTCGGCGGAGGCAGCGCGAACCTCATCGGGCATGCGAGGCATAGGCGGTGCGGCACCAGAGCCAGACTTGCTGGCAACAAACGCACCACAGAGGAGAAGCATAAGCAGAAGACCAGAGGCGGCGGGCTCCTTCTCTTCCTTTGCGCGAGGCACGATAGACATGGGCTGCTGCTGGGGGCTCTGAGCGTCGGAACCGAACTGGTCGTTGACGAAGATGTAGTTGTCCCACTCGTTGCCGCCCATGTTGAGGTTGTCCATCTCAGAAGCGAAGTCGGTGAAGGTGGTGCTGGGAGCGACGGCCATGTTGGAACTGTTCTCGAGACGTTCGGAGAGGACGGCGACCTTCTTGCGAAGCTCGCTGGTCTCGAGGGTGTGGGTGCGGACGAGCTCTTCCTTGTCGAACTGCAGCTGGTTGATCATGTGATGCATGTCCATAGACTCGCGGTGCCAGTTCTCCTTCTCGGCGACGAGCTGGTCGTACTCAACGCGCATGGCAGCGAACTCATCTTGCATACCGCACATCTTCTCGATCCAGCCCTTCTTCTCTTCCTCGAGCTCCTCAGTGTGCTTCTTCTTGCGTTGTCGGGAGTCAAGACTGCGATGCGTTAGCTGATGAACAATGGAAATAGCGACCAAATGATGGATTGGACCGAGCGAGGAACGCTGAACCAAAGTCCAAAGAAGGGTACGTACGCGGCCTGCCTGTTGCGGAGGAGTCGCTTCTGTTGCTTGAGCTCCTTCATCTCGTCCTCGTTGGTGCAGTTGGCGATGAGCTGGTCGATGTTGAACAGGTTGCGCTCGGCGGGAATGTCGAAGCGGGCATTCTTCTTCCTGATGCCGCCGTCCCGGCGGGGGGAGAAACCACGAGGAGGAGGCGTGTTTGGCCTCATGCGCTTGGGCCCGGGCCGCGAGTCCATCTCCTGCTGGTTGAAGGCCATCCAGTCCGAGTGGGTGTGCGGCGACATGGGCTGCTCGGGGACGGCGTTGGGGAAGACAGCGCTGGGCCTGACGTTGGTATCCACGGGGAGTCCGTGGAACATCTGCTGCTGGGGCTGGGGAGCGAAGGCCTGAACACCGAAGTCACCGGGACCGAAGGGATTCGAGGCCTTGGGTGCAGTCGGAGTGCGGATGCCCGAGTTGTCCATGGGCCACGACTGCTGGCCGTAGGTGGCAGCTTGGTTGGGCGGCAGGCGGGCGAAGGGGTTGTTGCTCTGCTCAGTGAAGAAGGGGTTGTTGACGTTGGAGTTGACGACAGAACTTGTTGCAGTGCGGTCGACGAACTGGTGCTGTGAGAAGTCCTCCCAGATGGAGGCGTCGGGCGAGAAGATGCCCTGGGTGGAGGTGGTGGGTGACATGAGAGTGGAGTCCAGGGTCTGCTGGTCGTCAAAGGCAAAGGCGTTGGGTTTCCGGTCGTTGCTGCTCAGCGTCGACGAGGGTCTGTGGAAGTCCATGTGGCTGTGGTGGTTAGAGTTGCCAACCGAAAAGTCCATGTTGCGGGCGTGAGCTAGGTCTTGTAGCAAAGTACCGGTGTGGCCCGGACTGGCGGTGTGGATTGCTCTTTTCGGAAATATGGATGGCAGGGCCCTTGTTTGGGGGCGCTTCAATGCTAACGATTGCACGGGCTCTCAGCAGCACAGCGCTGACAGGCAACGGCTTTGGTCTCTGAAGCGAGCGAGAGTAGCTGCTGGGCGGCGGCGGTGGTGCTGCCGGGGAATGGTGGTATGAGCAGAGTGAGATGGTTAGAGTACCTACCGGGTGGGGAGGGCAGGCTAGTTATCGCACGGCGGGGTGTGCGCCCCGAAGCAGAAACCTTGGACGAAGCGCTAGCCTCTTCTCTCGCCGGGCTAAGCAGCGCTGGGGGAAGAGAGAGTGCCTTCCGGGCGCTGCACGCGAAACACGGGCTGGCGCTCCCATTCGGCGCCCCAGCATGGTCGGGTAGGCCTGCATCCACTGCACGAGGATACCCAGAATCGAGTGGCTGCCGTCGCTCGCCGGGCGTGTGCCATTCACAGCACCCTCCGGCCTCCCTCGCGCTGCCGTTTGCCCTCCGTCGCCGCGTGCCATTTGCGTGTGCGAGCAGAGCCAAACACAGAGAAGGGCTACTGATTCTATTGACTGCGTCCGCCTCTGTCATGGCCGCCATGCCATGCCATGAGCTGTGACTGTGACAGGGACGTGATTGCCGCGCAGTGATTGCTGATTGCACTCCCACGCCAGCAGCACGCTCGCCGGCCCAGGGCATACCGTAGCCGTAGCCGTAGTGGTAGTGCCGTCTGTCGCGGTGCGCCCAAGTCTGGTACGACAGCTGTAATCTGTAATCGATACCTTGGTCGACCAGCGGGCCGGCCCTTGAGCGAAATTCACCCGTTTGCTGCCCCGTCATTGGCCGACAGCGCTCTTGTCCCTTCGCAGAGACTAACAAAGCGAGAAAACTCTGCCAGATGCAGACAAGCCTGACTCACGGCGATGCGCGCTGCTGTCCTGGCTTAGGTATCCTGCGCGATTGCTGCTCTCCCGCCGTGTGCGCGCATCAATATGTAGACGTGACTTGCAGAGCAGATGTGGGCTCCGCCTGTGTAACAAGTGATCATACAGTCCCAGACACGGCCCGCCTTTCTCCGCAGTCGCAGTCGCAGTCGCAGTCGCAGTCGCAATCGCCGTCACAGTCCAAGTCAGACAGACCCTTTTTCCTCGCTCACAATCCATCTCGATGGCCGTTACATCAGCCGACGCACTTCCAACTTCCCACTTTCTCTCCTTCCACCCCTTCCATACCCCTTCTAGCTCTCTGGTTGCGCGGAGGGACGACCCTGCACCGCGACTTGCCCCAACCCTAATCGATGGTGTCATCATCCCTCTGGGCCAGAGCGCGCACGAGTCACCCTAGACCGGGGCATTTGCAGCGACAGACCCTGTCTATTCTGGGAAAGCAGGACGTCTCATTCCTGAGCGTCTGTGTCCGCGTTGATTATCGTGATGGGGCGCACACCCCCGTTGGTATGCCTTGCTGAGCTTGCACCAATCCGCCGTGCTGGGTACTGTCCTCTCTGCTTGGAGCGCTTCCTACGCAAACACTGCATACCGTTCTGTGCAGCCTGAGACACCCGGCCTGGCTAACCGAGCGTCTACATACATTGCATGCTCTACCGACCGGCTGGCTGACGCATTTATCGAGCAGCCGCACGTCATTGGCTCTGATGGCGCACCTCTCTCAATCTTGAGCATCTATTCTGAGCTCTCTGGGAAGAGGGACTGCGCTGCTTGTCTTACGCATGTCAAGCCTCACTCAAAGTTGCAGACTGCAAACCGCTTCTCCCATCTCGCATTGTCCCGCGGAGACGGCTCCTTGTCACGGCCGTATGTTAATCACGGCGTTTGGTGGTCCCCAACCGTACGACGTGGACGGTGCCCCCATCTATCCAAGACACACCATCGCCTACTCTCGTTTGTGAGCTTCCTCGCCCCCGACGCCAGATCGCGTCACACAGCGCGGCAGCCGAGGCGGCCGTAAGCAGCAATGTAGAAACGCCACGGCCGCACGAAGAAGCTACTTGCAGTCCTGTCGTAACCCTCAGCCACCCTCAGTTCATGCTTGCCGAGCCGAGTCGGGCGATTGCTCACACACCCTGTCTACCACTCTACATCAGCCGGAGGCAGAAAACCCAGTGCACAGTCTGGATCGCTAGATCGGCGGCGTTGGGAAAATCCGCTGATCTTGATCGGTGGCTCGTGTGCCCTCGTGTGCTATACCAAAAATCTTGATGTACAGGGCAAGTAGCTTTCCTCCCCACGGCGCGTACGCGTACCCTATAGCGGCGCAGGGATAGCCGTGTATGTGAGGTCCAGCCCTACAACAGCGTGAGGATTGAAGATTTGCACTCGTCCCAGTCCAATTACACCTCTTAGCAGCTTAGTCTGCACCGCATCTCCAAACATGCGTCCCGACATTGACCGGACGTCATCCCCATCCTGCACACTCACACGACTTGTCTCGAAATAGTCCCAAACCTTATGCTTCCTTCTCTCACAACTTACATACCGCCAGATTGAAGCCCATCACATAGCTGCCCAACATTGAATACGCAGGGCGCTTTCCAGCAGCCTGGCCGCCGCAGATTCCGCACTTCTCATTCGCAGAGTCGCGATAAAGTGAGGCTGCAGCAGCGGTGTAGGACCCACTTTCCGCGCTCCCGTCGATGCAGCTCGCGCAACTCCACCACTCAGACGCGCCAATGCAAGCTTGCTGGGTAGTCCAGAATGCGTGAGCCTCCAAAGGCAATCCAAGTGCGTGCGTGCAGAATATCGCCGGAAGCTGTTGGTGTTGGTGTTGTTGTTGTTGTTGTTGATGTAAACAAAATACAGGTGAGTCACGGTTAAGCCGAGAGCTGAGTCGTAGGGCTGAGCGTCTGTGCGCTCACGACAGACAGGGTGATGCTCGTCTGGTCGCACTGTAGAAAGTCTGGGACCGACTTTGGAAGGGCTTTTAACTCGAAATTGCACGTCTTATCATAACGCCCGTGATATTGTCTGTGAGGCAGCAACGGCGTGAACGGCTAAAGCTCGAGCACCGGGCGATGACGGCATGGCAGGATGGAGAATGGAGGCCGCGAGTCGCGTTGAATGGGGACGGAGAGAGCTTCGAACGGCGAGGTCGCGAAACCTTCGCGTTGTGGAGCGTCGGGGATTTCCACCTCGCGGACGCGCGGTGGGATCCAATTGCTCGGTACGATCGAAGGGACTTTTGAGATTCGACGCTTCAATTCCTCTGTTTGAATGTTGCGGTGTGCATATTCAAGTTTCAAGAACACCATAGTCTCACATCTCGCGATTCCGTTCGATGGTATCGCCATGTTGAACGGGGATTGAACCGCTTCTGATCCATCACCGATCTCTGCTCCCTTCACACCATCTCCTGCTTGTCCCTATCGCATGCGTGATTTCCTGTTTACGTGGTGCGGTGAACAAAGTCAAGTTCCAAGATATCCGCGTCTCACATCGCAACTCCATTCAGAAGCATCGCGAGGATCGCCGTCGATCGAACCCCTCCCTCGCTGAAAGTGCGGTGAAGGCCTTCGTCCCCATTTCCCCATTCCAGCCTGCCCATTATCAATATCAAGAGTCTGCGTGTGTACGCATCCAGCCACGCTGTGGCGTCCCTTGCTTGCACTTGTTTCATCGAGCCGAGACACCTTTCCTCGCGGGACGGCGCGATGTTAGGGGGAGACCGCGCATTAGCAGCGTGGGACCGTTTGGTGCGACGGAGAGAATACGCACGTGGGCATTGGATGTGAAACGGAGCGCTGCGTGGGTCTCAGAAGGGGAAGCTCGCTTGCGGCGGTGTGGGTGATGGGGTGGGAGGTGAAGGGTAAGGGGGGACGATGTACGACGGTGGGGTGGATTGTGTTTAGATTGATTCTGTGGTTGACGGATTTGGATATCTGCGTCTTCTTTTGTCCGGAGAACCTAGGAAGGCTTCTTGCGGATATGCTATAGATGTTCGCGCTGGGTGGCTGCGCTGTAGTGGGCGCGATGGAAGAGCTCACCTTGCTTCATTCTCATCGCTTGGAAACCCCGGGTGCGCGGTGCGGTATAGTATTCCTGGCTGCTGGTTGCCGAAAGTGGCTCTTTTGCCTTCTCGTCGTGTCTCATATTCCCTCATTGTCATCCCTCGACCAGAGCTTGACAGTTCTATCCTTTCCTCCACTGACGATCCATGCCGCATCGCTCGTCACGTCTGCACTGAAAACAGGCCCAGAGTGACCTTGTAATGTCTTGCAGTGGGCCCAGTCGTCGGCCGAGAAGATCTGAACATTCTTGTCGAAGCCAGATGATACGACAAATGTGGATGCTTTTTTCGGTATCAGCTCGCCCTCTTCGTTCTGCTGCAGCGGCACTCCGCTCGCTGGCCCATCGGTTCCTTGGTACCACCTCAAATCGGTGACGCCTCCTGTGTTCGCAGCGATCGAGTTCGTTTCGCGCATGGCTCGCACGTCCCAGCATTTCATGAAGCCATCGCCTGATCCCGAGAGCAGGCGGTGGCCATCAACTCCCCAATCAAGACCGTAGATAGGCTTGATGTGACTTTCCAACATGTAGATAACACGCCCTGTACGGACATCCCATACACGGCCAATACTGTCCAACCCAGCACTTGCAACTAGAGAGCCGTCCTGGTTGAAGCTTACTGTGTAGACTTCCTTTGAATGGCCTTCTTGGTTGAGTAGCTCCTGGCCTGTCTCGACGTTCCAAAGGCGCCACGTGGTGTCGTCGGAAGCTGATGCGAGATATCGCCCGGACGGGTGGAAAGCCAGACGGCACACGCGTTCGGTGTGGCCCTCCAATGTCCGCAGGGGCTTGTCGTCGTCCAGTGACCACAGCTGGACCTTTCCGCCTGCTCCACCTGATGCAAAGTTGACGCTGCCCGAAGATACAGTACTGCCTGGTAATGTGGCACCCGGAGCCCAGTCTATGCCCGTCGTGCGCTCAGTATGTCCTCCTCGATATGCCTTCTTTTGCTCTAGGCTGGGAATCTCCAGCAGCGCAACCTTGCCGCCCCATGTGCCGTATGCGACATACTGGCCGTTTGGCGAGGCGCGCACAATACTGACCGGTCGGTCCGCAGTCTGCGACCCGTAGAGCTCGAAACCCTTCAGTCGGTCCTTGATGGCGTTGCGGTGCTCGACGTGAGCTTTCAGTGGTATCGTGGCTTCCTGGCGCTGATAGGCGATGCGCTGTTTTGCGCGTGGGAGCGAGTATCTTGCCATGTCTCGCCTGGCGTCCAGCAAAGACTGTGTGCCCGCGGTGTAGAACTCCTCCTGCTCATCCCCGGGGGCCTCTGCCTCTTCCATGACAACATCCTCAGCGTCCTCTCCGCCCGCCTCAGCTGCATCTGCCAGCAGTGCGCGCAGACGGTCGCGGCGGTCGGCTGGGCCCTCGCCGAACAGTGTGATGGGCTCTTTCAGCGAGCGCAGGCGCAGCTTGACGTCGCGGTCGGCGGTGGGGACGATCAGTTGGGCGGCGCGCTTCTTGCGCTCGAATTCAGCGAGCAGGTCCGAGGCCATGGGGTTCCCTCCCGCTCCGCCGCCGGGCATGGCGTGGTTGCGGTCCAGTGCTGTGCGTGTTATGTTAGCCTGGGTGCACCGCGCCGACATGGCATGCACTGTGAAGATGAGATCCACTTACGGACGTTGGCATAGTCGATGCCCTCCATGGCGTCGTCGGGGCCATTGGCCTCCTCGACATAGGCCTGGCGCGCCGGGTGCATGCTCATGGCGACTGACGGTGCCGCGGTGATGCTGCGGGGCGCAAGTGGGTTGTTGCATGTGAGCTGCGGCTCGAAAAGAAGTTCAGACGTTCGGGTTCGGGGAAGCCTTAGCGTCGGCTATGTCATTCGCCAGCCTTGCAAAGGCACCTGTAACGCGCTGCAGTAGCCGCGACGGCCATTGTGGAGTGGCCAGATCGCGTGTCGACGGGAGCTTCAGAACTGCTTGAGGAATTGGTGTGCCAGCTGCAGGCGATTTCTTCTACAACACTGCCAGCGTGTGGTGTGCTATGAATGCAATAATAGTAAGTTCTGCTCTCAAGTCTAGCCGGATCGGCGCGCCCTCTCTAGCCCAGAAGTTTGTTCCTACTGTCGTCGTTTGCTGCTGCAACTGCAACATTGCGCCGCCAGTATGCGCATTTGCTATACCAACACTCTGCCCACACTCCCACTCCCTTCGACATCCACTAACGCCTAATTGCAAGGCCTGGGTCGCGACCATGTCGTATGCGATTGCCAGCGCCGCGAGTCTCGCCCAGATGCCCTCACGCCGCGCCGCATCGGGCCTGTTCCTCTTCGCCCTATCTGCGAGCACCTTGGTTGCGCCTGCGCACTCGACTCGCACAGCAAGCCTCCACACGCAGCAGCGGGCGCAGCACCCCTTTGCCCCGCCTGTCTGTCCACTCCAGAAAGACGCGACACCGAACCCAGCAGGCCTGCGGTCCTTGAGCTCCACCTCCACCTCGCACCACCCCAACAATGCGCCCCAATTCTCCTACCACGTCGCTGCGTCCTACTCAGCCAAGCAGCACCGCTTCAATGCAGAGCAGAACTTGTACACAAACCCGCTGCACGACCCCACAAAGCGCCACGAGGACTGGCGGGAGTGCAAAGAGAGCATAGATAAGCGCCGGCGATTGCGTAGCGGACAAGATGCGCTCTTCTACAGCCAGGTCGGCGACACAAAGACAGCGACATTTGGTGTAGCAGACGGCGTGGGTGGTTGGGTCGAATCAGGCCTTGACCCCGCCGACTTCTCCCATGGCTTGTGCGAGTACATGACCTGCGCCGCCCGCTCGTTCCCCCACGGTTTCAATACATCGACATTGCATCCAAAGGAGCTGCTGCAGGTCGCTTACGATGAGGTCACTGAGGATGACACGATCGAGGGTGGCGGTAGCACTGCATGTCTGGCTGTTGCCGAGCCCAACGGTAACGTTGAGGTCGCCAACCTGGGCGATTCTGGCTTTATGCATCTGGGACTGAATGCCGTGCGACACTTCACCCAGCCCCAGACGCACGGCTTCAACACCCCCTTCCAGCTGTCCAAGACACCCCAGCGCATGCTTGTGCAGATGGCTGTGTTTGGCGGCCCATCCACCCTCTCCGACCAGCCCAGAGAAGCAAGCATCACACACCACAAAGTTCGCCATGGAGATGTCCTGGTCTTTGCTACAGATGGCGTGTGGGACAATCTTAGCCCGCAAGATGCGCTCAGCATCGTCAGCAAGCAGATGGTGGCTGCTGGTGCTTGGGTGGAGAAGGACGGCACTATCGAGGTGGGACGCAATCTTGCCAAGCTGGTACAGGCTGATACAGGACGTAAAGCCGATAGTAAGTCATTGCAAGCCATTGTAGCAACTGCTATTGCGAAGGAAGCAAAGGACACTGGTCTCAACACTCGCCGCGACGGGCCGTTTGCAAGGGAAGTGCAGAAGTATTACCCTGGCGAGAATTGGCATGGCGGCAAGCCGGATGACATTGCGGCCGTCATTGCTGTAGTGCTGGAAGAGTCGTCGACTGTATCATCAAAACTCTGATTTACTTGCATTGCAGGCGTTGGCGGGGTTCGTAGTTCACAAGGACGAGGCGGCGTACTCGCATAGACAGACCATTGTTCATGGTAGTTTTGGATGTTGTATATCACGTTGAACACGAGAGGCTGCAAGCGTCCCACTTACTTTGGGACGAAACGAATAAAGAAAAAATATCTATTCAAACTAGAACTGACCGAGCCTGGCCGAGCAGGTGCCTGTGACATAATTGTGCAGAAGTCCAGACTATAGATGAGTGTTTACACTGCTGTTGCCCGGCAACGCAACACGAACTCCACATCTGTCGCGCACGCCCACGACCTCACAACTCAATCCACCGACAGCATCCCTACAGCGAACAGCCGCCTCCCTCCAGGGCCTTATGTATGCGCAACTAACACTACAGCAACATTCGCTAGCTAGATAGCATCTCCCACCTCTATATAGCGACGCGCCCATCTCACCGCTCCACAATGGCTACTGCGTCTCCCACGCCCATGGGCTCCTACGGACGTCGCATACAGACTTCCAGCAGGATGCGCAGAGATTCGCCCATGTCAGTCTTGGGCGAATCGCAAGGCTTCTCAGCCAACGCCCCCATGATGCAGAACATCGACATTGGCGACAGTTCCGACGATGAGATCCCGCAACCCATGAAACTTAGCGCCTTGACTACTGCGCTGCTTGCACAGAACAACGATGCCATGTCGCCCGAGAAGAGGAAACCCAAATTGAAGATATCACGCAATGGCTCAGCATCAAATACACCTGAAAGAGTGCAGCAAGATTCTGTCACACCCGCGCCCAGTCTGCGCATCAAGCGAGTACCACTGAGAGGCGCACCGATGCGCCGGTTCCGAAGGACGCCCCAAAGCGAAGAAGACCAACCACCCTCCCAGGATCAGGAGAATCTCCCTGCATCGATTGTGCGAGTAAAGGATGAGCATCCGAACGTACCCGATTCCGTGCTCAAGATGACCGACTCGGTCATGAAAGTAAGAGGTGAAGGCGACATGCGGCCTGCACAACATCACCAGTCGCCTCTCCAGAGGCATCAGTCGCCGCCTCCAGAGCAACAACAAGAAAAGCCGGCGCCATTACAGTCCAGAGATGCGAATGCACACACACCCCGGAGGCCAGCACCGCCGCCCCCGCCCAAGATGTCGGTCCTCGAGGCCGCCACTGTAGCTGCTGGTGCAGCTACAACCACTAAGCAGAGGGAACGCAAGAAGAGAAGCACATTGTCTGTCAATGGGAAACACTACTCTCAGATGGACCGGATAGGGCGAGGAGGAAGCTCGGCTGTGTACCGTGTCATGGCCGAGAACTTCAAGCTCCTTGCTTTAAAGAGAGTGAAGCTTGAAGACGCCGATGAAGCCGCGGTACGCGGCTACAAGGGCGAGATCGATCTCTTACAGAAGCTGAAGAATGTCGAACGAGTCGTTCGCCTCTACGATTGGGAGGTCGACGAGCAACGACAAATCCTCAGTGTGGTATGTAGCTACTATACGCGCTTGAGAAGAACATCCGCTAATCCCAACCCCAGCTCATGGAAATTGGCGAATCTGACCTCGCCCGCATCATCCGGATGAAACTCGACCCCACCGACTCTTCCACTCCAGGCCAATTAGACCTGGCCTTCACCCGTTTCTACTGGAAAGAAATGCTCGAATGCGTCGGCGCCGTCCACGCCCACGACATCGTGCACTCGGACCTCAAACCCGCAAACTTCCTCCTCGTTTCGGGGCGCCTCAAACTCATCGACTTCGGCATCGCCAACGCCATCGAAACCGACCACACCGTCAACGTGCACCGCGACTCCCACATCGGCACCCCCAACTACATGTCCCCCGAGTCCCTCGAGGACAGCGCAGGCGGCGCCCAAGGCCAACTCTCCAACGGCCACGCCAGCAAAGACATGGCGCTCGGCAAGCCCTCAGACGTCTGGTCACTGGGCTGCATCCTGTACCAAATGGTCTACGGCCGTCCCCCCTTTGCCCATATCGCCAATCAAATGGCACGCGTGCTCGCCATCGTCAACCGCTCGCACGCCATCTCCTTTCCAGACCATGGCGTCGGCGACGTTCGCGTGCCGCCGGGCCTCAAAGCAACGCTTAGGCGTTGCCTCAACCGCGACCCCTCCCGTCGTCCCACTGTCGCCCAGCTGCTGGACGCCCACGACGTGTTTTTATTCCCCGACGCCGGCGAGGACTTGCGGATCCCGCAGGACCTGCTGGGCCAGATTATTCAGCGCGTAGCCGATCGCTTTCGCGATCCCAACAAGCCCGCTCCCACGGACGACGAGATCAGGCAGTATCCCGCGAGTTTTTATGAGAAGATCAGGCAATTGGTAGAGAGTGAGTAGGCGAGTATGTCTTGCTCTCATTTTGTGGATCAGACGTTATTGTTGCTGTTGTTGGTTGTTGTTCGTTACTGGAGGGTTGAAGCGAGCTTTGTATAACTCCTCTACTGTGCAAGGCATAGCGGCATTGTTAGCTGTTCTTTTTTGTTTGTTTCTTTTGTCTTCTTCGAAAGCGATGATGCATAACGACGGCGCTCTGGGTCTTGTTTCTCCATTCCATTTCACCATAGCCAGGATGTGGTTCGTTTCGTTTTCTTTTTCTTGGTTGACTTGGTCTCTTTGGTTTATCGCAGCGATGAATACCCACGTATACTCCCTTTTGTACATAGCCCTCTCTCTATTTCGAGATCCTGCGGATTGCAAGTCAATATATCGCTCGCACCCTCTGAACCCTTTTCGAATTCCATGCTTTGTCTACACTTCCTTTGCATCTTCCACTCTCCCACCTTCCTTCCCAAAAGACGAGAACACAGGAGGGAATACCGACTCCGCCTGACCGCTCCCCTGCAAAGTTGGGCACAGGTGATTCAGCGCCGGGCTGTGCTACCAGGTATGGCCGTCGTTGAAGCATCCAAACCGGGGTTGGGCGACGCACACTCGCAGGTGCGCCTTGAGCTTTACTACGGAAGAAGCGTGCTGCAGACCATTCTGGGTGTAAGGCGATCTCATGGTGCTGATAGCGAGCGAGCGTATCCTGCTGCGTTATTCAACGGGCAGATGGCCAGGGAAAGGCGAGCGCTTTCTGTCGCGGAGAGTGCTGCACCATTCGACAACAAGCGTGCTATCGGCGACCAGCAATACCACGCCAACACGACACTGAGACCAGCCGCAAACGGAGTCGGTACTCTGGGCTTGACAGCGAGCGTGCGATGCGGCGAGTCCACAGCCACCTTTCCTTGTACACGTCTTTCACTTTCACTACACCTGCCACCCCCCATAAAGCCACCACCACCGCAATACCTACCACCTTCTAATCTCTTCATACAGCCTCTGTATATAACCCGAAGAAGCTGCCATGTTTCTATCAAAACAGTTGCAAACACTGCTTGGTCGGTGAGAACAGCATCGCCTTTGTTAGGGTCTGGTGGATGACTTCCTATCAAGAGCGAGCGCCGGTTCGAATCGTGACAAGAACGCTTCTCTCTCCGGGTCAAAAGACAAACCCTGTCAGAATAATCTTCTAAGGCGCTGGGTAACGCACATGAAGGTCAAAGGACAAACGTTACAAACGGTCAGAATCACCTGGATCTGAGAGAAGGGTTCTTCGGCAGTAAAAGAAGTTGGAAAAAGGTTTACTGTTCTTTTTTGCAATTTTTTTGTTAATATGCTATGCGAGCGGACATGGTAGTAGGGAGGGAGAGAGATAGGTGGAGGCACAGGGGGGTATAGTGAGGTTATGTTGTGTGTGGCAACACACTGTTCACACAACCAACTCACTCACCTGCAGCTGCGCAGCCCCCATCACCCCAGTACCCGGTGTGCAATTCACATACTCAAACACTGCATCTCCCTCCTCAACAACGCTGACCTCATGCCACGTCCTGAACTTCCTGTTGTCAGGAAACGCCTTGTAGTGCGCCATGGCACCTCTCCAGATGGCCAGGTGCGAGCTATGCGTCTTGGCCCACTTCTCCAAATCCTCCAGGTTCGCAAAGAACCCCGCACCGCACGTCTCCTTCCGCCCATAGTCATTTTGCGGCATGTCGATATCCGTGTTGCGGAGGTACCGAAGGCCCATGGCGCCGGTTTCTTTAGCGTTCTCGTTCAGATACAGCAGACCTTTGCGCAGCGTGGGTTCCAGTTTCTCCTCGTATGCTGAGGTCTCGATCTCGTTGCAGTTCTCCCACCATTGGCCCGAGCGGATGTGCACGAGGTTGTGGTGATTGCGGCCTGTGAGGAGCTGGCCCAGGCCCTGTGGCGCTTGGACTGGGCGGGCGGGAGCCGGGGAAGGGCGAGGGAAGAGATCGTGAGCCGAGTCTGGGATGCGGTCGCGCGCTGCGCCCCAGTAGGTGGCCAGGTCGTGTTCTGCGGCGCTGCTGTTGGGGAGCTGGCCCACGCCGGGGAGGTAGTCTAGCCCCGAGTAGTTGGTTTCCAGCCGCGGGACTGGGGTGCTGAAGCCCTCGTGCCAGAGTCCGAGTGATGGCTGGACTTCTTCTGGTTGCTGGGAGTAGATGGAGCGCAGGTTCAGCGATTCTGTGGCTCTGGCATACCGAGCCGCGTCAGTCCAGTACCCGACCCAGATGGTCGTGCCAGTGGCCTCACGCCCGTCGATGAGAGCGAACGACTCGTAAGACGCCGGCCGATTGTCAGACCTTAGCCAGGAATCTATCTGACGACAAAGCCGACTCTTTGCCTCTGTGCTTGCTGCATCGTTAGAATGTTGTTGGACACCGATGTATGAAGTGTGAATGCGTGTGACTTCTCTAGGCAGAGCAAGTGTATACCTCGGCACCGGTAGACGGTGGTTCCTGGGTTTACGCAGAGGATACAAGCGTACAGGACACGACATTACGCATTGCGGTGCGAGCACAGCAATGATGTGATGCTGGTCAGCGGGAGATGCACCGGGACCATATCCGAGGTACTGGGCACGCTATCGATGATCCAGCCTAGTGTCAGCCACATACACATCTGAGGTGAGAGCCGCAAAGCTTGACACTGACGTGGTGTGCAAAAACATAGTGGTGATTCGGAAAGGGTATATACATGAAATCCGGGGGTATATCGTATATCGTGCCAGCAACTCCATCGTAAAGAATATCCACCACCCGAAACGGTCGCCTCCTATAGTCCTCCCTCCCTTCCATCCTAATGCCTGGCGTGGTGCCCGACTGTCCTCCTTCTGTGTTCCCTCAAGAAGCGCGCTGCCCTCTTACTCTGCCCTGCTGCAGGCGTTGGCTCTGCACCAGCGGTCACGGTGATGTACTTGGTCTGGTAGACCGTCTGCTCGGCTTCTACTGTCTCGGTGATAGTTGGAGCTGCAGGAGCTGGGTTCGGAGCATCGGTGGGAGCCGCCGGAGGTGCAGCCGGGGACGCCGCTGAAGGGGCCGCCGAAGGAGCAGCTGGCAGAGACTTGACGTCCTCAGGTTGGTTTGTTGGCTTGCTCGGCAGGCTCTCGACCGGCAGGCCCATGCTGCCGGATGGCGCCTTGGTGGGCTCAGGAGCCGAGTCAGCTGGTCCTGATGTGTTTGCAGCTGGTGCTTCGTTGGGTTGCGGCCACTGGAAGCCTGACATTCCATCGGGCCCAACGGCAGCGGGCTTGGTTGGTGTTGCCACCTTCGAAGTTGTCTTAGCTGCCGAAGAAGAAGAAGTGGCGGATGCGCCGGTGTTACTCGACGTCTTCGATGGTGCAAGGATCTCTGAAGTCGGAATAGCAACGGATGGTGTGATCTCGGAGGCTGTGGTACTAGTCTCCCCGGGCAGCTCCAGAGAGATAGACGGGAGAGAAAGAATGGGAGTGTTTGTCGAGACTATTGTAGGGATGACCGCGTAGCCTGATGAGACTGCAGGGGCTGTGGCGCTCTTAGTAGGCACTGGTACCGGCTCCGAGATAGCAGTGCTGTATGCCGGCGCACCCGAGGCGGACGGGGCGGGAGTGTCATAACCATTGTCTTGGTAAACCTTCAGAGCGTTGATCGTCCAGTATGCGTCCGAGAAGGCTTCCGGGTTATTCTGTACGTATTCGTCACAAGTAGCAGCCTTCTTCGCGCACGATCCGGTCTCCCAGGCGGCACCGGCCCAGTCGCCGCAGAATGCGGTGTTGAAGACGATCTGCTGCTCCTTGAACATATTCTCGATGTCACAGCCTCCCATGAACTTGGCCGCAGGTTTGCCCCAGCCATCAGGGTTCGGGGAGTCGCCAAGAGCGTCTTTCGGAATCTTGCCTCGAGGGAAGTACCAAACACTGATAAACTCATCGGTCCACTGCGTTGCGTAGACGCCTCCGCCAACCGAGTTAAGGCCAGCGCCGTAGCTGTTCTTTGATGGGTGCTCGATGGAGCATCCAGCGTTCTTGCTCTGGTCCTCAGCCTCGACATCACAATTAGGGGTCGTAACTTCGCCGGCGAAGATACCAGTGTCGGTGCCAATCTTGCAGTTGGGGCCAGTGTGGAGCGTCATGGCGTTGTTTGTCTGGTCGTTGACTCCTTCCAAGATATCGATCTCTCCACCATTTGGCCAGTTAGGACCGACCATCCAGAATCTGAATAGAAAAAATATTAGTCAATAAACAGAATAGACAGGGGCAGTGTCAACATACGCAGGCCAGGTACCGCAGCCTGTGGGCATGTGCGCCACGTCAAGGACTACAAGTCCCTTGTCGTACTTCTTCTTGCTCACCAGCCTGAGGCTGGGCCTTCCGTCCGGGGTCTCGTTGGTATGATCTACGCCCCACTCAACGGATGTTGTGGAGGATGCATTGATAAGGTTCGTCTGCCTCGCAGTGGCTTCGTCAACATATTTGACGAATCCTGTCAATTGTCAGAGAATCGCTCGATTATTGTGCATCAGGGAACTTGCCATTTGTTGGGTCAGGCGCTGTGAAGAATTCGAATTCGCCGTAGAAGTCAGTCATGTAATCATCTGCCAGAGCATAGCCAGCTATGCTAAGGTCGATGAGCGAGGCCGCAGCGAAAAGGAATGTCGAGGTACGCATCGTCAAGACGCTGGAAGAAGATAAGGACCGAAGAGAACGACTGCGTACGAGACGCGTGGGGGGTGACAGAAGACTAGAGACGTGAGAACACTACCAGCAGCGCAATACCCATTTGTAGATCTGGGGAGCGGGCGCATATATACGAGACAGTGACACTAATTCAGGATCTCCCTTAGGCAGCTCCCGGTTCGCTAGAATAGACAAGCCGTTATTCATCTGCATGGGTCCCGTTTCAATGTGCACAAAAGGATCTAGAAGCCCGCTTCTAAACACGGCACACGAATCGCAATCACCGTTAGTTTGCGAAAGGGACGTCGGAACAACCACTGACGATCACAGACAGCGCTGGGCAGTGTTGGGCAAGGCTTGACAATAGCGTTGGCAGGTTTGACCAGACCGGATTGTTTCAAGGAAATAATGAACGGGTTGGGCGCCGCGCCTCCAGTGGTAGCGCTTGAAACAGGTACAACGCGCCAAAACGCCTTATCCTGGGAGATACGTGGCTCGAGGCACAGCGATCTGCTTTCGATCGACCTGCCTGAGGTTATCGTTCGGTGTGATGGCTGCGGTTCGTTGCCGCGGACTTGACAGGATGAAACGCGCAAGTCGCTGGAAACGAGGGGTTGATTGGCTAAGGCGAGCCGCTGCGCTTTTAAGCTTATTCCCCACTGGCCTGAAACTCGACCTCTTAGCCAACTATCTCTATTCAACGTATATTCATTGTCACTATAATCCAGTCATCTCCAACGCGGTGAAAGAAATGCGCGCAAAAGGTTCTCTCGCGCTGTGACGCGTACTGTGACTTATCAGTGTACCTGCATGTAAAGTGACGGCCGCTACATACCCCAGAGGACCCTGAGGCTCATTAGTATGCTCCGATAGATCACGAGGCCCCAGAGGAACAATTGTGCATATCGGAGTACGCAATCTAGGGACAAAATCACTAGGTACTAACTCCGTAAGGGATTTTTGCAGAGATGGCTGGGGCCACCTGATGTTGCGGGGTGGAACCGTTCATCCATTTCAAGATCATGTCTGTGGTGAAACCGGCAATAAGGCCCCGAATCAGGGATAATCACAGGGCAGAAGTTCCGACTTGCAAGCCAAAGAGAACACATGCCTTATCTTGTGTTGTGATTATGTATCATTTGTCTATCCGTTTTACGCGTCAAATCATTGGGTATTAGTTTTCTACTGCAGCGACTCGATAACGATGGCCGAAGCACCGCCTCCACCGTTGCAAATACCAGCGCAGCCGATCTTGCCGTTCTTCTCCTTGAGCACACCAAGAAGAGTAGTTGTGATCCTGGCGCCAGAGGCGCCGAGAGCGTGGCCAAGAGCCACTGCACCTCCGTGAAGGTTGACCTTCTCCTCCTTGATATCGAGGATCTTCATGTTGGACAGAGCGACAACGCTGAAGGCCTCGTTGATCTCGAAAGCATCAACGGAGGAGATGTCGACCTTGGCGTGCTTCAGGGCCTTGGGCATAGCAAGAGCAGGAGCAGTGGTGAAGTTGGCAGGGCTGTGCTCGGCATCACCCCAGCCAAGGATCTTGCCAATGGGCTTCAGGCCGTGCTTCTTGACAGCCTCCTCCGAAGCAAGGACAAGGGCGGCAGCACCATCGGAAAGTGGCGAGGCGTTGGCGGCGGTAACGGTGCCGTCCTTCTTGAAAGAAGAGCGAAGTGTGCGTGTCTTGGACTCGTTGAACTGGGCTCGATCAGCACTTGCTTAACGAATGCACTGTTTCCAAAAGGGTGTTACTTACGTTCTTGGGCTCGTCGTCAACCGAGACGGTGACGGGAGGCTTGCCACGCCCCTGGGGAACCTCGATGGGGGCAATCTCGGCGGTGAACTTGCCAGCCTCGGTGGCGGCGATGGCCTTCTTGTAGGAGCGGATGCAGTACTCGTCCTGGTCTTCGCGAGTGAAGCTGTAATCGCCAGCGCACTTCTCGCCCGCCAGGCCCATGTGCTCCTTGCCGTAAGCATCGGTGAGACCATCCTTGAGGATACCGTCGACCAGCGACTGGTCACCGAACTTGGCGCCGTTCCTCATGTTGGGGAGATAGTGGGGGACGTTCGACATGCTCTCGGTACCGGCGGCGACGACAATATCGGCATTGCCAGTGATGATGGTCTGGGCACCAACGATGAGCGCCTTGATCGACGAAGCGCACACCTTGTTGATGGTGGTAGAGACGACCGACTCGGGGAGACCAGCGCCAATTGCGACCTGGCGAGCTGGGTTCTGGCCGAGGCTGGGGGATGTCAATACAGTACGCGAAAAGTGTGTAGAGTGCTCCTACTTTGCGGACATGACATTGCCAACGAGGACCTCCTCAACATCCTCAGGCTTCACGCCAGCGCGCTCAACAGCAGCTGGGCATGGGTTAGACAATCGACAATGCTTAGTACTGAACGTTCCAACTTACCCTTGACTGCATGAGAGCCAAGCTGGACAGCGCTCAAGCTGGCGAGGGAGCTGTGTTGTTGGTCAGTCAATTGTCTGTTGCCCCTCGTTTCGAGAATACAAACCCCAAGAAGGCGCCAGTGGGCGTGCGAGCAGCGGAGACAATATAAACAGGAGGAAGAGAAGACATGATGATTAGTTTGGACGTGACTGAAAGATGGTCTGAGAAAGCAAACAGCTGTTTCTTTAAGAAGGCAGTGGTATGACCCTTTTAATGTTTATGGACCGGATCGTTCTTTCTTCAATGCGCCGATGCAGGGCACGCTAGGCAGGGGTGACCGCCTCACCGCTCGCCCCACATGGTGAGGTCTTGCCAAGACCATAGCTAGAATCTCTTCGAGCCGTGACGCGCATCGACGCTTTATTGAGTTACGCGTATCGCCGCCATGGATGACCTTTACGACGAGTGAGCACGTTGAATCGATAGCTGGGAACTCCGCGACTGACATTATGCAGGTTTGGTAATTTTATCGGGGAAGCCGAGTCCGATGAGGAAGTCCAGACGAATGGCGACGACGCCGACGCCTACGTCCTCGATGACGAGCCCGAGGACGTTGAGGTGAACGACCAGCAGCTCATGGAAGTCGATGAGGGCCCATCGAATGCCGTCATTCCCCATGAAGACAAGCAGTACTACCCATCAGCGGCGGACGTATACGGCGACGATGTCGAGGTTCTGGTGCAAGAGGAGGACACACAGTCGCTGGCACAACCCATCATTGCGCCAGTAGTGCAAAAGAAGTTCACAGTGCAAGAGACAGATTTGCCTCCCGTGCATTACTCGAGAGAGCTGTTGACTGACCTTATGAACTTTCCGGATCAAATACGAAATATTGCAATTGCGGGACACTTGCACCACGGAAAGACGGCGTTCATGGATATGTTGGTTATGGAGACACACGACATTCAAGACCGACTAGACTACAAGAAGGGCAAGAAGAGGGAGGAGCAATTGCGCTACACCGACGTACATGTTCTTGAGCGCGAACGAGGCCTTTCGATCAAGGCTGCACCGATGAGCCTGGTCCTGCAAAACACAAAGTCGAAGTCGCATCTGTTCAACATTTTGGACACGCCCGGACATGTCAATTTCGCCGACGAGGTTGCATCGTCTCTTCGTCTGGTCGACGGAGTGGTACTGGTAGTTGACGTGGTGGAAGGCGTGCAGGTCAACACCGAGCAGGTCATTAAGCACGCAATCCTTGAGGACCTTCCTTTGACACTGGTGATCAACAAGATGGACCGCCTCATTCTGGAGTTGAAGCTTCCGCCCAAGGACGCCTACTTCAAGATCAAGCACGTAATCGAAGGGGTCAACACAGTCATCGAGAACACAATTCCTGGACGGGGCGAGAGCAGAAGGGTCAGCCCCGAGAAGGGTAACGTCGCATTTGCTTGTACAAGCATGCGATGGTGCTTCACCATTCAGTCATTTGCGAAGATGTACTCAGATTTCTACCCAGGACCATCGAGATTACCAGGATTTGGTGTGCCAATGAAGGGCTTGGATGTTGATAAGTTCGCTATGCGACTTTGGGGTGACATATTCTACAATCCGGGTAGCCGCAAGTTCAGCCGCAAAGCCCAGGAAGAGGGTTCTCAGCGGTCGTTCGTACACTGGATTCTCGAGCCGGTCTACAAATTATACTCGCACACTCTCAGCGAAAGCTCGGCCGATCTCAAAGACACGCTGGGCGCGCTTGGCATTCAACTCAAGCCGTCCGAATATAAGACTGACGCGAAGGAGCTTATGCGTCTCGTCTGTCAGCAGTATTTTGGACCGTCTTCTGGTTTCGTCGATATGGTCACCCAGCATGTTCCATCGCCGACTGAAGGCGCGAAGAGGCTGCTTCAGAGACACTACACCGGACCTCTGGACTCAAAGACCGCAGAGGCAATGGAGAAATGTGACCAGGACGGGCCCCTCGTTATACACGTCACAAAGCTCTTCAATGCTACGGACGCGAAGTCATTCACAGCATTGGGACGAGTCATGAGCGGTGTTGCCAAGTCTCCCCAATCTGTGCGCGTTCTCGGTGAAGGCTACACAATAGAAGATGAGGAAGATATGGTTGTTGCCACCATCACAGACACATGGATCGCGGAGTCGAGATACAACGTACCTGTCAGCGGAGTACCAGCCGGAAATTGGGTACTGCTTGGAGGTGTTGACAACTCAATTGTGAAGACAGCCACAATCGTTGCTTCGAAGCTCCCAGATGATGAGGATGCTTACATCTTCCGACCAATTCGACACTTCTTCGAGTCGGTGTTCAAGGTGGCAGTGGAGCCAATAAACCCGTCCGAATTGCCCAAGATGTTGGACGGTCTTCGCAAGATCAACAAGTCTTACCCTCTCATCACCACCAAGGTCGAGGAATCAGGAGAGCACGTCATTCTCGGCACTGGCGAACTATACATGGATTGCGTCCTTCATGATCTGCGACGACTGTATGCCGACATGGAGATCAAGGTCTCTGACCCTGTCACAAGGTTTTGTGAGACAGTTGTCGAGATGTCTGCCATCAAGTGCTACGCCATGACACCAAACAAAAAGAACAAACTCACAATGATCGCCGAGCCGCTCGATCCCGGTATCGCCGAAGATATTGAGTCTGGTAAGGTCAATATCAGGGACCCGGTCCGTGTGGTCGGCAAGTTTTTCGAGGAAAACTATGGCTATGATCTGCTTGCGTCGCGCAACATCTGGGCTTTCGGCCCCGATGACATGGGTGCCAACATACTGCAAAATGACACGCTACCCTCGGAGGTTGATACGAAGACCTTGCGCACAGTCCGAGACACAATACGGCAAGGTTTCAGCTGGGCGACGCGTGAAGGACCGCTTTGCGAAGAGCCCATCCGCAACACAAAGTTTCGTATCACAGACGTCGAGCTTGCATCGGAAGCCATCTTCCGTGGAGGTGGGCAAATCATCCCCACGAGTCGCCGAGCGTGCTACTCGAGTTTCCTGATGGCAAGCCCAAGATTGATGGAACCCGTCTACTCTTGCAGCATGACTGGTCCCTCGGAATCCAAGAGTAATCTCTACACAGTGCTTGCCAGGAGGAGAGGTCACGTATTGCAGGATGAGCCGATCGCTGGCACACCGTTGTACAACGTGAGGGGACTTATTCCGGTCATCGACTCTTTCGGATTCGAGACTGATCTGAGGGTGAGTTGCACGTAATCTCAAAATACCAGAAACCGTACTAACTATTACATAGATCCATACACAAGGTCAAGTCTCGTTATCTCTCGTGTTTGATCGCTGGTCTATCGTACCCGGAGACCCACTGGACAAAGAGATCAAACTACGACCCCTCGAGCCCGCAACCGCACAAGCGCTTGCACGAGACTTCGTGCTCAAGACACGAAGAAGAAAGGGTCTGGCAGAAGATGTTACCATCAGCAAGTTCCTTGAGCCAGAGTTGTTCAGGAGCTTGAAAGAGAACGGAGTACTCGATGTTTAGATACGAAATGTAACATAGAATGCGGCGTTGATGGCGCAGCGACAGCTCGCGTGGCGCAGATATGTCAAAAGTATGAGCTTAACCGAATATACCCTTTGATGACTGCATAAACTTTGCTTGGTGTTCTCCTATACTGAAATAGCGTATAGCCCCAGTGCCGTACTCAGATGACAGTAGAAAGAGACAGCGTCGCTGTCGGACTCATCACCAGCAGGGTCAGGCCTACAGAACATAATACACTTAAATGTTCCTCCGCTCAGTGATGAGTAATGATCCTGAAGGGGCGTTCAACACCCAAAGACAGATGCTCATGCGCTGCCAAGTGCACGCGCCACGTCTAAACTTCCCTGATCTTGAACTCAAACATCTGATTCGACTGCACCGAATTACGATCTCGCATCTTATCCGCCGTATCCGTCCCTGCCACCGGAACTCTGTACTCAAAATTCTTCCCAGGCGCCGGCTTCCTGCCATCAGGCAATGCGTGTGGGAATGGAAGATATTCAGGCAGCAAACCCAGCTGTCGTAGCACACTACCCTGGTCCCACGATATGTGTTCGTGGTATAGCCGGTCGCCACGGATGTTGACAACGGCAGAGAAAGGGACTTGGACTTTGAGGTTTGTCGGAGGGATGCCGGGGACGCTATGGCGTTGTTAGTAAGAGAGTTTGGTGAGACATTGGGTTGATAGGGTTACTCACAGCCAGTCGAGTTCTCTGTCGTGTGTGAAGCTGAAGATGAACTCATCAATCACTCGGTCGATGGCGATGGATCTGCTGATCAGCTCGAGTGCCGTGTCTGCTGAATTGTTGAAGATGAAGTTGTGCCGGTAGAAGTCGGTTAGTGAACCGCGCCCCACGCCTCCTGTCAACTGTAGCGAAATCAGCAGTATTCATGGAATGAGGAAGGGGAAACGAGCTTACAGTAGGCACGTGATTCACATACGGTTCTTGGACCATCGTGCTCATCGTGTGCTCCACTGATCGATCTGCGAATTCGTAGTAGCAGTGCTCGTCCCATATCACTTCAAGATCGAAATATGGGCCGTCGAGGCGCGGCTTGAGATGCGTGAGTGAGCGAGTATGTGAAAGGGCTTCTGTGGTGTAGTGGAAGGATTTGTGAAAGGGTGTTGCGAACTTGTATGTTTCGACACCCGGATAGTGGTATTCTGTAAGATCTGAGGTTCTTATAGGATTGTCGCTTTTCTTTCCTGCCAGGTGTTGCAGGGTTGGAACGCTAGATGGTGATATCGCGACTTTATCAGATGCGTCCGCGTAGATGACAGTGGCTTTGATGTCAGATACATCGTTGACAGCATCTGCAGCCAGGTTCCAAGACGCTGGTTCATATGCTGCGATAACAACGTAAGTAGCACATAATTAAATCGATCTCTGTAAAGAAACTTACAGACCAACCCGATCTTCTCTTTTGGCTCGCACTTCGGATTTTCCCTTATAGCCTCAATACTTCGCCTCAAGGCCCCCGCCGCATCTTTCTCGAGCACTTGTTGCTGTATCTCAGCAACCGTAAAACCTTCTTCGGCCCATTTGATCAAATGTGATGGGACGCCTTCGACTATCTTCTCCGCATCTTTATTGTTTGGGGCGAGAATTATCAGTGGTGGTCCGGTTCCTCTGCGCACGAGTGGGGATAGTATCGATAGTCCAGGCTCAAGCTGGGTAAACTCTACGGCGGGAAGCGGCGGTGGTGGTTTAGTAATGTCTTGAAACATTTTGACTAGGTTACTTGTCGCTGTCTTTCAAGATGTTAACAAGGATTGTGTGATCTATACGGCTTGGAAAAGGGAATTGCATATCATGGTATTTGTTCGATTGCACCAGAACATATACGTATATCCAGCCGCCACCTTCCCGCCAGACTATGTTCATAGTGCATTCTTAGTCAACATCCGCTGTTGAGATAGATCTCAGAACGCCAGGTGTAGTGGACCCTTGAATCCCACTCCACCGAAGTGATGTGCTTAGCGTACCCCTCATTCGGCGCGACTCTCGGGGAGGGAGCGATCAATGGCTCTTCGGCGAGCGGCTGCTGCACCACGCCTCAAGATTGTCGGCTATAGCACTGCGATAAGCGTAATGCACTTTTGTCGGAGTAAATGTCATTGGCGCAAGGTACAGTTGGCAATGAGATATCTCGTGTGCTTTCAATGACACGTGTGCTATGACAATCACCTGTGTCCTGAATCCCTTGACAGGCGACAATAGTCTAACCAATTGTTTTCCAAATTGTACGCAAAGGAGGACTTCCGACGCTAAATCAATTGCGGTTTGTCTACAACCGGCGCTGATCTGAGCGCAGAGACTCAGGACTTTTCAAGGTTGATTCTTTGAAGTGTAAATCCAGACATTCTTCTTTGGTGTCAGCGGCCATCCTCACTTCTTAATCTTCTCAACCATTGACTTTTCCCTCCTGTCAATATGGCAGACAAGCTTGACTCAGTACGACCGATGTTTGAATTGAAGGGTCGAAATTACCTGATCACAGGAGGTGCTCAAGGCATTGGTTTCGCGGCAGCAAGAGCTATCTGTGAAATGGGAGGCAACATTGCTGTTCTGGATATACAAAAGCAACCCACCGCCGAGTTCGAAAGCCTGTCTTCTAGCTTTGGTGTCAAAACATCCTATCACCAGACCGATCTCACCCAACAAGACAGCCTTAATGCTGGGTTCGCAAAGGCTTTAGAAAGTCTTGGGGGGACAATTGATGGCTGCGTGCCTGCGGCAGGTATCGCAATTGACAAGCCTTTCGTCGATCAGACTTGGGAAGAGTTCACTCGAATCCAGGACATCAACGTAAGAACGAAATGGGACCAAAGCTGTCTATTCTGTAGTTTGCTGACAATTTCCAGGTTCGAGGAGTCTTCTTCATCGTCCAGCTTGTGACAAAGCAGATCATCAAGCAGAACACATCTGGCAGCATTGTTCTCATTGCTTCTCAATCATCACATATTGGCCTTCCCGGGTACAGGATGGCAGCATACAATGCCTCCAAAGGCGGTGTCTTGATGCTTTCAAAGGCACTTGCAGTGGAATTGGCGAAGCACAACATTCGGGTCAACACTATTTCGCCAGGTTTCGTCGACTCCCAGATGACACGAGATGTGCGCGCCTCAAAGAGCAAACGGGAGGGTGATCAAATGTGGCTTGCACCACCTCTACAGAGACTGAGCACGCAAAATGACCTCACGCCTGCTATCGTGTATTTGCTGAGCGATGCTTCGAGGCACACAACAGCCGCTGATATTCAGATTACCGGAGGACTTCACGCTGGTACCATCGACGGTGTCATCAGCCCTCCTTGATCGAGTGCTAGCGCCGTCACCTTTGCGAAATGTTATACCGCGACTCCGTAGAACCTTCATGCCACAGAAGTTCGCAATGATATATTGCCGTAGTAATAAGAAGCATTGCAAGATATGCGCAAGCCTATGATGTCTTCATCCTACTTCTAGCTATCTGAGACCTGTAGAATTCGTTTTGAGTATTCTGTGCCGTAGTGCGAAATCGCAGAAGGCCTGACCGTATTGAGAAGCAAGGAAATGTTTCTCCTATATCGGGGGCTACCACCGGGGATTGGGATGACCAGGCCCCGGTGTCGTAGCACAAGAAAATCGGGCTTGTTCAGACCCTGATCGACCACAATTCCGCGAGCGCTGACAGCTGCAGGGGCCCGGAGGACTTTCCGATTATCGTGCGCTTGTCGTCCAAACACACTTCGTCTTTATCCGACCTCACTACCGCCGCCCTAAATTTCTTATGTGCTCCTCGCTTCCCAATTCGGGAAATTCGGAAGTCGTCATGAGAGCGATTGTTATCTAGCCGACGAAAGCATTGGTACCCCATCCGACCTCAGATAGCAACCACCGCACTACTGTACCCCAGATCATGTGCTATTCAGGCCATATCAATGGATTCCTACTAGTCGAGGGTTCGGGTAATTCCTTTGGTTAATCCCAATGGTCTGATACGCCTGCAGGCTTACGCGGAGATAGTCGCACCCGAACTATTTCATGTGCCTCCAGTCTGCCTTCTGGATGTTACATAGCACCCCTTGCAGGAACACTTCTGATCGTCGCTGAACCAAAATATCTTTTACACTTCTCCCATTGTTTCCACAAGTCTCCATCGTTTATCACGTATCATGCATAAGGTGATGCCTGAGTCGTACGACCTTGTGATCGTGGGCTCTGGTGAGTAAATTGACCTTGCTTGAGGCATTGCAGCCGGCAAATCTCAAAGTCAAACTTTACTAACAACTCCCTCAGGGTGGTTTGGCTTGGGGTCTGCCCGAGCTTACATCCAATCCCACCCTGACCAGAAAATTGCCATACTGGAGTCGAACGATACTGTAGGAGGCACATGGTCTGAAGCTCGATTATACCCAGGACTTAAGTCCAATAATATGCTCGGGAGCTACGAGTTTCCTGACTTCCCCATGACGGAGAAGAAATACGGTGTCAAACCTCTTGGTCACATCCCCGGTGCTGTGCTCAATCGATACTTGACCGATTTCGCAAAGCACTATGGTATTTACGAACGAATGCAGTTCAGTTCCACAGTCAGCCTAGTTGAATCGACACATGAGGGATGGACACTGAGAGTCACAACGCCCGACGGCGAAAGGAAAGTCGACACCGCAAAACTCATCCTCGCAACTGGTTTAACTTCGACACCTAATATGCCGGATTACGTTGGATCTGAAAAGTTCGACAGGCCACTATTCCATGCCAAAGACTTCTGTCGACGCTCAGAAGAGTTGAAGGGAGCCAGGAATGTCGTGGTAGTCGGTGGCGCAAAATCTGCCTACGATGTTGCATATGCTATGGTCGACAGCGGCGCGACGGTAGACCTCATCATCAGACCTGACAGCAATGGACCTGTTTGGATTGCGCCACGACATGTGACCCCACTCAAGCAGCGTATTGACACAATCCTCAATGTAAGAGCGTTGTCATGGTTCAGTCCCTGCCCATGGGGGCACGAAGATGGCTATGGCGCAGTCCGCAGGTTACTGGAGCGTACGACTGTTGGGCGAGCGCTCGTCAAAGGGTTTTGGAGCTGTAAGTATTTGACATCACACGCTGCAGGGACCTCTACTGACTATATCTCGAGTGATGGGCAATGATGTCCTTGACCAGAACAAGTACGACAACCATCCGGAGCTCCAGAAGCTGAAACCCTGGCATTCTGTATTCTGGATTGGAAGTGGCCTCAGCATTCTCAACTACAGTACCAGTTTCTTCGATATGATCCGAGACGGCAAAGTCAGAGTACATATCGAGAACATCGAGAGGCTGGCGCCGGGACAAGTCCAGCTCGAGAACGGACAGATTCTGACAGCAGATGCCATGATCTGCTCCACTGGCTGGAAGAAGGAATCAACAATTCGCTTCTCGGGGTTGGACGATAATGGTCTGGGCTTGCCCATCGGAGCCAAGGAGCGAGCAGATCTCGGTCTCGAATATGACTCAAAAGTTCTCGAACAGTTTCCGATCTTGGAGAACCAGCCTGTCCTGCGATCCAAACCCAAGGGCGCAGCTGAGCCACTTCGTTACTACCGTTTTATGGTTCCGTCGACTATGGTTCAAAAGCGCAATTTCGCATTTGCTGGCATGATTTCTTCTGTAAGCACAGCTATCTGTGCAAGCACACAGGGCCTGTGGATCACTGCTTTCTTCGACGGAAAACTGGAGCGCGAAGCCAAGTCGCAGGAGGAGATCACAAGAGAAGTCATGCTACACACACAGTGGGGCAAGTGGCGATACCCTTGTGGGTACGGAGCAAGTCTTCCTGACTTCGTGTTCGAGGGAATACCATATGTTGATATGCTGTTGAAAGACGTTGGGATCCAGAACAAACGAAAACCATCGTTTCTCCAGGAACTTATCTCACCATACACTCCGAAGGATTATGATGGTGTCCTGGATGAGTACAAACAGAAGAACTAGTGACGAGGCGTTCTGATGGTCATTGATGGGTGGCCAGCTGATATGAGTACTTTGAGGATAGAAGATTCATGTTCTAAAGCTTCAATACATTCCGTCCCAGTAAATAAATACACCCTTTATGAAGGATTCAGTCGTGCAAAATCAAAGATCACTATGCCGAATGAGTTTTTGGTCAGCTTCAGGGCCTATGTACTTCTTTCGCTTATGTCTTTAGTATCCGGTAACCGGGGATTGATTGCAAGGTTGAGCTTGATCGTTGCGTCGCAAAGATTCTAGCCTTGCTTAAAGCTCTTGAGTGACTGGTTCTACAAAGTAGTAAGAGGTGCTGTAGATCTGTGCCCGTTGAATTGGTAACGCAATATCTGTTCTGTATCTTACTAATTTAAATACATATGAAGAAATCGTATACCATATACTAGCATAATATTGTGCAGTCCGCTTCTGGTAGCATTCCAGCCGGATAGTCTAGCGCGAATCGCTCCGATTCCCACAACATTCGCATAATGACATCGTTATCACCCATCAATGAAGGGTCCATAGGCTCCGTATCGTTCAGTGCGTCCAAAGGAAGACTCTCAAGCCACTCAGCAGATGAGAGATCCTGCATCGTCATTTCTGGGCTTGGTAGCTGTGTCCTGATAGCTTCAGGCTCGGTGATATCACCTGTACCGTCTGGCAAGAAGACACAGTCAACCAGAGTGCCTCGAGACGCACGCTTTCTGCGTTGTGTTCGTTCTTTGTAAGCTTTGATGGCTTGATGGAAGCTCGATAGTATGTTGTAGTATTGTTCGGCTTGCGGGCTGAGGTGCCTGAGCTCACCGAGCACTTGTAGTGACTTGAGGAACGCTGTACGGCGTTCGGAGGCATTACTTGAGTCTTCAACAAGAAGTGAAAATCCAAGCACCAGGCCGGTTGCGAATATCCATGCCCTGTCAAGATTCGTTAGATACCAAGTCTCTCGAAATGCGTAGACTGACTGACTTGAGAATGCACATGTTTCCGAGTAGGTGGCCAGCTCTCATCACCTGGTGGCACATGTGCGCCATGAACGTAGCTGCCTCGATACACGCATCGGCTAGCTGATCGACCTTGGCTTTTCCTGCAAGGTCGTGGTTGTGAGAGGGTCCTGAGACGTCGGAGAGTTGGGGCACGATGTGCTGTATAAGGAACTGTCGTGTGACCAGGATGACGCTGAAGTAGTATGCCCCAGAGACATGGACATTGCCGATAATCGTATGTCTACTACTGTTCGACTTGTCCTCGTTTGCCTTACGCAGGATTGAAGGAAAATTACGGCTTCGCTGCTGCAACGCCAAAACCAGGCTTTCGGCGGTGTCTGTATCGAGCTCGCCCTCCGCAGACTTTTTGACAGCTGTGTCAAGGACAGATGCTATCTCGTAGGTTGCACCGAGTGCTAGGGCTCGGTAGACGACATCGGAACTATCATCAGTGCTATCGCTCACATAGCTAGAGTGACCTGGGCGAAGCGAAGGTGTACTGCTGGATCGTCCCAGGATCGAGCTGCAGACGACATCAAAGACACGTATGCTTTTTGCTGCACGAAGTCTGCATGGGTAAATTTGTCGTCAGATCCTTATCCCTCGAAGCGTCAGAGTCAATCGATACTCACCTGGCGTTTCTTGTAGAGGAAGGCATGTGCTTGTGCTGGGCGGCTTCATGTAGACCCAGGATATCCGCGGCCCTAGACGCACACCCAAGATACATGAAGGCAGAGTTACGCCGGCAAGCGCCAAACATGTAGAATGCCATCAACAAAAATACTCTCACAAGGTCCAAACTTGGGCTTTCCAGCATTTGTGCGAAGGCTATCTTGCGCGCATACGAGAAAAGTTCAGCCGCCCAAACCACAGCGTCCTTTGTTGGTCCATAACATTGAGCGCCTATTGCGACCATAAGATAAAGCGAGGCTGACTCGAGGGGGTCCAATAATAACAAAGTAGGCGAGCGCCCTTGCGTGCTTGTTTCTGACTCCATGCTAAGTAGACGGCACACCTCCTCCCAAGTATATAGATCAAGTAGACCGTTTGACTAATGAAATCTTAGCGAAGTCGCAAGGCGGGGAAGCCTGACCTACAGTGTCAAAAAAGTATTGTATATATGCTGTCTTATCTTCGACAGAGAGTCTGTCGTAGAAATGACTTGACCCAGTGTTAACTGTGTCTGCTTCGAACAGCCTTCGACTTTCTTGAGCATCGGTGAAGCCTGAAGGGCCTATATGGCGTTCGAGAGTCTTTTGCAGGAACTGCAGGAATGAGATTGCTGCCGTATTGCCGACGAACACTGTATATAAGTCAATCGATGTCACTGGCACAGACTGACTGATCAAGGTCCAGCCTAGCTACTTACCTTTCTCTCCACTACCACTGGAAAGCATAACCGATGGCTGAGTCATGATCTCTAATGAAGAACCCCGGGTGTCAATGCTGTGATTACTGTCTTCAGGAGTACAATCTTGCACAGGTTGAGCTGGGTTTGGGCCCGAATCATCTGCAGCAGAGCCTAGATCCCATGAGTCTGGGGATATCATGGCCAGGTTGGCCCCGCTTCCTTCAAACTGAGGTAATGTGCCTTGCGCTGGAGCTATTCGCGAAAGTGTTGGTGTAGGCTGGGGGAGTGGATGGTGCCTTCGACCAGCGGTGTAGTGACAATTGCGATCACAACCTTTCTTCTGGCACGGCGTACAGGGCTGGCTGCCGTCACATCGCTTTTTGGATGCCTTGCACTGATCGCATGCCCTCACGACTCGCTGGCGATCTTGCGGCTTCACAGGCCGTCGAGGCATTGTGAGGCCGTAGATAAATTCACCGTCTCATGTGACCAGTCCGGTATGGATACGAGTGTGTGTACAAAAGCCGCTCAATGTGGGGAAAGTATTGGGTTTGCGGAAAACGGTACAGGGGCGGGTGTCGCAACACATGAAGATATATTATCAGCATATCTCCGCCCTCTACAGCCAACGATAGCAAGCTGTAGATCTCGTATGCTAGTGAACTAGCACAGCCCATTCACACAAGTCAAACGAAGACGATAAGCATAGCGCGAAACGCGGGGTAAGCATGTTTGGCGGCCGGTGGACTGGCGGTGCAGGATCCGACGGCGAACGGAATTTTCGGCTAGTGGACCCGCTCATCACATGGGCGATCTCTGGCTGGAAGTCCGACAGTGAAGAGTGCTCACAAAGATGAAAATCATAATGCAGTAAGAGCAAGAATATTATGAGAAAGGCAAGTGGTCATCTGTGTACTTTGGAATCGATGAAATGCCGGTGTTTGTGTGTGACAGCCGTGGCTTCATCTTCTTTGCTATCGGGCCATTTGTTTTATCTGTGTTCATCACGCTTTTAACTGCGCAATCTCACAGGTGCCAGTGAATAGAGCGCCATGAAAGAGGCTTTGCGTGATGAGCAATCTTGTTAATCTACGATTCGTAACTGCTAGCTACGCCACCTGATGCTTCCGCCGCTGGAAGCAATCTTGCATACCCAGCTATCTAGACGACCTTTGCGCTCGAATCTTTGTATTCGTCAAGCTTAAACAAGCCCTTCGCATTCTCTCTCCCGATCTTCAGACGATCACCAGTATTCATCTCAGCATTGTCGAACCAATTGCAGCCATCCTCGAAAGTCTCAAATGGATAATCGACCGAGAAAAGGATACGGTCAGCGCTTACTTCATTCTTAACGAAGTTGAGCGTTGTTGTCGAGAAATGACCTGATGTTGTGATCCAGAAGTTCTCGTTGAAGTACTCTCGAATGGTCTTCTTGCAATCCAGCCCAGGCTTGAGTAGCTTCTTGCGGTCCTCAAACCAGTGGTTAATACGCCACATGTCAAATGGGATATGCTCGCCCAAGTGACCGAGAATAACCTGTGCTTTGGGATGACGATCGAAGACACCATTCGTTACCATGCCCAGGGCGTGGAGACTGACACCGACCGCAAACGACAACGGAGGGCCAATCAGCCACTGTCGGTCCTTCCAAAGCTTCTCAAAAACGATGCCGGTGGGATTACGTGGGTGCAGATACAGGGGTACGTCGAGGTCTGTAAGAGTCTCCCAGAAAACATCCCATTCTGGTTGGTCGTAGAAGACATAGTCTTCGCCATCAGCGCCTGCCCTCTGCGTATCATTTACCAAAGCGCCCTTGAAGCCGTACTTGGTCACTGTTCTCCGCAACTCCTCTGCAGCCTCTTTTGGATTGTGCATGGAGAGTGTACTTTGGGTCAAGCGTCAGCTTTGAGCAATAGGACAGAAAGTGAAATCCTAACACTTACGCGAACGCACCTAGCCTATCAGGGAAGGGCTTGATTTGCTCAGCGACGTAGTCATTGATCTCGACAGCAAGTGCCTGCGCTTCTTTCGGATCGAAGATGTCCTGGACGCCTGGAGCAGTGTATGACAAGATGGTATATCCGACGCCGTACTGATCCGCAAACTTCAGACGAATGTCGGTCAAATCCTGAATCTCTCTTGTATGCTTCTCTGCGTCTGTACTGAACATCCCCGCCCACCATTTAGTCTTCTCTTCCAAGCGGGGTAAGGCAAAAGCCTCCTCTAAGATGACTTTTCCGAGCATTGTAGTTACAAAATTTGAACTTGAGATGACACGGATCTGGATACTGCTGCGAATGACAAAGATGTAGAGTTTGAGAAGTCTTCTCGTAGTTTGAGGTCTTTACAAGCTCGGGGTCTTCATGATATTTGAAGGTTCAGGAAGGACCGTTGCTGATGCATCATGTGGGTTGGGAGGGTATCGCTTGCGTCGACTCGCAGGCTGCTGTGCTCAAACGGTACCATTACCGGATATTTCCCCTCCTCTTACCCAGTTGCAGCATCCCTCACTAGCTTTGTAGCGTTAGCTTCGATCGTTAAGGCAGTTTGCAGAGCATCCTGTGTCCGCGTGGGTGTGTATGTGCGTTATCCGACCGGTGTGTGGGGAAGCGGCTACGGTACATTACCCGCCATGCATCTAGTACGCACATCTAGTCGGCAGTATACGGTGGGATCTACCTGTGCTCAGCATCCGTAGATACACTCGTACGAATACTTTTGCCGTCAGCCTCGTCCATGATTTCCAGCTTGTCGCTGCATCCAGCATTGTTGGCAAGCTCTCCAACTCCTCCACTTTGAGGATCGTGCAGCAAAACGACTGAGATGATGCAAGGCAAATCTTGTGAGATATCTCACGCTCAAGCGCTTCGAAATCCAAGTACACTCTGTTGGGGTGTAATCGCGTGCGGTCTTGCAATCTCTCGTCTCGCCTTGGCACCCTACACAGTGGGCATGCGATGGCCAAGGCCAACAGGCACAGTTCTGGTACTTGCACAAGGGCTACGCGTCCATGCTCCGCAACCACTTGGCGCGTCATAATTTAACCATGCAGTCTCTGCCGTGGCTGGTGGGCCTTGTTGGGAACGAGAGGTGTTTGGGATCCCGTTGCGGGAAAGTGCACGCGGGTAGCTGCATACTGGTACATACTGCTGGGTAAGTGGATACCGGCATGTTAATATAGATGCGACTCTTCAACGGGGCTCTGAATGGGACTCTTGAGCTGAACAGGTGACGAACAAATCATGGTAGATACTGACCGCATGAAGGGAAATTTTTGTTTGATTGGTTGGCAAGACAAGTTGCATCTTCATACAACTAGAGTTATCTATTTTACAGTACTGCTTACTTCGCCGAGAGTCAATGTATATACGTGAAGTATTGACATCGGATATTACTCATCCACCACATGCCAATTGACAGAAAGAAAAACTTGAATATAGGAACCGCGCCATGCTTGATGAGATTAATAAGCTGTGCCATCGGGAAATGCTCGAGGAGACTTTTGTCTTTAACTTAATGACAAATGGGTATCACGTCAGGCGCTACAAAGGGCCACGCTTTAGAACCGGACAGGGGAGTCGTTCGAGACAACGACCCACCTCTCCATGTCGCCGTTCTTGACGTTCTGAGCGGCGCGAGCAGCAGGGCTGCCGCTGCGCTCAGGCACAACGTAGTTCTTGACAAGGCGAGCGGCAGGGCTGCCGTTGACACCGTTGCTGAGGAGCAAGTTGGCACTGCCACCGAGGCTACCGGAGATCTTATCAGTGCGGGCTGTTGCGAGAAGCTTCTTCTTGAGAGCAGCAGGGTTCTGTCCGAGACCGGCGGGATCTTCGGCCATGAGAACGGCCATGACACCGGTGTTGTGGGGGCAAGCCATGGATGTACCCGAGAGGAAATTGATGATGTTGTCGCCGGTGCTCCAGGAGCTGAGAATCTGCTCACCAGGGGCGTAGATGTCGACGCACTTGCCGATGTTTGAGAAAGAGGACACCTTGTTGTTGATGTTGACAGAGCCAACGGTGACAACGTTAGAGTTGGCACCACCGAGGTGGGCAGGGGTGGAAGTGCAAGCGTCAGCACCATCATTACCAGCGGCCACGGAGACATGAATACCAGCCTCGCTGGCGGCTTGGATAACATCATCGACAGAGTCGGCAGTTCCCTGCAAACCCCAGGACATGCTCATGATGGAGCCGACAAAGCCAGGCTGCGACTTGCGCGCCGCGTGGTTCTTGAGAACGAAATCCATACCCGCAATGGTGTCAGCGGATGAGCCGGAGCCATCGTCACCAAGAACCTTGACTGCGATGATGTTGGCGCCCTGAGCAACACCGAACTTCGCGCCACCGGCAGTACCAGCACAGTGAGTACCGTGACCATCACCATCGACAGTGGAGCCAGTGGCAGTGAAGCCTTGGGTACCACGGCCAGTAAAGACGGCATGAGTAGTGCGAACTCCGGTGTCGAGGACATAGATGTCGACTCCAGCACCGAGCTGAGTGTTGTTGAAAGAGTAAGTGAAGTCCTGGCCTTGAGGGTTTCCAGATGCGCCAGCATCGCTCGAGATGCGCTGCAGGCCCCAAGGAGCATTGGATTTCGTCTCAACAAATGACTGGACTGAGACCTTCTCCTCGACAATGTTGACTTCAGCAAAGTTTTTCTTCAAATAATTTGCGTGAACATCGCACATTGTGAATTTCAGAACAGTGATGTAGCTGTTGTTGGATTTCCACAGATTCAGCTTATCTCCTTGACCCTCAAGCTCGAGCTCCTTGATGTAGTGCTCCACGCCACGGAATTCAGCGGTCTCATTGCGCATGAAAGTAATGATGTAGTCTTTGACGTCGGTGGAGTGGTTGCCGAATTTGGAGACCTTGTTGCTGATGAGGCCTTCACCGGCGGCGAGAACAGTAGAGGCGAGGGTCAGAAGACCTGTGATGGCGAAGGTAGTCCTCATGTTGGATTATTTACTGGATCCTGATCCGGTAATAGATGTGAATGAGCGTGTGGCCGTCCTGGTGGGAAAGAGTGGACTGTATAAAGCACTACTAGATGTCAGTGTTTGTTGTGTAAGACTCAGTAGCCAGCGATAATAACGCGCAATGAAACAGGCAAGAACCCCGCCCAGGCGCGAAGGCACTCAAGAGGGCAACGGGGATTTGATGATGCGCAAGCCAGACGAAGTTGAGACACCTTGTGGCCGTGTACCACGAGATGTGGGGTAATTAAGGCGAAGTGACAGGCAGGGCGAAGTGACAGGCAGCCACAGCAGCCTTAGACAATCGAAACCTGAGGACTTACATCAACACGCAAGCTGCGATGGCTGGTAAAATCCTGTGTCAGACGGAACAGGTATGAGGAGCTGCGCGTTTGAGCCAAGACGTGCACAGCACGCTTTTGAGGTGAAAGAGGATACGGCGGTAAGAAAAAGTCTCAAGTCGAGGAGCGAAGTGAAGGAAGCGAGAGAAGCTGTCAAAAGAAGGTTGACTGCTAAAGGATAGGCACGCCTAAAGAATGAAGGTGAGTGCCGTATAAAGAAAGGAACTGTTTAAAGGCTGTGGAGGGAAGGAAGAACCAGGGCTGGGTGGAAGGAAGAGCATGGGGCTCCGCTCATGTACTCGTCACCCGCTTCCAGGCCACGAGCATCAAGCTCAGCGAAGAGTCGTCTGCATTTGAAACAGCTTGGCGGCCGGCTGGCTCCCGCGTTCGACCATGCCCATTTCGCTAGCGGCGCCCGCTAGCCAAGGCCGCTGGTCTGCTTCAGGCTCTCAAATGGGAACAGCGGTGGCACTGGTGGAGCGCGGCGGGCGAGTCCGAGTGCACGATTGGGGCCTCAGGAGATTTGTGCGAAGAAGAGCTGTTTGGCAGACGAAGATCGAGGGCATCTCCAGGACGCGCGCACCGGCACTGGCGCCCATGGCGCTGGCTGTGGCGCCTCGTACAGAGGTACATGCGTGTACACAAATTTCAGCAAACGCTCGCCAACGAATATGGGCGCACAACAAGAAGTCTAAGACCTGTGAGCCTCAGGGTCAGCACGCTGATTGGCTGTGTTAACCTGAAACATGAGAGCTTGCGAAGCGACCAAACTCGGTAAGCGCCATGAGCGACTCCACCGCTCGCATAAACCGCCATTCAACCACACCAAGCTCAGTGACGCACGGTCAAGGGGTCCCCGGCGCGTCCAAGATTCATGCGCCAGCGAAACCAAACTCGTGGCGTCCAACATGCCTAAATACGACTGAGCCACTGGCATACTGTGGCACACGGCCGGCCTTCGACCCTGATTCGACCTATTATTGCTGCCGGAGTACCGTGCGGTCTTTTGACACGACCCGATTTCATAGCGGCGAGCCGTCAGATCCATGGGAGATCAAACATTCTGGGGCCACCCAAGAGCCACATACGTGGTGGCGGGCGTTTCACCGCTGATTAAAGGCGAGGAGGAGTTGATATTCTCGGCTTCAAAGCTGTAGGCATGACTTGCAGTTGCAGCCGTGACCACGTTTTTCCATATGGTTCAGGTTTACGCGAACGCCTGCGGCCGTGATTTGGAGCACGTACGCAGCACTGTTACAGAACCGTTGTCGTTCTCTGGGGTCACCAAAAGCTTGGCTCCGACATCATTTCCGTTGCCATAAGCCTCATGGATTTCTTGCATGACAAACATGTCTCACAAGCATTGACGACTGCTAGCCATCACCTGTCATTCAGCATGGCATGAATGTGTCGGAAACAGATCTTATGCTACTGAAAACATCTCTCTGAAAACAGAGTGACGTTGTTTGAGGATTCTCAATGGCCTGAACTGCGCCTCATCAATACCAGGCACATGGACATCTCCAAGTGACGATCCTAGCCTTCATCATACCAGCAATCTGCCTGCGCCGCTTCGCTTAACAAGAGAAGTAATGTTCCTCCGTCGATGGCCCACATTTCCATCAATTCCCCGAGTACGGTGCGGATGCAGGAGCGGTGTGTGTCGTTTGTAATTTGGACACGCCCTGTCCCTGTCGCAAAAGTAACGCAACTTCCGTGCTGATTGACCTTGTCAGCTATCTGCGTCGAACCATGAGAGGGCGTGCGTTGTGAATATCACAAAGTGAATTGGTACAATGAGAATATACAACTATTGAACTCCACCAGTCTAGCGTCGTCTGACCCAAAAGCGCGATTTTGGGTCTCCTCGGTTTAACGTCTCAGCGACTGCTGATCAAACTGACATTGCAGGCTAGACCTCCTCATCGCTCTCATCGCCCAGCAATTCACCTTCATCAGGGTCAACAACCGCGTAGTCGCCCCTGCCTCTCGCGAACGAGCTTCTGCTCGTGTAAGTGCGCCCGCCGTATCCACCGCCGCCTCTACCACCGGACACCATTCTCCACAGGCTACCAACGAGCATCGGAATAGCAGCGATAACAGCTACAAGCCCACTGACAGCAGCCACTGGGTACTTGATCCAGGGCGCGTCAGAGTCGAATCCACTCCCAGAGGACTCACCCAGGCGGATAGCACCAAACTTGCCCATTCCGCTCCAGTTCTTCCAGACATAATATCCAATGCCACCGGCCGCTGCGAAGGGTAGGACGATAGCGAGGAAAAGGGCAAAGCCACCAATACCGTGCTTCTTCTCAAATTCTTCTTCGAAGCCGGGGCAAGGGTGGACCGTGCCCACATGGTCAAATTCTTGGCCACCCTCGCAAGTCGAAAGGGGGATCTTACGGTAAGGACTGTTGTCCCAGTATTCGCGGGCGCCCTTCGCGCAAACAGCCTTGGGGTCTTCGAGGGTGAGGCCGTTGATGAGCTTACATTCGCCACCGGGCTGGCGTTCATAGTTGTAAGCACACTCAAAATCGCGACGTGTACAGGTGCAGTTGCGCTGAATCTCGTGCATGTGGTCGATGCGCTCGCCGTTCCTGCATTTGGCATCGCGCTTCTTGCGGTGGTACTCTGCAACATGTCCGAATAGACACTGCTGGTCGTCTTGCATAGGGTGTTGAGGCACCCATAGATCGTAATCGCCGCTTCCAGGATTCTTCTCGTCCAGATTACATTTCTTGGAGAACTCTTCTAGACCGGAAAAGTCGACATTGATAGCAACGAGTTCCTTGCCATCCTTGCCCCACAAGAGGAAGTTAAGTGACGTGTCGCTAGGAACTGTTGTAATAGCGTCGATCCGAACAGCATGTTCAGCGAATTTGTAAAGGGTCCATTTGTCGCCGCTGTCGAGTGAGTAGTACAGGTGATCCGTATCCTCACCACGGCGGACGATCACAATGACTGAGCCCTGGTCACCAAATTCCCAGGCGTAGGCACCCTTTTTGATCTCCTTCCAGGTGAGACCAGCATCAGTCGTCATAAAGGTACTGGCTTCGCCAAGCGTACCCAGTTCTGAGCCGACATTTCCCACGCCAAGCATTAGGCCAACCGCTGTTGGAGAAGAGTAGGTCTCACGAGCATCTGAGCGTTCTGTGTAGCCGTGGATGTGAAGACCGCATTTCTCGGGGTTGGACACGTCGCAAGAGTAGCTCTTACCATCCGAGTCCTTCGCTGGTGCATCAAGCGGAGTCCACTCAGCGCCATCGTTGTGGGTGATTCGAGTCTGCTTCCTCTTCTTGGCACCGTTGTTGACCTCGTCAATGTTGACAACAACGTTCGCCAACGCAACACCTTCCAGACCCTGCATCTTCTCGAAGTCAACATACCCCTCAGTGTTGCGGTTGACACCATTGAGACTCATAACGTAGGATGTACCGTTGCTGTTACTCTTGATGATAGAGCCATATTCCTGGTCTGGGCGTGGGTTGACAGTGACATGAAGGAAGATAGCGTGGGTAGAACTATCAAGGACAGTATACGCTGTCTGGTGGTCGACGTTGAACTTTGGAGGGAACTTGGCTTCCGCAAAGTGATTGGCGTCCAGACTGGCCGACAGCTCTAAGGTCTTGCCATCCTTGCCCTTGGTAGCAACAATGATGAATTCGGACATGGTTGCGAATTCCACAACAGAATCGAACTTGACATCCTTCTTCTTGAACCAGTCGTCACTCGAGATGAGCTCTACAGGAGCGCCCATCTCTTCTTTGGTATGCTGCTCGCAGAAGACCTGTTCTTCCTTAACGTCGCGACCGGCTTCGCGCCACACGAAGGCACATTTCTTCACGTAAGGGAGCATAGCTTCCCAACTACCAGAGACTCCATTCTTTTGTGACACGTACGAGACAGTATGGCAATCCTTATCGCCTAGCTTCTCGCAGTGTTCACCACCAAGCCATATGAGCCAACCTTTCTGGCTCGGGTGAAATTGCAAGATTTGGAGCATTTGCGTGTTCGGCATGACGGGTGCTTCAAAGCTGTGAATGCTGTCCTTCAAGCCCCGGTCTTCCGAATAATACACCTTCTTCGACGCTGTCAAGAAGTAGACATAGTTATTCTCATAGGTGTGAGGATAGATCCGGACAATCTCTTCGTCAACTGCCTTCTTCCATTTCTTGCCATGATCGTGAGTGATGTAAGCTTCGCGCTCAGACGTCAGCAAGACAATGGTCTCGTCGCGGTCTCTCGCGTTGTCGCTGTCTTTCCTATTCTGAGGGTCCCGCTCCAGGTAGTAATGTTCCATGAAGTTGCTGCCCTTAAACTTAGTGATCTCGTGAGTGATCTTGTCGCTCTTTGGTGGTGGCCTTTCGGCCTCGTCGCATGGCCTTTCGACCTCCTTGTCACGCTCAGTTTCGCCTTTGCACTGATTGCCAGGAATCTTCCTCCAACCGGAGCTGCCCTTGTAGGTCTTGGCGTTGCCCTCACAAGCGCCCTTGGGAAGACTGACTTGATCAGAAGGCTCACACTTCTTATCCTTGCCCTCACCACTAGGTGTGAAGTTGACGTCACATTCGTAGTCTCTGACGGTGTCGCAATCGCAGGGCTCAAAGTGTGGCGTAGGATCCTTGAACGGCTCGGATACGAAGCAGTCGGCATCCCACTTGCGCCTCTTGAACAGCTGCTTATGACCCATGACACAACTCGGCTTTCCGTCATCTTCCTTGCGAACGGACCATTCCTCGAAATCCTTGTCTTCACATTTGCGCTCATGTAGTTCGGAGAAGTCGAGATGAATAATGACATGCTCGCGACCGCCACCATCCTTCTTCTTGGATGCATAGAGCATGAACTTTTGACTCGTTGAGTCTGGCAGAGTGGTGAGCTCACGGGCGCGAAATTTGTAGCCAATGTCGATCGCCTTCCAAGAATCCTTGCGTCCGTGCTTGAGGGAATACATGACCTTGTCGGTGTCACCTTCATCGAAAACCGCAACTAGGATCGAGCCTTGGTCGCCAAATTCGTATTTATGGGCTTCTTCGAGTGCCAGCTCCCAAGTCAGTCCAGCATCATCCGAGACGTACAGATCGCCGTCAGTATACTTGCCCAGCTGGTCCCCGGTGTTGCCCACACCCATGACCATGCCGGGGGCTAAGCTGGAGAAAACACGACCACTGTTGTGCAGATTCGTCACCGAGTGGAGGTGTAGTTCCTTATCGCTATCCTTGATACGCAGCTTCTCGAAGGTCCTGCCGTCATCGAAGCTGATTTTGGATTTCAGCTTCTTTCCAGACCCCTTCTTCTCATAGTCTTTCCAGTTATCAACAACGTTAATCATAACCACACCCTGTATGTTGGCAATCTTCTCGAAGTCCACGAAACCTCGCTCGTTGCGATTCATGTGCTCGACGTTCTTCGTGAAGTATGTGCCATTCGAATTGCTCGTGTAAAGTGTGCCCATTGCTGTGTACTTGGAGGTCATAACATCGACCTGGATGCTGTAATTCGTTGATTCGAGGATTGTGTATGCGTCTTGCTCGACTTTGTGGTCGCCAAACTCAGCATGATGCCAGGTCTCGGTGTCGGTCGTAATGTAGAGTGTGAGTTCGCTCGAGTGATCGGCCTTCGCAGCAGCAACAATGTAGCCTTTCACAGCTGCCATGTTTGCCATCCCTTGCACAGTACGTCCAGAAGACATGACCGGCTCATCGAAGTCTTTGAAGTAGCTGTGAATGTCAATCAGCACCTGCCCTGTTAAGAGTATGTCGTCGCGACTTACTTGTCAGATATCAACAGTCTGAAGTCCTTCGTTCTATCGGAATATTTGCCTCGCGTGATACACAGTATGCGGTCATCATGCTTCTCGCTGTCCATGAGAAACCGCTCGGAACCCTTCGCCCATTGACACATGCGGCGATCCTCTATAAGAGGCTTTGGTTTTGTTTTGAAGCCATCAGTGGTGTAGTATGTGCGTCCGAGACATGGCGCAGTGAAGCAGTTGTCAATCTCGTTAACCAAGAGCTTTTTATTGTCTGTTGCGTGCCAGTTCAGGGGCGCTTCTGGCGAAGGCGGCAGCTCGGTCTCGAAAGAACTCCAGGTCTTTCCCTGATCATAGGTGATCCAGTGTTTTGTCTCGCCCAGCACAGTGGCAACCTTGTTGTCGTACGGGTTCTTGATAATCCCAAGTCCGTTCAATTCTTTCTCCTGCTTCCAACCCTTGCCAGCATCTTCTGATCTCCATATTCTCCCGCTCTCGAGCTCCTGTAATAATGCGACCGCAGAATCGTCGAAGTAGAGGACGTTTACGATCTCGTCCTTGAACGGGGTGGTCTCGAAGTACGGCGCGTCCTTCTTGGCGAGGATAGATGGCGCAAGCGCCAGTAATGCCGGCAGCAGCAGGCCTGTGTTATACCTCATACTGCATAGAGGCGATAATGACTGTGGATGGTGAAGGATGGATGGATGTGTGCTTATTTGACAGCTGGCTGCTTGCCGTCTGCAGCCTTGTCAAGCTGAAGGCGACGGCTTGGCGCTACTGAAACAGGACGCGACGCAACGGGGCTGCGGCAACGCTTGGATGACGTGCGATAGGATATTACAAACGTGAAACACACAGTCTACAAGCTGATGCGACGAGAGAGACGAAACACGCTTGATAAACAATACTACTTAAGCAAATGTCGGTCGCTCAAGTTGCTCCTGCTTTCGGTGACGCGCGGAGCTTCGGGAACCGTCCGCAATCACCATCCCTGTCATGCTGTCATCGGGCTTGCCCAAGCAAGCACGCGACGGAGCTATCAGTGGCATTGTCAACATTGTATCAAAGCAGCAACTGTAAGCTTCTTGTGTTCTCGCAAACCAGCTATGACGCCTTGGTCTATTCGAATTTCTCCTGCGACAGCCATGTCTTTGGTGTTCTCCGCTACTTATCATTAAATGATGCCTAGTAGCTGTGTTTACTGCTCAGGGTTCGCAGATCTACCTTCCGATCAGACTCATAGCTCACCTCTCAACGACTGCGGGAAGCCCTATGGTGAAATCAGTGAATCGAGCTGACAGATTGACTTTGCTGGGTTGTGTTGGGCCTTTGTGTGTGTGGTTCAATGACGGGCGATAACGGACATACGAAAGTAAGAAGATGCTGTACGCTGAGGAGCTATTAGTGACGTTACTGATGAGCGACATCGTTCCTGAATGGAACCTCAAGCTATTGAATTCCAGTACTTATGATATCTGGCGATGGGTCAAATGGCGGGGGAGGTACTCTGAGAATTGTGGCGTGAGAATGCACTCAACAGCTCGAGCCGCCACGACTCCACGACGGATGAGAGCCAAGCCTGCAGAGAAAAGCATTCTTAGTATTTTTTTAGAGCACTGACTGTACGACTAGCCACAAATTGCTAAATCTCGACATACTCAGCGGTAATATTGTGCCAAGGATGTGCCGTGGGCGCTTCGAGAGCGAATGGCCAATGCTCATTGGCGCGTTGTCCAGGATCCATTTCGAGACTGAACTGTGCCTCCCTCACGATTATTTCTACCATGGTAGATGGCTGTGGATCCTGTGGAGGACTTATGGAGCTGTCTTTTTAAATTCAAGGCTTCCCGAGTGATGGTACCTGTGTACATACTCCTTTCCAGGCATTGTCGCCCACAGGTTCGCAACAATGTCACTTGAAGTTGATCCCCATCTGATTAAATATGGAGTCTGGTGAGTATTGATAGTATCTTTCGAAAAGCTTTGCTTAGACGGTTCAGGACGAATCTTGCCCATGGGCCCGTCATGGGCAAGACTATAACAACCGATACTCAGAGCGGTAACATTATAGTCGCCTTACTAGCAGTGCTTTCGACGTTAGGTATTGATGCCCTGGCAACACCTCGACTAGACTAACACACGCTAGCAACTGCGCATCTTTGGCACTTAATAACGTTTCTGATTCATCAAGTGAGGGCTACTGGGCGTCCCCAAGATGCTCTCTTCCGACAACAACAAGCTCTCTTGCGCACACTACCATCACCTAGTTCGGTCATGGCTGATACCATCAAGCTGTGGTGGGCTTGGAGAAATAAAGCCAAGCGACCCTTTCTGCGGTCACTGGTCCTTCTTGTGATTGCCATTCTCTTCACGATAGGGACAGGTACAGCTAGCGTTTTCTCGTCCCTTGTAGTGGACACAAAGGATTTGGAGGTACTAGTCAAGAGTCGTGGCTGTGGGTGGGCACATCCAGCGCGCATGTTCAACAACGGCATGTTGTGGCCTGTGAAGAACGTAGCCGACCCCTATGCGAAGATTTGTTACAACGCTGGAACGACAGAAGCTGCTTCCCAACTTTTATCAACATGCAATAACATGGCCCAGCGCAGGTTGCCTTTCAATACGAGTCGAGTCCCTTGTCCATTCGAGAAGAACGCTTGCCACCCAGGCCTGGATTCAGTTAGATACGACACTGGGCTTATGGACGTTGGGTCTTCTTTCGGATTCAACCTCGAGGCATCTAGTGGAGTCAAGTTTCGTCGAGCCATGACTTGCTCACTCATGGCCTACAATTCAGAGTACAACGGTGGCGTCCCCTGGGATGCTCAAGTAGATGGATCTGAAGCCCCAAAAGATCCTTGGTATGGCTCAGAAGAGACTTCATCAACAAACTCGCTCTCCTTAGTATTTCTATATGGACCACGAGGTGCGAGTGGTGGCTCGTTGGAAAATGTAACCTGGGCCTATAGCAAAGTCATGGCCCTTGCGCGTGAGGAACAGGGATATTCGATATCGTAAGCAGTACCCTGTCTGATACATGTGCTTCGCTAACATAGAATCAGCACGATTTCAAACTGGACCAATCCATTGGCACCAGTGATTCACGGCTTCGATCCACGCCCCGAACTTCGCCGTGACAACACAACGCTCACAATGATCTTTGTTGGTCTCAACGGCGTCAAATACCAACGCAAAGTTTACGACCCTCTCTTTAATGCCACCCAGGCTCTGAATGCCACGGTTCGAATCAGCGACGGTACTCAACGGCCAGCCACAATGTATAGAGCATCAAAGATAGCTAGAGCACTTGCATGCCAGGAACAAGTAAGTCACAAGACATTCAGGTATTGGCTTTTTCTGACCTTGTAGTATCAATTTTGCTACCGGCTTCCTTCCGGTCAAGACGAGTGCACCGAACTCGGTGAATTACCGCTAAGCGTCTGGTTGGGAAGTCTGCCTTCGCCGCCGCACATCGACTTCAGCGCTTTCCCAAATGCAAACGAGATGCAAAAGACACTAATCAGGCTGATTTCAACTTCCGCATACGTATTCAACATTGAGAACGTTGCCAAAGACTTTGAAGCCCGATCGATTGAAGACCGAGACAATGAAAAAGGACTGCCACAAGATCAATGGCTCAATGAGTTGTCGCGGTGGCAGAAGCAGATTCTCGCATCGCTACAAGTCACTGTTAGAGACTACTCTCTAGGCCCTTGGAGACGCGACAAGGCCTACCCCTATTTCTACTCACCTAGCACCGAGGCAGAGGAGCAGCTTTGTGGGATGCAGAAAGTGAAAAAGAACGGTTCCGTGGTCAACATCAACGTCTTCGGTCTTTCTTTCATCATCGCCTTCTCCGTTCTGGTAGCTCTGCTCGACATCTTCATACTCAAGTTCATGATCTACCTCAGCAAGTTCCGTGCCGCACTCAATCCGCGCATCGACCGCTGGATCCAAGACGGCATCTGGCAATTGCAACGAAGAGCGTACGAAGGCGAAGGCTACCATGGCTGGACTGACCTGGAGGCCGATATACCGCTCACGACTGAGGATAAGCTCAAGGATCTACCCATCCTATGGCTTCCAAGCAAAAGTCCTGACTTAAGCCAAGATCGTACATAGAGTTAACGAATGAGTCGCTGTGGAGGGCGAAGCTGGCGATCTTAATAATAGAGCGACTTATACACATGCGCAAACTTGGATTTAAATGAATATATTTTGATGACAGATTATATACCCTGTGCAGATCCTGGCGTGCTCCCTGCATGTTCACTAACTGACGGTGTTTTACCAATGTCTACTTTCCTTTTACACGTGAAGGAGTCGTGGCAGACGTACATGCGTCGCGCAAGAAAGTATCAGGTGAGCGACAGGGCGCTATAAAGGAAGGCGCCAAAGCCACAAAAAAGTGCTTCTTGCATCTATCCTTACTGAGAAGAGCCGCTCTTACTCTGATGGTCTTCACATTGCAGAACCTACGGCATGCAAAGCTGGCGTTCCTGCTGTTGTGTGCCCAAATCTGGAGGATTCCTGGAAAGTCGCATATGACATTGACATGCATGAGTAAAATGGCATACAGGGATGGATTGCACATCAGTGCTGCGGCTGACAGTGCCTAAAGAGTCAACACTCCACCATCCAACCTATCTTAGTGATGAACAAGCTTGGCTAGAGCTAGCACGTCTCTCTGCATTGCCGACGAACATATCATTCCGAATATGCTGATGCATGATGTGGATCACACTGCAGACACCGGCATCCTCATGCGCGGCAGTGATGGTCTAATCGCGGCTATACGCGCAAGACGTCATTCTGTTGACGGAAGATTAGATATACATCCGCTTTCGAGTGGTCTCAAATCCCAATAGAAATATGAGATTGCATATGAATCTTCAGGACAAACGCACACAGAAATAACACCTTCGCCTTGCGTCAGGGCATACGTCAGTGTCCAAAGGCCACCAGGTTGTATGATGCGATACTGAACCTTATGCGACCTATGAAATGCAATTCGTTCAACCACGCCTCATCAAATAGTTTGCAACATCTGCTAAGTGGTCTTTTGCAAACGGATGCGATTTATCAAGATAAACTTGGCTTGACGGCAAAACTTAAACTTCCGAAGGTAGGTTTTTCCGGTGCCAGAACGAAAGATCTAATAGGCTCGCTTGGGGGGGGGGGGGGCGAGGTCCAAATCTTGGGTTGGATTGCTAGTTTGCTTTTGGGTGGCCAGGAATAGTGGGCAAAAGTGAAAGGGACCTTGCGGAGTTGCAGGCGAATGATATTCTCTGGTTAGTCAAAGGAGCTGTAGCATAGATACTCACCACAAAGACTTTATTGAAGACACGAACGTGCATAGAATAGCATCCCACGAAGGCCTGAACCAGATCAGCTTTACGGTAACATATTGCATTTCATTACCATACTTGGTTCAACTATCGTTCCATATCAAGGCCATTTACGCGTAAGGCTACCTGCTTCGCTCTTGTACAATGTTAACAACGCCCAGAACTCCGCTTTTCGCACCGTCAATGAATATGCACATTAAGCAAGCCACGTTACCGAAGAGTATCCGGATATCCATCTTAGATGAAGATATCCAGCTCATGCCTTCTTGTGTTTTCTTCCTCGAATGCTGGGTAAGCAGGCACCATTGCGTCAGCTGACTGCACATACGCATCGTTGTAGATCCTCCAGTACGGTTGTCGGACCTTACGTGCAGGATGGAAGAGTCCAGCCCAGACGTAGTTCATGACGAGGGGTGTGCCGACAGCATTGCGAATACCTTCGATGGCCTCAACGATACGGTCGATAACGTGTGGACTGGTTTCGAATAGGTTGGGCCACAGCAGGTTCAGCAAATGGATCATCGCATCTTCACAATCCAAACCAACACAGCCAAGAGCAACATGCTTGACGACGGATGCTGCCGTTTGACGATGAACTTGATCACGGTCGATCAGAGCATCCTCGAGAAGAGGAGTGATAGCATAAACGTAGTCCTTAGCCATCTCACCAATATACTCGAACATGAAAGACAGTGACTTGAGCACACCATTCTGGACGTTGAGTTCTGGTACTCGATACTCGTTCATCAAGGCAGGCAGGACCGTAAAGGGAGCGCAAGTTTCAGCGACAATACCAATCGCGACAGCGGTACAGACACGAGACTGACGTTCTTGGACGCGCAGATTTCCGAGAAGCGTGGCCAGCACATCCTGAGGACCGATGGCCTTCGCAATGTAACCGAATGTGTTGTTGGCAGCACGTCGGATGCCCTTCTTGTGTGCCTTCAGCATGTCCAAGAGCTCGAAGCAGATTCGCATCCATTCGCGAGGGTTGACATAGTTGGCGCCACGATCTGCGATACGACCCACAAGATCGATGGTATTTTCCTGCACCTTCTCGTGTCGGTTACGAAGAATAGGTGTGAGTCGAGGTAAAAGATCCTTAATAGGAGGTTGCATGGCGTGGAGACCAACGACAGTGACGATGGCACGGAGAGCGCCCAGAATGGAGCCAAGAACCTCTGGGTACTCTTCACCAAGGTACTCATAAAGCGCTTGAGCAAGCTTAATCAGCTGCGGATCCTCATCGCATTTTTGCATGACGAATGTGATACGCGAGATCAAGTCTGCAGCTTGCTGTCGTACAGTTGCCGATTTGTTGTTGAGACGAGCGAGAACCGTAGCGACAATCTGCGGGAGGTAAGTCTTTGTACGCTCGCCCAGTGCGTTGACAACGGTAGCGAAACCGTCAATGACAATAGGGTCTTCGATGGTCTGATCTTGGAATGCAACCAGGACACCATCAATCAGCTGCTCCTCCAATCGCTGGTCGACGTCGTGAGCACCGAGTGTGCTGATGACCTTGTCGACAGTCTCCACTGTCATCTTGCGGTACGCCTCGTTCTCATCTTTCATGTTGTTGACGATTCGGCCAACAATTTCAGCAACACCTGCCTTTTGAGCAAGGTCTACAGTGGTGTCTACAACTTGGCGATAGTTGCGCTTGTCGAGAGCCATACGGCGTACCCAGAAGTGCTTGAAGAATTCTGGTAGCACATTATCCTTCAGGTATACAGGAGTGACGCCTGCAGTGTTCGAGCATTGGGATACAACCTTCAGCACAACTTTCTTCATCTCCTCATCTGGCGACTGGAATTCACGAATGACGATCTCCATGATCTGGCTGGTATAGTAATTCGAGTACTCCTCGTCCATAAGTGGGATGACATAACCGACAGCTTTCAGGAAGGAAGCCAGAGCCTTGCCACGCTGTCGTCGGGCTCCTGTCCAAAGTGGGTTGAGAATGTCGTCGAAAGACTCAATACCGTATGGACTAGCGGCTTCGGCGAGAGCGGCGAGAGCAAGAGCTGTCACCATGCGAACCTTTGGCTGCTCATCGTTCAGGTTTTCTCCAATGCACTCAACGAGACCCTTGAGATGGGGCAAAATAGCGCATCCCATCAGGATGGGAATCTGCTGCACAATCTTCACACCAGTGTGACGGGCGTGCCACGACTTCTTCGATCTGCACACAGCACGGAGGAAAGGCAGAAGAGCGGGAATGCCGAGGGCGGATGCAACAACAGCAAAAGCTCGAGCTGTGGTGTTACGTACGTACTCGTCCTGGTGATCCAGATCTGGACGCATCGTACTGATCATATGCGCGAGACCAGCAGCCTTTGCGAGATTCGAAATGATTTCCCGACCCTCTACTCGTGCATAGTAGTCTTGGTCGATGAGTAGCGGCTCAATGACTACAAGGATCTTGTGCACATACGGTCGGACAAGGTCGTCAAGCTTGTAGAGCACGCGATCAATGACCTTGACGAGCAAGTGACGCTCCTGGTCCTCCAAAGTGCGTTCCATCAAGAGAGGCAAGATTTGGTTGAACAGAGCTCCTGCTCCGAATTGACGAGCATTGTCGGTGAGCTGTCGTAGTGCAGTCTTTCTCATGGGTGGTGTGCCGTTCTTGACCTTCAATAGAAGGCGCATGATCTTACGTTCTTTCAGCTCCTCTACTGTCATCTCATTCTCGTCAGCTCCATCAGTGAGCTTGCCGAAGTACTTCATGTCCTCATTCTTGAAGAATTGCAGGTCGCCAACGCCAGGGATCTCGGTTGGCAGCTGCTTGCCCATAGCTGCCAAACTGTTGTCAGCTTCTGGAATCAAGAAGCCTTGATATCCGGTAGGCAGCTGTGGTACGCCCACCGGTCGGCGTACGGGCTCGTGTCCTGGCGGTGGTTCAAGCACCTTGTAACCCTCGGATTCACCAGGCAGCATCATATCAAGCATCTCGTCGGACAGCGGAGCATTACGACTGGAGATGTCTGTGCCAAATGTGTATGCAGGCATTGCGGGCCGCGCGCCGTTCGCGCCTGTAGCCGGTGCAGGTGTTGCGCCACTCGAAGGTGCGACAGCCGTGGTATCCCATCGCGATCGCACAGGGGCCTTCTGTTCCTCGGATCCGGTTTCCCATCTTGATTTCTTGACTTCTGGTTCCTGTTTGACCTCTGTCTTAACGACTGCGACTTCATCGTTTGCACCTTCGTCCCATCTTCTCCTCTTGCGCTTCTTCTCCATGGGAGGAGTCTTGTCGCCATTTACTGCTGCTGGGGCATCGTCCTTGAGTGTAGGTTTGTGATCCAGCACTTCGCTGCCGCCGTTCTTTTCCTTCTCTTCGATAGCTCTTCGGACGCGCTCCTCCTCGCGCTCGAGTTGTCGCTCTGCCATCACCTCCTTGTATGTCGCACCTTCACTTTGTCCGTCTTTCGCAAAGGCATCGGCGCGTTCTGGCGATAGCCTACGGTCGAACCTCCTTCGCTGATAATCTGTCTCGCGTGAGGCGATTTGTGCCTGCTTCTCGCGGCTATCGAGGATATCCGCCTCTGCAGTGTCGCCATGCGCGAACTCGTTGAGCATGTCCTTTGATGCTGTGTATTGTCCGACCAGCGACCGCCCGTTGAGTCCTACATCCTCCATATCATCATCTCCATCCGCGGCGGCGATGGACAGGTTGTAACCGGACATGTCTCCACTTCCATAGAGTTCGGAATCCTGTGCCTCACTCAGGGACTGCTTGCCCGACGAGGCCCCGTCAGAGGCGCCAATAGCCCTGGAGCTCTTTCCTGTGCGCGGACCAGGCATCGTGTTGCGCGTTGTTTGACGGTGAGGTGGGGTGTGGAGATGCCGTCGTCTCTGGAACTTTTGCTCAGTGTAGAGCTTCTGACAAGCTTCTTGGCGCGGAAGGCGCGCTAGCGTGAGGCGCGACTCCAGCCCTGGAGGTTTCCACGACGGTCACGTGCAACATAGATCATTCACTCCCATTGCGACAATCGCGTTGATGGCAAAGTCATCGCTACAGCTATGTGCACCTTGGCTTAGCAAAGAGCCTATCTGTGAATTCGGAAGACAACGAACGTTGCAGACCGCTGCACGGTCAGGTGCTTTCATCTTCGCACGCCTACAGGGCTGGTAGATGCAACATGAGTTCAGCTAAACACCAGATCCCAAACAGCTCATGCAAAAGTCAAAGGCCTATCTCAATTAGGGCTGAAAGTAAGCTATTGTGCTAGAATGCGCACGCCACGAAGGCTGGCAAGCCTGAATATCGGCAGCCACCCCGGCAGTAGTTAATTTGTACATACCGCAGCTCCGTCACCACCTAACTCTCCGCGGCACAGCTGATGATGCACGCTACTTGCCGTGGTTCCGTTCGTTACCATAAGCTGCGGCAAGCGTATAATGCTTGCTTCCACTGGTCGTGAGAGGCTTACCTTTTGACCAGCCACTCGTTCTTAACTTCTAACACCACTGCTAGGGCATTCCGTATCTCCCTGGAGATACAGTAGACTGGATGTTGGGCACCAGGCAACGTAGAACAACAATGCGCATCTCGCAACCAGGACGACAGTGCGACGTTGAGACGCAGTAAGCCGTTTAGTGATGTCAATTGCTCTCCCGTGCTCTTGATGTGCGCTGTGAATGCGGCGTGGTTCAAATTTGGATCGCCGGCAGCAGCGCCGCTGCATCAGCGGATTCGTAACCTTATCCATGGGTAATCCACCTCTCGTGACTTTGACCGGCCATCCAAATACGATTTGGTGCAAGCGTTGGAGCGTTCACGTATTCCTAGCGTTTATTTTTGGAACCGTTCACTGGCGAGCCGAGCGATAGATGACAACACAACCTCGAAAACTCCGTGCAGCAACGAATGAGCAACCCCGCCTGTCGTGTAAAGTGAGCTAATGTTGACTCGCACGGTCTGCGTCTATGAAACGGTCCCTCTAAGTCTTGTGTAGCCGCGATAATGCTGGTGGGCTGGACGTGCAACCCCAGCCCTCGTGTCAGGGTGCCCTAACGGTGGCATTGCGATTGCAGATAATCACGATGTTGTCCCACGCCGTTGCGAGGCAATAATTTTCTTACGCCGCCCTATTGTTTTGCTTGGTTCTGCATTTGCTGCTGCCCTCAATTCACTCGTTCAGTTTCTTGTTCTTACAATTGTTGGCGGCTGGCGTTCCAATAGCGGTGCTCCACAATGGCCATGTTAGCGCCCGAGCCTGACCTGTCCCAGCATCCTGCTCTCCGTCATCCTCGACCAGTCACGAGAGATACTGCGAAGGCACAGCGCATGCTGGGCCTGATTGCTGAATCAGAAGAAACGAGGCTTCACCGGGAGAAGTCCATTACTACGAGATGGCTGGAGAGACCACTCTACGCGCATCTGGATGTTTCGGATGTGGAGTCTGAAAAAGAGACCGATGACGACTCACCTCGAGCCCTCGAGGCACCCAAGACCCACACACGCCAGTAAGTCGCTTTCCACCTTTCTCCAATCCCTACCTTCTCCGCTTTTCACCCTCGACATCTTCGAGATGGAATGGAGACATTCAACTTTTGATTTTGAGCAGTCGTCAAGCCTTTCGCTTTTCGACGAGTTCATGCCATCCACCACGCCCCAGACACGTGCTAATCCAGCCTCTTCCAATAGAGACAGCCACGTAACCAAGGAATACGATATCTCACCTGAGGTACCACAGAAGCAATGGATCAAACCAGAGCGACCGTCGCCAGCGTCCTTCGATTCAGTCGAAGCCGTAGAAAAGCTTGCTGAGCCTAAAGTCAACAAGCTCGAGAAATCATTCGACATCAAGCGCGTAGAGACGACAGACTGGATGCCGCCATCCTACAATCCCGAAGAGATACAATCCATAGCTTCGTATTCGTCGTCACCGGAATGGGCGGCTTTGTCGAATACCCTCAAGCAGAATGCTCGCCAGCAACGCCCAATGTCACTGCAGCTGAACAATCCCAACCTTCTCGCAAAGCCCACCTTATCTTCGGTTCCTAGCTTCTCGTCATTCGGCAAGGGCGAGCCAGATCTTCGCCTCATACACCCCCAGACATGGGCTGCCCCTCCGGCAAATCCGGAGCAACCGATGCGGTCACAGCGTACAGAATCCTACGACTCAGGGCGTGAAAGCTTTGAGTCAATCGAGAAGCCATGGCTGGAGGGCAGGCCCCGGCCTGTGTCCTTCGCAGCATACCACACTCGCAACCGATCGAAAACAAAGATTGCTTCGTCGCGAAGCTCCAGGCTGAATAGCTACCCGAACTTTTCGCGTAAGATGTCTGGTGAGAACCCAGGTATCTTAGTCAACGAGCACATCGATCAGGGCACGTCGAATGGTACACAAGATACTGTCTACGCAAGAGACACTTTTGTAGAGTCTCCTGAGCCCATGTCGACACCAACCTTCGCTCGCAAGAACACGTTCGAACGCCTTGGAGGCAGGATGCTAGATGATGAGGAGAAAGCACTTGAAAAGGAGAAGGCAGCTAAAGCTGAGAAGGCCAGCAAGCTAAAGAACCGGTGGTCCACAATACCGAACATCCTCAAGCTCGCAAAGCCAACGAGACGCCGTGCTTCCAACGCCAACGAACTTGACAGAGCTGCTGTTGTTGAGGACTTTATCCGCGCAAGTCAAAATGCACCCAAACTGAACAACCAAACACCCGTCATCGCTCACCGTTACTCTTCGTACGACCACCCTGCAGAAAGCGAGGTTGCGCCTACGCCGTCACCACGCCCCCAGTCGCAACTCAAGCCCCTCGATCTTCTGCCGACACCCCAACACTCACCGCTGGCTATGACATTCGACAAGGATTCTGGAAACGCCGCTGATCTTCCACCTCCTTTTGCACCATGGGCTGCCGCAGCTGATTCAAATGCTGCGCCGCCCAGCCCCCCAGCTTCGATCTCCAACCCACTCAACACTTCACACCGACGAAAGAGCAGCAATCCCTTACTATCTCCAGGCTACGGATTCCCTTCGCCCTCAATGCCAGTTTCACCGCGCGAGACTTTCGAGAGTCGACCTGTATCACTGCACTCCCACCGCAGCAGCACATATTCTTCGCACATGGCTACAAGCCTGACATCACCAACAAGTACACTAAGCACTGCGCCGTCGCGCCTCAGCTATCTTTCGCCAACAACAATGACGCCACCTCAACCTGGGTTTGCAAGCTCATCAGCCTCCACTCCACGTCGCGGCACGCCCATGCTTGAGCGGACTTGCATTCTTTGCAAAACATCTAAGTCGGTTGACGACTTCAGCACACGGCGCATCACTGCCAATTGCTGGCATGAGACCTCATCATGCTCATCATGTATGCAAGCCTGGGTTGAGAATAGCCTGGACAGGCGAGAGAAGTGCGTTTGTCCCGAGTGTGGCGAGAGAATGGGGTATGAAGATGTAGGGACGTTCGCGGTGGATGCTCTAGGCGCACGAGCTGATGGACGGCACTGGGCATGAAACCTTCGCCACACATAGTATTGTTAATCATAATGTCATTGAGCGATATCTTCTTCATACCAAAATGAACTCTTCAGCCTCGTCTTCGTCCCACGTTACCACCTCTCCATGCATAATGCCTTCAGCATATGCCTCCCCGACTACCGTGTACTCGTGTCGTTCTTCGTTTTCACATTCTAAAACGAGAGGCACAGTGCATCCGTGCATTACGACGATCGGGCTCCCCTTCGTATTCTCGCTCTTGCCTCGGCTTCCAATCAAGGGTATGAGACATAGCCGGCCACCTTCCGTGACAGCCATCCTCCTGCCTCTACCCATAAGCAGCCGCAGTGCCAAGTCTTCGCTTTTGTTTCGGACGTCCAAGCCTTGGACCTCTGCAGAGGCGTACCTGGGCCCAGGACTGAGAATAGCTTCGGCAGTGTCATAAGAATTGATTTGGTTACCTCCAGAGACCACGCCGGTGAGGTAATTGATAAGGTCCACTGTTGTCCATGAGCCGCAGTGGGATGGCAACCTTCCTCGAAGATCAACGATCAACGTTTCAAGGTGGGCTGGGTCTGCGTCGAAGTGTCTTGCGCCTATGATGGTGGGGCTTATTGTGTCTACATGGTCGATCACCTTACCATGAACATGTAATTGTGATGTCGTCACCGGGTCCTGGGGTTCCGAATACTTGTGTTTACGGCCGGCACATGCATCCCAGAGTACATCGCCCATGAAGTGGGAACTCCCGCCAACAACGATACGCCACGGAGTCGAGAGAGGGAGCGAAGTCCATGAAGGCACCCAGCTCGGAAATCCCTGAACCTCTTCTGGTGTTTCTTTAATACGAGCGTCGATGGTTGCCGCACAAAGGCCCAGAAAGTCCAAGGAGCCAAAGTCGCGGGCCACTGTGGCAGCGAAGCGTGTGAAGTTGTACTTTGTTGACTTTGTGTAATCGGGTACGAAGTTCAAGCCTTCAAGAAGACCAATCATAGAATACAATGTGTCGCCGTACTGACTAGCCTCGAATTCTCGAGCGGTTTGAACCATGTAGCGGAGGAAGCGGAGCGGTGGATTGCCACTATGAGGCCAGCGTTTCAGCGGCATGAGCATGCGGAACGAAGTATAGTTGTAGACCGTATCCACAATTTCACTATCGAGGGGCGCAGAGTACAGGTCTCCGAGATCTTCCACTGTGAAGCGAGTGTCACCTGCCAGTATGATCAAGTTCCGCCCTAGGAGAAACTCTTGGACAATCCAGCTTCGAGTAAAATACTTGCGTGAACCAAGATTTGCAATCGCACGCTGGTAACGAGGCTCGATCTGGGATCCTGAATTCATTTGAGGGCCTCGGAAAGCCTTCATCATAGCGAGATACCGGTAGGGGTCGTGAAAGTCTGCGGTACCATGCTTGGTTCTGCTGGCATTCGGAAGCGTTAATAGCAATTCATTGAGTGCTCCAAGCCATTCTCTGCACAGTACAGCATTGTCGTCTTCACCCCCAAGCCAAACGATCACACTTGCTGCCTTCCTGTAGATATCGGCCATCATGCCCACTTGAACTGATTTTTCTGCGTTGTCGGTTTGGTTGATGCACAGCTGATCGATCCACAGGCGTTTTGTTGGTGAGTGTCGACTGAGATGCGGGATTGCCTCGGTGAGGTTTGCAGTAAGAGCGACAACCTCTCCTGATTCGGATACCTGCAAGGTAGATACTCTTGTGGGATCGCCCCACGTGTACGAGACCGCATCGAAGTTTGGTGCTGGAGCATTTTCTGGTATCTCAACACAAACGAGACTATATTCGAATTTAACCGCTTCAGTGCATTGGTTCGAGATCTTCGGTGTGAGTTCAAGTAAGCGGATGTAACGAGGCGGTAGTTGCGAGTATTGGTAGGTGGTTATGAAAGTCAAATCCTGTTGAGCCATGACCAAACGAATGGTATGCAGTTTGTCGTGATTTTAAAGGAGTAAAAGCAAAGATCAGGAGTGTTCAATGAGATACAGAGTCATTTCAATGAGATCTCAATTTATTTAGACTGCACTAGTTGTGACTGTGTGGCTCCGCTCTCCTGCGTAGCCCATACCATGTCAAGTGGCTGCTCAGAGCTGGAGAAAAGCACTGTTTACAGCCTTCCGAGCGGCATGAGTACCCGAAATGCTCGTAGCGGCTTAGTATCATGCATTGTGAATGTAAGCGGAGTCTACTTCATGCAGCTCAAAATGGCTAAGTTAAGCGAGACATGGCGAGAGATCGACTGACTTATGTTGGCACATCTGCGGGCGTAAAGATGAGACATAGGAACAGCGCACAAGAAAAGAGATAGCTGAACAGGCGAATTTATTTGATTTGCAAATGGTATATAAAACACAGTACTCCCAGCTCCGTCGCTCCCTAAAATTTCGTTCCATCATGAAAGAAAGTGTTGATCATCAGCTCGTTCCAAACCAGAGGTAACCACCATCTTGGAAGGCATTCATAACCACCAAGCACTATGCAAGAATGGCAGCCTTAGCAGCGACCCAAGGAGTATCGCGAGCCTCATCGAGGGTTGTACCGACACACATAGTCAAGAAGTTGTGCCAGCCATCGACGGTCTCAGCAGCAACACCGGCCTTGACGTCCGCCGAGCACTGGGTGCTATAGAACCAGGCAGCGCTACCGAAGCTCTTCTCGTCATCGTCATTGACAAGATCCAAGACAGCAACCAGACCGGCGTCACCTCCAGCAGCGCTTGCCTTGGCGACAGCATCTGCACCAGCAACGGCGGTAGCGTACTTTGCAATGAAGTTAGGCATGGCCATCATGCGGGTTCCTTGTCCAGGGCGCCCAGGGAAGTGGTTCTTCTTGTACTTGTAGTTGCCGGACTCGAACAAGGTGTAGGCAACGAGGGCGGCCTTCTCTCCAGCGGTCTTGATTCCGTACTTGTCGAAGGACTTGTTGAGGGCAGTGGCCGCAGCAGTAGCGTCTGCGCACTCTTCGGGGAAGGGTGCACCGGAGCAGGATGCAGTGTCGGGAGCGATCTGAGTGAGCAGCGCCGCGGTGATAGAGCCGGTAGAGACATTGTTGTTGTGAGTGTCCGGCGCGGTGTATACCGGGGTATCCTCGTGATGAGCATCTGGGCAGTCCCCAGGAATGGGAGCAGCAAGGGCACTAAGCGCGAAAGCGCCTGCCAAAAGAATAGATGTCTTGCAGAGCATGTTGATAAGTTTGGAGGCGTTGAAAAGTTTCAAGATTTTGTGGAGAAGAAGTCTTCGTGGGGAAAGATCAGCTATAAAGAATGAATGAAGTGAATGAATGTAAGAATTCCTCGACCAGCAAAGGATATTCAAAGAGGTAAGGTGAACGCCAAGGTGAATGCTTGTGTGACGAATTTCGAAAGGAGGAGGCAAAGCAACTATTTAAGTCTTTGCTGACATTATTCATTCCATACAATGCGTATGTCACGCTCAGGGGCGCTCGAAGGCGAACGGTAAACGCGCACCAGTCCTTGCGGCTGCGGTGATTGTAGACGGTCAAATGCTGTGTCGATCCTGGGCTGTGATTCGCCAGGTTTTCCGAACTGGCCATCCCTTCCTGTGCCACCTGTGTTTCGAAACAAGACCGAAGATTAAGCTTTTGCCAACCACGTCCAACCAACTTACCCCAGCACCTGATAGGTGCCACAGCCTCGTGTTGTCCGTATTTGCGCCGCAATTGCGGAGTTTGTGGCTGCTGACCATGCGCGGTCGCGTCCGCACTGCATAGGATTGCCGCCTGCCGCGTCTTTCAGCTCGTAGGGATAGTTCGCAAGACGTAGATTCAGCAAGCACATCAGTAGCTGACTTAACATTATGTATCATTGAGATGCGGAGCTCCCCAAGGTGGTTATGCTGTTCATTGAGGGCGTGTGCTTTTCTTGCCTTCGACTGACCCCTCCAAGGGCGCAACGCGGCCAGGCAGGCGGAGTCGGTGAGATGCAGTCAGCAGCCGCCCTGACGTCTACGCCGCCCTAAAGATACCCTGCACTGTGGGCATAAGCTCATTCAAGTCATGACGAGAGGTCGAACAGTATCAGGCATTGTTACGCACGCACCTTCCGTTTTGCGTTCAGCTGCGGCCTGGTGGGGCGGGGAGTAGCTGTCAAATGGAGTAGCTCCGTCAATTTGCGACCGGGAAACGCAGCTGTGATCTGTCACAAGAAGGATCTGGCACAAGAACAATCTTTGTCGAAGAGGAGGAAGGTGGTATGAGCTGCTACATTAGAGGTGCTTGATGTTCTACATATCGTACCCGTCATCTGTCAGGCCACGCGTGCTGGTAGCACGGACGATGTAGGATGTACCGGTGGCATCTAGCAAACCGTTGATACCAATTGTTAGCCTCGGTTAGCATACACAAAAGCTGGTGCTAGGCAGTATTGCAACTCGGATACAATAATCACAGGCCATTCGGCTTTTTACCACGTTGCATAAGGGGATAGCTCTGGTCAACACAAGTGGGGCACCGGCAAACAAAACGTCATTGCAGCTTCGTGGGGTGTGGTACTTATCTGCCGCCTGCGAACCCCTCTTCACCACCACTACTCGATTGTTTCAGTTCACAATCATCAAAATGCCTGCTGTTGAGTCGAAGTTCGATCCCAAGGACATGGAGTTCCGCCGCCTCGGACCTGCTGGTCTGAAGGTGTCGGTCTTCTCTCTGGGAGGCTGGTTGACCTACGGAGGAACAGTATGAGCTCAATTGGTCAGCGAATGACAAGACAAATCTAACAAATCCTCAGCAAAAGGGCAACATCGTGAAGGAGATCATGGAAGCAGCGTGGAATGAGGGTGTCAACTTCTTCGACACCGCTGGTAAGCCATCCGTCCTTGACCACCTCGTTGTGTTTACTGACGGGCAATAGAGGTTTACTCCGCAGGACAGTGTGAGATCGAGATGGGCAACGCCTTCAAAGGTAAGTTCTTCTCCACACTGCTCTCCTACCATAGGGTGTAGGACTGACTTTACCAAAGAACTCGCATGGCCGCGTGACGAGTACGTCCTGTCGACCAAGGTCTTCTTCGGTACCTCGAGAAAGGAGCCCAACACCCGTGGTCTGAGCAAGAAGCACATCATTGAAGGCCTGAAGAGCTCTTTGAAGCGCCTGCAACATGACTACGTCGATGTCGTCTTCGCTCATCGTCACGACCCTGAGTACATTCTGCGTCTGCTTGGAGGCTAACCAATACTGACGGACCAACAGTGTGCCCATGAAAGAGATCGTCGAAGCGTTTACACAGGCCATTCATATGAACCTTGCCTACTACTGGGGTACATCTGAGTGGTCTGCTGCTCAGATCACGGAAGCGACCGAAATTGCCGAGAAGTACAACTTGATTGCTCCCATCGTCGAGCAGCCCCAGTACAACGCCTTCCATCGCGAACGATTCGAGAAGGAGTACGCTCCCTTGTACGAGAAGTTCCAGTACGGGACAACAATCTGGTCGCCGCTCGCATCTGGTCTTCTTACGGGCAAGTACAACGATGGCATCCCAGAGGACTCCCGTTTTGCGACCAATCAGGCTTTCTTCAAGGACACTGTTGCGAAGCTGAAGAGCGAGGAGGGACAGGCGAAGATTGAGAAGGTCAAGAAGCTCACAAAGATTGCTGAGAAACTTGGAGCCTCGGTCAGCCAGCTTTCCCTCGCCTGGGCTGCAAAGAACCCCAATGTTTCTACTGTCATCCTTGGTGCCAGTAAGGTGGAGCAGATCCACGACAACATCGGCGCTTTGAAGCTGCTTCCCAAGCTGACACCGGAGGTCATGGAGGAGATCGAGGGTGTTCTTGCAAACAAGCCTTGACTGTCGTCGAAGCTCTAAGCCTATCTGCCGCAGCAAGTTCGTGGTAAGGAGTACAGAACTCGCCCCTATGACACAATGGCAAGACTGTATACAGAAACTAGCTGAATGACTTACGATCAATGACAATAAATCTGCCTTGAACATTTTCAAACCATCGGCCAAATGTGCCATTAGAGCTGAGAAGTCCAACCAACACCGCATACATCGGCCTCGGCGGCAGAAAAGACGACCGCGGAGAAGGATTACTGATCGGCGATCGCTGCACTAAGTGACCTCAGACACCTCAGACCATGCCCTGTATGGACGGATGATGTTCCCATGCTCCGGGCTCGACGAGAATCTGGGGAGACCACGTGATACAGAATCACTGAGAACGGGGCTGTTGGTACCCGATGAACTTCGGGCCTGGCAGCGTCATCTCTGCAAGTGGTTGTTCGAGGGGCGAGATCGTCGTGGCGCACAAGGCTTATTCCGGGTGCGGCAGGGCCAGACCGCGAACGACGCATCAGCCTCCAGCAGCAAAAGCACAAATTGTGTCTTACATGACCTTCAGCTCAATCGCTCCCCTCGTGGTGTACTCCCACCTGTTCCTCTTGTCAAATTCCTTGCGTCCTGCATCGGCCGTGCGTCGCGCTTAGTTGAGACGGTCGCCGTCCAACCCAGCGACCAACTCTAGACCATTACAGAGCCGCAAGTCTACTCGTCAATCTCATCGGACTACTTCGTCCGCGTCTGCATTGATCAATCAGATCGGTCCAGCGACCCACCGGCTCCTTCCGTGCGTACTCGGACCCTCGAGAGTGAATTCCAAATCGTCAGCTGGAACTGTGCACCTTGCGCCGATGCACTTGTTCGGGCAACGCATTACGCCCGCCCATCCGTGTTAGGAATTGCGTTGTAAGTGTAAGAACTGTCTCCGAGCCTATTCTTTGGTTCTCAAGCTCTCGCCGTTCTTGTATCCTCTTGCCTTATTTGATCCCCCACCTACGACGTGAACAACATCCCCAGTTTGTCCTGATCACCCTCCAGCCACTACCAACTGAGCCACTTTCCATTCTCCTATACTTTCCAGACCCTTTTGCTTGCATCAGTGCGCGCTAGAGTCCATATCACGGCGATCCTAATCACGTCTTGTTAGCCTGGGTTTCTGTTCACCCTCAAAACCTGTGGTTGTAACTGTTCTGTGTACGTTTCGGATGTGCGCAGGGGTTTGGACGTTGACTGACGGCCTCTAGTACGTACCGTCACCATCTCGGGTCTCCCCACCGACACACCTCGCAAAACTTAGTGATTCAATCACTCGAGTCTGTACGGCCGTTGCGACCATCGCAGTATGGCAACCGCTATTAAGGTCGACTCCGGTATGGGGGACTACCATAGTGGCAGTGGTGAGTGCGCTTTTACATTTCGTCATGCTTGTTCCTTTCGCGTTTGAGATCGAAGCGTTTGAGCTGCGATTCGCGCCTCATGCTGTCTCCGTCTCCCCATGCGGCCTCGCATCCTTTGTCATCCGTCCAGGCATCTGATCGCCCACCCTCTCTCAAAAAATGCGACTACGCTGCAGAGACAAGTCAGGTCTCGCCAAGAATCTCTCGACAGGCGTCAGCATGAGATGTGTGGGTGTGCCCCACGCCCTCCGCTACAACGAGCGTGGGCATCCATGCGCTCGTTCAGCGTACCATAAGGCAGCGCATGTCTACATATATGCGCCCCTCGTCTCTGGTCTCTCGCGAGATCATATCGCACAATTTTTCTGTAATTTCTTAAACATCATAACGGCCGTTTCCTAATTATGTCAAATTTAATTTATAAGTCCTGGTCAGACTCGCTAATCATGATGCCCGGCATCTCTCCAAGCGGCACGGCTGTCGAGTATCCCTCTCCTGTATCCCGTCGACCTTCTTTGTGTCCGTCGGATGGATATAGGAGGGACAGCTCGGTTGGCCTTGTGTCTGCTGTGGAGAGTAGAGGGCAATGGTCATCAATAGGCAGTGAATCAAAAAGCCCGCTTGCTCAGTTTGGCTTCTTCAAGAACCTTACCGAAAAGAAGATTACGAGAGGTTTGTGCAACGTTTGGTACTATTGGTTATCGGCTGACATGATGAAGATGGTCAACCTCCCAAAAGAAGAGGTCCCAAGCCGGACAGCAAACCGGCCATGACCAGACGACAGGAGTTGAACCGGCAAGCTCAACGGTACGTCTGCATCTTAGAAGGCGAAGCGAGTTCGCTCATCAGTTCTACAGAACACATCGTGAGAGGAAAGAGATGTACATCAAAGCACTGGAGCAGGAAGTGCTCCGGTTGAAGGAGACATTCGGTACCACAACTCGTGAACGAGACCAGTTTGCCGAGGAGAACCGCCGACTGAAGGAGTTGCTCATGGCTCATGGCATCGCTTTCGACAGCATTGCCAGCCCTTCGAATGGCCTTTCCGTCAACCTCGCAAGCTCGGCGTACAGCTCCACCGGCAGCGTATCTGGCTACGGACCTGGATCCGTGTCAACGGGCTACACCTCTCCACCGAGCGTTCACCAGAGAAACGGATCGATCTCGCAGGACATGATGATGCCGTCAGGGATGCATACTCAAGCTATGCAGCCAAGTCAACAAGTCAGCGGACTGGACTACGACCAGATCGGCGTTGACTTCGTCTTAACGTACGACCGAACGCCCTATCTTTCTCCTCCACCCCAACAATAATGTATCACGCCCGCTACGTCACTCCTTTTCCTTCGTTCATTATCCGCCGTACGTCATATTTCTTTAGCTTGATCGCTCTTTATCTGACTGTAGGGCCTGGCAGTCTCGAGCGCCCCTGTATGGACCACATGCAGTTCCTCATGGTACGAGCCCATGATGCCGAAGAAACGATTAGCGGTCACGCACTTATGGCGACGGCGCCGCCCGACTCGCACATTGCAAATCACCCAGAGGAGAAGTACCCTCACCAGATGCCCGACGTGGCGATGCCAGATCTTATGAAGCTGCTCGACCTCAGCGCCAGGCTGCCCCTCGACGGCGAGATTACGCCCATCATGGCCTGGGTCATGATCTTGAAGTTCGAGTCCTTCAAGACGCTCACTAAAGAGGAGTTTGGCGCTATCAAAGGCGAGCTGCTCGCCAAGGTGCGCTGCTACGGGTAAGTCTTCCAAGTGCGTCTGCTTGAACACGAACACGCGCTGACAATATTACAGCTTCGGCGCCGTTCTCGAAGAGTTCGAGGTGCGCGACGCACTGATGAATGCTCTTGCCGGGAGGGCCAATGTCGACTGATGGAGGGCGCATATGATTGAAATGTCCAGTTTTGTTCAAGATTCCGAACAGCAGCACTTCGGTGTAGTAATCAATGTAATTCGGCAATATAATATCATCATAACTCTACTGTTCCTGTTATGCATGAGTGTGGAGCTGCAGCGCTCTTGCAGAAGCTCTTGCAGGGGGGCCGGCTGGACCCTGCGGCGGGGTCGCGCCACGACTGTCGCAATGGCCTCATGCTAAACACCGACCTGGCGGTGCTCATCTTGAAACCCCTGGTTCTGATTTAAACATCAAGGGCTCCTTTCCCCCCAGATTTGCAGATACTGCATCCCCCTCAAGGATAACTCGCCTTTTTGCTATTGCCCTGAGCGTCCCCGCCCTCTGAAGCTCGCATACACCGCCCAGCATGGCCGAACTCGCCGTCTTCGATAAAGACCCCAACATCTACCTCTTTACCTCCCTAACCGCTGGCTCCTCGCACATTATCACAGCGACCTCGCGCATCGAAACAATCCTGAGAGCAAACAAGATCCCCTTTATCGGCCTCGACACGGCAACACATGAGCTAGGCAAGAAGCTGTTCCAACGGCGAGCAGCTGGCAAGAAGCTCCCGCTGCTCGTCAAAGAAGGCTACGTGCTTGGTGTAAGCAGTACTGAGAGTGCGTGCAAGGTTCTTACTGACATGGCCTCGCAGGGTATCGAGGAAATCGAAGAATGGAACGAGTATGATGAGCTGCACGAGGCCCTGGGCGTCGACACCGCCTTCACCGCCAACCCTCCCAAAGCCACCTCCCTCTTCGAGCCCGCCCCGAGCAAAACACCGCCGCCACTCGCCGATGCACTGCCTGGCGGCTTCTCGTTCGGGCAGTCAGCCGGTCCTGCCTTCGGCTCCCTGAACGCCCCGACCAAAGCCAGTGCCGCGAGCAAGGCGAAGGAGAATACACCCGTTGCGAGTGCCGAACAGAACCTCGCAATACGACAAATGGGCGCTGAAGCAGCCAAGATTGCCGCCAGCAAGAAGTCTGTCCCGGTCAAGATCTCGACCACAAATCCTCTGTTGGCAGAGAAGACAAATGCGAAGAGCCCCGCCGACGTCACGAGCCCGAAGTCTACGCCGCTGCCTAAGTCACCAGACGCTGTTACATCGGACAAGGTCGAGGATCCCAAGAAGACTGCGCTGCCAGAGGCTCTCTCTCCGCGCGAGATACCGCTGCCTGAGACACCTGGAGTCGCGCCGCTGCTGAAACAGCAGAAGCCTGTCCAGGCAGCACCTTCCATGCATGACGATGCCGGGAATGCCGCACTTTCAGCCGGCCCTATAAAGACTACGCAGGCAAAGGAGGAGAGCTCGGAGGAAGAAGAGGACAGCGACGAGGAGAGTAGCGAGGATGCAGCGGAGAAGACACAAAAGCAGGACCCCAAGGACGCAAGCAAAGCGGGCGTCAGCGTCAAGGAGGGCGAGCAAGATGCGGACAGCAAGGAGCAGAAGAAGAGCGAAGACTCGGTCAAGGCTGAAGTTGAGGAAAAGAAGGAGACGCCCGCCCCCGTGGCGCAGCCGAAGCAGAGCAGCAGTGAGGAGACAAGTGAGGACGACGAAGAGGATGAAGACGAAGATGAGGAGAGCGAAGAAGAGGCAAAGAAGGAGGCAGCAGTTGAAGACGATGCGAAGAAGGAAGACGAGAACAAGGAAGATACAAAGAAAGACACGGAGGTCAAGTCAGCAACACCGAAGAACGATGAGGCAGCAAAGGACGAGGTGGAGAAGACACAGACTCAAGCCGCCAAAGACGCTTCCAAAGCTGGCGAGAGTGTTCTTGATTAGTCTGGCAGTCTGTGGGATCAACTCTTGTGTATAGTACTGTTGCGAGACTCTGGGTTTTCTAGCGAGCATGTTCTGGCGATACTAGCATTGCAATCAATGATCAGTTCAGGAATGTGCGGACTGTGACGGTCGCTAATTGTGTGAGATCCGTGATTCGTATGTCATACTTTCTTGAGCCTCGCTCGCTATATTGTGTTCATGATGGCAGAGGCGATGGAGGGACGGCCCTGCTTTCAGAAAGACGTTGGCAGCCCTGTAGAAAGATAGGCACAAGGCAAGAGACGCTTCATAACAGCCCTATGGTGCTTTACGAGTTCACGATTTATGCCATCGCCGCGCGAGGACCTCTCCGACACCATTGGCCAGAGGAAAGCGTATGTGGTACCTCCCCAGACATGGTAGCTTTCAGTAGCTCGCTTCATCCGATCAATCAGCTCCTTCACTGGGCCCTACACTCCAGCGCCAAAGAGAGTACAAGAGCAGACAGAAATGATGTCTGCCTCTCCGACGATTTGCACAATCTGAACCAGAACCCATGGTTGGATTCGATCGCTGCTGATTGTGGTCATTGACACTGGTGTGGTGGCAGCCTGCACATCGAGCCAGAAAAAAAAGCCGCCACACACGAACACATTAGTTAGTAACTAACAGCGCACAAAATTCCCATACTTTCGGACGATCGTGACGTAACGATCTGAACAACATTTCGATTCCAAATCCAGACGCAGCTGTGCTGGAGGCGGCCGTTGCTGCACATTCCACACATCGGCCAAAAACCAGCCCCCTTCACCGGATCCACTCCTCCCCCCTCAGGAGGGCTTGAACGGCAAAAAGAAATGTTGACTCTCCGACGGGGAATCGAACCCCGGTCTCCCGCGCTTGTTAAGACTGATGTCTTTGACAAGCGGAAATCATGACCACTAGACCATCGAAGATATTCCAACTGAAGTTAGTCAGGATGGTGGTTTGATGGATGGGTGGGAAATTACAATAATTATATTGCTATCAATTGGAAATGATCTGTGATCATGTTCGTTCGCTCCGAGCTCCATCTTTGACGCCTTTATTTTGGGTCGGTAAGGAGGTTGTGGGTCTGGACTCTGTAGACGTTCGCTTGTTGCCGTTACGGCTCCACATGTTCGTTCTACTGTGCGATAGATCTGTCCATAGAACAGAAAGAAATAAATCGTTCGTTGCTACCTGCTCGAATCTAGAAATGGATATCAAAGTACAAATCGAGATCAAAACATCCCCCTCCTCAAGCCACAGGCTCATCCACCTTATTCCCCGCCTTCTCAGGCGCGCCCTGCCCGGAGCCCAAAGAGCCCTCGCGTTGGACAGTCACGCCCTCAAGAATCTGCTGCTCATCTCCCAGCATCATATGCGCCACATTCACCTTGGGCCCCTTGAACCACTTCCGCGCAGATACAACCCACCAAATGCAAACCAGCAGCATCGGCACCCCGTACACCACACACGTCCAGTTCATGACATCCGCGTGCAGGTCTGCGCCGGTGACGCTGGGGAAGCAGAGAATGGGCACCATGAGGATGACGAAGGCCGAGGCCACGAAGCCCGTTGGGACCGAGTAGCGGCCTAGGTTCCAGGGCCCCGGGCGGAAGCGGTGCCCGACGAAGAAGACGCGGATGAAGATGGGGATTGTGAAGGCGCTGGGGGGGATCGTTAGCTTGTTCAACAAGGCAAAGGATGGTGCGTGAACCGGAGTCTGACTTACACAAAAGCTGCAATGGCGCCAATGCTGAACAGCGCCCCGATCGCGAGCTCACCGCCGAAGATCAGGAGTAGCATGATGATGCCGACTCCGGTGTTTAGCCACACAGCGTTCACAGGTGTCTGGGTGTGCCTGTTGACCTGCTTCCAGACACTGCTAAGCGGGAAGCAGTCATCACGGGCATAGGCGAAGGTGACTCGACTGGCGGCAATCATACAGCCTTGGCCCATAGAGAACCCAGCCACGATAGTCAGCGCCAGAATCGCAAGCGTCATCTTCTCGGACATGCACTGCATTAGGTACGCGGCGAATGGCTGGCCCAGATCCGATTCTAGGACGCTGTCGATGTCGACGACGGTGTAGGCGACGACGAGCTGCAGGAACCAGCCGAAGATGCCGCCAGTGGCGGAGGTGAGCACGATGGCGCGCGGTGCGGCAATGTTGGCGTTGGAGCACTCTTCTGCGAGGTGGAAGGCGCTGTCGTAGCCGCTCATGGTCCAGATGACGCCGATGAAGCTCATCAGCACTGAGATGCCGGCTGGGAATGATGTGCCTTCGTAGATGGTGCCCCAGACTTTGTCAGATGAGGTGAATTTCGGGAGTCCGCGCGATTCGCGGTCGGTACCGGCTGGGATCAGGATGATGACTACGAGGAGGGCAATGAAGTTGAAGGTTGAGCCGCCGGAATTGATCTTTGCTAGCCATCGAGTTGGAAGCGAAGACATGATGGCATGGATGATCATAATAAAGACGGTGAGTAGGAACGTCTGGTACTCGGTAGGGACATATGAAGGGTCGTGGATGGAGGCTGCGGCGAGGATCATGGCCGAGATACCGTAGTTCACTGATTTAAACGTTAGTACACAGCAGTCGATACGAGAACCCACTGTCAGGTATACTCACCGGATGGGGCTCCAGTGACCTGAGCAAGCCAATTGCTCCACCCTGTGATCCACGCCGCAAACGGGCCCCAGCCTTGTGGCGCCAGAACCGCTGAAGCATAGTAAAGTCCTCCGCTGGTGGGCATAGAGCTACACAGCTCCGCCATGCTGCATGCCACACACTGGATCCCGATCATCGCTATCATCCATCCCCAAACCATGCCTGATCCAGTCAGCCCATATCGGTCTTATGAAAAGACACCAAACATACCAGCTGTCCCTGCATACCCCATGCCATAGTACAATGTACTCGCAAAACTCGGTAGCAGGCCCAGTACCGCGAAGCTCACGCAGAAGGTTGTGAACAGACTGAACTCTCTCTTGAATTCACTCTTGTAGCCCAGCGCCGCCAGCACCTCTTCATCCGGATTGAACTCATGGGTCGGATCGTACGGTACATCACCTCCAGGCAGCACGCTTGTAACGGGCTCGTCCGCGACACTGTGTTTGTGCGTCGATGACATGACTATGCATTCGCAGTGTGTGTCCAATGGTATCAGTGGTTGGCTGAAGAACAACGCAAATGGCAGTCCAACGGGCGCAAGACACAGAGCAAGTAGATTTTCAAACGACGAGAACAGATGGATCTGTGCAGCGGAACAGGCCAGCGACGTCGGCATTCATTATATCAAGCTCACTTGCTAATCTCGCCCCCGACCCGAACCCTGGAATCGGGATGCCAGCCACGAGCGGGGATCGCGAACCGCCGCTCTTTCGCAACCAACAGTGCATGGCGAAAGCGCGACACATGTGCGCCTATCTCCCATCATCTGCTGGGTACAGCGTAGACTTGCCGCGTTAGGGGGTTGCGCAGCGAATGAGGTGTGTATGCCTATCTCTTTATCAGGGGTGATGAGGATAGCTAGCCGAGAGTGTGGGGAAGGCTTGCGCACCGGAGTGGCAAGAACGAACGTTGGATGCAATGCAACCGCTTGACGTAGGTAGACGTACCTTTGTGGCTGTAGAGTAATGGGGTGTTGTTATACAAATGCAGGCTTGGAAGTGGTTAATTCGGAAGCTTCAAGCAGTGTCGGTCTCTGGCTGCCAGGATGTTACGTGATGTTGATTGTTACAGAGTCTTGATACGGACTTCCTCCGGTATCTACAGGCTAAGCATTAACACCCAAGCTGATCGCATTTCGTCGCGCGAGGACTTACTCAAATGGGATTGGGCTCTCACTCTGCGACGGTCCTACCCGTGATGTGGAACTGGTAATACCCACCCCATGCGCGACAACGTACGCAGGTGCGCATATCGACCATCACTTGAAGAGGCAGCGTGAAGAGCGTCAAGCACTCGTGGGGGAACATCATTGTCATGTCATTGCTGTAGTATACAGTCCCTCGTCCGGCGGAGACTGTGGGACCCAAAAACTTTTTGATAGACGCAAATGCCGTGTCGTCTGAATGATGGCGACAACGAAGGCCAGACACTACCTCAGTAGTAGCTACTACTCGCAGACTGCATAGGGAACGCTCCCGGAGCTGTCCTCTGATCTTCGTCCGCACTGTCTTCCTCGTCACCTTCGAAAGCTTCGCTGGGGTCTGGAGGTGCTCTCATGCGAATGAGCGAGTCCTCGTCGAGAGCCGGAACAATCCACATCTTTGGTGTGTGATACTCCCGACCAGATGGCATGCTTGCAAGCAATGGCTCTGAAGGCGGCACTAGCTGAACGCCTACCTGGATTTTGTGTCAGGAAACCTTCACGTCTACTTTTTGGCAACCTACTGTATCATTCATCTTCTCCCACTTCTTCAATAGCATGTCTACTATGCGCCCCTCCTCGAACTTGCCTGCGTCAGTGCCCCACCCTTCTCCCTTCTCGATCTTGCGGTCCTCTTTCTTCTCTTGAAACTCCTTCTTGAGTTTCGAAAAGCCGAACGACTTCTTCTCGTGGTCTGCACCTGAAGATACAAATCCCAGTTCTTTTCTCGCGCCGCGCAACCAGGCGATACCCTCACCGGTCTTGCCTCCAGCTTCAGAGTCGCATGCTAGGAATCGACATGCCTTGCCCTTGGCTGTCCGTCGCAAATCGTCGACATATTTGATCAGGTCATCGCTGACTTTTGAGGAGCGACCAAGCATGGCCTGGGCTTTGGCTGCGTGTTCCGAGGATGCCAGACATAACCGGGCGAACAGATGTGCGCGGACCTTGGGTATCTCCACTCCTCTAAACATCCAGTCCTTGCTGTCCTTGTTCCTATCTTCAATCACAACAGCCGGATACGGGTCGTCTTTCAGAACAGTGATCAGTGTAGCCTCAGCCATGGTAAGCTCAGCCAGAGCGCCCATAACAGCGACCGTAATGTCTATAGCTGCAGGCTGAGAGTGCCATTGCCCTGCCCTGTTGACTAGATATGTGTGTACCGAATTGGCATCGAGGAAGTGTTTCATTGCGGCTCCAATCGCGGTTGCGCGTTGCTCTGGGCTTGGGAGCGTGGCATTGTACAGAGTGTGTAGCTGCGCTCGAGCTTGCAGACTGTAGACATATGCTAATGTCGACAGCACAAAGCAAAGCTCACTCTCCAGACTCTTAAGCTTGATCCGTGCCGGCTCGCGACCCGGTATCGAAGTACCAAGTGTTGACCGCCATTCAACTTCCAGCTCTTTGACCAGAATCAGATCAATCTCCTCTCCGGCGCACGCAGTACCGCTCAGACCAGCGTCTAATGCGAAGAGGAAAGGTATGTAATCGTTGAGCGCCGAGAGTACGGTCGAAAGGTTCGAGCCTTGCGAGGAAGGAGGAATGCGCTTATGGCGTTTCAGGACATCGCGAAGCACGCCTCGGGCTGTAGTCGCGCAGTTCGGTAGGGAAGGATGTGTACCACTGCTGAAGTAGTCGGGGAATGATATGCTGGAGGTTGTCGGTAATGCGAAAGGAAAAGGCATCTTGAAGTGCGTTGTTTACGGAATGATGCAGGTACCCCAGCTATGGTGGGGTCCGGAGACGCTAGTCTTGGCCGCATCATGTGGGCTTGGGGATGTTCAAATCAGCTACCAACTATTTTGTACTGTCAGCGGCTGCATGCGAGTAGTATTCGAGACACATAAGATGCGTTACGGGTGTTTTGTAGCTTGTGTCAAACCAAATCATGCATGTTCATCCTCTTTATCTGCCAGGTATATGTACAGGTCTGCTTCTGCAGAATGACATGCGCGACCTCCGGCCATACTGCTTGTCAAACGACAGGATCCGTGTCTTTGTGAGCACTTGGGCCACAGTTGGTCTTCACGCACATCTCTTCCCCGGCCGTCCCTTCGTCGTGCCCTCAGATCCTCGGGTATCGCTGGCTGTTTCTCTACGCAGCCGGCTTCGAGGCCGGAACGTCGTTGTAGTTCTGCTGCTGGAACAGGTAACCCTTGACCTTGGCGTTCTTCAGGAGCTCAAAGTAGCGCTCTATCAAAATGCCGTTAGCAATGACCTACATGAAGACGTGCGTTTTCTTCATCTCCAAACGCCCTTTTCAGGAATTTTACGAGACAATGAAGCAAGAAGCTTCAGAGCGCAGAAAATCGTAGGTGTCTCGTACCTCTCAGGTGCCCGCACTTCTCCAGGTGGTTGACTCCCTCCCTCCTGTAGCACTTGCCCATCTCTTCTCTGACCAATCGGGCCATCATGCTCTGAACCCACTGCTCGCGAATGATAGCGTCCTGCGCGGCCTTCAGGGCAACGTTGTCTTCGTAGTCGACACCGTCAAAGGTAGGTGCGACTGTGGGCTTCTTTGCCAGGAAAGCAGCGGACTCCGGTGTGGGCATTGTGGCGGTTGGGCGCTGGGAAATGTCGGTACTGACGATCGCAAGGGACTCCGAGGAGACTTGTGTGGTGCAGAGCGGTCAATTGGCGGCGAGAGCAGCTGGTCGTTGTCGCGCCGTGCTGTGAGGTTGAGCTTCGAGATCCGCAATCCGCAAGCCGAACTACGCTAGTTCACGTGACCAAATCATCATCATCCCCAAGCCCTCCATTGGTGTGGCCAGAACATCCTCAATCAGCAAATGTCGGCCCCTGTCGCTTCCAGTCCCTTATCCGACTTGAGCTGCTGCTCACTATACTGCTCAATGTCGTAGTCATGTCCCACGTTACGATCCCTACGTCGGAATCAATTGGCTTTGTAGGTTTGTCTTGCTGCGCTGAACTGCCTCCACCTTGGTATTTGAACTGCCACCGCCAAGGTTCAAAGTGAATCTCACTGTTCAACAACTCGAGAGCCTCGAGTCTCTTGTCCCTTTCGTGCTGACAGACTGCACACAATCGCTCGAGACGCCTGGTCTGCAGAGGATGTATTTGACCTTCAGCGCATGGGCGTATGGCCTTCGTTGTTGAAACATGTCTGAGCTCTCTTCGTTCGTCAGGTTCCATACTGTCTGTTCTGGAGTATACACTTGAAGAGCTAGATGTCGTCGATGTACTGCGCTGCCTTGAGCCAGAGAATCGAACGGTCACATCCTTCGCCGCTTTGCAGAATCCAGCTGGCATCTCTGAAAATGTTGAGTGGCCGCACTGCAGAAATATATAAAGCCTGTAGTAGCACATGATGAACCCGATTGCGCGGACGATGCTGTTGGCTGCATGTGGACTGGGTGGTCTTGTAGTTTATTGAATGGAAGCTCTTTGTTAGTTGTGCACAGAGGAAGGCGTGCCGAGTGATCTATTAACAACGGACAAAGGCATGAGACCCTCGGGATGGCCTACTTGGATGTCACGAGGGTCATACAAAGGTCTGCAGGGGTGAGAGAAGTAGGAGCTCAATGCTGTACTCTAAATCCTACGATCCTACCTGCTCAGTTCGGAAAGCCTTTTTACATGACATACTTATAATTCAAGGAATGCGCGCCTCTAGTCAATAGTAGATACTGAACCAGAAAAACATGTATGAATGGAAGCGAATGACTTAAAGCCATGTGCATTTCGACCTTACTAGCGCGAATCTGCGTCACCGAACATCGAAGTCCGTTACAGTGCAACTTCACAACCAACGACCGAACCGCGGTTACAGCCAAGACCACTGATTCCCTACGTGATTAACGTGCCAAATAATTCCGACTCACACTTCAGTCAACTGTTACAACATGGCCGAGCCCACTCCAGATAGCGCGCCGCAAGTCGCAGAAGCAGAGCCAACACCTATCGCAAATGGCATACCAGCCACTGAGGCTGCAGACGTGACAATGGCTGACTCGACAGAGACACCGATCTCGACAGAGGTATTTGAGGCTCCGCGCAAGAAGAGCTTCTTACTTACACATCAACAGGCGCAACCCCAAATAACAGCTCCAGAAGCGCTGCCAGAAGCTCAGCTCGACGCGCAACCAGAAACACAGACCACAGAAACGCAACCAGCGCCGACTCCAACACCCGCTTCAGCACCTACACCGACACCTGCGCCCGCAGCGCCCGCCTCATCGCGCAATTCCCCGCATCCCAGTGGCTCGCAGCAAGCGCCTACACAACCCATACCGCACGGCAGCCCAACGCGCGTGTACTTGAACCAACATGTCACCCCGCATCTTCTGGAGGCGATGAAGCACCTGGCGACCAACGAGCCCGAGAAGCCATTGAAGTTTTTGAGCGAGTTTCTGGCTATGAAGAGTGCTGAAATTGAGGGATGAAGCGAGCGAAAGCGAAGGACAGGAAGTCAGACCAAAGTCGAACTCGTGCGCGGCCCAGAGCCTACGACGAGCTGCGATACGCGACTTAAAGCATCAAGACTAAGCAAATGAATTACAGTCATTGGACGAGTCCACACAGGAGCATTGCAAGCGGAGCAATGTGCGGAGCTTGAGCTAGGCAAGATGCATTAAGCAGGGTGTATGGCGCAAAAATAAATTCGGATCCCCTGGTATCGATGTCACATGTGAAAGACAATTTTGTTGCACGAGAATGTGTTTGAATTGAGGTAATGCTTTTCATTCATTCCAGATCATGACCCGGCTCCCTTTTATGGGTAGTCCGTAAAGCATCCATGCCCGTGAAACTCCGTTTGGATATTTTCTACTTCCACGCCCACTCATACTACTCCACACGCGCTTATGCGACAAGGGTGGAGGCGGTGGCGGACTCGTACCTCCAGGTAGGGGGGAGAGCACCGACGGTCTTGTAGTAACGGGAGAGACGGTGGATACGGGACTCGATGAGAATGAGGCGGCTGCGCTGTGTTAGTCCGATTCTTCTTCCACCAAGATTTTGTGCCAACGTACAACTTGGAGTCCTTGTCCTTGCGGTTGGTGGAAAGGTGCTTGCGGACGGCAACAGCCTTCTTGATGAGCATGTAGAGGTCCTCGGGGATCTCGGGGGCGAGGCCTAATAGCTCCCTGTCAGCTTTGCACTAAACAGAGGCAGTTTTATATAGCGCAACAGATGCTCGAAGGCAGAGCTGTGGTTGACTTGCGCTTCAACATGGGCAGGGTACCGTACCGTTCGACTTCAAGATACGGAGAATCTTGTTACCAGTGACAACTGCAGAAAATTAGCACTTGCGCAACACCGCTGGAATTGCGCGTATCTTACCCTTGACCTGGGCAATGCCGTGAGAGTCACGGAGGATCTCGCCAATCTGGGAGGGAGTGGCACCCTTCTTTGCGAGCTTGCCAATCTGCTCAACAACCTGCTCGGGGGTGGTCTTCAACCAGGCCGGGGGGTTGCGAGAGTAGGGGATGGCAGAGGACGATATGCCCTTTCCGTTGCTGTGAAGACGACCCATTTTCGAGGATTTGACGAGGGGCTGGAGTTAGTACTGGAGTCGAGATGAGGCACGAGGGTTTGTCGCAGGTGGGTGAACAACTCAAAATTCGCTTATTCCAGCGCTAACGGGGGTGCTTGTGCAAATGGCAGGCGCACGGTTGCCCGGACTTTCGGCAGCCGCGACTTAGAAAAACTTCGAGCCCACCTCTAACACCACAACAAAACACCAGCAAACCCGAATGCGTTGTATGCTCATTTGCACTCTACGGTCGCTGTCACGACAGTAATTGAGCAGTGCCTGCGCAGACTGAAGAAGTCATCATATTATACATGGTACGTTCCTCACATGTAATACACCTACCCACAATGATGAGATTTCGATGCTCTTTCTGGCACCTCTTATATCAGTCCCTTTAAGGACGATGCATTTACCTCGACTATTCTGATATTATCGTTTTCGCACCTACTCTTGTTTTCAAACCGAAACGTGAGCACGCGCTAATAGTTCGATAGATGTTGCATGTACAAATATTGATTCTTCGAGCGCTGCTTTTTGCGTCGTTCATCTCACTATTGGGATACACGAAGCAGATGGCTGTGCTCACCATGTTTTGTTTACAGGCCTGACATGCGGGCTTTTCGAAGGCTACCATGTCCTGGACGAATCTTTCAAGATAAGAGCGAGTCGTGCCTTCCCCTCGCCACGGAGACCCTCCAGTCGCGCGGCGTCGCTACTTCCATCCCGTCGCTCGCATCGTACGATGTCACCAATCTAAGAAAGCATCGTGATCACCCTGCACCATCCCACAAGACGCATAATTTCGCCATTGTCCACTCGAAAGCTACCAGGCCTCATTGCTTCTCAACACATCCATCACATATTCCACCATGAAACATCTACTATATGTGGCAACCATTATCCCGCACGCATGCGGAAAGACCTCTGCACAGTTATGTGCTGGGACCGCTACACAAGCTTCAGATGGCAATTGGTATTGTTCCGAAGTGCAGGCAATTACATACAACAATATAAGCCAGTCTGGAGCCTATAACCGTACCACAACAGTCGACCCAAGCACTGGACTCTGCGGCCACGAGACGCTTCGATACTCGGCAACCAGCTCACTCACGCCACTATTCGGAGAAGTGAAGAACCTCTCGTCTTTCTTAGAGTAATGCATTGATAGATTGTATAGGTGTCGATGCACCTCCGTGGGCCTATGAACATCTCTCAGCTTGCTGTGTATCAAGTCCCCGCGGAAGCCACCAAGTTGCGGAAGCGAAATCGCGTACCATTCAGCAATCATAGAAGAGCTCCGCAACACGAAGATCGCTTCCATGATACAAGCTTCTCTGATCTAGTTGATGTGCGAAGATGGGCAACTGCCACGGACTCCAGTTCTGCGTCTACAATCACCTCTACTGGTACTCTGACAGACTGTGGCACTGAGCAAGGCAAATACTCTACAGCCACTTCTAAGCCGAACTACGATGGACACCTGTTGCCACGTCTACGCAGATGGACAACTGCCGAATCCGGGCGATACGCAGGTACCAACTCGACGATCTACCAACAGCCACCGACGGTCACATCGAAACTCGAGCGTCATTCCGTTTCCTGTTTGGAGGCCACATCAGTTCAGTCCCGAGACTTAAGTCACGATAGAGCCAACATTGACAAAAGGGCTGCGGACTGGGATCGCATCGCATACTACACTTCGGCAACTCCCGCTCAGGCAACAGGCTTCTCATTTCTTGCAAATCTGGGTGATCCTAGCCAATCTGGCACCTTCGACTAGTATAGACTTTGTATGGCTTCTCGTCACTATATTGACATGTCGCAGTGCTTTCGGAAACTCATTGAGTTTTGTCGTCCCTGCGGGCAACAAGGTCGCGCCCGATAGCCAGCCTTTCAACGGTACACTTGATACATCAGAGTATGAAATCGCAGTATTCTCTGATAAACAGTGCGATCAAGGCTGCTCGTATTGGAGGCCCAATGCTACATCACACTGTATGTAAACTTTCCTTGCCCCAAGTATCTCACTGATGCGATCAAAGATGCCTGGTCCGGATCCTCGAAAGCCTTCTTCATCGAGTTTCAGATGGACCACTATCCGAATCGTGGCAGCGATTACGGCGAGATCTCTGACGCACCAGCCTGGTGGTTCTTGAATGCCGATATACCTCGCATCCTCCAATATGGCAACGATCGCAACAATATCCCGTGCTCCTGCTGGTCGACTGGGTGCGGAGAGTTTGATGCTTTCGAGGTGCTGGGAGCAGGAGAGGAAAGAGCCAAAAGTACGTTACATCGACAAGGCAATCTTGAAGGAGGTGATTCCAACTACTTTGGAAGGCCTGTGGGCAATACGATGAAGTTTGCGGTGGTGTGGCACTTTCCAGACATCACCGCCTTGATATTGAACAGCAGCTTGGAGTTCCCGGAGTCACTTTCCGAGGACCAAATCGATGCTCTCGTGGCTTATGATCCAAACAGTTGGGTGCACTCCTTGTTCCCAATCGGTAGTTGAGAGAGGACGGCCATTTCTGGGGGCACGCTGGTCGCATATTTGCTTTGGAGATATTTCAATCAAATACCTATGTTGCATGATGGCATAATTGCTGATGTTGCACACACTGCCCAATTACCACACCCAGACCTCAATGCAGTAACGAGTTTTGGCAGCATGGAGCATACGAGAGGGATGAGTGCAAGTGAAAGCGAATTACTACTTACTCACACGGAACGCCTGAGTTGCGGAATGACTCCGAAATGCGGAGTGGTGGTCGATAATGCTACTTGCAGCGCAAGCGTTGGGTGGCGATGACTCGCGCGGCATGTGCTTGCCAAAGAGAGTGCCAGAAACCGAGGCAAGATATCCGTCGGTCTGTGAAAGACCTGCCGGCCCCGAGCCAGTGCGACCACATCATCGCACGCCTCTTCACGACACTCACGCCTTCCACTCTGTTCTTGATACCCCTTTCCTTATTTCTGCAGCGCGCGATTGACCTTTCGCTCCTGTTGAAGGACCTCAACATTCGTCTCGTACCCCGGCGAACCCCGCAAACTCGCCTCGACTGTCCGGATCCGCTTTTTGACGTCGGTAGCGCCCTGACCTCACGCAACGCAATCCACTCCATACCGCCATCCGGCAGGTGCACGACGAGCGTGGTGACGAGGCATCCTTTCAGACATGTCTGCGCCATCGCCGCCGAAGCCGTGGGAGACAAGCGGAGGAGCGACGAGTGCCTCGGTTGGTAAGTGGCTGAAAATGACATCTGCGCCGATCGCCTCTAACGTGACGGCAGGCCTCACAGGCTCAAGTAGCACCACAACAGCGCCAGCATCAACAGGCGCGGCGCCACCGCTTCCGTCAGTACCAGATTCGCTCAGCACAGTCGCAAATAGAAACGCGTCAACCTATTCCAACATGAACCGAGGCTACGGCGCCTCGCCATACAGTAGCTACGGCGGCTATAACAGCTACTCGTCGCCCTACGGCATGAACTCGATGTATGGCGGTGGTTACGGCGGCGGTATGTACGGCGGGATGGGAATGGGTGGGATGTACGGTGGCATGGGCGGCATGGGCATGCCAATGGACCCGAACAACCCGCAGAGTCTCACGCAGTCATTCAGTCAGAGCACACAGGCAACTTTCCAGCTGATTGAAAATATCGTTGGTGCGTTTGGAGGGTTTGCTCAGATGCTGCAAAGCACATACATGGCGACACATTCTTCGTTCTTCGGTATGTACCATGTCTCAATCTCGACAGCAAAGCTAACGCTACAACAGCCATGGTATCAGTCGCCGAGCAGTTTGGAAATTTACGACAGACACTTGGCTCAGTGCTCGGCATTTACACGCTCATGCGGTGGATACGGACGGCATTTGCGAAACTCACAGGCCGACCGATGCCAGCAGATGCGATGGGCCTGACGCCCGCTGGCTTCCACGCATTCACAGGGAAATTGCCCGATGGCTCCCCAGCGCCGCCTAAACCCTCTAAGAAGCCCTTTTTCTTCTTCATCGCGGCTGTCTTTGGACTGCCATATCTGATGGGCAAGCTCATCCAGGCGCTTGCTCGATCACAAGAGGAGGCAGAGAAGCGACGTCAGCTGGAAAATCCACAGGCCGCTGCCATCGACCCGAACAAGCTCGAGTTCTGCCGCGCTCTTTACGACTTCACCCCCGACTCGAACATGTCAGGAATGGACTTGGCGATCAAGAAGGGAGATATGGTGGCAGTTCTGAGCAAGAGCGATCCCATGGGCAATGCATCCGAGTGGTGGAAGTGTCGTTCACGGGATGGAAGGATGGGTTATCTCCCTGGCATCTACCTGGAAACAATCCAGCGCAAGCAGCCAGCCCAGATCACGAGCGGCAGCCAGAGTAGCAGTCCGGCAGGCAGCAGAGCGCAAACAATGACAAGCAGCAGCGCCGCGAGCCGCACCGCCACCATGACTGGCAAGCCTGTCGAAGGGCCCAAGATTGAGGGCAAAGCTGGCGACATGGGAGTAGAGAGTTTCCAGAAGGGTGCCTTCTACTCGTGATTTTGTTTTCTAAATATCTCTATTTCGGCCTTGTTTCTTTTCTGGCCTTGTACCTTGTGGTAGCGTGCGCAGGCCAGCGCATATGTTTCGTATTGGTTAAGGGTCATATTCGGTGTATATCGTTAGCTGGAAAAAGCGACGCAGGCGCCCAAGTCTTTAGTTTGGCATTTGAATAGAACATATTCTGTCAAACACTCAAAGCATGACTTCCCCCTCCCTTATGAAATGGGTATTACCTAAATGCTTGGCATTATGGCAGCTGTGAATGGCTGTCCCATGCTTGTAGGCGGCTGTTCTTCAAGCTCCAGCTGCCAGCCGCGACTCATTGCTGGCAGCTCTCACACCACATCTTATTGATACTAGCTTCTGTTCAATTCACACTATTTGCGATAACCAGAGGCTGCACGTCCCACCATCAGTTCATTGTCTTGCTCAGTTGGTGTTTGCCCCTCCCCCACCTAAACAAGCGAGAGCTGCCTGGCATATAAGCCTTCGGAGTGACTGAATATTCACACCCACGACCGGATAACGCACAATTCCTGCCTTTGTCACGCGTGTGTTCTCAAGACAGATCGTTAAAACATAAATCAACATGTTCGCAAGTCGGCGACTAGGCAAGGTGAGACACGCTTCCTAGAGAAGCTTGAGCCCAAGCTGGCTCAGATCGACACACATAGCTAACTTGAGCATAGGAGCTTACTAAGGTAATGAACGGTTTTCACGCTCATCATACCTTACTACCGCTAGTCATCGTGTATGATCATAGTATTTCCCTTGCTGACTGTGCAACGTAGATGCAAGGGCAGCTCCCACCCGGGATAACACTCGTAAACGCAGACAACTTCGAGAGTTGGCTGGTGGACATCCAGGTGCTTGATGCGAACCCTATCTATGCAGGCGAGACGTACAGACTCAAGTTCATGTTCAGTCAGAACTACCCGATCGAGGTGCGACCCACAGTGACTCTTGCGCTCGAGGCGCATGCTGTCCATTCCACAGCACATATGCTGACACGGCCGTAGGCTCCCGAAGTAGTCTTTGTCAAGGACGACACGCATCCGATACCCTGGCACCCGCACATCTACACCAACGGCATCATCTGTCTCGATCTGCTCGACAAGTCAGGCTGGAGCCCCGTACACAACGTGGAGAGCGTGTGCGTCAGTCTGCAGAGCATGCTTACGAGCAACACAAAGAAGGAGCGCCCGCCTGGCGACGAGAACTTCGTTCGGTACAACACGCAAAGGCCGAGGGACATCAACTTTGTCTTTCACGACAACCAGGTGTAAGGGTAGGAACTGGCGAAAGTGATAGCATAGGACAGGCGCGAATGGTTTAGGCAGCGGCATTGGCTTATTTCAACAGCCATGGAGTTCTCAGTGGACATTCGGCGTTATATTGAGCTTTCAGAGCAAAGACTATACCCAGCAATGAACATTCACATCTTCTAGCACTGGACTGTGGTATGATCACTCACAGTACTGCGACAGCAAGTGAGGTTTAAGTCCAGGCAAGGAGCATACGGGAACAAAACACAAGAGGCTGTGACATCTGTCATGCCAACACTGTTGAATAGCCTGGCTTGAGCCAGATCCACACCGACAACGGCATCAGCCATCAGCAGCAGCATGGCGCCGCAACTCGCCTCGGTTGACAATCATTCCCTATCGATAGGCTTGCAATCGGCGAATAATTTTTGCGGTTTTGCGCACAGGCCCATAGGTCGGGCAGTACGCTATGCGGGCGTGCCGCCCACAATTTTTCAGTACTATAAGCGTGTGTGAAAAGCTCCCACCGCCTCCCACCTCCCTCCACCACTCCTCTCTCCCAAAAGTTTTTCAGGTCGTTCCTGTAAAATATATCCAATATGAGCGACGAAGTTTACGAGGGTGCCATTGGCATCGATCTTGGTGCGCACACTCGCCATGCGAATATTTACCCCACAATGGTTTGCTAACTTTTCCAAAAGGCACAACCTACTCTTGCGTTGCCAACTACGAGGGCACCAATGTCGAAATCAGTATGCGCCCGCCCGCCTGAGACTTCCATGAACATCGTCTAACGATTTTGCCTATAGTTGCCAACGAGCAGGGTAGCTTCACCACTCCCTCGTTCGTCTCGTTCACCAGCGAGGAGCGTCTCATCGGTGAGGCCGCCAAGAACCAGGCTGCTATGAACCCTGAGAACACCGTCTTCGACGTCAAGTGAGTAGTCGACATGCTGAATTTGCACGTGTGCAATTTGCTGACCTTTTCAGGCGTCTCATTGGTCGCCGCTTCGACGACGAGACCGTCAAGAAGGACATCCAGTCGTGGCCCTTCAAGATCGTCGCCGCTGGCGACTCCCCCATGGTCCAGGTCGAGTACCTGGGCGAGACCAAGCAGTTCTCCCCCCAGGAGATCTCCGCCATGGTCCTTGTCAAGGTACGCACCTTTAGCAAAAAGACATGTTGAGGGGCAGCCACTAACACATCCCACAGATGAAGGAGATCGCTGAGACCAAGCTCGGCAAGAAGGTTGAGAAGGCTGTCATCACCGTCCCCGCCTACTTCAACGACAACCAGCGTCAGGCCACCAAGGACGCCGGTGCCATTGCCGGACTTAACGTCCTCCGTATCATCAACGAGCCTACCGCCGCCGCTATCGCCTACGGTCTCGGCTCCGGAAAGTCCGAGAAGGAGAGGAACGTCCTCATCTACGATCTCGGTGGTGGAACTTTCGATGTTTCCCTCCTCCACATCCAGGGCGGTGTTTTCACAGTCAAGGCTACTGCCGGAGAGTAAGTTTTCAGATCACCACAAGGTTTTTACTTCATGCTGACGTCTTTTCAGTACACATTTGGGCGGACAGGACTTCGACACCAACCTTCTTGAGCACTTCAAGAAGGAGTTCACCCGCAAGACCAAGAAGGACATCTCTGGCGATGCCCGTGCTCTCCGCCGTCTCCGAACTGCTTGCGAGCGTGCCAAGCGTACTCTCTCCAACGCCACCCAGACCACCGTTGAGATCGACTCCCTGTTCGATGGTGAGGACTTCAACGCCAACATCACCCGTGCTCGTTTCGAGGACTTGAACCAGAAGGCTTTCGCCGGTACCCTTGACCCCGTCGCCCAGGTCCTTAAGGATGCCTCGATCGACAAGAGCAAGGTTGACGAGATCGTCCTTGTTGGTGGTTCCACCCGTATCCCCAAGATCCAGAAGCTCCTCAGCGACTTCTTCGGTGGCAAGAAGCTCGAGAAGAGCATCAACCCCGATGAGGCTGTTGCCTACGGTGCCGCCGTCCAGGCCGGTATCCTCTCCGGCAAGGCCACCTCCGCCGAGACCGCCGACCTCCTCCTCCTCGATGTCGTTCCCCTCTCCCTTGGTGTCGCCATGGAGGGCAACATCTTCGCTCCCGTCGTCCCCCGTGGACAGACTGTTCCTACCATCAAGAAGGTACGCTCCCCACATTTTGGTGGTTACGCAAAATTCTCCAATTCTCAATTTCCAGTGCGGTGCCCACCGTATTCTCCAGAGTATCTAGAAAGATTTCCGTTCCTATCAGGGATCTTCTGAATACCTCCGGATTTGGAAACTGAAAATGGCGGTTTTTGGCCCCTGACTTGCCCCCAACCCACCCGACTACCTCCAGAATAATTTTTGCTAACGTATCGACAGAGGACATTCACTACGGTTGCGGACAAGTAAAATAAAAATCCGTTCTGTTTTTTGAATTCTGCTAACTTTTCTGCAGCCAGCAAACCGTCCAGTTCCCCGTGTTCCAGGGTGAGCGTGTCAACTGCGAGGACAACACCTCTCTCGGAGAGTTCACCCTTGCTCCCATCCCTCCCATGAAGGCTGGTGATGCCGTCCTTGAGGTCGTCTTCGAGGTCGACGTCAACGGTATCCTCAAGGTCACCGCCACCGAGAAGACCTCCGGCCGCAGCGCCAACATCACCATCTCCAACGCCGTTGGTAAGCTCTCGTCTACCGATATCGAGAACATGATCAACGACGCCGCCAAGTTCAAGAGCTCCGACGAGGCTTTCTCCAAGAAGTTCGAGGGCAGGCAGCAGCTCGAGTCCTACATCTCTCGCGTTGAGGAGATGGTCTCGGACCCCACCACCGCCATCCGCCTCAAGCGTGGCCAGAAGGAGAAGATCGAGGCTGCTCTCTCCGACGCCATGGCTCAGCTCGAGGTTGAGGACTCCACTGCTGAGGACCTCAAGAAGAAGGAGCTCGCCCTCAAGCGCGTTGTCACCAAGGCTTTCTCCACCCGATAAACGTGGTCGCCTTATACGGCTCAGTGCAGCGCAGTAAAGAGGTCGCGCAACACTGGCTCCGCTGCGAGCAAGCGACATGATACCCAGGCTTGCTCGCTGCGCAGTGTTGGGAATTGGAGTTATTCAATGTGTTTTGCGGCATTTAACGATAGACTTGGTGTTGTTTGAGATCTCTCTTTCCCTTTCCTTACGGTTCTCGTCGGCATTTATGTGGGGACGTAAAAAAGTATTGTATGTACTTGCTCATGACGATGCCCGGACGAACTTTATGGATGGATGTCTTGCTAAAAAGTGACGCACGCCTGGCGGGAAGGACAGTCGAGAGCGAAGGAAAGGAAAATTGAATCAACGTTCGATGTTACAATTACTGTTCCCTGTTGCCGTGATTTTGACTTCGTTCACAGTTGATATTTCACCTGACACATGCTGTCCACCAGCATGTTACAGCGTCAGACTAAGTCCACCTATCAAAGCAAGCATGTGGCACCTCACAACCCACGAGTGTCCATCAAGGTCATGCAAGATGCGCGAGAACATCGGAGGCGTCGAGACGTGAATTCGCATACCTGAGACCCACTGAGCATAATATTCCGTAAGTGTCATGACTGAGAAGAACCTATCGCAGTCCACACCAAAGAAATTAACGTCACTCTGATCTTCCCGTCTTAGTAGGTACCCTTCTTGAGATGGCCTCCTGATCTGGTGATCGCCTGTTAGTACATTTGACAAGAAGTGTGCACGTAGATGTTAGGAACATTCTGGATCACACAGGCAAAGTTGTAACTTCAAAGCATATTTTGGTTCTCTACGCTCTTGACACTGACTTGATTTGCCACTAAATCTGCTACTTGTCCAAGCTGGTACGGCGAAGATGTTGACCACCAACGGGAACACGACCACCGAGGCGCTTACGGTGCTTGCAGTGCTTACATTCTTGTTCTGACGGCTCAAAGGTAAATGTCCCTCAGTGTGTCGATAAGGTACTCGACAGTAGCGTTCGTATACTTGACGATAGGAGCAGCAGTAATCCAGAACATGGTAGCCGGGATCATGCCGATTGCAGTGACGAAGGGCGGGTGCTGTGGGTACAGAATGAGCTGCTTTTTGGACTCATCGGCTGCCGAGATCTCATCTTCGTCGACAGAACTATTGAGAGCTGTGGTTGTAGGCTCTGTGAAGTGGTCCAATATGTTCCTCTCATCCGCTGTGTTGGAAAGTTCGGCCACATCTTCCCTGGCTTCAAAAGATGCCAACTCTTGCACGTCCTTAAGGGCAGATGTTTTGGCTTCGTCTAAGGGCTCTGTCTGGATCTCCTTGATATTGAGGAAGTTTCCCAGATCTTCTGCATCAACAGCAAGCTCGGTGACCTCTGCGATCTCTTCGGGAAGAGCAGTGTGGCGATTACGCTGTGTAGGCATGTTTTCTTCACCCTTGAATTGCTTGTAGTAATTCAGTGTCTTCGTGAAGGGCGTATCAGAGATATCATGGTCGTTGGTAGCATGAACATCTCGATCTATCTGCCTCAAGCTATGTTCTGTGATTGGCGTGTTGGATGACCGCAGGTCTGTATCTTCTGTATGGAGAGAAAAACGAAGGGCAGATGAACTCTGCCATCTGATCTTAGGCGCGTTCCTCTGCCAACTTTGGTCAACGATGGTCATATGGGAAAATATGAGTGAGCATCGACTTGGCATACCTTTCTGCGGTGAGGTGCTATCACCTCAAGGATGGTTTCCTCCCCGTCTGCATCGAACCCGTCAAGCTCCGATTCGTCGATGTCGTCAATTTTCACTCGGGTTCCATCTACATGTGGAATAATCCCACCTTTAAGCACAGAGTCCATCCGTCCTCTCTCAAGATGATTTTCTCTGATCCTCTTTTCCATAGCGAGGCGCGCCTGCTTCTGTTGCTTGTAATCTTCTGGTGCCATGCAAGGATCAGTGACTCCACATTCCTCCATCTGTATCATCTGCTGCTGCTCACGATATTTTGTCTTCGGGTACTGCTCGGTCGATGAGCGGTGACTAATGTATCTTTGTCTATCCTTCTCATCATGCATCGAAACGCTGTCTTGGAGTCGACGCTCAGACTTGGAGACGCATGAGACGAGATCGAGGTCGCTAATTGAATTAGAGCGGGCAGTGAGGCTGTCCAGGCCTTCGGTCAGCTCCATGCTATCGTCATCGTCCTTGTAGCCGGCATCGGTGACTTCACCACCCAAGGCCTGGTGCGCGGCTTGCGCGGCGTGAGCTGCTTCATCTTCCATAAAGCTATGGAAAGTGACGGCAGCGTCTGCATCGTCTAGGTATCGTTGCTTGACCAGACCTGACGAGGACGGAGTCTGTGGAGCAGAGCTGTTGCTCACGGTGCGCAGAATCTTCTCGAGCGTACGACAGTCAGCAGGTGACAGAGCGTCTCTGGATGCAGGCGAAGGTGGCAGGTTGTCATGAGCGTGCGACTGCAGGCCGGCGTCAAGGGACGAGGGCTACAGCGCAGGAGAAGACATGGCGGCGCTGTTGTTCGCATCAGGGCTCGACTTGCGGTCTGCGGCTGGTATAACATGAGGGGAGTCAGGCGGATGGTTGAGTCGCGCCATGATGGTAAGCGTTGAGTGGTCTCAAAAACGCAAAGGTGTTTGGAGGAAGCAGGTGCGGACGAGCTTAAATGTGACGGGCTGGGAGGGTAGTAAATAAACAAACGAACGGACGACGACGATGGCTTTCACTTCACCATTGGAATTTCTGTAGCTTCACGTCAGTTCCTGATCAGTTGTTAGCGGTTCCCGAGTGTCTACTTGACAGTTTTGAAGGAATAATTGGTAGAAAGCAAGAACTGTGAGCTATAAACTCTCGAAGTGTACGGGAATCAGGCTCCAAGACCTCCGATCAAAATATTGCATTGCATAAGTGGCCACTGGGAGCTGGCATAGTGCTGCAGTCTTGTTATTCGCTATAAACTTCGCCATGACCACGCCCACATCCTCAATCCTAGATTCGTCATCATGCCATGATCCCAATCATCGCGCGCCCTTACGCCCCAAATCTCCCTTTCTCAACAGCCGCCCCAACCAACCCATCCCCCGTAATCACGTTTGTGGCAGCAATCACAATCCTGCCACTTCTTCCACCTTCGGAGCCCTCCGCCATCCCCTTCCCCACCCATCTTAATGCTGCGATCTCGGCTCTCGTCACGCCTCCCAGGAAGAACACCATCGTTGTCTTCCCTGCCTCCCCATGCCCGCTCAGCAACTGCCGTGCCTTGAGCGCCTTGGGCTCGACATCGCCGGTCTGCGTTTCATTGAATGTCGTGCCCCGTACATACTTCGCAGCATCGTCAAACAGCCGTGTGCCTTGCGCGAGCGGGTTGGACGAGAGTGGGGTGTTGGGGGGAAGCGGTTTGATTGTGTTTGCAAGCGCTGCTTTGGCCACGATACTCTGTACGAGACGCACACTCAAGGGCGCATAGCCAGAAAACGCATAGCTGACGTCGTTGGGCGCGGCCTCATTGACTTCATCATCCCACAGCCGCAGTGTCTTGCGCAGCGGAGTGTAGTTTGTAACACTCCCCGGCTTCACACTGCTGCCCGTTCCACCAGCGAGAGTGGCTCCACCGCGAGGGGTCAGGAGAGACATGTTTTCGAGGGACTGCAGGGTGAGGAGATGTTGGGGCCCATAGGCTAGGAGGACGGCGCGCTTGAAGGCGTCGAGGTCTTTGGCGCGGATACCTGCATTAGTTGTGCTTTCGAGGCACAGCAGACGCAGAATAGTGGACAGAGGAGTCCCGCGATCGATCAGCTCGGTGATCAGGTCGTGTTGCGTTGAGGGGTCGGCACCCGAAGTGAGATTTTGTTGGACTTCGAGGCAGCGTGTGAATGTGTCGGTGCGTGTGTGCTTGAGAATCTCCTCTGCAAGAGAAGTGTGCAGCTTGAGGCTGGCCTGCTCGGCTTGGTACCCGGGAAGGCGCGCTACAAAGTCGCGCAGCTCGGCTGTAGTTTTGGCCGCGAGACTGTTGCGCTCTGTACTGGATTGTAGCCGGCGCGCTACTTGGTTGAGAAGAGAGCCGACAACGGCGAAGTTGGCGTCGCCAAGATCACTGTAGAGTGTGTCCTTTGAATCGATCATGATCTTGCGCTTCATGCTGGTTGATGCGGAGCCAGTCTGGCCGGGTTGTGGTGCAGCACCGCCGATGACCGAGAAGTCAACTTCAGTCTGGTTGGCAGAGATGTTGAACACTTCATCAATGAGACCCTCGTACGTCAGTTGCGTGAGAAGTGCGGTTGGAAAGTCGATCTCCCGGTCAATGATGATCAGGTTGTCGACAGTCGTGCTGGGAGCAAGACCAAGGAAGGATGGCCCGATGCTACCTGGAGATTCACCGGCTGTTACTTCGGTACGCATCCTCATAAGAAGGTCTGCAAGGCGCTTTCCATTATCTCCTTTACCGATGATCCGTGGGAACAGGCCATACTTGCGCTGCTGGAGCATGAGCGCTTTGGCTGCCAAGTATATTGATGTGGGATCCTTGCGCTGGAGGGCGTTAGTCGGGGCAGCCAACAGGATATGAGGCACGTACAAGATACAAGTCGGAAACGGCGTCCTCTAGCTCCAGAGACAATACATCATCGGCAAGAGGCACGAAGAAGAGTGGCCACTCGCTGACACTCGCCTCTCCAAGCACACCCGCTTCTTCCAACAACTGATCAGAGACCAGCGTGCGTCTCGGGACCCAAAAAATAGAGAATTCGTGTTCAATCTCGCTCTCTCTACGTATGCGTTTAATCTGGTCTGTGCAACGTCAGCCCCGTCGGCCTTTGACCCTGTATACATGTTGCAGGATCGATCTTGAAATGGCCAGAAGTAGTTGAGAAGAAACCATACATACCAGCGACCTTCACAACAGTCTTTGCCTTCTCCCCTCTTACCAGGAAAACCACGTTCCGCTGACTCGCATCGACATTGTCGTTTTCAAGGAAGAATGGCTTGTCAACTCCGTACTCCTGCAGCGTCGAGAACTTCACAAGCAAGTTCAAAGGTCCTGCGAGCGCCTTTTCGAGGACTAGATTCTTCTTTCCCCGAATCTGGGTTTTGATATTAGGATGATGTCTTTCCAATGTGATCGATCGATAGGGTGGTACGCACACCCTCAAGCAGGAGCAGTAGATCGCGCCGCGCTTTTTCGGCAATTTCAGAGCTGTTGAAGGGCGTGGCAGGCGCCATGGTCAATGGTATGGAGCGGGAAGCGGAAGAGAGCGATTTTATTATCTGATCATTGTGCTAGGCGTCGCGAGGCAGTTGTTTGGTGATGCCTGTGTGGTTGGGGTTGAATGCACGTGCGCAGAAGCTAGTTGCCCAGATGGGCTAGGCGGTGTAGGGTTAAGGCAACTGCATCACTTCTGTATCTTGAAATGGAATGATGGTTTAGTTGTGTGGGCTTATTGAACTCCCTTAATTTCTTTGCTTGGGTGGAAAAGGGACATGAAGTTCTTTCTACTAGAGTACTTGAATTGTAACTGACCAAATCTTAGCGAACACGTAGTTGTAGAAGACTTCACGTCTTATCGTTGTTACTACGTTCTTACTCCGTGAATACTCAGTTCTGCAAGAGCAGCTATTGTTGGTAGATTTAGTAAGATGCTGTGTTGTGGTGGAAGGACTTCAGGTGGAATCAGCACAGTCTACAAGAATGAAAGGTTCTTTGAGATGACTACATTTGGAATTGACCCTATCAAATATGTACTCTTCCATCACTAGATACTTTGAGAGTAATCAGAGCTCATTGTGCGATGGAATTTCTTCAGCTGTGGATGCTACCAATGCTTCAGGCAGCTTCTCCTTCTGGCCTTCGCCCATGCGGATGGAGTCAACCCATGCCTCGACATCCTTCGCGCCGAAGGTGGCGCCAGGATACTTCTTGTACCAGGCACGCTTACCGTTGGTTGCAATGAGGTGGAGGGTATCATCAGAGCCAAGACTGAGTTCAGCACGAAGTGTGGCTGCGAGAGGGTTTGCAGGCGGAACGCTCACGAAGGGGAAGAGCTTCTTGCCGTGCTTCTTGTGAATCGCGCCCAATGTAGTGATGACCGACATCGCGGACATGGCAGCATCGGAAGCGTCGTCAGGAGGTAGGATAGCCAGGATGCAGCTCTTGGCTTGCTCATTCAGGCAAAGCGACTGAAGATCAGCCGCATCTGCGACAGAAGGTACGGAGGGCTTGACGTCCTCGACAGGCAGCTCAACAGGATCAGGGGTGTCCTCAGTCTTGACATTCGGGTCAGGGGACTCTGTCGCGGCGATGGGCTCCTCGACAGTCTCATCAGTGGCGGATGCAGCAGCGGAAGATGAGTCGGCAGACTTGTGTGACGCTGAAGCCTTAGCGAACTTGCTGGAGGACTTGGACTCCTTCTTGCTGTCCTTCTTGGCCTTTGGTTTCTTTGCCTTGGGACCAGGGCAGTCCGGGTTGGGAGGCGCGATCTGAGAAAGGAACTTGACCATAGCCTCCTTATCGACCTTGCCCTCGTGTTTAATTGGCTCATCCGAGCCAGCGGGCACAAGAATGAGGGAGGGAAATTCGGTGATGCCATATTTCTCAACAGCAGCCTTCTCTGTCTTCTTGACCTGAGCCACAGAGACAATGCCGGCAAAGTCAATGGCAAGCGCCTTCATGGTAGCGCTGACAACACCCTTCTCGCTGAAAAGAATGGCCTTCGCGCTGTCTTTATTCCCCTGCAGCCACTCATCCAGATTCTTGTCGGTGACCTTCTTCACAATGTTGGGAACCTTGTCCTTGACTGCTTCTACAATGCCCTTCGCATTGCGTGGTCCCTGATAATCGTCGACAATGGGTCGTCCTGGCTTCTTGCCCGGTCGTACGATCTTCAAGGTGGGGAAGCCCTGGATGCCCATCTGCCCACAGAAGGGCTTGTTCATCTCCTCATCGCAGTTTACGGCGGCGACTTTGGCGATACCGGCGAGGGACTGGGCGGCCTTCTCGTAGGCGGGCTTCAGATTCTTGCAGTGGCCGCACCATGGCGCGTAGAACTCGACAATCTAGCTGAGGGTAAGCTCAATGCAACTCCTGACATAGCATGCGACGCACCGAAGTGTAGTTGGACTTGGCGATGACTCGGTCGTAGTCGGTCCCGGCGATGTTGAGGACACCAGACTTCTTGCTGTACATGCTCTCGGCTTGCGCATTGAGGGCCAGCGCGGCCGTGGCGGCGAGGTAGGTCGACAGGCGGACCATGGCTGTTTGAGTGAAGAATTGCGGTTTCGTGGATGGAAGTGGTGCCAGCAGCCAGTGCTTATATTGCGACGCTCACATAACGCCCAGGTTAAATGCAAGTTGTCCTTAAGGGTGCTGTAACTGAGGCGGCTCGGAAACAGCTGCCCATAGCTCGAATGCGGGGCGACAGGGGTCCCACCTGCACCGTTGCCTATGACCACATGCAGCGCGTCTCAAGTGACATTCATTGTTTCCAGCTATAGCACCGACCCCGTACCGCTGATACTCGCCACAAGGACATCATGGCCGATGCAGTACCTGCAAAGCTTAAGCCGCTCCAGCTTGCGCCCTTTGCAAAGCGGGCAGCGCAGCTCGAGCGCTTCAAGCCTATCATCACCTACTGGCGTAAGTACAGTCGCAGCATTGAGCTGCACTCCCGTAGATTACATGGCCGCAAGCACTGACAACATGTAAAGTACGCTTCCACATTGTACAAAAGATCATCGGCGCCGGATTGCACTCGGCCGACGCAGAATGCACCGCCTACACGACCGACCTGATGGAGAAGCTGGAGCAGACCAAGGCAGACATGCCAGGCGAAGACGCGCTGCTAGACGACGTGGCTGCGAGTGCCTACTGCGAGCAGTTTGCGTTGCAGACGTTCGGGAAGGGCGATAAGGACATGACAGAGAACAAGGTCACGGCCACCACAGCCGACACGCTCATGGCTGCATCGACCTTCCTCGATGTCCTAAGCATCTGGAAGAAGGACGATTCAGAGGTAGCGTCCAAGACCAAGTACGCCAAGTACCACGCACTGCGCATCATCAAGGCCATCAAGGCTGGTGAAGACCCTAATGCGACCAACCCTGTGCAGGCACAGGAGCAGCAGCCATCCACCCCACCTCTGCTTGACCCCGCCGATCCAGAGGTCCAGAGCATCAACCAGGCCGCCTCGCAACCTCCCGCCTCCAATCCATATCAGTCCTACGTCGAATCAGCGCCCAATACGGAAGCACAGCCGTCACCGACCTTCTCAGCACCGAAGGTTTCGCCTCCATCAAATCTGCCGGCAGTGCCTTCTGGGTACACATCGAACGCGCATGACGATGTGTCTCCCATCTCCCAGCCGGCAACCTCCCGCCAAGGATCTGTGGTGTCAGTAGGTGGTGGATACTTCCCAAGGACAGAGCCACCACCGACGTTTACGTCGGATAACACTGCTCCTAGTCTGCCAACAGCACCCTCGACCGAGGGCAATCCCTTGACAGACTCCCTGGAGGGCCCAGATGGTACAGCAGGGGTGACACCGCAAGCCGCAGGACCATCTGATCCATCCTCTTTTTACCAGACTCCTGCATCGCCTCCTACAATTGTGCAGCCACCGCAGGCGTCTCCACTCAATCCGTATGCGTCTCCTCCCCAGCAACCACAGCAGCATTTCCCCACTCCGTCGCCTCAACCCCCTCAGCGACCGTACCACATGCCACAGACGGTTGCTCCCTCTCAACAGTACTCCTCTGCGCCACGTCAGCCAGCCGCACCGCCGCCACCAGCATCATCGGAAGGCCCTTTCAGAGACGACGAGGAGTCTATCAGACAAGCACAGAAGCATGCCAAGTGGGCCATTTCGGCGCTGAACTTTGACGACGCCACGACAGCAGTCAAGGAATTGCGGATCGCATTGCAAGCATTGGGCGCACATTGAACATATTTTCCTTGGCCGATCTGTCTTGTCACCAAACGGAGTTCTACAACGCTGATTGGCGCAGACTCTGAAAACTTATAGCTCTTGAGGTGGCTACACAGTCGATTGGACCTCTAACCCCTTTGCTGTTTTCTAATTGAATCCTTCAAAGTGTATGTAGACTGACTCATTTTCGTTGTATACCCCTGATGTCGTATAGAATACATTCTTAGGCTTCAACACGAGCAGGCCGCGCAGCATGGGGAACTTGAGGTGACGTGTGCCTTAGGCTCGTCTTGAGCAGTGGTCGCAACGTGGCAATCGAGGGACTGTGTCCCCTCGGCGTCAGTCCGGCTTGCCCGGATCCTAGTCGCACTGACAGATCTTACAGCGAAGACACTGCAGAGACACACCGCAGAGGCACCGCACACGCCTCGCAGAGACACGGCGAAGACAATGCGCTTTCTCGCTCGGGTCCACGGACAATGACCTTCTCACACCGATCTAGACGCTGCCTGCAGCCTGCAGATTCTTGGACCGGCAAAACCTGCAGACGCCGAGGCAGAGAATTCTGAGACCCGTCAAGCGAGTGTTGAACCTAAGCACCTTGGCCTGCGTGTGCAAATTACAGGACGTGACGACGCTTGTGAAGGCAGCCAACGGCCGTTCGGTACCTGACAGGCTAGCCATGATCTGGGCCGGCACAGAGAGCTAGCTGCCGGTGGATCTCCACTGACATTCCGCGCGCCTGGACTGCCCCACACGCTACACCACCACTTCACAACTCGATCTGGGCAAGCCACTGCGCAGGAAGGTTTCGCGTGCAGCGCGCGGTTGCACAGCTTGAACTGCTATGTCTTGCACTGACGACGCGCATGACCGGGCAGCTGTCCGTGGGTTTTGGTGGGTGCGCAATGCGATAATGGACTTTCACTGCGAAGGCCGCGCGTGAACGCCGGCGGGTTCCTGAGAAACGGGCTGGTTCCTGCATGCAAGAGATGGAAAGTCAGCCAATCCGAAGGCTAGGAAGTGCAAAATCCCTCATGCTACTGCAGACATGACTGCGTCAACATTCGCTCGCGAGACGCAGTTGAGCGGTATGCAGAGCCGGACTTTGCACGTTTGCACTCGAAACACGACACAAGCCGCCGATGGCTTACGCCAACCCGCGCCAACACTCCGCGCGGACAACGTGGAAGAGCTGGACCTGCGGGCCGTGCTTTCATCTCCGATTCAGGCAGTTGCATTGTAGACACTATATAGGAACAATGAATTCACCGTGAGTTTTCACTTCCAACAATACAACAAAGACACTCTTTTGTCACCACGTTCCTTCTCTTTTAACCTCCACTCAGCAGTGCTGCACTCATTTTAGCACTTGTCACTCTCTCAACACAATCATTTACAAAAGATCAAGACGATCATGTCTATCAAGTCCACTCTCTTCATGGGCCTTGCTGCCCTCGGCGCCTTCACTGAGGCAGCCCCCACCAAGCGTGCCTCTGCCGGCAAGCGCGGTCTCGCCTTCCCCAAGCAGAACAACGGCGTCGCTGGCTCGACATACACCAAGCTATTCCAGGGTCACGACCAGATCACATGGATGTACGACTGGGAGGCTGTCATCGACGGCACACCCGTCGGTGGCCTCGAATACGTTCCTCTCCTTCACTCCAACCAGGACTGGTGCACCTCTGGCTGGGCCAACAACGTCGCCAACGCACAGAAGAATTACAAGGTCTCGCACGTACTCTCCTTCAACGAGCCTGACCAGTGCGGCGGCGGTGGCTCCTGCATGTCCGTCTCGGACGCCGTGACCGCTCACAAGAAGTACATCCAGCCGCTGGCCGGCTCGCTCAAGATCGGTTCGCCTGCTGTCACCAACGGCGACGGTGCTGACAAGGGCATCAACTGGCTGAAGCAGTTCATGTCCGGCTGCTCCGACTGCCAGATCGACTACGTCGTCGCCCACTACTATGCCTGGGACAAGGCTCAGGACTTCAAGGACTACCTGACCAACTTCCACAAGACCTTCAACAAGCCCGTCTGGGTCACCGAGTTCGGTGTCACTGAGGGCAATGCGCCTGCATTCCTCAAGGAGGTCATGCCTTGGATGGACCAGCAGGATTGGATCGAGAGGTACGCGTGGCACATGGCTGCCCCTACCACTAACGAGGGCGGTCTCAAGTTCCTCCTCAACGAGGCTGGAACTGCTCTGAACGATGTTGGCAGCGCTTTCGCTTCGTAAGCCACCGATGGGGTGGCGGTCGTGAGCGCATGTGAGCGGTGTGTAGTGAAGTTGCTACGCATACGAGCTGCGCTCTTTGTTCACTTCATGGATACCCGGTTATAGATGCTCTTACCTTTTTCAAATCAACGATATATGATGCTCAGCCTCGAGACCTTTTGCGATGTGACACTGTACTGAATCTGTTGTGTGAAGATGCCCTTTGTCCCAGACGGTCACAGTTCAGCACAGCATGACACAAGCCAACACTGTCGCCAACTTCAAACATTCACGTTTCGACATTGGCCTGTGGTGTGGCACTGCTAAACTCCAGTATCCGCGTCCCTCACGCTTTCTCGTTTCCGAGCTCAAAGCCAGATCTGGCATGATAGGCCGACACATCTCGCAAGCAGCTGTGGGGCACGTGGTGTTGCGTAGTCCTGTTTAGGAAACCGGACCCCAGGCACGTAGTGAAATGGGCAGAAAAGTCGCAGGGATCGGACTTTTTTTCCCTTTCACCGCCGATCCTTCGCAAAGAGGAAATTAAGCATGGCTGACGTAGGAAGTGAAGATGGGTACACGTTCGTATTCAGATCCTTTGGTCTTTTGCAGGGGTTGGGGGCCCTGGTCTGCCGACCGATTTGTTGTCAGTAAGTATGCCGAGCATGGCCGGCGGTTGGGTTGTGGAGGAGACGTTAGATTTTTCGACATGAATTTTTGCAGCATTTTCCTTTTCGCTGCGGAGGAGACTTAGTAGAACGCGAGAAAATAATGCCGATCAAAGTGCTTCAGGTGTGGTGGGTGCGATCGGTGTGTTTCGTTTAGACTTGTGATCTTCAAGTGTATCTACCCGTACTGTAAAGGTCAGCTCTGTTAGCCCTAGCCATCTTCCTTCGTGCCGTTGACAAGATACAGGACATACGTGCTGATTGGAGTACTTCAGGTCTGACTGACGCGATACTACAATAGTTCTTCAATCACTATGTATATCATTGATCGTGGAAGGTACTTACCTTTCCATTGTTGAATGCGGAAGGACCCAAGGAGGATTTTGAGAGCGACGCTAAGAGAGGTAATTAAGGGGGGTGGGAGAAGGAAAGTCGAGGGTCATGATGAAGATAAGTTTGTAAGGGAAGTAAAAGAGCAAATTGAAAGAATCTTGGAGAATTTGAGGGAGTGGTTGAAAGGTTCCACTCAGAGCTAGCGAAGTCTGCTGGAGTACTCGATGCATTGACAGAAAAGAGGAAACTCTACAAGAATAAGTATAACAAAACCCAGTCTGAGCTAGATAATCTCAAGGAAAGGGCTGACCTAAGTCCTCCATTTGTTACTTTTGGAACTAGGAGTATATTAAGTAGGATTAGTAGTGGCTGACTCTGTGTGTTGGTTGGTATTTGTCAGGCCCTACGAGCGAGTTGGATCACGAAGGTACACTATGAGGGATAGACTATCCATATATACCCCTCTGAGAACTGTTCCTGCTCAGTAGCGAACAGTCTTCAGTCTGAATACACCTTGCTGGCTATGTACTTGATTACCTTCTGTGTTTCGATTCTTCCTTTGATGGCCCCTAGCCTCAGGGCTTGACAGTGCTACTGATTAGGTACCAGCTTATGTTTGCTAGTATCCCCTCCGGTACTCAACCAATGCGTCAATTCTTCTTCTTCTTCTTCTTCTTCTTCTTCTTCTTCCCACTCCTCAGATCAATTCACGCCGCTGTGAGTCCAAGAAGATGAGCGAGATGAGAATGTGGACCAGAAGAGGTGGTATTGCGAACTCTGTGATAAGGCTTACACCTCCGAGGGAGAGTTGAGGAAGCCTGAGTTAACGAGACTGCCTATGGGCTGGGAAGCCTCTCCTTGCGAGCTGTGTGGGACAAGATACCCGAACAAGGGTCAATAACACGCATGTGGCTACTGCGAAGCACAGGGCAAAGGCCGCGAAGCACAAGGCAAAGGCTGCCAGCATGTGCCAATCAGAGCTGAAGCCCTTTGATCATTGACACTTTTGAACGATTCAATAAAGACAAGCAGGTAGTTGACGGACCTGATCAGCAGCATAGCCATCTTGAAGAGCCTTGCGTTTTTTTTATAATGGATGTTGATTGTATTATATGAAAGTTTGCAGCAGGCCTCTCTGCTAAGCTAACCGACAAGAACAGGGGTATATGTGTATGCTCGAAAAAGATACGTAGCAAATGCAGCCAAGTGCAGGGCGCAACGTCACTTAGGCCTACGGAGCCCTTGCACTTAAATCCTTCTCGACCTTCAGAGCTTCGTACCTATTACCGGCGCCTTCTCCGATTTGCCCTGAACCGCTCACCTGCTCAGCTCCCTTCGCACTCCACTCTCCAGCTGTAGCATCGACTTCTCTAGTTGCGTCTTCCCTCATACTATCGCTGCGTTGATAAAAGTCCTTGATGTCTTCGCATCCTTTAGGCGTGCGGCATATTTTTCTCGCTTCCTCTGGCGTTGTCTTCCATAAAACCTCCCTGACCTCTTTCCCGACCTTCTCAATTGCATCCATTGCCCAGATGACATCCAGGTGCTCATAGCCCTCAATGATCTTGGAATGGACAACGTCGACAAACGGCTCACGGTTGCGCTCGAAACGGCGAAGCAGGCGTCGCCCATCGACTAGGTCATCTGCACCACAAACCCACAATGCGAAGGGTGGTGTATGTGGTCCATACCAGGCGAATCGGGCGCGACTGCTGTCTCGCCTACGCGAGGTACGTTGCTTCTCGTCAAGTGCGCTATCGCCCGGCCGAATTTCAACTTCGTCGTCAGACTCGTCTCTGGAGGGCGATCTACTGCATCTTGTCAGCTCTAAATCTGCCCTGAGGAGATGCAGTCAAGAACAAGAGAGCACCGATGCAGCCAAACGAATGTGTGTGTAGCTGTGTTAGGTAGCACTCAAGAGGGACGAAGATTGCAACAACTGGGACTAACTTACCTCGTCCTTGCGCGTGATCGATCGTCCTCTTCATCCTCTTTCTCCTCAATGGTCTTCTCTTCTCGAGTAGACAGGATGCACTTATGCTTCGCGAAACATTCGCGGCCAAGCCACCATCTCATACTCTCTGCACTGACATAGACAGGCGAAAATTGAAAGAGTCGGTCACGAAGGCCTTGGTCCCAGCGCTCGTCTGTCCAGTTGAACAGGAAAGAGAATACGCGATAGCCCATAGCCCCGTACATCTTGCCCGGGAGCAAAGAGTGCATGGTCATCATGAATGGGATGAAGGCATGGATGCCGAAGACAACTCGAAACATGGCAGGGGAGATAATCTGCATGAACTTGAAGTACGCTTTCTGTATCAATGGGCCTGCGTAGGCTGCTGGCGCAAGTGCGCAGAATACAGAGATCTTGTCTCCGATTTCAGGACGTTGCTCCTTGGCCATGGCGACGAGAGTTTGTGTAGTACCCTGACTGTGAGCGATGAGACCGAGCTTGTCGAATCCAGTCTCGGAGAGCACCCGTGAGATGAGTGCTGGCAGATCCATGACGCCCATCTGTCGAATATTCCAAGCCCACATTCTAGGATCGCCGTAGTCGAGCAATTTGTGGCGAGGGTTGAAGCCGCAGCGATTATTACCCAGCCACACATCGTATCCACTTTTGGCCAAGAAGAAGGCAAGACTGTCGTCATCATTCGTGCAATATGCGCCAGCAGATTGTAGGAGTCCATGTATCATGAGCACAGGGTACTTCTTTTGGCCAGTCGGGTACTGCGTGCCAGGTATACCGTTGCATGAAGTTGTTCTTCGGAAGACATCAGGGGCGTGCGGTCTCCGTTCCAAGTCGTCGGTGCGTTCGTAATCGCGTGGGTTATAGAGATGCCAAAGGTCAATGATAAAGCCATCTTCAGTCTGTACCTCGAAGATCTCGCAGTCAAGCCCTACGCGTCGTGCGTAGTAACGGACGTCACACTTGAGCTCATCAGGACCGCCTTCTAAAGGTACGAACTCATCTCCGTTTGAGCCATCCTCATTGTCGTCTGCAAGCTTGACTGACTCCACAGCGTGCTGTTTCTTCCATGCTGCCTCCGCAATTGTTCGTGCCTTCTTCCGCCTCTCCTCTTCTTCATAAAAGGGCCGACGACAGTCTGGATTTTTGCCTTTCAGGCGGATCCAAACATGCTCTGCGACAATAGGTATTGAGGTAAAAGCTGCGCCAAGTATGATTACTAAAAGGAAACAGAGGGAAAGAATTGCAGACGAGATCCGCAATTGAAAGCATTGTACCTTCCTGAGCGTGCTAGGCGGACCGTAAACGGGAACTGGTGGAAACATAGGATTCGTCTTGGATGGAGCTTTACTCTCTGCAAGAGGAGCATCTGTTCCTTTCTTTTCCTCTTCTTCGGTATTCCCCTTGTGCCGTACTCCGTGGATAGTTCCATCTCTCGACTCGCGCAGCTCCCCTGCCACAGGCCCACTGTCAGATGGATCACGGTCATCAAGGATATTTTTCAGTCTGTTGAGCTTCGTGGCCTCCTCAATAGGTACGACAGGGAGCCGATCGCCAGTTGCTGTTTGGATCACCGGATCTTGTGCGGTAATAAATCGTGCCTCAACAGCCTGTGTGGAGCCAGCCGCGTCAGTCTCCTGGTCCGGCGCATATTGCCCAAGACGTTCTGATTGCTTTGCAAAATCGATCGCTGCCTGGGCTTTGGTTCTTGTCTTGTCTGTTGCCTCGTGGACTTTGTGCCTGAAAGCTGTGACGGTTGTCATGTCGTATCAATCTTAGTGGAACAACGGTCGGTGGGGAAGCATTTGAAAGTGGAGCTGTCGCGGGGCAGACGGTGCATACAAAAGGCGGGTGTGCTGAGATCTGACATCAACCAAACTTCTGCATGGGGAGGCAAGTGTCAACAAAGGAGGATCTCAGACATTGTGATGAATATCTGAATCGCAAAAACCGCGCGTGGCTGATAGCCGTGGAGATCAGCACACCTATCTTGATTGTCTACCAGCAAATCGACAATGACATCAGCAGATCATTGACCATCCCGCGAACCTGGTCGCACACGGCAACGAATCAACATAAGTTTCATCCGCGGGTGTGCACTCAATGACAGGTCGAAAAATTGGTGGACGGGTGAGCGATGCAGGGATGGCACTATATTGTAAGTGGCTTGCATAAGAATGTTCGTTGGTCAAGCATGTGATCGGTCTTGTCAAGTCTCGGAGCGGACAGAAGCTCAAGTTTCTAATCTTGTTGTCAGCCTAGTATGGCACCCTACCAGCTCAACAGCCATTCAACAATACTGCACTCTGCAAGCTTCGACGAGACACTTGACACTTTCGAAAGATTCAATGATGGAAAAGCAGATACTTAAAGAGCCTTGTATTTGCTTAGATCGCGCCAACTAGAACCGATGCCATCTGGTCAAAATTCATTTTCTGCATTTTACCAAGTGTCCCATCGGAGCTGGCAAGGTGCAGCATTGAGATGACCTAGTCGACGAGATGAAAGGTATAGCGTAAGATAGATCTCGTTGACTGTGTAGTACTGAGATATAGAATTCTTGTTACTTAAACTACACCGACGAACGCTTAATCGCTCATCATTTCGCGACATCTGCCAAGCGGCTCACAGCTGGCAAAATGAGAACTCATGAGCCTGTAATATTCCTTGCCAGAGTACTAGATATTTTCTTTGAGGGTACGCCAGGCTTGGATGACATTTTGTCCAGCAGGCGGTTGTATCAATTTGTTTGGCATGTGTAGAGGGACATCTCTCCCAGACGATACCAAACCTAGCACCGTTGATCTATGATTATCAAAGCATGAGCTTTACGTGAAACCGATGCTGCTGACGCGCCTGTTCTTGAAGGCGCAAACGGTCGTGTGTCGACACTTCGATCGGGGTGGGGTATCGAGAGACAGTGTGTAGAGCAGCGAGAGACAACGGTGTTCGTACGCTTCAAAAGATTTACGGGCTCCAGTCACACAAGGATACCTCTGCACCTCAACAGCTGGTAGTCGCTCGTAGCGAGTGGATATATTGCTGAGAAATAACCGTGGCGCCCGCCCAATGCATAAATGAATATCTTGTTACACCAATGTACAGTTTCCTCGACCTTTTGATCTCACGTTTACTTCCTCGCAGCGACTGCTTGCTGAACAGCTGCTGTTGTGCCGGCGGGCTGCTGCGATCGTACGATGGGCTCGTCGGGAACGACTACGTCTTCGAACTCGTCTTGTGAGATGGCGTTGATGGTGTAAGTGTCTATTGAGTGTAAGCACACATTCAGTACATCGTTTGCAACAGGCATACAGATTCCAACCACAAGCGTGCAGATTGCGGCGCCGGTGATAGTATTCTTCAGCAAATACGGCGCACGAGCACGCAGCAGCGCCGGCGAGGCGCGCATGCGAGCATCGTAGTAAGTCGACTGAAATGGTTTGCTGATACTGTCAGTACAGTAATGCGCCTTGCTGTTGAAACTACTCACTATCCCATGATTGCGTGGTGGACCTCGTCGTGCTTGCGGGGAAAGTTGACGCTTTCGCCGCGGTGGTGAGAGGCTCCTTCCACAGGTTTGCTTGGCGTCGCCGTTCACCCTGCAGCATCGATCTGCAGCTGCAGCTGTCCATCTTCACTCCCCAAACCAACCCCAAGTAGACCACATCATCCCACGCGCCCAGTCGCCTCACCACGCGTCTTCTACTTCTTGACCGCTGGCATCGAAGGGAATGAGGGTTTCGAGAACAGCAGGCATTAGCTCTTGTCGCGCAATAGTTTGAGTGTGTCGCGCGCGTGGACAAGCGTCACCGTTGCGCACGACCTTACCACAGAGAACAAAGCCTGCTTCTCGTGCACTGCATCATCGCTAGTTCACCATGAGTCCAATCCAGCAGTTGCAGTCAGCCCGCGCGCTCGCTCTAGGTGATGGTAGATACTACCCTACCATTATCCCGGGCGTGCTGCCCATTATAAGCTTCAGTGCAGAGCAGAGCCTTGAGGTGCAGCGTTGGGGCGCTGACTTCTTGGCTGAAGCCTTCGCATCACCAGCGTGGCCGTCAGATGTGAAGGAGAATAGTGCGCCGTCCGTTCTGGCCACTTTGAAGGACTACCTGGAGAATGTCGTCGATACCAGTGTCGTCAAAAGCTCCATACAAGCGGCTGCAAGTGTATATCCGCTTGTTTACAGACATACGTGAGTGCGACCCCTTGAACGCCAGATAGCCTTCTCTTCGATCATGCGTGCAATATGCGTTGTACTCTCTCTCAAATGCCCGTACACATCTTATTGCATTATTGTCGAACACTATCTTATACTTGCGTGCACCAGTGTCCACAACGCCAACGATGCCCAAAACTGGCAGCTCATGTCAGCGATCAAAGCGAATATCTTGCGACGAATGGACGCAGCTCCACCGGGCGTGCGCGTGTGCTGCGTCAAGTTCCTCCAACAGGTTGTCCTGGTGCAGACACCAGGTGTAGTTGATCCAAGGGTGAGGACCGCCAGTTGCATAAAAGATAAACTGTTTGCTCATCCATGGCAGCGACCTGACCACAGCGATATCTCTCTCGCCCTCGCACCCCGCGACCACCCCCTCATACCGTATGTGAGCCTCGAGGCCGAAGGACACGGACTACTCGATCGGTTATTGGATATTATACACGGAGATCACAGGTCAGATAGACAAATTCAGTATCAAAGCGCAAGTCTGACATGTAGCAGCGATGGCTTGCTCGTCACAGCAACGCTCAATACTTTGGGTGTGCTGATGCACCGACGACCAATTGCCGCCAACAAGATACTCACCAGCATTTTCAACTTCAACCCCCTGAAGCTTGCCAGCAGCTCACCTCTGACGCCCAGAAACAAAGTCATTATGAAGTCAATAGAGCGCACAACAAAGTCGCTATTGATGAATATCATGAAGAGGTACACTTCTCTGCGTACTGAAAAGGTGTGTGAAGCATACGCTAACAATCGATAGGGACCCTCAAAATCCCATCAACGGGAGGATACAGCAGTTCCTGGAACGCATGCACCGCATGCGTGTTGAATTGGTCGATGATGTCAATCGCAAGCGACCAGCTCCAAGTGAACCAACAGATGGCCTTGATCAAGCCAAAAGGCAGCGTGTAGCTGCAGGTGCCCCCTCCGCTGTGACCAAAGACGCAATGCCGACAGCGCCACCACTACCCCCTGGTCCTATAAGTTGGCGTCAGTTGTTCACTTTGAACCCTGAGGGCAGTACGGTGAACTTTGATGTCCAGGCCTTCAGGGATCCTGAGCAGTTGGTCAGAATATTGGTTCCTGTATTGCAATCAGTGGATCCGGTCAAGCTGGGTCATGCTCTAAACGTACGTCTCTTTCCTACCCACCACCCGTGCCCCAAGCCGCATCGGAACACAGTCCGTCGGCCGTCATACCCTCCCTACACCTGGTATTGTTTGCTGCGGTTGCAATCGCTTCAGGTATACGCGCACATCTAGCCAGGGTCACCACTGACGTAAATATAGATTGTTCGTTCTCGATACCTGAGTCTGAGTCAAGCTACTCGTGCTGCTCAACCTGCAGCACCTCCAACAGCCGAAGACGAAGAAGAGTACGAGCCCGATTTTGAGCCAGAAGACGCAGAACAGATCAACAACAAGCTCGATGGCCTTCCTCCCACTGACCTTGCATTCCAAGCAGGACCATCCGCAGCACTGGCGCCGTACAAACTTCCTGAGGCACCTCCATTGACAGAACGAGAGGTCCAGAGGTACGGTGATATGACTGTAAACCGAGCGTTTGGCATGCTCAGCAGTGTCGATGATACCCAAAAGAGTAAAGTTGCCAAAGGTGGTTTCAACAGGCTAGCAGCGAGTGACTATGGTCGTGACGCATGGGTGACGATACTCTCACGATTAGCCACCAGGGCTAGCGCTGGCCTTGAGGATCCTCAAGAAGGCATTAAGGTTGAGCATGCCGTCAGTAACTCCAAAGGAAGCCTCAGCATCAGCGACACCGTGCGCGATGGCATGTACAACTACATTATCTCTGATTGGAAGAAGCGCATTGACGTCGCTACTCTCTGGTTGAACGAAGAATGGTACAACGATACTATTCTGGCCCAGTCGAAAGATGTTGCTACTCATGGCACTGCAAATGGCAACACCTTCACGTCCGTTCTAAACGCACCAAACGGCAACTACCAGCGTTGTGCGCTTCGTCTTGTAGACGGCATCTTGCCTTACGTCGAGCACACCGACAAGATGATACTGCGCTTCCTGTCAGAGGTACCCGCGCTCAACTACGAGATCTTGATACGACTCAAGAAGATGGCCGAGGATCCGGAACGCATTGATCTTGCATGTAATGCGCTGCACTACCTGCACATGTTCAGGCCCCCGGTAAGGGATATCGTTGTAGACGTCCTGACCGAGATCTACCAAACAAATGACCGCGCAAGACCAAGTGCAAAGAAGCTGCTCGCCAGATGGAAACCGGAGGTGTTGAGTGAAGAGGATGCACCTCCGGTTAAGACTGAAGGTGGCCAAATGGTAAAAGAAATTGCGAACGGATCGCTGGAAGTGAAAGCTGCCTCGTGAGCGGTGTTGCGACAATAGCAATGCACTTATGACGAGAGGGGGGTAGATAGTGGACGTGAAATTGCTTCAACGTATGTATACCCAACAGTTTGCATCGGCAGGCAGAAAGAATCATTATTTAAAGGCACCATGGATGCGTGCGTAGCGAGCACAGGCTGTTTGCTTGGGGTTTCCATACCTGCAGTAGGCGCGGTAACAAGGCTGCAATAAATCAACAGAACATAAGAACGAGCTCTCACTCTCTTTGCCTCATCACTCCGACCCTATTGTCTCATCATACTGGCCATATACGAAGTACTGTTTATCAGCCTTGGGACGTTTAGTCGTATCTCACAAAACTATCGCGCTTTCTTCTCCGGACATATTCCCCCAGGTTAGGCGGCGGAGCCTCTTTGACCGATGCTCATTTAATAGGGGTAACTAGCAAGATCATTGATCTCATGCAACAAGAGCGATTAGAAGCAATAAAAATGAGAGAAGGACATCTCAGAGTCACGTGCACAACGATCAGGAATACCTTAGGTAAACTGAACACCGCAACAAGTCTGTACTTTGAAATCCATTCACTCAACCACGACAACATCAAATTCATATGGCGAAGAAGAAAGAGATAGGTCTGGCTCATCGAGCCGCGATTGTAACATTGATATCAGAGGGCTGAGGCTGGGTCTGCATAGCGTCGTACACCTCGCTTCTCGGTGTTGAGGCCTCGGGCCCGAGACGTCGAACAAGGGCCCGAGGAGCGCTGTTTACACCACACGACACATGAACAACATTTCCACAACATGGATTCGGCGGTCGATCCTACGGTTCTCGGGACCGAAATGCTCGCGATCACGTTTAGGCAGCGGTCACGGAGTACGTACATAAATGCGTGGCTGGCCGCACCGAAGGGAGGAGCAGACAGCACTTGAAAGAGCAAGATCAATAAGACAAGCCAAACAGCAAACAAATTTCAAAGCCAAGACCCCCCTCGATCTTCAAAAGAACGTCAAGATCCCTCTATTTAACCCACAGGAACAGAGACCAACCATGCCCTCCCATCCAACACCCCCCAAAATCGCCATTTGCGGCGCCGGCCCAGTCTCCCTAACCCTGGCCAACATCCTCCAAAACCACTCCATCCCCTTCACCGTGCACGAAGCCTCCTCCTCGCTCCGCACCTGGGGCGGCTCGCTCGACCTGCACCGCGAGAGCGGACAGGCCGCACTCAGAGAAGCCGGACTCTGGGACGCATTCACCCGCGTCTCGCGCCCCGAATCCGATGTGTGCAAGATTGTGGCGCTGGACGGGACTGTGCTGTGGGACGGCAACACTTGCGATGCCGCTCAGGAGCCTGTTGCTATAGAAGACGACAAATACGACGGCCGGCCTGAGATCGACCGGCGCGCGCTGGTCACCCTGCTGGCGCAGAACCTAGCACCTGATGCCGTCGTCTTTGAGCACAAAGTCACATCCGTCATCCCCGTGCCAGGAACCGCGCAACACACGCTCCTCTTCGCCGACACGACCACCGCGGGGCCCTTCGACCTCGTCATCGGCGGCGACGGCGCCTGGTCATCCGTACGCAGCCTCCTCTCTCCCACGAAACCGCAGTACTCGGGCATCACCATGGCATCCGCTTCCCTATCCAACATACACATGGACCCCGAGCTGGAGGAGTACGTGGGTGCGGGCACGCTGTTTTCGTTCGGGCAGGACACGGCGCTGATTGCGCAGCGCGGGGACGCAGGGTTCCTCAGCGTGTATGCATGCTTGCGGGTTGGTGAGGGGTTTGTGGAGGAGTGTGGGGTTGAGTGGGAAGGGGATGCGGATACCGCGCGAGAGAGGTTTATGGAGGGCTGGTTCGGGCATGTGGATTCCCGTTTGCGGGAGGTGTTTCTGGGTGCGAGGGATGATCTCACGCCAAGGAAGCTGTATGAGCTCCCTGTTGGGTTTGAATGGGCGCATCGACCCGGTGTGACGCTTATGGGGGATGCTGCGCACCTTATGACGCCCTTTGCGGGCGTTGGGGTTAATGTGGGGATGCAGGATGCGTTGGTGTTGGGGAGGGAGATTGTGGGGATGTGCGAGGGGAGGAAGGGGATGGATGAGGCGGTGAGGGAGTATGAGCAGGAGATGGTGCCCAGGGCGAAGGGGTTTGCGGAGAGGACGATGAAGGGGAAGGAAGGGCATTTTAGTCAGGGCGGGTCGGAGGCGTTCGCGGAGAAATTGAGGGCTGCGAGGAGTACTGCTAAGGCTGGATGAGAGGGTGCTTGTAGGGTCTTTGGGATTATGACGATGACAGGAAGCAATAACTGTGAAGTGCCCCTTAGTCAGATGCCGAAATAGGGAATAAATCAGATAGCTAATGACTTGAACAAAGCAAGGTCTTCGTCAGTCAAAGTGATGATGTCTTTGCCGCCGAGGCCTGTGTTGGATAGTCCGTCTCCAAAAAGGCTGTCGAAATTTGCTCCCCGTGGTTGACAGCTTCTGCATCAAGCTGTACACCGTCAAATGCAGGCTCAGCAATATACACTCTACCTACTAGTTGTTAGCAGCCACTTGGTCCGTTGAAGGAGTATCGACATGAATGGAGCCATTCATCTCTCGTTACTGTAGCTTGAGGAAACGAAGACCTCCTGAAGATGGCTTCACATTTTGTGGATAGCTTTTGCTGATTGCTCTCTCTCAATTATAGCCTCCAGAAGTATTGTGCTTGAAGCTGAGTAGACGCACTTAGTGACTTTCGTCAAACATATAACAATGTTTACATGGTGTCAGCACACATCGAGCTTTCAGCTTTAATAACCCATCAGAAAATACCTAAGTCGCGTACCTTGTATTGCAACGTTCATTGTATAAGTACATCTCGCCTGAGATTAGGTGTTTACTCAGCGTTGCAACAAAGACTATGTATGTAGAGTTGATCATCTCATATTAGAATTCGGAACGCAAAAAAGAACTCATTGATATAATTGTATTGTTAGTAAGCCCAAATTCTGCTATTGCTCCCCAGCATTGAGTCCATCAAAAGTTCCAAAGAAAATGTGGAAGACGCAGGGACGCACATATGCATCGGCCGTTGTGACTTATGATAGCGCATTATCGTTTCAACGAAGAAATCCAGAGGCAGCTGATCTTGTCGCAGTTGTTGGAGGAGATTTTGAGCGGCAGGCGTATCTCCTGAACGCCCGGAAGCTGCAGGTAAGGGATGTACTTCACGATACAATAGCTTGACCTCTGGATCTTCAACGTAATTGCTATGGCTAATAAACCAATGCAATCTATCACTGAGTGTCTGCTCAGGCCTTCGTAAAATCGTTGACGGGCGTGGCGTTGGTGTGACTGAGTGTGTTGCCCAACCTTACCCCTGAAAGCATCTCACACTACGATAGCAGAAATGTTTTCCGACCAGCAGCAATGCAGCTCAGCAGAGCCTCTGGTATGTATGCAGAGTAACGCAGCCTTAATCGGGTGTCGCTGCATCACGCGATTGCTGCGTTTTGATGATGTATTCACCCCTATGCTCTGGACGCCTCTTTCTCGATCAAAGCACAACGCAACTGCAAGTACCAGTATATTATGGTACCAAAACGATCTTCTTGATCCAGACGATCGTTTGGGTGCATTTTCGATGTACAAAAATGTTGTTCGGACGCAGGGGGGCCAAAAACACCGCCAAACAACTTCCACAAAAAAGGGTCTTACCGCGACTCGAACGCGGGGCCTCTCGCACGTTTACTTAGGTACCCTAAGCGAGAATCATACCACTAGACCATAAGACCTGCTTCTGGAGCTTTGATGAAGAGAAAATGATGCTGTGGTTCTATATCTTCATTTCCAAAGCAAACGGAGTTCTGATGGTTGAGATACGGCCTTACCCCTTTTTCGCCGACCCGACGCCCTAGAGAGAACAACAGACTGACACAAGGTCCGAGCTCTGTATCCTCTGGCTGTTTTGCTGCTTCTGTGGGGTGGGGTGGGTCTCAGTGACCGAAAGCTTGGGCTGCCTTTTGGCACTGAGAAGAACCCGCCTTACCACAAATAATACCAGCACTTCGTCAGCCGAGAGATGATGTTGGAGTGCAAATAAATGTAGGTGTTACGTGCAGATTCTTTATTTTTCGCTAAACTTCTGCTTGGGGGCAGTGAGACATGACATGTACAGATCAACAATAGTAAGGAGGAAAAACGAAGAAACGCGCTTTATTCCATGACAACAAGAAATTCCTTAATGATGTCTATGTCGCAGCTTGCCAGCTCCGATGAGACGCTTGACACTCTTGAAGGATTCAATGATAGAAGTGCGAATACTCAACAGACCCTTTCAGCAGCGTAGCTATTATAGAGAGCCTTGCATGTATTTTGAGTGCGCCGATTAGGTCTGAAAACCTCCAGTCAAAATGCATTTTGCGCAGTTTGTCAAGTGTCTCATCGAAGCTGGCAAGGTGCCGTACATCTTGATCTCGACCCTGAGATTGCCACAAGCGCAGTGCGATGGACACACCAGTTGCGCTAGCTTAAGGGCCCGCCGGGAACTGGTGGAGCTCCCCAAAATCGCCTACGTCAACGCGTCAAGCTTCGAGAAACTCGGCGCCGCAATCATCCAATTGAGCACCCACCATGCGTCTTCCACAATTATTACATGCAGTGCATGCCAAAACCTGAAAGTGACGACTGTTAACCATGGTACGCTTGTGTGTGCCTGCTGGTGAGACGTGCCGGAGAAGTGTCTCTTCGCAGGTAACTGACCAGCTGCAGGCGAGGACCAGCATGCTCTCACCCGCAAACCGCGCCTGGGATTCTCTGCCGCCGAGCCTTCCCTGATCGATTCGCCATACCGAGCATGCCTCATAGCTACAGGAGTGACAGCATTCTTGTCTGTCCTCGGCGTTGCGCGTCCTGGTACTTTCCTCAGAACGGTCGCTGTCACCGGCGCAATCGACGGAGCTATCACAACATGCGATATCTACGGACGACAAGAGCTTAATAGAGCAGTGTTCAAGATGGATGGGCTGGATAACCCCAAGCCTTTCAAGCTGTGGGAGCGCACTAAGCAATGGACGATGGAAGATGCCTCCTTGTTCGGAGGCGCAACAGGTCTGCTGATTGCATCGAACCCGCGACTCTTCCCTGGCGCCCGTGGCTTTTCACGATTCTTTGGTATTACCGTAGCTGGGTGCGCTATCGGTGCGAAGACCGCAGAGTGGGCGCTCAGCAGGGGTCCTCCGCACCAGGCAAAGCGTGTAGAATGGGTACTTGCAATGCAGAGACGAGCGCATTATGAACGCCTTTCTTCGGACGAGAAGGCAAAGGCTTCACTCTCACGTTTTGGGAAAGGCTTGCTCATGTCCTACACAAAAGAAAGCACTCTGGTGCAGATACTCAGCAAGCCTTTCGGGGGGCTATCGGGCGCAGCAACTCCCACTAGTGTAGCTGTCGAACACGGCCATGCCCAGGACGCGCAAATGGCTTCCATAAGACAACACATACAGGAAGCGCATGCGAATCCCCCGATCCTAATGGTAGCTGAGTTCGAGAACGAAGAGCTTGCAGCGCCTGACTACGAGCGAGGCTACCGCCAATACTGCATGGATCCAGCTGAAACAGACCTGGAAGAAGTGCAGGAGCATCTTGAGCACCTGAACAAGCTTCACGACTCCGAAACGAAGGAGCTGGCATACGTGTGGCATGCGCTGGCACCCAAAGAGCATAAGATGCATCAGATGTCAGAAGCAGAACCTGAGAAAGAACTGTTACGCCGCGAGTTGCAATTGCTCAATAGCATCGCTGTCCACTCGCAGACACGTCTCGCCGTTATCTCCTATGCGCAAGCTGATGCAAGAAAGCGAATGGCGCAGATTAGGGAGGAGAATCTGATTGCAATCGCCAAACAACCTTTGCCTGGAACACAATCCATCTCTCTTGAAGACAACTGGAGCAAGTCCTACGTGCCACACAAGACAGCAGAGCGCATTCGCGGTCGTTGGGAGTCGGCAAGAGGTGACCTGGCGCACATAGATGCTGTTCTTGCTCAGTTTGAAGGAATGAAAGCGCGAGGCCAGGTCGAAGGCAACCAGCACAGCCTGGTTCACAAGAAAGCCAAGGAGCTTCAGACTACTCGGGAGCAAGTCAAGTTGAACGTAGAAGCAACTGAAAGGGTGCTCAAGGAGTTTGAAGACCGGATTGTCAAGGCTGAAGAAGATAATAGCAGATAGTAATGGCATTTATCGTGCATGGGCTAAATCTCAATAACAAGTACTTAGCTAGGCGGGGATTAAGATGCCCCCACATACTCCGACAGATTTGCATAGTTCGATTTTATCGACATACGACATCGTCGGCTTGAAACATAGGTAGGTTGCTGATGATGCTACGACCATGCCATCAAGTGGGTATGTCACACAGGCAACATGCGCTCCTATATGAACAACCTGGTAATTTTGGAAAGGCAAGCACACATTTTCCCCTAAAAACCCAACTTTGGTAGACTCCGAAACTTAAGTGGCAGACGAGCACTTATCAAATAAACGAACAAAGCGGCGGGCACCGTAAGGCAATCCTACGCTGTTCTATTGCCAGCAAGATGCAAGGGAATATCTAGGTATGTACAAAGCCGGAACGCCAATGCTAGTCATGATACAATATGCCCTACTTTTGCGTTCTTATACATCCATCTCCTTAAGATCCTTGGCGACCTTGAACGGCGCCTCGGTCTTTGCCTTGATCTCATCGACTGTGACACCCTTCGCGTGCTCCCTGAGTGTCAAGCCCTCAACGCGGTCAACGTCAAAGACAGCAAGGTCTGTGATGATGGTCGACACGCACTTGGGCCCTGTCAGGGGGAATGTGCACTGGTTGAGGATCTTGGGGTTGCCCTTCTTGTCGACGTGCTCCATTGTGACGATGACCTTGGTCTGCTCCGGGTTTGCAACGAGATCCATCGCGCCGCCGATGCCCTTGACCTTGCCGGGAAGCATGAAGTTTGCAAGATCTAAACCGGTCAGCGTGTGTCCCTGGAATTGAGAATATCGACTTACCTCCGAACTGGTTGACCTGCATGGCTCCCAGCATAGCGACATCGATCCTGCCAGACCTGATCATACCGAAGCTCTCGTGACTGCCGAACACAGAAGCTCCGCTGTTGAGCGTGACAGTCTCCTTACCAGCATTGATCAGATCCGGATCCTCCTCTCCGGGCTTGGGATAGCGGCCCATACCCAGAATACCGTTCTCAGACTCGAGGATGATCTCTGTGCCCTCGGGCAAGAAAGCAGGGGCAGCAAGCGGCATACCGATGCCCAGGTTGACGTACATGCCGTCCTTGAGCTCCTGAGCGGCGCGCTTAATGATGCGCTCGCGCTTCTGGCTGGCTTCGGAGGTGCCCTCGGAAATGGCCTTCTTCTGCTCCTCAGGGCTCTTGTAGAAGACAGTGCGCTCGATCTGCTTGCCCTCGGTGCTCTTGATCACGCGCTTGACGTAGATGCCCTGCAGGTGGATATCCTCAGGGGCGATTTCTCCGTCTTCGACGATCTCGTCGGCTTCGACAATGGTGATCTTTGCATTCTTGCCCATCGCTTCGTTGAAGTTGTTCTGGGCTTTGCGGAATTGGCAGTTGCCCAGGCGGTCGGCTTTGGCAACCTTAACGAAGGCGTAGTCGCCGAAGATGGCTTCTTCGAGTACGTAGGATTTACCGTTGAACTCGCGGGTTTCTTTGGGAGGTGCCATCTTGGCAATTGTGCCGTCGGTGTTATAGCGGACAGGGAGCTCGCCGGTCTGGACTGGAGGGTATTAGTGAGCTGGAGAATATTATGTTATGCTTTTGCCAACGTACCGATTGTGCCATAGGCTGCTGGTGTGTAGAATGCAGGGACACCAGCCGCACCAGCCGCGCACTTCTCGGCGATAGTTCCCTGAGGTGTCAACTCCAGGCTGAGCTCGCCCTTCAGGTACATCTGCTCGAAGACCTTGTTGTCACCAATATAACTTGCCACCATAGTGCCAATCTGTTTTGTCTCCAAGAGTTGGCCGAGACCAACTCCGGGCATACCGGCATTGTTGCTGACAACCCTGAGGTTCTGGATATCTGATCGGTCGCGCAGCTCGTTGATCAAGGAGTTCGGTACACCGGAGAATCCGAAACCACCGACAAGTAATGTGGAATCGGACTTCATGTCCTTAATAGCTTCTTGTGCGGAGGGGAAGATCTTGTTGATTGCAGGCCGTGCTGCTGTAGTAGAGAAGAACCGCATGACCTTGCCATTGCGGCGGCCTGCAAAGTGGAATGTGCGCTGCATGGTGAAGGCCAGTCTAGAAATTGTTTACAGTGTCGGGCTGTGTATTGCTGTACCAATCCTGAGTCGTCTATTGCCGCTTGGAAAAAGAATTGGACTATCTGGTAGCACGCAAAGGATCCAAGCTGAGCTCTACAAGAAGCAGCGAAAAGGGTATATCTACAGACCGCAGCGCGACAGCGGGCGATTCCATCTTTTTGTTTCGCGATCTGGAGCTCCCCACAAGAGCTACCGGGGAGTGCATCATAATGCTAACGGGATTTGGACCACCGATGCACTTGCCGTGCCGACGCCGGCGGGGCTCTGCGAGTCGGAAAAGGTAGACGCTTGGCGTGGATAAGAACTTAACCGCAATGCCTTCGGAAACGTCCCAGAACAGCATCATGATTGGTCGCGGGGCACGTCTGGGAATGCTGGCTGATGCGGATAAAGGATACATTTTCCAGACTCCATAAAGGTTCATACTGCCCATGTCGCGTCGTATTCGTCGCGTCTGCTCGGGGACTGCAGTCGTTCAGTAAAGGTTTCGGATGATTAGCTTTACTAGATGGAGGTATCAGCTTTCAGACAATTCGGGCTTTGTTGGGGAATCTATTACAGTTTGTAAAGTCTTTGTGGTCCTTGTTCCCATGAAGAGCTCGCGATGCAATAGCGTCCTCTTCTTTCTCGCCGGCAGGCACGTTGTACTGTGATCTGTCAGCTCATTCAGCCTTGTGATTGTGTTCAACATACAGCTGTCAATGTTGTCTTCAAGCCAAGCCCGTTCACTAAGTTAGCAATCGCGTCAGCAACGATCTGTGCATCTCTGCTATCATCACCAGTGCCCTGCTTGCCGATGTATGGGATGATTCGCGCAATCTGCCTTGCTTCATCAGGGTTGTTCGCTTTTAAACGAACAACCGGCGCAAGACTCAGACAACTGGTAACACCATGCGGAATTGCGTAACTTGCTCCAATCGCGTGTCCGATGCTGTGACTGAGGCCAACTCCGCCGCTGAATAGAAATGGGAATAGAGATGCGTAGCATGCGAGGAAGAGTTTTGTGCGAATTTCGGCATTGCTAGGGTCAGCCTTTGAATGTGGAAGGTATCTGAAGAGGTCTCTGATCGCTTCAAGACACAATCGTTTGGTTGGAATCTCAGATGCCAGCGGATGGTACATGAGCTCGACAGCATGGTCGAGTGCTCGCATCTATACTGCTGTTAGCGTTGTCTGGTGTGCATACACCAACGTGCTCTGGCGTCTCACTCCTGTGCTCAACCACAAGTTCATGGGTGTGTAGGTCGCATTCTCGCCGTCGTAGATAACAGCTATAAAGACCCAACATCAGTCGCTGTATTGATCGATCGGGCAGCCACACTTGCCTTTCGGTACCTGTTCAGGATCGCTTACAGCTATCTTGTGCCCCTCATCCGTGGTGAATCCGGCGTTCTGTGTTGTCTCGGCCACGGAGAGTGTAGTCGGCACAGCGATACTAGGCACCCATTTACCGGTCTCTTTGTGGATATTGTGAGCGATAGCTTTTGCTGAGTCAATTGGAGAGCCTCCTCCAACAGAGACAAGGATGTCACACCCCGACTCTGACATCATTGCAGTTGCTTCCCGAATAAGCTGGATTGGTCTGCCTCTGATGAGCTATAACAGTCGTACTTGTCTGACCGAACTCACGCGTGCTGTCCAATCTTGTAATAAGTCCCTCCATGCATGTCGCCAAGCTGCTTTTCAACGCTCTTGATGATGGGTGTCTTCTCGTAGAGTGATCGACCAGTAACGACAAAGGCTTTCTCGCAGCCCAGCTGGGTGATCACGCTTCTGAGTTGGCTGGTCGTACCTAAATTCAATGTTAATTGTAATCGCTTCAACCCACAAGAAGACCTGACCATTTCCATACAGCATCAGTTTTGTGGGCGATGCTCGATAAATGCCGATATTTGAGCTGTCACAGCCAGGACCTTGAGAGTGATCAGGAAGAGCCATCTTGTATAGCAGCTCTGGTAATAGACTCCTTGTAGAAATGAGCAGTTTATGGACGTAGGAATGTGAAGGCTTGCGATGACGCCGCCCGAGGTATGGCCCTAGATCGTGGGGGAGGGGCATGAACCGCCCCACCTCGCGTTCCGTCCATGCCTCCGACATTCATTTCTACAAAGGTCACACGAACCCTTGTCTTCCTGTGCAACACCTGTCACGCACCAGAACGAGTGGACATCGCGGAGGGACCATTGATTTGGCGCTTTGTTCTGGCATATCCAGACATCTTTACTGATTCGCGAGACAGGATATCGAGACAGAGATAACAGTGACGATGCAATGAGAATAGGACCGGATGCGGACATATTCCTGATATTCGGCCCTCTCCTTTCATCTGTTACCTTTCTTACATATATACCGGCTGAAGAGCGTGGATGCGACAGGCAAAGCTTGAGATACTGTTGATACTGGTGCTGTTCCACCGCATCTCCGCGCACAAGATCTTACCAAGCCTCATCACAGCCCTACGATGCAGCCCCAACTGCCAGTCGCTTCGTCGTTCTTGTCCCTTCCAGCTGAAATCAGGAATCAGATATACGAACGTGTCCTCGAAGGCTGGCTTATTGCTATAAGATCCAATTGTCTGAGCAAAGATGGCCTTGGAGTTAGTATCTGGCCGGCCACTACGAATCCTTTCGAAGTTATCAGAGGCCAGTCCATGTATTCCGCCGGCAGATCTTCCAACGCGCTTGCCCTACTATACACCTGCCGACAGGTCTATGCTGAAACAAAATTTCTTCCTTACGGCCTCAACGCGCTTCTTATTGGAGAGACATTATTCCCACGCGCATTGATAGAAGAGAGCCTCGTACCACTAGCTCAGATTCGCCGGCTAAAACTGTGCTCATACAAACCAGCCAACATTGTCCTTTCAAGAGCATGGCTAGAGATGCTGCCATGGTTCGGGAATCTCGATGAAATCGAGGTCCACTGGCAATTACGAATAGGACTCTGGGGATCAGAAGAGGACCACATGTCCACAGCAACCATTGACGAGAACGCGATGAGGAAAAAGATCCTTGACGCTACTTCTGCAAAGTGCAACATTAGCTTCCATCGCACTACTGTTTACCTAGCACTGCCTTTGTAGTCAAAACGGCATTGAAAGTGGCAACTGTCTGTCTGTTGGCGAGCCTATGTCTCACCTAGATGCGCACAGTCTCCCGCCCGTCCGGAGCTACAAGCAATTCAACGTGTCTGGACGACGCTCGTCTGTGCTCTCACCGCTCAACTCCAGGCGCTGTGGACATGTGATAACGCCTCCGGAAAAGTGCAGTACTAGTTACGAGCTCCTGGCGAAGGTTGGGCGAAACTATGACGACCTACAGCTTTGAAACGGCATGTGGCACCTTGTCAGCGCAGTGCACGAAAACCTGATGCCAGCATTGTATCGAAAACGGGCCCTTCGTCATCGCATGAGAGAGCAGACAGCAAGGCTGATTAGCGTCTGATCGACGCGGATTCAGCCTCAATGCAGGTGCGGCTGAACATGGCTGTTTTCGCCGTACCCAATGACTCCGCGCCGAATACGTTGGGAAGGCACGAATTTTTGTCGATTGCCAGACTTGACTTGATCTCGATAAGGTCAAAAATTGTCGGGCGCATCGGTGCTTCGTCTAGAGAAACTGAGAGTTCCGGGCCTGAAAATCCTTGAGCGCTTGCGGGTAAAAGTGGGGCATACATGTTAACACAGCTGAGGGTCACTCCACTTAGCGTGTGCAGGCAACGGCGCCACCGACATTCCACCATCATCGTCATGTCGTTCGATCAGGGCTAGGGACAAGCCGGAAGAAATTCTTTGCGAAGATTTGTCGCCGAGTGTGACACTTCGGTTGTATCATAGAGGGCAAGGGAGGCGAGGTTCTGTATAAGTATGATAATTACGCCTCCAGCATAACACTATCACTCCACAGCAGCATCTAACCAGCCAACTGCACTCTCTACAAAAGCTACCAACATCAATCACTTTCAATAAACTCGCCATGCCTTCCTTCAAGGGTAAGCTTCAGTCACCTAGATGTCACCCCACAATCATCCTAATCATTGCTATAGACTCCATCTCCTCCACCCCTGCGGGCCCATCTTCAGCGCCCACCCCTGCCTCGACTGTCCCCACTCAGTCGACTGGCGAGACTCTCCACGGAGCTGCCGCAGCTTTGACCGCACAGGGCCTAAACCTCTGCCCTCACTGCTTCCGTGAGATGTCGCACTGCAACGAGCGCTTCGAGTTTGCCTAAATGCAGCTGCCAAAACTCAGCAAGCCAAGGGAGACGCGTAACAGTGCCCCGGCTGCACAGATACCCATTGACTGTGTACGAACAACTTGTTGTGCGCGCAAGCTTGGGGCTATGATTTTTTATGGATACCACTAGGGATAGGATTGGGAGGGAACATACGGATATAGGCATATACAGGCGTTTGGGTGCTACAATCATGGTTCGACATTGCTATACGGGGGCTATGATGCCCTCCCCACTCAAACTTTTTCAGTAGCAAACAAAGCATCGCAACTCACTTACACACTGTCAAGAACTGGTATCTTTCAGATGAGCAATTGTGTGTATATCTATCTACCATGTGTTAGAGTGATCAATTTCATCTTGTTAACAATGCATAATTTGTGCTCTGACCTCGCTCTTATTGAGAGGTAGCTGACGAGGCTCTGCACTGTTCGAATGACAAGCCTTTGCAACATTGAAACAACCCATGGAATGGGAATAAGATCATGCCGATAAGCTAGTTTCGGATACGTTGAAAACAGATGTAGAGCACAGCATTGTGTTGCAAGATAGTATGCTTGATTCGACTGCGTGGGACGAAGAAGAGGCCATTTAAGCCTTTTACTCTTTAGCAGAAGGAGAACGCTAACTGTAGGTTTCTGCCACTCGTGATGAATAAGTTCGGTTTTTAGCGGAGTTGGTCCAAAGAGTGGGTAGAAGAGAATGCTACAATGGTGAACTTACACCCTCCTCAGGTCGCTTCAATCTCCGAGGTGCGGGTTTACCGTCCTCCTTGCGATTGGAAAAGGACCACCCGTTTTAACAATTTACCTGGTCTGAAGCACGCCGCACAAGTATGGTGCTTTCGCAATCAATTGACCAAGAGTTTCAGTGACCTCGAAGATCATCAGAGTGAGATGAGGATGCTCCCAGGTATCGCAGACTTGAAGCTAGACTTGTTGAACATTGTTGACGATTTATTGAATTGATGGGAATATCACGGTACAGTGTGCATCTGACATCTTGGAGACCCGACTTGCCCCATCACCTCGAGAGAAGTCATAGTGGGATTCATGTCTAAGACATTGCACACTAAGGTCTACAATCCGTAATCCGGGTTAATAATGACTGTGAAGCGCTTTAATCTTGTATTTTTCTTGAGCCAACAGTAGAAGCTTGCTACAAGAACTGCTTGATTGCAAATAAGCACTATGGCAAAGGCTTTGATTGAGATCCATTTAGCATCGATCTGAACAGAGTGATGGTGTTCGTCATGGCCAGAGCAGTTCATTATGTGACATTAGCCGTGCAATGTGGATCCAAGTGGATCCAATATCCACAAGATCCACGTTGAAATTTAGAGTCCTCAAACCCAAGACTGCAGCTACAGAAGAAATGCAACTTTTCTAGCAGCATGTGTTCAATGTAGTCATATAGAATTTAAACAATGTCAAGAACATTCATCAAATCACGTGAAACCTCCTTCACATCAGCATCGGTGGTTTAGTGGTAAAATTAGCCGTTGCCATCCTTCACAGGACAGTTTCGGCTAGCCCCGGGTTCGATTCCCGGCCGATGCATTTTTGCTCGCGTGGAGAGACTGAGGTGGTCGTGAATGAGCTTCTGTCTCGGCGGTGGTGCAGGACAGTCAGGGGCCCTGGAACGACAAGCACTGACGTCTGCCGCCTTGTGGAATCGACTTCCTGTCTTTTTACTTGATCGCCCAGAGCAACTCGCAATCTGTTATATCGGAGGAGAGAAATATTGACGATAGGAAATAAGGCTCATCTTCAAGTACTACAACAAGTTGATATCGACGCTAGAATCGAGTCTAACACAGATCCGTACAAGCCAACCCTTATCTTATCTCAATACGTCACGCGCAGAGCATTAGTGACGCGACAAAGCCCGCAGGTGGCCGATGGTATTGCGCTGTAAAACATGCAGAATGGCTCCTGAAGGATTCCCATCTGTTCTCCTCATTCGTCTACAACCATGTGTGGTATCAGTTGCATCATCAGCCTTGATCGCTCGCAGGGGCACGCTGCCGACTGCCTGGGCGAGCCGACATTGTTGGCAAAGCAATTAGACGACAGCCTGGAGCTAATCAAGCATCGCGGTCCTGATTCTAGAGGTCAATGGATCAGCCCTGACAACAAAGTTGGTACTCTGTCCTTGCGATCTCTTCGGAGCTTGCAATACAATTGCTTGCAGTTTGGCATTGCAACTGACACTTGGTGCAGCCTTCGGTCATGTCAGACTAGCAATCAACGACCTTTCGCCCGATGGTGCGCAGCCATTCCACGATGAAGAGGGCGATGTCCACGCAGTCGTGAACGGTGAACTTTATGATCACGAAGCTATTCGTGCATCATTGGCCGATAAGAGTGACTACAAATTCAAGAGCCGCAGCGATTGCGAGATTGTGATTGCGCTATACAAATACTACGGTATCTCATTCTTGGGCAAGCTTCGTGGAGAGTTCGCACTCTGCATCTACGATGCCCGCGCGAAACTCTTCATCGCGGCGAGGGATCGCTATGGTATCAAGCCTCTGTTCTACACATTTGTTGACAACAAGCTGTTGGTTGCTGCGGAAGCTAAGGCCTTTCTCCCCTTGGGGTGGAAACCGGAGTGGGATGTTGCGAGCTTGAAGGAGGCGGGATGGAACCATGATGCTCGCACTATCTTCAAAGGCGTTCGAAAAGTAAAGACATGGCAGCGTGCGGATGGATCGTGGCACTAATTCTTTCAGGTCCGCCCAGGGCATTACATTACCTGCCAGTCGTTCGATAACCTCGAATCACGACCTTACTGGGATATGGATTATCCTTTGAAGGTGCGAGGGGAGCATCGAAAGCATTGCGCGGTCCACTAACACGTCTTTAGACCCTCAAAGAGCCGCGTTCCGACAAGGAGATGATCGAAGGCGTAAGAGAACAAATGCTGGAAGCAATTCGTGTGCGTCTCCGGGCTGATGTTCCAGTCGGCGTGTATCTCAGTGGCGGAATTGACTCATCAGTCATCGCCGGCATGGTAACCCATCTCGTAAAAGAGCAGGGCGAGCGCATGGGCAATGACAAGGAGACTGAGCGCGTCAGCTGCTTCAGCATCGCCTTTGACGAGGACAGCGGTTTCGACGAATCTGCAATCGCAAATCGTACTGCTGATCACCTCGGCGTAAAGTATTATAAGAAGCACATGAACGAGGCTGAGCTTGCGGCCCGCTTCGAAGACGCGACTTGGCACTGCGAGCACCACAATCCGGACCTCAACTACGTGGGAAAGTATGCACTTTCTGAGGTACCTCAGGAGCTTGGCTTCAAGGTCGTCTTGACCGGCGAAGGTGCCGACGAACAATTCGGTGGCTATCCAATGTACCTTCCTGACTACCTCCGCGAACCAGACACCTCGTATCCATCGAATCCTCTACCAGAAGATGTGCGGAAGCAGCAGTGTGTTCAAACCGATGAGGAGGCCAGCGCGTACTACAAGTCCATCGGTGCCGACGGTGCAAATCGAGGACCATCCCTACCTCGACGCATGCTCAACGAAATCACGACGGTGTCTTCTATGGCCGCTTTCTCTGCCGATACGCTGTTCGCGGATTGGACTAGTAGCTACGGCGCGTGCGATCCGCAGTTGACTATTGTAAATTCAGTAGATGGTCGTGTCAGGGACGAAATGATGGAAAAGTGGCACCCTCTTCACACTGCGTTGTATGTTTGGCAGAAGGGTCATCTTTCTAACATTTTTTTGTCATGTCTGGGTGACAGGACAGAGATGGCGCATTCGATTGAAGCCCGGACACCGTTTCTTGATCATCACTTGACTGAGTACGTTAATGGGCTTCCTCCAAGTGTCAAGATCAGATGGAACGCAGAAGAGGAGAGGTTTGTAGAAAAGTGGATACTACGCGAGGCAAGTAGGCCATTCATCACGGATGAACTATACAGGAGAAAGAAGCACGTAAGTGGATTGTGATCGTGTTCTCGATGAAGTCAAACTGATAAGGCTAGCCGTACTCCGCACCTACTACGTACCCAGAAGACGGCCCTCTGCACAAGCTACTCGCTGGCCTGCTTACTGAGGATAGAGTGGAGCGTCTTGGCTTCATCTCGTGGGAGAAGGTTCAGGGTCTTGTTGATAAGGCGTTCAGATTGAAGGATGCGAACGCAATGCGCTTCGCATTTACTATTGCTCAATGGGTTGTTATTGGTGAGCGGTTCCAAATCAAGAGAGCAGGCCCGCGACTAGTCGAACGTCCCTGAGTCTAGGAGTGGTGTTCTGCTCCGGACGACGATGATTCGTGAATGTTTTGAACATCCTGCTCAGAACCGTAGTTTGCATAGTAACTTCCTATTTATCCTACCTCGTACCTACTGGTCGCTGCCTGGTTGATGAGAGTGCGGTGCAGGTTTTTTGCTCGATTTAATTCACGTTCTTTGGGTCGGTTCAGGCCCCCTGTCGTTGCTGACCTCGAAGTGGCATTGGAGTTCACGTCAGCCATTAGTGCGATTATGAAGCAAACCAAGCATATAGCGATTCCTCAAGAGACGGGTATCGCCTGACCTTTTGACACAGACAAGCATATGTTACGCAGCGTAGGCACTCGCAAAATATCCATCATGAGTCAGCCCATGCTGGGTACCGTCGCAGTCATCGGAGCTGGTAACGACTATCAAGATATACAGAGAACACCCGACTCACTACTTGACAGGCACGTGCGGGCTATCGATGCTAAAGACCTTGCGGGAGGATGGATTTAAGGTCACCTGCTTTGAGCGGCGACAGCAAGTCGGCGGCCTCTGGTCATACACTGATGATACGAACATGACCTCAGCGCTCCCATCGACTAGAGCGCTCATCAGCAAATATACATGCGGCATGACAGACTTTCCAATGCCAGATAAATACCCAAGTCACCTATCGACAGTTGAGTTTCAGGAATATATCGACTCATATGCGAAGCACTTCGATCTGCATAAAGACATAGTCTTCGGTGCCTCTGTGCAACGCGCCGCGCGCACCAAAGACGACACACGATGGGACCTCGAGATGCTAGTGAACGGTGAGCAGCGGTCACATAAATTCGACAAAGTCGTTTTCTGCCACGGGTACCAAACTCAACCGGTGATGCCGGTGTTGGAAGGTGCGGAGCTGTTCGAAGGCCAGCTCATGCACGGGCAGCAATTCAGGTCGACCAAAGGTCTGGAAGGAAAGAACGTTGTAGTCGTTGGCATGTCCAGCAGCGCATCTGATATTATCAACTGCATTCTTCCTGCTGCGTCGAAAGTGTACATGTCGCATCGTCGAGGAGGCTATGTCTTACCCACGTGGCGAAAAGGTGTGCCTGGAGATCTTATGATAACGTGGCGGCGGAGACAGATCAGTGCACTTCTACAGGAATACCTCCCAGGATTCTACAAGTGGAGTACAGACACTGCGTTGCGGTTCGTGATGCGCAATCACTGGGGCAGACTGGACCCAGAGTGGCGTATACTGCCCTCGCATTCCATTGTGCATTCCATGCCGGGAGCATCAAATAGCCTCATCCCGCTACTTCAGGAAGGAAAGATCACATCTGTTCACGGTATTAAGCGCTTCACTGGTCCGAATTCGTTGGAGCTGAATGATGGCACGGTGCTCGAGGATATCGGTGCAGTAATTTGCGCCACTGGATATACCGCCAACCTGCATGTAGCGCCCTTCCTCGAGAAGAGCCGACCGCCTAACTACTCTGGTCCTGACCTCGTCAGACTCTGGATGAACATCTTCCCCCCGCGATACGCCGACTCCATGGCCTTCCTTTGCCGCTCCACGTATGGGAAATCCAATGGCTTCTCCTTCAACGACGTGCAATCCATGGCAGTATCCAACATCTTCCGTCACACGCACTCTCTCCCCTCCCAGTCATTCATGAATTCATGGATCGACAACCAACACGCCTGGCTCGCCCAGCGCTATCGCCAGCAACCCATAGGCTTCGAAGCCTCGGCCGTGAAAGCCTGGGAGTTTCAACGTTTCTTGCACGACGTTGCGGGCACAGGCATGGAGAACCTGGGTTGGGGATGGAAAGGATGGAGATTCTTTTTCAGGGATCCCAGGATGTCGTGGCTGATGAACAATGGGGTGGAGACGGCGCATGCGTTTCGGTATTTCGAGACAGGGAAGAGAAGAACGTGGGATGGGGCTAGAGAGGCGATCTTAAAGGCGAATGAGGCGGTCAAGGTATTTCCTGTGGAGGAAGGGAAGAGAAAGAGGGCGGTAGAGGTCGGGGCTTTTGGTGTTGAGGGAGGTGGGACGTAATGTAAATTCTGGCGTCGAATGCACTGGGAGCTAGGGGACTGTCCTTATTTAGTGATGCAAGTCTTTGGTGGTTCACAGTACTCTTCACGTTTTGCGGACAATTCCAGGTACACACTCAGCCATGTTGGAAAGATTTGATTCAAAATGGTCAAAGAGTCAACATGGTTTATTGACTCGTGAACTCTTTAGGGGTTGCGTAACTATCTGAACTGCACTCACCAAGTACTTCAACCAAGTTGCCGAATTTAACTGATTGTTCCACAACAAAAGAAGAGATTTTGCACAGATGCATTGCATCTGCGTAAGTTCTTCACCCACCATTCGCATTCATACCAGCCATCTTAGCCGAATCCAAACGTCCGAGCGGTAAGCCTACTTTACTAAACCCATAACTTCAGCTAGGGGTGGGTTCAACTTCTCCCACTCCCGAATCGTCTGATTTGCATAATGAAACTCCTTCTCGCCAACCATGCCTTGCATCAACACGCACCAAACCTTGCGCGCAACCTTGGCCTCTTTGGAAAACGCATACCGCACGTACTCCTCTGATGCAGTCTCCTTGAACGCCTTTACCACACGCTCCTCGCACTTCTCCACAGCGTACGCTTCATCGCCCTCCCACATCTCCAGTGGCGCCTCAAATGCACAAAATGCTGGCGCAAAGCAGGCAAAATCCCAATCTACGACACCTGTGATATCTGCGGTGTTCCAGTCTGCAGCCTTGACCAAGATATTGCGAGGGGCAAGGTCGCCGTGCATGAGGTGGAAGGTTGTACCGAGGAGATCGAGGCACATCAGGTCGTAGATGATTTTTTTAATCTTAGTCCAGACGGCAAAGTTGTCTTCCAAGAAGTCTTGGGTTTTCTCCCAGGTTGTCCAGAGATCGACTAAGGTAATCATAAACCACAACGGAGAGCGGGAGTGGCGATCATTCAGGTCTTGGGTGTCGAAGGGAAAAGTAAGCGTCTTGACCGGGATGCCGCTGGGGTATAGTGTCATATCTGCAGTTGCATCGGGAGGCGAGACGATTTGCCCGGGATATGGGGCGGTGACGGCTGCAAGCTTATCCACCAGGGAAGTGACTTGCTTGACAAGGTCTATATACTGGAAGCCATTAAAGATGCCGTCGTAGATGGAGTGGCTCAGCGAGCGGCCTGGGATGCACGTTTCAACCGTATATGCGGCGCCAAGCGGGTTCTTCTTTCCTGTGTCATAAGTTATAATCCGTGGAACAGGGACGTCGATCTTGCCCGCAAGACCGAGTAGAATGTTGATATCGCGTTGGATATCTTCCTCCGTATCATCAGAATCTGGACGCGAGACGCGGATAACGTAGTCTCCTTGCTCCATCACAGGTTTGTTGACATCCTTGATAAAAGCTTCTCGATGTGGGTTCGTAAAACCAACAACATCGTGGTACGACCCTGAGCCAATATACTCAACGAGTTGTAAGCCATCTGGACGTTCAATGTCAGGCAGGATTTCCATAAGGAGCAACGACGCCTTATGGCAAAGCGCCTCTTCGGGTGAGGAGAGGCACATGGATCCAATATCCTCAGCGAGGCATTGTATAGCGGACGACGCCTGCTCGCACCAGTTTTGCAATCCAGCTAGATATTTGGATTGAACCTGTCCTGCAGATTTCAAGCACTTACCGCCGACTGAGGTGTCCAATCCAATGCTGTGTGTGCTAATGGCTTTATTTGCGAATGAGCCGCCAGCGGGAGTCAATTGTGACAGTTCCATACTGAGTGTATCAGACTTTCTAAGCTTGTCGAAATGGTGGAGCATACAAATGAGTCCTGTTGAAGGTCTGGCTCTCAAAGTGACTTCTATAAGATCGCATTTATAGTTCCGAGATTCTTACGTTGTGCGGTTTGCGAGATGGAACAGTGTTGGGTGTTGGGAGAACAAGATGGGATACACTAAATTTGCACGATGCCGACAGCTGCTAGACCACTCTCCTGGCGTCGCCATCTTCCAAAAATCTTGAGTTGCACATTCTATCGACCAAGCTATAATTCAGAAAGAGTGCACCTGGCCATGGTTAAACCCAAGCTCTTCCAGTATTCCTTTCGTCTTTTTGTCACCCTTAAGCGCTGCTTCCATAGTAGGCGGCCCGCAGATGTAGACCCTCCCATCTTTGCCCAATCTCGCCGGGATAGCTTCTTCCAACAAAGCCTTTGTCACTCTGCCTTGTCGTACCGCCGATCTCTCAGTTGGCTGACCTACAGCATACACAGCTTCAAATCTGCTTGGGAACTCTTCCTCAAACGTATCGAACTCCTTCTTCAAGAGTAGATCTTGCTCAGTGTTGGCAGTGTATACAAGCGTGACCTTCGTCTTGTCGTCTGGATTCATCAAGATACCTCGAGCAAGTTGATAGATTGGCGTGATCCCTGACCCGCCAGCTATGAGCGTCACATGTGGAGCGGAATTAGGCTCCCACTGGTGCGCTCGCAGTGAAGCAGCAAATAGAAGTCTATCGCCCGGTTGCAGGGAGTGGAGGTGGGTGCTTTGCTTCCCATTGGGGTACTGCTTCACGAGAAGCTCGAGCTTTCCGGGCTCTTACAACGAAGATACAGGCGTATAAGGGCGGGCAACAGGTGTCCAGCTGCCCTTTGGCCAGGATGCGGTTAAGACGGATGCTGCAAAATTGTGCAGTTCAGTGTGCTGTCCTGTGTGGGACAGACTTACATGTCAGAGAGAGGCCGCTCACATCAGCCTCATTTGGGAACTTAAATTGAAGGAGCTTTGTATTGTGATTAATCTGTTCACTGCTTTCGAGCGGCAGTGAGATCATTGCAGGCCCTCGTCCGAAGATTCTGGTTGTTGATTTGGAGCCTGCTTAGTCATTGTGTGTGATAGCGTAGCTCCCACCAGTGACGGCGACACCAGCAAGTAATGTTATGGGTCGTAGAAATCGAGCTGATACTGCAGCCATGTCGGTATTGAAATGATTCCGTTGATGCTCAGCGAGCGGTGCATGCAGTTATGTCTTGAATTCAGACCGAGATCAGAATGTTAATATCGAATAAAGCAGATACTGACTTTCGAATTGAATTCATAGGCAGAAGGCGAAGCCCTTCATATAGTTTAGCATCCATATTGTCAAGTCGGAGGTTCTCAAACCCATTGCCGTCTCCTGCAAAATTAGTGGTTCGATGGTGAGCATAGAGAGTTCGGGGCCGCAGCTCAGGAACTCCGCAGCCCACTGGCGCAGCGGCTGGCGCATTGAAGTGTCCGATTCTCTATCAACCCCCCCCCCCCCCCTGGCTCGAACAAGCAGCTTCGGTAGGTCGCTCCGACGAACGCTTAGTCCAGCCAGAGTGGGGAGCGTTGTCGGGATGGAGAAGGAGCTCACAATGCGATTGTACAAAGTCTGCGCTCCATTGGGCGAAACAGACAGCAACTTTGAAGAGGTGCACATCGCGACCTGATAAGGCAACGCACTAGGTCTACCAGGGCCGAACTTGTTTGGCCGCAAACATTGCAAGACATATCAACTTATTGGAAGGTACATGCCGTGCTTAAAGAGGCTGCCGTAGTAAAATGGCTATTCTGAATTTGTGCGCTTACCTTGACTTGAGTAAGCAAAGCCTTTGATGTGTATTCGTTATATGTTGAAAGATGGAGTATATTTCATCTCAAGCAGTTGAGCCAGGATAACCGATTGAAATATCCAGCATGTCCACAAAATAGGACGGGCATAGCATACTAATCAGTCCCTCAAAGGACCGACGCTCGCCTTCTGTCGTATAGTCCTTGTCTCAATTCCCAACTCCTCGTCTCCTTCTGCGCTCGACGCTCGGCTCCTCCCTGGGGCAGGCCCTATCTCATCTTTGGTTTCTCTCGTCAACTCCTCAAACTCGATGTCCATCTCCACCACCTTCATGATCTTGCTCCCTTTCTCTTTGCCTTTCCCGTTACTTCCAATCGTTCTAACTTGTCGGCTGTTGCTTCCGTCATAAGGCGTTGCTGCGGATTTCGCGTCTGAGAGCGGACTCGATGTCCACAGTCCTCGGATCTTAAGGCCAAGTGGGGTGCGTCGAACGTGCTTGATGAAAGCGGGTGAGACGGGCAGGCAGGCAGCTAGGAAGCCGAAGGTCAATTCCGGCTCAGCCCACTTGCCCATCAAGGCTGCTTGGTAGGTTAGATCCGTCGAGTAATACAATTCGACGGCGTAGTACAGGCGGACCGCAGAGGCGACGCAGGCACTATGGGGTGTTATTAGACACGTAAAGGAGTTAAGCTGTAGTTATGTAGACTTACAGGCCACCAAGGAGAAACACGGCGCTCAAACCCCACTTCCGCTTCTTACTTAAGGTCAAGCTCCATATTACAGGTTGGGGCATGGCGATGATGATGAGATCGCTGGCGGTGTTTATCGAGGCCGAGACAATGTGCACGACCAGTTTATCTGCTACGCATGTGCCGGGAACGAGTGGGTTCCAGGCGTGTGCTAGTGGGCGGCAGGCTAAGAATTGGAACAGAAAAAGTGTAACGTAGAATATGACGTTGAGCGCCAGGAAGCCATCGATAATCCATAAAGAAGTGGGTCGTTCACGTATCGAGCGGTCGTGGGGCATAAATATACGGCGAATTTGCAAGATGAGGGACACTTTGAGTGGTATGACTATGAGAGCGTAGATAGCGACGGATATGTGGAAGAGCTGCATGGTGGCCATGTCAGCGACCCGAATGAATAGCCCTGATTGAAGGACGGGGCCGCGATGTTGAGGGTTGTTACGTACGCGTGATATCTCAAGCGCTTTCCGAACAGTAAGATCCCATTGGTGCACTCCCATCGGCATGGCTTCGAGCATGAAGACAATCCCATGAAAGCCGATGAAGCAGAGCAGTGCCACTATCAACCAATCTGCGTCAGGTCAGTCCACGGCTCTTTGAGTTATTCAATCCTCAGGATGTTGCCCTTACAGTCTTCCGCTTGCATCTTCCTCAGAACACCCAGCTTTGTGTAGGTCCGCATCCCAACTACCACTGTTGCGATGATGAGTTGCAAGACCGCAAGTTCTGGGTGGGCCAGGTTATCGGGGTCCTTGAAGTTTGGCGTGACCCCAGGGGGCGGCGCGAGTGCAGGTCCGTCCAGTATCGCATCCATCACGGACGATTTCATGGTGTAGGATAACTAGAGGGCATATGCCTCGGCCCCAAAGCCGTGGTAAGTATCCGATAACTGCGAAGATCTCTGTTCCAAAATCAAGTTATTGACAAGAAATAAAGTGGGATAAGGGAAGACGTCAAGACTACTAGTGAGACGCCCAGAGTACAAGCTGAGCCAGTGTGTGCTAGAGTCGATCGGTAGTCGAGGGTGACACCGAGGCCAAAAGCATGGGTTTGATTTACCGACACAATGGTTCTCCAAGTAACGTCGAATCATGTACCGTTCCAATGGCTACAGATCGCCTCGCCCGCACAGCTGGCTTCCACGTTTGATCGAGCTCGTGATCAATAAAGTGCATTGCAGTTGGGGCAAAGGCCCGAACATGGGCATATGGATTCGAGACTCGCGGGAACACAGGCGACAAAGATGATGTTCCACGCTGCTGGCAAAGGGCAACCCTTGGTCAACACTCGAAACGGACAAGACCGACGAGAGCGCGTCGCCACATAACGCAGCGTGGTTTGTGATGATTCGCGTGATTGGTAGAAGGATCGATGGCACATGCAGGTACCTTGCGCCATTACGGCACGTACAATAAGCGTGCGCCAAGCCTGAAATTCGCATGCGGGGATGAGAGAAAGGGTGAGATAGCGACGGAGGAAATTCTGAATCTAAATGGTGCCCGTATTTGTGCACTTACTTTTCGCCGTGATACAAGCGATACTGCGATAGGGTCAGTCATCATGGGAAAGTGCAATTGTGTGATGTTGGGACCGGAACTTTGGTTTCGTAATTATCGCGGCTCCACGATTTACCCCAGATCTTGACCGCGGCATAGGGGCTCGTGTCCAGATCCGCTCTACGCTCAAGATTGAATTAATAAGCGAAGCTTGCCTGCACATGGTGTTATCTCCGCTTGAACTTGCTCTTCATGCCAATGACGGGTCGCTTGACGACACCATCACCATCCTCTTTCTTCTTGGAGGCCACCGTCTTCTTAATGAGAGGCCCGCTTTCTTCCTCTGCGATCCTCTGCTCTTCCCTTGCCTTGTCTTCTGCCATCTTTGCCTCGAGTTCCGCTTTACGGTTGAACTCGCGCTCGGTCACGCGCTTATCTCTGGCTGAATAACCCTTCTCTTTGATTGAGTAGAACACCGCACCCATGTCTGCAAGCCAGTGTGGATCAACCGAGGTAACGCAGGACATGTACTCTTTGCTAGTGAGGATAAGCTCATGGTAGACGACGTAATCAGGCAGATAGCCGAGACCATAGAGCGCACTGGTAGGGTGTAGCTGGATGGTGACGCTGGTGCGGAGGTTGATGTATTCACCGAGGCCCTTGACCTTAGCCGCTTGATGGTAGTAACCCGAGCAGATGCACTTCCGAATCACATCCCAGTCTGTTCCGCAGCTGACCAGGGGCATCTTCTGCTTCTCCATGATGTCTTTGATCTGGTCCCGGATCTCCTTGCCTCGGCGCAGAGCTTTGGGGTGCAGGAAATGTCGCGTGCACCAGCCGTCTGAGTATCCATTGACTCTCCATTGGGTATAGACATGCAACAATGTCAAATGGTCGCTTTCCGGGACAAAAAACTTCTCGCGTGCAGCATCGGACTCTTCTTGACGCTCTTTCGGACGGTAGAAAACGGATGGTACGGAGAGCATGGCAACAATAGTGAGCATCTCTTCGCTGCACTCGTAGTCCACGCTAGTAATGATCAGCTTCGCAAGCGAGGGATCCATAGGAAACGCCGTCATTGTACGGCCAAGAGGGGTGAGCTCGCCAATGTTATCAAGAGCGCCGAGGGCCCAGAGGTCGAACAGTGAGGTTGTGATGGTATCCTGCGGTGGTGCATCCATAAAATCGAAATCAAGGAGGTCCTTCACGCCGAGTGACTTAAGAAGTAAGACCGTGTTGGCCAGGTTGGTCCTTTGTATCTCGGGTATTGTCTGAATGTAGAATTCGTCTCTGAAGGCTCGCTCAGTGTACAAGTGGAAACACTTGCCCGGTCCTGTGCGTCCGGCGCGACCAGCGCGCTGCGACGCGTTTGCCTGCGAGATAGGCGTGATCTGAAGGGTATCCATGCCCATCTTGGGGTTGTAAACCTTTAGCTTCGAGAATCCTGCGTCGACGACATACATGATACCGTCGACGGTCAAACTAGTTTCTGCAATGTTTGTAGCCACAATGACCTTTCGAACGCCAGGCGCAGCTCGCTCGAAAATCTTCGCTTGCAGATCTGCTGGCATTTGACTGTAGATGGGCAGGATGCTTATCTTTGGAGGATCGTTCAGAAGTTTCAACCGTTCCGCAACAAGCTCGCAAGTGATTTCAATATCTTCTTGTCCAGTCATGAAAACCAGAATATCGCCAGGGCCTTGCGAAACATGTATGGCTAGGACCTGCTTTACAGCGGCATCAACGTAGTCGTCACACGGCGAGCGTGAGAACTGGATGTCAACAGGGAAGGTACGTCCAGGGATAATAAACTCTGGGGCTCCGCCGTAGAAGCGGGAAAATCGATCTGCGTTCATAGTGGCGGACGTGACAATTAACTTGAGATCTCTCCTGCGCGCCAGAACCTTTTTGATCAGGCCCATAAGCACGTCGGTGTTGAGTGCCCGCTCGTGTGCTTCGTCCATGATGATGCAAGAGTACTTATCCAGGTCAGGCTCGACCAGAGACTCTCGAAGAAGCACACCGTCTGTCATGTATTTGATCTTGGTTTCTTTGCTGGTACAGTCCTCAAAACGGATAGCATAACCAACAAGTCCACCGAGTTTGACCTCCATCTCTTCACTGACACGCTTGGCAACACTCATGGCGGCAACACGACGGGGTTGTGTACAGCCGATCAGGCCCAACTTGCCATAGCCATCCTCAAGGAGGAATTGTGTCAGCTGTGTCGTCTTTCCTGAACCAGTCTGACCGACAACAATGGTGACTTGATTGTCTCGAATGACACGAAGAAGGTCTTCTCGAACAGCGAAGGCTGGAAGGTACTGGCGCTGTTCTCTCAGAGTCTTGCTCTTGCTGAAAGCACTGGCGCCTTCCTGCTTGCTAAGATGAGAAGCAAACTTGCTTCCACCCTGCTTTTCTGCGTCGTCGGGTCCAGGGGCAGCGCTGTCTGTGTCCTCCTCTTTTACGCCCATGATGTTACCCAGCGTTGTTCCCTTTGCGCTGGTTGCCTCCTTCGTCTGCTTCTCGCGTTCTTTCGCCTGCCGCTTGTCCTTCACGACACGACTTCCGCGGCGACTGAAGACAGCCATATCACTCTGTGGATCGCGCACGGCTGGAATCGGGTCGATTTGCTTGGTAAAGACCTTCTTGCCGTCCAGGAAAGGGGGCTTCAGGTCGTGAACCAGAATGTGCACACGCGTGCCTTCGTCATCGTCGTTGAAATCGTCGTCAAAATGTCTTCTCTGGGCGACACCAGACTGCAGCATTCGGTTCGTTTCCCATGCGTCGACGTCTTTCTGCTTCTGCTGCGCCCGCATACTCGCGCGATTGTTCAGCTTCCTCTCAGTCAACGCTGCTTCGCGCTGCGCGTCTTGCCATGAGCTCTCGGCGCCGCCAAACGGGTTGTGCGAGTCATCACCAAACGTGTGCCCGTTCTCCTCTCCGCCATACCAGTCGCGATCCAGCGCCATTGAATCGAAGTCCTCGACGAGTGGCTCCGGTCCATCGAAGGGCTTTTGGGGAGCATCTGCGCCGTCGCCATTCTGCGCGCCATTGCGGTCGCGATCGCGATCGCGTGGGCGATTTGGTTTGCGGAATTTGGGCTGCGGCGCAATCGAGTATTCCTCGTCGTCGAGCTTGCGCCGCTTCGGACTGTGGCCGCGGTCCATTTTTGTGGAGTAGTGAGTGATGATAGATGCTGGGCGGCGGGCGTCACTCGGAGGTCCGCGAATCTCTTATCGACAAGCAAACCCCGCTAAAATTTCTATGTCGAGAACGCAGAAAAAGTTGGAGCTTTGCGCCTCGAACATACCACAACATGTCTATGATCACAGCGACAACATGGGTGCCGCGCGGCTTCGCGGCACCCTTTCCGGAGAAATACCAGTTCGACGAGGACGAATACGAGCGCATTTCGCAACTGGCCAAGCTCCAGCTTGATGATGCAAAGGAAGATCTTGAGGAGGCACAAGCTGAGAAGAAAGAGATGAGTACTGGGAAATCCAAGTCAAAAAACCACGAGTACGTTCTGGAAGCACTCCTTTCTACTTGTAACTGCTAACACGCTACAGCGACGAGGATGACGACCTTGCTGAGTACGACCTCGAGCACTACGACGACGAAGTTGACGAAGCTGCCGGCGACACCATGGCTATGTTTGGCAATGCCAACAACCTTGTTTTCCACGAAAACGACGAGGACGACCCTTACATCACCATGCAGGGGGCCGAGGACGAGGAGGACGAGGAGCGGGAAGAGCTTCAGATCCTGGCTACAGACAACCTAGTCCTGGCTGGTCGCATAGAGGACGAGGTGGCGCATTTGGAAGTCTACGTCTACGAGGACAACGACGATAACCTCTACGTGCACCACGACATCATGCTGCCCGCTATCCCGCTGGCGGTCGAGTGGCTGGACCTGGCGGTTGGCAAGTCGGCTGCGTCCAGCAACGGCAAAGGCAACACGGTCGCTATTGGCACCATGGACCCTGACATCGAGCTCTGGAACTTGGATGTAGTTGACAGCATGTACCCTGATGCTGTGCTTGGCCAAGGCGCTGAGGATGCTGCAAATGCAGACAAGCCCAAGAAAAAGAAGAAGAAGTCAAAGAAGGCCAACGACGACTTCCACGTCGACTCAGTCCTGTCCCTTGCCGCGAACCGTCAGCACAGGAACTTGCTCGCCTCTTCCTCCGCCGACAAGACTGTCAAGCTGTGGGATCTGAACACAACAAAATGCGCAAAGTCGTACACATACCACACGGACAAGGTGTGCTCCGTCGCATGGAACCCTGTCGAGTCTACGGTGCTGCTCAGCGGCAGTTACGATCGCACAGTGGTTGCCGCAGATATGCGAGCACCCGACGCAAAGGCACCTCGCTGGGGTGTCGAGAGCGATGTTGAGACGGTCAGGTGGAACCCTCACGACGCCAACTACTTCTACGTATGTACGCAACCTATGCTAAGCAGGACATTGGCTGACAAACTTAGATTTCCACCGAGAACGGTATGATCCACTACCACGACGTACGCATGGCGCCCGCAGATCCGTCGCAGTCGAAGCCCGCCTGGGTCCTCCAAGCCCACGACGAGTCCATCTCCTCGTTCGACATCAACCCCATCATCCCCGGCTTCCTGGTCACAGGTTCCACAGACAAGCAAGTCAAGCTCTGGAACGTGCAAGAGAACGGGCCAAGCATGGTCGTGTCGCGAGACCTGGGCGTTGGCAGAGTGTTCTCGACATCTTTCGCCCCAGACAAGGAGGTTGGGTTCCGTCTGGCTGTGGCAGGCAGCAAAGGATCTGTCCAGATCTGGGACACCAGCACAAACGCAGCAGTACGTGCAGCATTCGCCAGCAAGGTGCCACAGATGAAGCCTGGCGCAAAGGAGAGGCTTGTGGGCTTGGAGGAGTCTGACACCGACTCGGACACGGATGAGGGCGAGAGCAATGACGAGGATGAGGGTGAGCAGGAGAAGGGCTGGGAGTCGATGGAGGAGTAGATACCCGCGAACTCAAAAATAGACTAGATTCAGCGCTGTGACAGACCTTGAAAACGATTCTTTTGCTGGGCTGGGGCTCTGTTGTGCCGACAAAGATTCGTCCTGGAGCTGTGTTCTGAAGCTGTCTCCTGAACTTCAGCATGTGCTAGGGATGTTGCACTTGCCTTGCACCTGTCTTGCACCTGCCATGCCTCTCGCCTGCACGTCATGCACTTGCCTCGAATACTCAGAACAACCCCAGCGTTCTCCTTGACGTCAAAGTTACAGCAGCTGTAGACTGCTTGCTATTTCTGCTTCATACAAGTGCGCACCGTCATGAGTGCGCGCCTTGAGCCGCAGGTGTTTCAAGAATAGTCCCTTCGCCGACTCGTGTCCTTGCTTGTTCTGATCCTGCTCATTTCACATATCGCGGGGATCTACATCCCCTCTTTAAAGCACCTTCTCAAACCTCCTCTCCATCACCAGAGCGCCACCAGAGCGTTGCCGGTGCGACTGAGCTGCGTTTGCGCAACGTTGGCGCCATCAAGTGTCCGCAATACGACGCAAAAGCGAACCGTCACGCTCGTTCCGCAAGCAGAACAGCGGCAGATCCTGGCGGGTCAGGCCGGGAGCCATGTGGGCCGCATTGCCTCAGGTCGTTCTGGGTCGTGCGAGACGACGCGGACCGCGGCAAACACGAAGGAGTCGGAGGCCTGCTCGCCTCGCTTTATTTACGAAGCTGCAGTTTCGAAACCAACAGCCGCTGCACAGAGTCGTGGCAGCGTGCTGTTGCTATGTATGTACACGCGGGCAATACAGAAGCAGACACGTCGGATCATGTTCATGCACGCTTCTGCAAGGTACCGCCGGACGTCACCAACGAAGCCTTTGACGTTTTGGCGCTATCGAGACAAGGTTCTAGAGGCCTGCCGCCCTGACGCCAGCCCATGGTTCGTTCGCTGGAGGCGGCACAAACACGGCACACTTGTCCCGTTGTGCTGAAGTATCCCACGGTTTCTGGCGTGCGACAATATGGCCGATACTGTGCAACTCTCGCGTGCCATTTCCTCTGCTCGCCCGGCATCTATCAATAACTCCCGTCAATGCTGCCTCGCACCAGCGCCCCTTCATCGTGACGCGGGTTGGTGCCTGGCTGCGGTTGATTCAAATGTTGAAACAATCGGCTCTAAAAGGCCCAACCGGTGCACAGGACAGGCCGACCCCAACATATCTGGAACACGTTGGCGCTAGCATTCCCTTTCTCGGTCCCACGCACCTGCTTCCTATTCGCTCACAGAGGAAAGTCCAGGAAAACACATCAAGGACTACGCCCAGTCGAGTATCGTCGGCGCCACTAACTCGGCGCTCTCTCCCACTGCGCGATGCGGTTCGTTGGCCAGTGCTTGTTCCTGGCCCACCCCCGTCAAATCCTGGCCCAATCTTTTGCAGACATGTCGACGCGGCTTGTCGCCGGCGCTGCTCAGCTTTTCTACGCGAAGGGCCCTAGTCAGATTGCCCTCTTCTTCAGGCTCTTCTCCCTCTCTTGCCTTGCTTGCTTGTTTGCCTCGTTGCAACATTCACACACTCCTTGTCGCGGCCCGGTGTCGACACTCCTTACGGCACAGGCTCCCAGCTGGACTCCTATCACGCTCTTTGACAGATTGCTTTTATTTCGCGACACACCCATTCATTACCGTTGACCGTCACGCGCTGCTAGCCAGTATCAACACTCAATAACAAACCAGCACAAAGAAGACCACAAGCTCGACTATCATCCCCGGACGTATCGGATCTTCGAATCACAAGGCTGCATCCTGCGACTCTTTGTATCACAAGCCCGGTTCCCAATTAGGAAATCTGCAACCCTAAGGCTCACGCGTCCTCGACACTGCGACACTGCGCAACCTACTAGTAGTAGCAGATACCCCTTCCAGAACCGTTTGAAAGCTGTACGACAAGCACCGTTGGCTTACTCAGTGGACTCTTACCAAGCGATATCTTGCCCTCGTGGACTGGTCGAAGCAATTTATCCGCAACTTACTCCCCCGCATTCCTGCATTCGTTGACTAGCAACCAACCGCAACACCGAACAGAATTGCCGGCCAAACAAACCGAGACTCCGGACTGATCTTCAACACACCGACATATATCAAATCTATTCGGAATTAATCGTACATCATGTCTCTCGCCAGGGCTATGACCAAGCGCATGAAGCGCTCCGCTGCGCCCGAGGAGGCCATCTCCCGCAGCAAGAGCGTCAAGAACTTCAACATGCACATCGACCGTAACCAGATCTCGCTCCCCGTTGCGCTGCTCTCGTCGACGAACACACTGGTCTACGACGCCCCGGATCTTGCCAACGTGAACGTCGCTGCCATGCGTGCCGCCTCTGCCTCATCCACCCACTCCTCCGCAGACGACTCGGATCACAGCATCTCCGGCCGCTCGCGAGCTTCTTCTCAGGGCTCGCGCGACACTTTGACCGACGCCTCGTCTGTGGAGTCGTCGCCCACCTCGCCCGCTCCCAACCACCTCTCCGGCTATTTCCCTGCGCCTAGCGGCAAGACCATCCGCAAGTCAGCCTCCACCACCTCGCTCAGCCAAGTGAGAGAGAACCCGACTGAACTCACGGAGCCTGTGCCTGCGATCCCCACACGCGCTCTGTCGCACAGCAAGCGCGCTCATGTGCAGCTCGCTCAGAAGAGGAGCATGCAGAGCATGTCACGTGGAAACAGCATTAGCTCGCGGGGGTCGCTCGGATCCGTCCGCGAGCAGCGCAACTCGGTGGACATGTTCAAGATTGCGCCCGTGAGCGAGGAGGCGCCAGCCGCACACCCGTTCGGCGCAGAGCTGGAGCAGCTCAACGAGGTGGCCGAAGAGTTCAGCGGCGTTGCGCGGTCCGCAGAGGAGCAAGCCGATCTCGAGACAATGCGGTCGCGCAACCTCGCCACCTTCTGCGCCGCAGACTACATGGCCGAGATCCAGCCGCTGTTCAGCGCCATGGTTGCGCCGCGCATGGCATGGATCTAAGCTTTGCCTGTCTGCGCCCGTTTCCTTGTCGTTGCAACCATCTCCTCTGTCCTGTTTGATACCTCTAGAACGCCCGTGACTACCGACTGGCTACATATTTCTTTGTGCATAACTTTGGGGCGGCTCAAACGGGCCTCCCTCTCCGACCTTATCTCCTCTTCTCACCCTCATTCGTAATCGCTATTTACACAAACACTTACTCTGTGGCCAAGAAATTCATGGAGTTTCTTGGGCTTTTGTTGGCTGGGTTATGCCCGCCTCTCACACTTTCTTTTTGTACTCACGATGTCTTACGATCCAAGCGAAGGGGGTGGAATGTGTTGTCATGCTATGCCATGCCATTGGATGTGGTGCATGTGCAGCGCAGGGTAGGGCAATGCGGCCTTTTGTATATGAACAGAGGCGAATGAAACAGATTCAAAGAAACAATCACTCTCCGTGTGCACGTCTGTCTTGGTGAGGTCAATGCATGCTCGTTCCCAACATCCCCATTACCGCTGCCGCCGCCGCCGCTGCTGCTGACTGTGCCTGCGGTGCTCGCAGTTCAACAAAGCCTGACGTGCGTTGTTGAGCGTCGAGTTGGTAAGCTCGCATGCATGCATGAACGTCCCCCGGGTGTGGCTGTCTGCGCCTTGTCGCGGCAGCGCTGGGCTTATGCAGGGTCTTTCTCTCCCGGCACACGCGCACGTACTGCTGGCTTTATAACATAACCCAGCATCCTGGAATCGACGGGTGAGCCTGCTCGGCTCTTTCTAGACTGGAGTGGAGTGGAGGGGTGGGGAGAAAGGAGGAGGCAGAAGTGATGGTGGGATAGTGAGAAAGGTCTCCAAGCGCGTTGGGGGAGTTGGAGACTGAAGGGGTGGAAGGCGGATGTGGATAATGGGGGGTGTGTGTGTGTGAGTGTGGGAAATGTTGCATCTTTGCTTCGTCCACCATAGTTACTATACATGTTCCAGCCAGACCGGCGGCCGGCTGTGGGCTGGAATCCCCCCCTGTCCATGCGGTGCTCGGGGCAATGGAGTGGGAGGGTCGTTCCCACTGTGTGCTATAATACAACATCAATCTGGCGTGTGCCTCTTCCGTCGCTCTCCTCTCTCTCCTCTCCCAGCCCAGGGTACATATACACACAAGATCCCTGGCTACGGCCGCGCTCAAACCGCCCATCTGCCGCCGATTGCGGCACCTCTTTCTGTCACTCTTTCTCACATCTAACCCATGGCCTTCAAGAAATTCGCCTCCTTGATCCCCGCCCTCCGCTTATCCCGCAGCGCCTTCGTCAACTCCCCCCGCGCACCTGCCGCCGCCACCGCGCCCTCCAGACTGCCATCGCCGGTGGGGAGATCGATCGTCTGCTCCGTGAGGGGGATCTTCGGCGTCAGGAGCTCCGGGTTCATGGCTTGTTCCTTGCGGAGGCGTTTGGCGGCGAGACGGCGCTGTTTTTTGGATTTGGCTGGGAGAGGGGGTGTTAGTGGGTATTCTTGAGGAACGTATATACAGTCTCGCTCTGTCCCCCGCTCTTCCCACAAACACACACGCTTCGCTGTCCATGCAGACAAAAAGACCACAGACGAAGCGAGGATCCCAGGGAAACGAAACGCAAATAACCTAATCTCAGGTGTAAAGAGAAGTGCACTCACAAAACAAATCCCCGACGGCGCCCACATCGCCCTTACTCCCCTCCTGCCTCTGCAGAATCGTCCACAGCCAGGCGGGATACTCGTCGTCGGCGAGCGCAACGGGGTCCTGCTTGGCCTTCTCGAAGTTCAGGCCCTTCAAGGGCGTGCCCGCGGGCACGCTGCTCTTGACCAGCGGCGCGGCTTTCTTCTCGGCCGCTTTGGCGGCGGCTTTTTCGAGCGCCGGCGGAGGCGCGGGCGTCAGGGGCGCGCTGAAGGGCTGCGCGGACGAGGTCGACACCGCGGATGGGGAGGCGGCCTGGCGCGGTGTTGGGGTTGCGGAGGAGGTTATGGGGGTTGCGTTGAGGGAGGGCCGCGTGGTCGAGAAGAGGCGCTGCGAAGGTAGGGAGCGCGCTGCTCGCTGGCAGGTTCGGCAGATCATTGTGTGGGTGTGCGGTGGGATTGAGGGTGTGTTGTAGGATGGGTGTGTTGGAGATGGAACTTTTGGAGTTGCGCGGAGAAAAGGCTTGGCGCGGTGGTATGTACGCTAATTGGCGTGGTGGCTGGAGGGGATTGGTATGCTCTCCTCTAATCCTGTATTTTCGAAGTTCAAGGAAGGATTCGAGTGATGTTGGATAAAAGAAATCCGATTTTCTTCATCGCAGAATGCACTCCTGCTGATTCGCTATGGCGCACCTCACATATAGCATAGAAATTGATTAGAGTTCATCCTCGTGTAGTAGCTTAGGTATATACGTTGAAACCCCCGGAACACCGTACATGGTTGCTGAACACTGAACAGACACAGCCCGCAAACAGGTATGCGAAGTAAATACCAGACTCGCTCTCGGCACAACCTTCCTTCCACAAGTATACCCACCCACTGCTCATCCACGCTGCACTACCAAGTCATCGACGCTTTCTTTACGAAGACACCTTAGCCTTCTGCGCAGCCTTAACCAGCTTAGCCAAGCTCTTCTCCATCTGCTCGCGGCCCTCAAGTGTGCGCCAGACCTCGTGAGGGGTCTTCTTGACAATCTCCCAGCTGACCAGGTTATCAGTGAGGGAAGTGAGGTCCTTCTGCTTGCGCTCCCACTCCGAGTCGCGGCGGCACTCGATACCACTGCTGACAATGGCGAGCGGGGTGTCGGCGCTCTGGATGTTGCGGGCAGACACGACTTCGTTCTTGGATAGCGAGTCGGCGACAAGGTTCTCCTGTAGCTGGGCCTTGATGAACTTGCCAGACTGGTAAGCGTTACGCCCGTAGACACGGTCGGCGCTCGTGCGGCCCTTGAAGAGGGCGCCCGCGAGGCGCACGGTGCCGAGTGGGGAGATGATGCCCCAGGCCCAGAGAAGGAAGCCCCGGGTAGGGTTGGACAGGCGGTGGAGCAGATCTTCGTGCATCGGGTCGATCATCAGGATGCCTGTGACTTGCTTCAGGTGGCGCGAGCTGAAGATGCGAGACACAATGCTGCCGGTGCCGGCAGAGACCAGGATCCAGGGGCCTTCCTCGCCCGACTTTGCGAGGGCTTCTGATAGAGCATCGGCGGACATGCCGGCGGAGTGGGGAGAGGGCGCGTTGTCAGACCAGGCGTAGCCGGGGCGGTCCTGGTCATGTCAGTAAGCTGTGCAGCGCTGTTTGAGGTTGAATGCACTTACCCAGTAGCAGTAGCGGTCAATGGTCTCGTTCTTGTAGGCTGCGTATGCCCAGTGCTCGAGGTCATATTCCAGTGGGTTCTCGCCTGCTTCCAGGAGCACAGTTGTCACCTTCTTGCCAGAAGTGTTGGTCTCGTTTCCAACACACGCCAGGTGAACAGCGTACTTGTCGCCGTCGACGAGGATACGGTCGCCGTACATCTTGAGGCCAGCATCGATCGAGCGGATGGTGAGGGTCGCGGTCATCAAGAGTACGATGACGATGAAGACGACGGTGAGTATAGTGGCAGCGAGAACGGCGAGCCACTCCTTCAGCGTACGGCGCGACTCGGGACGGCCAGTCAGACGCTCCTCTTCCTCGCGCTTGCCGTAAGCAACAACACGGTCGGTGGCAATGCACCAGATGGACATGAGGAGAGCCCAGACCACACTTGCAATTCCAACCCAGCCCTCCTCAAGCCTGAGTCGTGGCACTGCAAGGATGATGATCATGTCGACTGCCAGAAACAAGGAGATGATGGCCGTGGTGATGCGCAAGCCCTTGGCCGGAACGACGAAGAAGATGGTAACTACGAGGAGGTTGCCCAGAGTAAGACAGGTGAAGGCGAAATCAAAGAAGCCAGACCCGCGACTGTGCATGCCTGGAGGAGACACGAAGATGGAGACTAGCAGAAGAATCCACCACAGGAAAGTAACGATGAGGAAGAGAATGGTCAGGTAGCGCATAGCACGCACCGTCCACAGGTTGTACGGGGATACCTGTCACATGTCAGTGCTTGAAGTAGTCCAACTCGTCGAAGGTAGCGTACCGCTGGATCGTCAGGGTTGAGGTAGCCATCAGCGTTGGGCGGCGGCCTGGGGCGATCGAGCAGTCTTGTGCGCTCAGTGGGTTCCTCGTGAGACTGCCTCGAGGGTTCATAGCTTCTCCTTGAAGCTCTCCCAGAAGCTCCATCCTCGCGAGGTACTTCAGGCTCCAGCTGGTCGCCGTTCTGCGCGTCGTTGCCTTTCCACATGCTCGCTGTGGCAGCTAGGGGTCAATTACTATATTAAAAGTGTTGCAAATGCGACGCAGAATAAACGAGCAAGCGTCCACACTCAGGGAAATATGTAGAGAGAAGGGGCTGGTGTTGCAGGCGACAAGCTGGTTTCATTCAAGCTGCCGCCGCGCCAATGCACGCGATTGACATCATTCATGGATGCTTGTGTGAGTAGCGCAGACGGCGGACAAGATCCCGGTCGCGCATCACTGGCTTTGCAGCCCCGCGCAACCCTGCTCAGCCCCATGGAGAGCTCACAGCTCCGACAAGGAATTTGCCGGAGAGCATAGGCGGTTTTGCATCTTGCGCGTCTGCTGTTGCCTCGCCCAGCACGCAGCGCTTGGAGAGGCATTTGCCGCAGTGGGATACAAAGTCATGACGGCTGCAGAAGACACACGGGAAGCTCTTCCCTGCAATCGATAAGCTGCATGCCCCGCCCCACACGCAACCGACACATGTCAGATCGCGGGTCTCGATTGTGCAGCCTCGTACTCGAGAGTTGCATGCTGCATGTTCCCAAGTCGCAGTACCGATAGTGGACCCAACGCCGACAGCCGCCATGTCCAATCTCGCAAGATCATTCGCGAAAACAAAGCTTTCCTCGCTCCCGCCACCAGAACCACTGATCGAGGAAGAAGATGATTCTAGCTCAGCAAGCTCCATGTCGAGCACCGGCACCGTGATCCCCTCAAATGTCCAGCGCCCAGCCCCCACCATCCATTGGTCCGACTACTATGCTCAGGAGTTCTACCTCGAGCGCGAACAACCTCGTGCCAAGTTTCATGTCTACATCACCCCACCTGCGTCGCTGCAATCGCCGCTGCTGGTGCTGCACCACGGCGCAGGCAGTTCTGCCATGAGCTTTGCGCTGGCAGCCCAGGAGATGCGGAAAGCCATGCCTGGCATTGGCATACTGGCCTTGGAAGCAAGGGAACATGGCAGTGTGGTCTGGGACAAGGCCGGCGCGGTGGATAGCAATCTAAGCATCGACGTGCTGAGCCAAGACATGGTGGACATGATCTCGCTCACGCAGCAGAAGATGGGATGGAAGGAGCTGCCCACGCTCGTGCTCATCGGCCACAGTCTCGGTGGTGCAGTGGTGACGCACGTGGCCAATATGGGCTTGTTGGGCAATAAGATGCTGGGATTTGCGGTGCTCGATGTGGTTGAGGGGAGCGCAATGGAAGCTCTCAAGCACATGCAGGCCTATTTGAGGACACGGCCAAAATTATTCGACAATCTTGACGCCGCTATTGATTGGCATATCCGTTCACGCACGCTGCGGAATGCGGAGTCAGCGAGGGCCAGTGTGCCGAGTCTGTTTATGCAGACATCGACAGGCGGGCGGTGGGTGTGGAAAACTGACCTTTCCAAGACAGAGTCGTACTGGGAGAACTGGTTCAACGGAATGAGCAGAAAGTTCCTGAGTGGCAAAGGGGCGAAGCTCTTATTACTTGCTGGGACAGACCGTCTGGACAAGGAGCTGATGATTGGGCAAATGCAAGGTATAATCATTTATTATTGGAGCTCTAGTGATTGTCGCTAATCTTTTTGCAGGCAAATTTCAGCTCTCGGTCTTCCCTGCCGCAGGGCACTTCTTGCAAGAAGACCAGCCAGAGAAGACCGCAGAGGTCATCGTCGAGTTCGTCAAGCGCAACGATCGTAGCGCATTGGTGCTTCCTCCCAAGGTTTCTGATCTCCTCGCGCAAGGCAAGAAGGTGTGAGACTCGCAAAGCTGTGCCGTGCGTGTGCTGCAGCACAAATTTCTAGCCGCGTCTAGACAACACCTGACGGTTCGTCGTCTCTGGGCCATTTACGAGCCCCGTACTGGAATGATGGATTGACATTGTCGGGTATCATTGATTGCTATCGGCCTGCGGCACCAACATGCCAGACGGCCTCGATAGCTTTTCGAATCATGGCGAAGGAGCGTCGCCTGTCTCGAGCGCGACACCACCACCCTCAGCTCCACCATCAGCCTTCGATTTGTGCTTACGCCTGCGCTTCTTTGGCGCGGGAGCCTCGCCGTCTTGTGCATCGGTCGCGGCTGGCTGCGACTCGTGCTCAGCAGGCTTTGACTTCTTCTCGGAGCCCGGCTGTGGCTTTGCGGGGTCCACCTTCTTCTTCTTCATACTGAGAGGATTTGGTTGCTTGGGGCCCTTCTGCCTCCTCTTCTTGGGTGCTTGCGCCTCCGTAGCAATAGACTTGTCATCCTTCTCCTCCTCATCTTCCCTCTTCCGCTTTTCCCCGGCATCTGGTTTCCTCTGCCCTTTCAAACCCAGCTTGAACTTGCTCTTCTCCTCTCTCTCTCGCACCTCCTCCGTGGCGCTCGTCATGGGCTCCATGAGGACCACACTCTTGCTGATGTAGATCAACGGTACACCTGGGATCTTCCGCATCTTCGATCGCACCTCTTTCTCGTTACTCGCGACAACATAGCGATGCTTGTTGCTCCCACTGCCCTTGGGATCCACTACGCTGGTGAGACACTCCAGCGTGCTCAGCGGCTCCTCCAGCTCGTGATGGCCACACCGCCTGCGCTCATACTCCTTCGCCTGCAGGATGAGCGTCTCGTTCTTCGGTTTCGCATCGTAGAGGTGGCGCATGTCGCACTGCGTGATCATAGGCTTCACTTTCGCGCCGAGGACCTTTTCCAGCCGCCCGACGAGGTCGATTTTGAACTTGTAAGCATCTTGCAGAATGGCGGAGTCGAGAAGAACTTGGTAGGGCTCGCGGAATCCGAAGTTGAGCTCGTATTGGTGGAGCAGCTTTTTGTAGGCCTGTCCAAGTCAGTGACGTGTGCGACGTAGCAAAGTCGGGTCGCATACCTTTGCGCGCTTGAGCTTCATGTTGGCGACGGGGTTTGTGTAATGTGAGGTTGTATGTTCGCAGACAATCGTAGACTTGTTCCGCATTCAATCGCAATAAAAAGTTCAAGAGGCCCGTGCACGGTAGCTAGAACCGATAACGCCGACGCCTTCAGCCACATCAATCCCGAGGACTCCCACGTAGACCGTGACCGCATTCGTAACGTAGATATTCCGGACACCGCAACATGCCTTTATAATCCCGCGCCCCCGATCTGCACATATGAAAGAAGCACGATCAGATGCACCAACCGTAGCACCCCAATATGGCCAGCGACACCCCCTCGCATCCCCCTAATCCCGACTCGACGGACACGAATGTCGCTCCTGCAGCCGCCAAGCAAGAGGTCGAATACGACGACTTTGGGCTACCCGTTCGCAAGCGCCGCCCAAGAACTCCCGTAGAGGATAGTGACAGCGAGGACGATTTCAAGGATGCCGTAGCGGGGAGCTCTGAGGCCCCCGCCGGTCCGGACGATAAAGCGACAGCAAAGACCGAGGGCAAAGCGGAGGCAGAGCGCGCGGTAGAAAGTATAGTGGAGCATATCAAGGGGAGAGATGCAGCGAAGGCGAACGACAGTGGCAGTGCGCTGGCAGCATCTGCGGAGGTCAATGGCCAGGTCAAGGTGGACGAGGTAGAGGTGGCACGAGACAATGGCGACAAGGCGCCAGAAACGACGAAGCATGATGCAACAGATGGCGCTGCACCGAGCAGCTCTCAGCCCGACGTTCCGGAGGACTCGGCCCAGGTTGAGCCTCCAGCGAAGTCCAAGAGCCCCTCCTCAGAAGACAAGAAAGCCGCAGCGCCGGGCGCACCGGTTTCGAGCGCACCGGTTGCCCGTGCAAGCCTCGAGAAGTCTGCTGCACACCACCAGAAGCAGCCCTCCATCAACGAGTACTCCCACCAGAATATTGTCACGCAACCGCATGCAGATGAAGAAGACGAAGATGATGACGGCGGCTGGCAAACTATGCCTGCCTATGCGAAATACGACATTTACGACGACGACAACCGTTTAATTGCAAAGGAGAATCCCGAAGAACTTGAAGACATGCATGGTTATGCCAATGTCGGAGGTGCTGCAAAGGGCTATACTAGGGTCATTGTCGACGACGATGCATGCTCGCAGACCAGCATGGACGACAACACTGCCTACCTTTTCAAGGAAAAGACCACCGCGCTACACGACGAAGATGAGGCTGTCCGAGACCCGCTCATGCAGATGCAAGCCACAAAGAACCTTCTCACCGAAGGGCAGCGTGTAGCATATGTCGGCTTGGTGCGACTTGCCATGATCGAGATGGAGCGCAAATTCGACAACATCATTGAGAAGAAAAGTAAAGCGGTCAAGAAGGCGCTGGACATGCAGACAGAAACCACCAAGATGTGGTCGCAGAAGATGATGGTCAGACTGTACGGGCACATGGACATCAACACTTCGGAACAGGTCATGATCGAGCAGCTCACAGACCACGGCGTCATCCCAGCAGATCTGACGCCAGCCCTCATGCAGAACGCGCGAGTCAAAAACCCCGCCGCAGAAGTGGCTAGCGAGCTAGAGGAGAAGACAAATTCGGGCTCGGCACGTCCTTCAGTTTCTTCCCCACGTCCAGACGCATACGATGAGAAGTCGAAATCTGCGTCGTCCACGTCTCTGCCTAGCTCCGTCGCAACTCCCCCTCCTCCTCCGTACGAGGCACACGAGGACGACGGCTACGAATACCCCGAGCCGAAGACACCATCACAGCTCCTTGAAAGCAAGAACCTAGATATCGATCTCCGGTGGACAGTGCTCTGCGATCTCTTCCTACTTCTTGTTGCCGACTCTGTGTACGATGCGCGATCAAGAGAGCTATTTCAGGTTGTTGGTAAATACCTCAGTGTCGACTGGCTCGAGATCAGTCGATTCGAGAAACGCGTGACAGATGCATTGGAGATACAAGAAGAGGCGAATAAGGAGAACTGGAACGAGGATGAGCACATGGATTCGCGGCGGAAGCGAGCACTGCGGAAACGTCTGGCTTTCATGGGCCTTGCTACTGTTGGTGGAGGCCTGGTCATCGGTCTGTCAGCGGGACTGCTTGCACCTGTCATCGGTGCTGGTCTAGCTGCAGGTTTCACAACTATCGGAGTTGCCGGCACTAGTGGTTTCCTCGCGGGCGCGGGTGGAACAGCTGTTGTTACCAGTATCGCTGTTACCACTGGAGGCACGATCGGCGTCCGCGCAATGAACAGGAGAACTGGTGCTGTGAAGACGTTCGAGTACCGTCCCCTTCACAACAACAAGAGGACGAACCTGATTGTCACCTTGGCCGGCTGGATGAGCGGTAAGGCTGACGATGTCCGTCTGCCGTACAGTACCGTAGATCCCATCATGGGCGACATCTACTCTGTGCTTTGGGAGCCCGAGATGTTGAGGAGTATGGGTGACACCATCAACATCCTCGCTACTGAGGTTTGAAACGCGTTCGATATTCCTTTCATGAAATCGCTGACCACAAGCAGGCGCTCACTCAGGGTCTTCAACAAGTCTTGGCCAGTACGCTCCTGACTGCTCTCATGTCCGCCATGACACTTCCCCTTGCCCTGACCAAGTTGTCGTATCTCATTGATAATCCATGGTCTGTCTCACAAGCGAGAGCCGACATGGCTGGTCTCATTCTGGCCGACTCTATCATCGACCGCAATCTTGGAACACGACCCATCACCCTCGTTGGCTTTTCACTCGGCTCGCGAGTCATCTACGCCGCTTTGAAAGAGCTTCAGAGTCGTGGTGCATTCGGCTTGGTCCAGAACGTTTACATGTTCGGCACCCCCATCGTTGCGAACACGGAAGAGTATATCAAGATCCGCAGCATAGTGCCAGGTCGATTCGTCAATGGGTATGCTACCAATGACTGGATCTTAGGTAAGGTTTCCTGCCACGGATGTTGCTACTCTCTCTAATTGTTCCACCAGGGTACCTCTTCCGCGCAACTGGCGGCGGTGTCGCTCGCGTTGCAGGTCTCACGCCTATCGAGATTCCTACCATTGAAAATATTAACGTCACTGAGATGGTGCCAGGCCACATGGCATACCGTACAGCGATGCCTAAGCTGCTCCGCGAAGCCGGATGGTTGGTCGAGGCTGACGAGTTCGTTGAAATCGAAGATCCAGACCCCGAGAACCACGAACAGCGTCAGCGCGAGCTCATAGACGAGATCGAAGCCGCACGACGCGAGCTCGAGAAGAAGAACGCCGAAAAGGAGAAGAGGGGCAGCAAACTCTCCTGGTGGCGGAAGAAGAAGGGCGACAAAAAGGAGTGGGAAGTCTACGACAAGAACTCCCAAGCCCACGTTCCCATCGACAAGACCGCCGACACAGCAACCATTGCCGAGAACCCGGTCATGTTCGACATCGACGCGATCCGCAAAGAAGTGGCTTCGCTGGCCGCCGAAGCCGCCGACAAACCGTACAACGGCTACGAAGAACACGCACTCGAGATCAAAGAGATCAAATCCACACTCCCACCCATGAAAATCGAACTACCAACCACCCTCGCAACAAACCCCTCAACCCTCACCCCGCACCCAACCCTCCGCCAGACGCAAAGCTTCAACGACAGCCTCGGCGCTGCGTCCACCTCCGCCAAAGCCCACAGCACCGGCGCCCTCACACCGGGCGTGCGACTCCCACCAGGCTCGCAGTTCTCCAACGGCACAACGGGCACGAAAGACTACGACGAGTACGACGAGTACGACGACTTCGGCGGCGGGGCCGGGGGCGACATGTCCATGACCTTCGACACATCGTTCCGCGATACGCCAAAACCCCAACTCCCCAAATCCACCGCCGCCTCCCCACCCACCCACCACACCCCGACCAACAGCTCCTGGGACTCTCCCACCACGGCCGGCCTAGCACGCAACGGCACCTGGGACTCTCCTCCATCGGCTACCGCAGCAGCGACAGCGGTGAGCTGGGACGCCGCCGCCATCGATGCCCCGGGTCGTCCGCCACTGCGCAGCGCGCACACGCTGCCTGCAGCCAATCCGGGGTATAACGCATGGGCGGATGAGTTTGAGGAGGAGGAATTTGGGCAGGAGAAGGAGGTGAAGATGACATTTATGTGAGGACGTAGGGTTGAGAAATGGGGGGTTTGGGGGCGTACAAGGGCGCATGGAGTCTATCCTTTCCTCGCTTTTTTTTTCTTGTTGTCTACTATTTGGGTCTTGGGTGGGATAAACCGTTTTTTTATCCTCATTCCGCTGTTTTGTTGGAGCATTTGCGAACTGCCGAGGCGCGTTCAACGACAAGGTGGGTGATATTTGTATCGAAGAAGACGACGGATGGATGGATGGATGCATACTTCGGAGTCTCCATATTCCTTCTCTGCCCATTTATAGCTATCTATCTATACATCTACATAAACGCCTCACCACGACGCCACACTCACGTGGTGGACTGGTGTTCTATCTACATAGCATGTTTGTATACACCACCATACCATCAATACAACTGTCTACACTTGCTTTGATCTCGAGGTTTACACACAAAACACAACACAGTACATCAATCATATCACACCACACACTTGTCTCCTAACCCACTCCCATAGAACCCTCCTCCCCACATACATATCTCCCTCACTCTCAGTACCGCCCCACACGCCTCTCTCCATCCTCACGTACCTACCTCCCTACCTACACACCCACCCACCACTCCACCCAAATTCATCCACGAGTACCACCACCCACCGCGCCACACCAGCCACACAGACAGCTAAACAGCCACGCACAACTCGTTTCGCTTCAGCACCCCAGGTCCACCTCACTCAAGCAGTACCCCGAAGCCCAAGCGGGTACCTAAAGCGTGTGACGCCCTTCCCTTCGCGCAAAGCCGCTCTGCATCCAAAACGCACCGATGCCATCCCATCCCATCCCATCCCATCCCATCCCATCCCATCCCATCCCATCCCATCCCATCCCATGCCGTCCCGTCGACGCGACTCGACTCGAAAGGCGGGTCCTCCCCGATTTCAGCCGTGCTGTTGTTGTGGGCGATGACGACGCGAAGGCGGGCTAGGGGAAGTGGTAGGGGAGCTGGAAGGCACGGCTGCCGATCAGGATAGGATCATCGTCATCATCATTGATAGCAAGCGGAACGTAAAACTTGAATTGTGTGGGAGTTCTGGGTCTTGCGAGGATGAATTGTGTTTTTCTTCTTTTTTTTCTTCTTCTTTTGTGAGACAGAGAAGTAGAGTATGTCTCTGTGCAACCTTTATGTTTCAATGTCTCACGACCACAAGAAAAAAGGTGGCTGACGTATGTAAAATGTGATAAATCATTATTCGTCAAAACCAGCTACAACGCTCCACGCTGACAATCGCGCGCTTGACATGTCCACGTACATACTATCCAGCTGCTTGCAGCCAAAGAAAACCCAATAACTCCGTCCACGCAATCCGTGTATCGTACAATTTTGATGTTAATAGTCTGACTCCATCGCCTTCTTCATCAACGCCTCCTATGCGTCAACGTCCTGCTTCTTTCGTCTGATGCTGCCAAATCGCTTCTTGAGCGCGTTACCCATGCCGGATCTGCTGCGCCCAATGCCAGATGCATTCGCTCCTGGTTCAAAGGGGTTCTCTGCAGGCATGGCGCCAGGTGCGTCGACATGGCCAACACTCTTGCTGTGGCGACGGGAGCTCATCTCAACTCCGCTGTCGCCAAACCTCTTGTGGTCCTTCAAGTGCTTTTCGATGGTGTAGGACGGCTCGCCCTTACCCTTTAGGTCGTCAGGGTGGTAAACCTGGGAACTGTCAGTTTCGATGAACTTGGTCGTAGCGATGGCGTGCGACTTACAACACCTGGTACCCGCTTATAATCTCCCTTGTTAAGAGGGTCACGCTGCATGTCGGTGCCCTCCTCGTAGTTGTAGATGCGACCGAATTTATCAGCCATGCCCGGTGGAACAGTGGCGACGCCCTCTAACGGACGATGCCTCTCGACAGCATCCTGAATGTTTTCACGTGGCGTTGCCCTCAGTGCTTCCTCGTTCGAGTCTTGTACGGCTGCCACGGGACTGTACTTCTTGTTCCTGTTGCGTGCAATGCTGGCAGCGTCATAAGGTCCCTCGTGATGATACTGAGCTACTCCGGTTTTGTCGAGACGATCGATGATGTCGGCACCCTGGAAGTTCTTTTTCCTAAGATGGTGAGCACGGTGCGCAGTCTTGTTTTCTTTGCGAATCGTGTCCAAGGGGGAGCTCTCTCCGTAGTTAAGTGATGCTCCACGGCTTCGTCCGGAGATGTGTTGCGACTGTGGCCGGGAGGCTGATGGCTGGCTCGAGCGGCGAGGTCGGCTCTCGTTCATGGATCCAAAGGCAGCCGCACGGTGGTCCGAGAAGTGCTGCTTGCGAGGACTTGCAGATGGTGGAGGGGACGGGTACTCATACCTGCTCGACTTTGGAGTAGTCTGGCCAATCTGGGAAACGGTGGCAGAAGGAGCCTTGGCCTCAGACGACGCCCGCGATCGGCGGTATGGGTTGGTCTGTACAGAGCTGCCGGTGTGCTGAGAAGGCAGGAAAGGGTTGGTCCCGGCCGAGCCGCCGGTGTGCTGGGAGGAAATGAAAGGGTTGCTTCCAACGGAGTTGCCAGTGCGGTGTTCCTGCACCTTTACTGACGAACCGTCCTTAGGAAGGCCGGCGGATCCGGGCGGAGTGATGGGGCCGTTCTGTCTGGGCGCAAATGTTGAGCGGAAGTGCGCGTTGAGTCCTGTGTCGTCACTCGGATCAGGCTCGATCAGAGGATCGATCAGCGCGTGGTGTGCCTGAAGCACAATCAGCAATTGTCCTCACTGTTTTTTTTTTTTCGAAAACCCTTGCAGTGTTCTGGCCTATGGACGATATGTAACGACAGAAGTCGTGACGTGTCATGCAATAGGACTTGGGACGTAAGGGAGAGACTTACCGCCTGCATGGTATTGTGTGATCGCGATGCGCGAACTTTTACTGGTGATTATAGGAACTAGTAGGATAGACAATCAACTTGAATGGTGCTGCCTCAAATCGCAATGCTGGAAATTGGAGAGAGAAGAGCAGGTGACGGGAGGGCAGAGGTTATGATAAAGCCTGGCTTGGCAGGTACGAACGACAAGAGAACGACGCGTAACATCATCGCTTTCATCGTCGCTGTGCAGCGCACTTTCCCAGAAGCGCTACGTCACAGCCGGATGTGCATGGGAGAGTGGGGCGCGCTTGGACGTTCGAGCCTCTGAGCCGCACCCTGACGACACCCACTGGGCAGCTGTCAACGATCAGCTGTCAAAGATCAGCAGGGCCCAACATCGACCCACGCCAACCATGTCTTTGGTGCAATATCCTGACTCTGATTCTGACACTGCCAGCGTCGAGGGTGCATCTTTGTCGGCTGAAGCTCAGAAGCCCAAGGCTGCGTTGAAGCGTAAGCGCAGCAGCCAGCCTAGCAATGACGACCTCCCGCCGCTACCGGCTGCATTCCATGACCTCTACTCTACGAACGCGCGCGTCAGCACGAGCGACGACCCCAGCCTGCACGGCGGTCGTAAGCGGGCGGTCCCTCATGTGGACGGTAATTGGCCAAGCCATATCTATTTAGAGTGTAGGCATGATCCCGCGCCGTTCCTTGAAAGCGTGGTCTCGGTTCGCTAACGTGTTCGAGGGGTCCCTTCACAAGCAGAGTCTGAGAGTCTACACACTTTGATACAAGCCATCAAAGCCAACATCAAGGAAGAGAATGAGAAGCGCACAAAGCTACTTCCTGTTCCTGACATCATCCCATCGCTGCAGTCAGAGCTTGGCGCACCCTTACCATTACATGTCTCGCTCTCGCGCACTCTGCAGATCAAGACTGATGACCGTGAGTCTTTTCTTGAAGTACTGAACGGTTCGTTGCGGAGAGCCGCAGTCCGAGCCTTCAACTTTGAGTTCCGTAGTTTAAAGTGGGTGCCGAATTATCAAAGAAATCGATGGTTCTTGGTACTTGGCATCAAGAAGCCAGCGCATGATGAGTTGAACCGGCTTCTCAGCGCGTGCAATGAAGCTGCGCAGAAATCTGGCCATCCAGCGTTGTATTCTGGCACCAAGGGCGACGGCCCGATGGAGACCAACTCGCCCAGAGCACGACCAGCGAACATGCCTGATAGCGCTGATCACTCAGAGAACTTCCATGTGAGCATAGCTTGGAACCTTACAGAGCCTGCCTCTGAATGGGTGTCTTTAGTTCACAGCATAGATGTGGATAAATACATCCGTTCTCCGCAAGCGTCTTTTGATGTTGTCAAGGCACGGGTGGGTAACACCGTCCACAACTTTGATCTTGGCTCGAGGAAAAATAGCCTTGCGAGAGCCTCAGGGTCTCTGGGGCTGGGGTAGTGGTGGTGCAACAGCGCTTGGCGTTGACGTGGACATGTTCCTGACCAGGGTGCCTGGGTTGTGCTTCAGGTCGGGATCATTGGGCGCCGATTTGATACGAGGTCAGTCCATCATCTCAGATAGTGCGTCTGATCTTTGTCGTGCTATAATACTTGAGATAATTACCATCGTGGCTGTGGTATTTAAAATCGCGACCAAAATTGCTTCCATCTCTGGTTACTGACTTTGTGATGTATGGCATCTAGTGATTGGGAAGAAACACTTGACGGATCTGAAAACAATAGAAAATACTGTGCTGAAGAAATCTTGACACAGCATAAAATTAGACCAAACATAAACAATAGTGCTTAGGTTTCTGTATGTGGAATCACTACCCCTTCAGTCTCATTCTCTTCAGAAGCAATCAGCACTTGCAACTAGAGCTTGAAAGGATCAAGTAAAGACCTTAATAATGTCGTAGCAGGTAACTGACTGCAATGCAACACAAGCTAGCTCTCACTTCTTAATGAGATGGTCTACTTTGTAACCTTAACATAGTCGTCGTAGCTGGGAGTGAGGTCGACTGTCCTACTCTTGTGCTGAGTCTTTGCTGCTGCAAGTGCGTTTTTGTCGTCGCATGCCTCAGACAAATGAGCATCGGGAACAATTCAGGTGACTCGGAAAGAGCGCATGTTGTGGCCAACTGGCTGAATTTCGCTCTGTGGTTGCTGTCGAGCGGCATGAGAAGCTTGCTGCACAGTTGATTAGAGATATCAGCTAATCAATGCGAAAGCTAAATAACGCGATGAATGGACTGGTACACAATGATCTTTATGACTGGAGGGTATCGCGGCTCGAAAATAGCATGGTAATAACGTAGTCATTAAAGTTCTAGATATCCAGCTCTTGGGCTCTAGTACATTTCGCTCCTCTTTCCGCCCTTGCTCTTGCCGCCGAAACCAGGGCCCTTGCCGCCACCACGGCCCTTGTCGATCTTGACGATGAATACACCACGCTCGATGGTGTTGACAAGGATGTAGCCAGAGGGAAACAGGAAGTGACTCCATGTACCAACGAAGGCAACAGTACCCTCACCCGCATCGTCCTCGGGGTAGATGTCAAAGAAAGCTTCAACAGTGACACCCTTACCAGTAGGGTCCTTCTTGACAGAGCGCACATCGTGGACCCAGATTCCGTTGCCATAGTTGGACTGGTACGCAAGACCGTCGACAATGTAAAGGTTGTGGTCAATGCCCTTCTTGTCCGTGGCGAAGAAGTTACCAGTGTACTTGGGGTTCTTGAGATCCGTCAGGTCGGCAATGTGGGTGACAGGGCGGCCAGAGGCAGCAGCACCAGCCTTGTTCTGCTCGTCGAGCTCGTCGTTGAACAGGATGTACTGGTGCCAGTTGCGCTCAGTCCACCAGCCCTGGTGAACGTACGAGGCGCCGGGGTAGGAGAGCTTGGAAAGGACCTCGGATGCAGGCTTGCCGTCCTTAGAAGTCGAGTCGTAGATGGTGACAGTGTCCTCGTTGTAGCCGACGCAGATGTTGCGGCCACGGTAGCGGCGGTCAGGACCGTTGTATGTCACGCATTGAGCGTCGTGGACATAGCCGTCCTGGCTGGCGCAACCGGGAGTGGAGGGCTTAGTGGGATCCTTGAGATCAATGTACTGCAGACCAGCGCCGCAGGTCTGGTTTCGGGGCTGAGCACCAACAGCAATGGCATACTCGTTGTCCCAGTCGATGACGACGTTGTGAGTGCGACCAATAGGAAGAGTGTCGCTGAAAAGACCAGTGAGGTCCTTCTGGGTATCAAAAACCTTGGGGTTCTTGGGATCAAGCTTCAGTAGCTTGTTGAGGTCGAAGACCTGGACATTGTGACCAACGGCCTCAGAGCCGATGATAACGTAGTCATTCAGGACTCGGATCTCGCGCCATCGGGAACCGATAGGATCCTGGGCAGGGAGGCGACCAAGATACTCAATCTTGCCCTTCTTGGTAATCTCAATGAAGGCAGCTCCACTGAACTGACCAATGATACCGAACTCACGTCCGTTCTTCGCAGTCCAACCCCAGGATGAGGATCCACGGCCCTCGGGTCCACCGATATCAGCGTGGTTGGCGAAGTCGTAGAGATCCATGTTGTTGCATCGGAAGGTCTGGTTGGCATTGCCCTGCTCGACAATAGCCAGGCCCTTCTTGCACTCAACCTTCTCCTTCTTGCCGAACTTGACAGCCTCGAAGTTCTTCCACGATGGCCAGAGCTTGGTGTCGTTGGAAGCAACACGCAACTCTTCATCATGAGCCCATTGGTCCTTGATAATGTTAGTCGATGCTGATTGGTGCACTTCGAATAGTACGTACAGTCTTGAGCTTCATCAAGTGGTTGTGTACAGCACCCGATGCATACTCCTGGGCAGTGAATGCCGCAGCGTTAGCCGCAATGGGCAATGCGAGAGCCAAAGCAAACTTCATCTTGGCGGCTGATGCAGTGGAGTTGGATTGAGCAAGAATGAGCAGATATTCTCACCAGTCCACCCATGAGTATTTATACAGCATCTCCTCGCTGGTTGGATTCCGGCTTCCTGGACATGCATCGTCGTTCAGCAATTCCCTCTGCTGGCCACAGTCTTGGAAGTCGACAATCGGTCCTGGGCAAACACGCATACTTGGCATACTACACCGCTGTGGGAAGGTGAGATCAACACTACACTTTACCTTTCGGGCAGGTCGACTCTCTAGCTTCTGGACGCCGTGCACCCGCCACAGTAAATCCGTCGTGAGGACAACGTTCGTCATTTGACGCTATCACTCGGCGTCTTGGCCAGCAGCATTGTCTTGGAAGCTGCACCGCAGCATTTGCGCTCGCCAAGATGCCGTAGATTGTGCCGACGGGGGACAGGCGCGGAGCAAGCACTCGCTGCAGGACCAAGACTTCTTCGATAGCCCGTCATGCCCGTAGGTACCGGGTGCGCGGGATGTCAGAACGTCAAAGGAACTTCTGGATGGAAGGCAGCAAGGGGACTGCAAGAACACAGTTTTTCTCACGCACTCTGGTAATGGTGGTTATTAAGATTGCCCAGGAGCGGAAATTGGGGAGCTTGGGCTGGCAATGCGCAGTCCGGGCGCGATTCAATCTGCGGGGGCGGAGCCTCCGTCACAACGACAAGACAAACCTTCGTTCCTGTACCGCGCACGGTAGCGGCCCACCTGTTGCTACTACCCCGTTGCCAGCCGAGGCCATTCTTGTGCGCCTGCCTAAACGGCGATGGTATCGAATAGTTGATATCAAGTTGCACGTCTGCACAGCCTCCGGGATGGATTGGCTCGCCACCAGAATACCGTGATGGTGTGTTGGCACGTTCGCAGAGTACCCTGTTCGCTGCAGTGTAACAGAGGTCGCAGTCGAGACTGTGGAGTATAGGGAGAGGGGTCTAGGTCGGTCACGACCATGCAATGCACGCTGATGACTGTAATCTACGTCCGCGGCTGTAAGGTGGATTGTGGGGATATGGTTATGTTATAGATTGCTCTCCTGCCACCTACGGCAGGCAGGCTTGGTTCAGGGCGTAGAGCTCTTCAACTTACAAACTATCGAAGTGCTCTAAATGTGTCAACCCTCACAGGATTGATTTCGTCCACAGCAAGCACATCTATTTAAGATTTGTAGAAACCTGCTGTGTCCGTAAAAACCTTGCCTCAATCAGGATCACAATGGCTGTTAGGGCATCATTAAGCACCTTAAGCATGTCTAGCAGTGATTCGAAGACATTGTCTCATGAGAAACAAGCAAGCATATTTGTGTACATTATTTGGACTAAAACAAGAATAGCAGAGCCGCCCCGGTGACGTCGAAAGATGAGGTATCATGAGCCTGTCCGTCCCAACCCAACCCGCATAAACCCAATAGAAAAAGAGATATCCCATGTACATAATCCAAAATTAAGCAATTGCTCTTGCGAAACCGCAATTTATTTTTGATCCATGTCCCAATGAAGCAGATAGCTTACAACAAGCCTTCTCCCTCGCCACTACGCCCACCGTTCCTAGATTCGGTGGCACCATAGTTGTTCCTAGACTTTCCAGTGATGTCTTGCCATGTAGCACCGAACCTGCGACTTGTGCTGGCGAGTAGACCCTCCTCCTCCTCTTCCTCCAAGTCGCGGTCAATCTGCTCCTGGTCCAATTTAGGCACCCTGAACAGAGTTGTGACAAACACGATGAGGTAGACGCCCAGGAAGGCGAACTGAGCCCAGAACAAAACGACGCCGAAGAAGGGAAAGTTGATAGTCACGCGGTTGATGAAGGTGCTGAGTACGGACGGCGTACAGACGTCGTGAGCGACGGGGTTGTCGGCGAGCTCGGAGCATGCTTTTATAGCGTCCTTGTGCTCGGAGCAGTCGGGTTGGTCGCCAGCGTGGTTTACAGGCAGGTCGCAGTAGGTCTGAGGACCAAATGTGGCGTATTGTGGCGCAACCACCATAGCGACAGAATAGTTGATGGCCAGAACAATGAGAGTGAGCAGCACAGTAGCCATGAGGAGTGCCTGAGGGGACGTGTGACCCTTGCGGATCTTGAAGATAGTGAGCCAAAGGAAGCGGATTCCTGCCGTGGCAATGCCGACAACCGAGGCAGAGAAGAGGAACAATGTAAGAAGCAAGAAAAGAACGTAGTCGATGGGGAACACCTTCGAAGCTCTGACGAGAATCCAGTTCAGTGGCTGGAAGATGTTGATTTGGGCCAGGATGTAACCGCAGTGAGAGCCACAGACAGAGTTCTTGGCCTTATCAATGCCAGTAATAAGCATACTGGCGAAGATCACAAGCGCAAAGACCATCAAAATCAACCCACCAACGAGCTTGAGAGGACGGAATATGGCCTCGATCTTGATCCATGTCTTGACAATCCAGTGTCGGTCCTCGCCGCTGGACTCGGCAGCCAGACGCTCACGGCGAATCAGCGTACGCTCCTCGCGGACGAGAGCTTCTAGCTCTCGCCTGTCCCGGGCATCAAGTCCATTCTGACGACCCTCAGCACGGCCTTCGAGCTGTCTTTGACGCTCACGATTGGCCTCAAGCTGTGATGCAGTGTTCGCTGCAAGGGTCGGCACAGAGATGGAAGGCGCAGATTTGATCATGGCGACCGGGAGCAAAGCCATGCCAGCGCCGGTATAGAGGACGAAGAGAATTGTTCCAATGGTCATGAGAAGTCCAAGAGCAAACGAGAGGGCGCGCTCGCCATCTACAACCTATTAGCTATTGCTTGAGCACGTGAATATGGCAGCTTACGGTTCTCGGCCAACAGGTGCTTGAAGAAATCGAGGTCCAGATTCTTGTCATCCTTGGCCTGCTTTGCAAAAGGCACAAAGAAGCCGACGAGAAAAATGATGACGACAAAGAGAAGGAATGCGATGGTGTACTTCAATGCGCCCAGGATCCTTTGACCAACAGTCTGCTCGCCCTGCTCGGCGGCATCCTCGTCATACTCCTCATGGTAGAAGTAGGTAAAGGGCACTACAAGGAGACACAGAATAGCATCGAGTGAGTACAGCAGGTAGTACACAATCTGCAGGGTATGAGTGATGTCGTGCACCTTCTCAGGCGTAGCCCAATCCTTCTTGCGGCCCAAGCTGGAGCGGCTCGTGGACGAGACGAGAGCGACATCGACGGGAATGAGCAGAACTGTCGCGAGCAGCGCGAGCGTGGTGAATATGCACACGATGGTGACTGAGGCAGCGCGCTCGCGAGGTGTCTGGTAGACGAAGACGAAGATAGAAGCGATGGCCAGCAGGATGCCAATCGCAACGGCGTATGCGACCCAGATGAGACTGGTTTGGATGAGCGCCATGGTGGTGGAGGGCAGCAATTGCAATTGCGTCCTTGAGGCGTATGACAAGCGCTCCTCTGGGTATATGGATGAGGGGTGGTGCAGCTGCTGCAGCCTGGATCTTGCGGAGAAGGCAGGACGGGCAGGATGACGTTCTAGCGCGTCTTGCGGCGGGATCGACAAGGCCCCGGGGCCGTAACGTCCAAGCTCCTGTCCCTGCTGCCACAAGTAACACGCGCTACTGAAACAATGCTTGTGCTTGGGTAATCTTTTGACGCGACACCATCCACCCGAGCCTCACCGCAACCATTGCCGGCGACAGTCGCGCCGCAGTCTCCGTAGCATGACGAGCAGCTAGACTAGCTGTCTAGCACCTACTTATTCCAATGCAGTGCTACACTGAGCTGGCCCCGCCGACGGCCGTGAGCCATGCCGTCACGCTGCCCTTTGTGTCGGCGCGCGCGACCAACCTGGTCGTTGCGAAGAACTCGCTGCTGCAGGTCTTTGAGCTGCGCTCCACCGTCACCGAGGTGAAGCCTGGCGAGGACGGCGCTGAGAATGCCGCCGCCAACCTCGACACAGAAGCGGCCGACGTGCAGGTGCAGCGCACCGAGAACACGTCCAAGCTGGTGCTGCTGGGCGAGTTCCCCCTCGCCGGCACCGTCATCTCGCTCGCGCGCATCAAGGCGCTCAACACAAAGTCGCGGGCGGAGGCGCTGCTGGTGGCATTCAGGGACGCAAAGCTAAGCTTGGTGGAGTGGGACCCGGAGAGCTACAACCTCCATACAATATCAATACACTACTATGAGAACCCCGACTTGCCTGGCCTTGCCCCGTGGAGTGCTGAGCTGAAAGACACACACAACTTTCTCACCGCCGACCCCAGCCACAGATGCGCCGCCTTGAAGTTCGGCACCCACAACCTCGCCATCTTGCCCTTCCGCCAGCGCGACCTGGCCGAGGACGACTACGACTCGGACGACGAGCGAAAGCCCAAAGGTGCCGCCGATGGGGAGCCAGAGCATGCCACGCCCTACTCCAGCTCCTTTGTGCTGCCTTTGACCAACCTTGACCCTACCCTCACCCACCCCGTCCACCTCGCCTTCTTGCACGAGTATCGCGAACCAACCTTCGGCGTCATCGCCGCCTCACAGCAGACTGCCCCGTCGCTCCTTGCCTATCGCAAGGACATTCTCACCTACACCGTCTTCACTCTCGACCTCGAACACAAAGCCTCAACAACGCTGCTCTCCGTTACAGGGTTGCCCTACGACGTCCACCGCGTGGTGCCGCTGCCGTCGCCCATCGGCGGTGCTCTGCTGGTGGGAGGAAATGAAGTCATACATGTCGATCAGGCTGGCAAAACGAACGGCGTGGCTGTCAACGAGTTTGCCAAGGTATGCTCGTCGTTTCCTTTGAGCGACCAGTCCGAGTTGGGTTTGCGACTTGAGGGATGCACGGTGGAGCTGCTATCCCAGGAGAACGGTGACCTTCTCATTGTTCTAAACGACGGAAGGCTGCTCATTCTGACTTTCACGCTCGATGGCCGCACAGTCTCTGGCATGACCGTGCAGCCTGTAGATACAGAGCATGGAGGGTACATCCTAAAAGCAAGTGCTTCATGTACCACGAACATGGGTCGTGGCCGCATATTCATCGGCAGCGAGGACGGCGAGTCGGCTTTGCTTGGTTGGACAAGTGCCGTCCACCAGTCGCGACGAAAGCAATCAGATGCAGGCCTGGATCAAGACGATGATATGTCCGATCTTGAAAGTGCTGTAGACGACCTCGACGACGATCTCTACAACGATACTGCACCGACTGTAAAGAAAATTACTTCTGCCGCTGCGGAGCCCTCTATGCCTGGATCTTATACCTTTAGGATACACGATGTGCTGCCAAGCATAGCGCCTATCAACGAAGTTGTGCTGCATCCTGCCAACGATACAGATTCTGTCAACATGGGCGAGATTGTTGCTTCAACTGGTCGTGGAGCTGCTGGCGCCATCACTGCTCTCAATCGAGAATTGCACCCGGTCAAACTGGCGCAGACAGAGCTTGAGTCCGCGAAGGGCTTATGGGCTGTCCACGCGAAGAAGGCGGTACCCCAAGGTGTCTCCGCTGCGTTTGGCGAAGACACTGAAGCTAACATGTCTTCTGACGTTGACTACGATCAGTACCTGGTTGTTTGTCGTGCTGGCGAAGATGGAAACGAGGTCACCACAGTGTATGAGGTGAATGGCAACGAGCTCACCGCCACAGACAAGGGCGACTTCGAGCGCGAAGAAGGGTCGACTTTGAGCGTTGGTGTGCTTGCACGTGGAACCAAAGTCGTTCAAGTCATGCGCACTGAAGTGCGAACCTACGATTCAGGTAAGTCGCACGATGTAGCAAGGAGTTGTTGTGGTTGTTGTTGACATATCAATAGAACTGAACATGGACCAAATCCTGCCTATGGAAGATGAAGAGTCTGGCGATGAATTGCGAATTATAAATGCAAGCTTCGCCGACCCATACTTATTGATTCTGCGCGAAGATTCGAGCGTGAAAATCTTCAAAGCCAGCGGCGATGGTGAGCTTGAAGATGTTGAAGCTAGCGGGCTGTCATCCACCAAATGGTCGTCGGCGTCACTCTTCAGCTCGTCAAGTTTCACAGAGGTTTTCGCTTTCTTATTGACACTAGAGGGTGGCCTTCATGTCTTCGCACTCTCGGAGCTTGAGAAGCCAAGCCATGTCGTAGAGGGCCTGAGTTCCCTGCCGCCTGTCCTGACAGTAGACTATGTGCCTCGACGTGGCGCGCCCAAAGCCACAGTCACTGAGATCCTTGCTGCTGACCTTGGCGATGCAACGACGAAGTCACCACATTTGATCGTAAGCTTTCCGGGGACGAATGAAGTTGATAGATTTCTGACCGCAATAGATACGCACCGCGACTGATGATCTTGTCATCTACAAAGCCTTCCATCTAGCAGCACGCTCGTCGACCGGGCTGTGGACCGAGAACCTCAGATGGGTCAAGGTGTCTCAGCAACACGTCCCACGGTTCTCGGAAGAGGCTGATGAAACGTCGGAAGAAGTCAAGATTGGCAGCACTCTCCTTGCACTGGACAACATCTGCGGGTACAGTACTGTCTTCCAGCGCGGAACTTCTCCAGCTTTCATCTTTAAAGAATCCTCGAGTGCGCCTCGTGTTATCGGTCTCAGCGGCAAGGCCGTGAAAGGTCTAACCCGCTTCCACACTTCGTCTTGCCAGCGTGGTTTTGCATACCTAGATACCACTGATACCCTTCGCATCTCGCAGTTGCCCACACAAACGCATTTTGGTCATCTTGGTTGGGCTACACGGCAATTGCCGTTCGGTTCTGAGGTCCAAGCCTTTGCTTATCATCCAAGGGGTCTCTATATCGTAGGTACGGGACAGCTCGAGGAATTCGGTCTCAATCATGAAGATACATACCACGAGCCTCTGCCTAAAGAAGACTCGTCCTTCAAACCGCGTGTTGAGCGCGGTGTCTTGAAGGTGATCGATGAAAAGACATGGACCGAAATTGACTCACATGTTCTCGACCCGCAGGAAGTTGTGCTGTGTGTGAAGACCCTCAACCTAGAGGTTTCAGAGACCACACATCAACGCAAAGATCTCATCGCAGTTGGTACATCGATCGTTCACGGAGAAGATCTCGCGACAAAAGGCAACATACGCATTTTTGAGGTCATCAATGTGGTTCCTGATCCTGAGCGTCCAGAAACTAACAAGCGCTTGAAACTCATTGTCAAAGACGAGGTAAAGGGCGCAGTATCTGCAGTATCAGAGCTTGGTACACAAGGCTTCCTTATCATGGCGCAAGGTCAGAAGTGTATGGTCCGGGGCCTGAAGGAAGACGGCACGTTGCTGCCAGTAGCTTTCATGGACATGCAATGCTATGTGACCGGGATCAAAAATCTGCCGAAGACAGGCATGCTTTTGATGAGCGACGCTTTCAAGGGCGTTTGGTTCACGGGCTACACCGTACGTCTGCCCTGCTGATTCAAATGACCTAGTAACTAACCCTGGAAATAGGAGGAACCATACAAGATGATGCTCTTCGGCCGCAGCAAGCATCAGCTTGAATCAATCACAACCGAGTTCCTGCCCAACGACGAGCAACTCCACATTATCGTTGCAGACGCAGACATGAATCTGCAGGTCCTGCAATACGACCCCGAGAGTATGTTCACGCAGCTTTCATTTTCTACTTACAACACTGACATCACCACCAACAGATCCCAAGTCGGCCGGTGGTTCCCGCCTCCTCCACAAGTCAACTTTCCACACCGGCCACTTCCCCACCAGTCTCACGCTACTCAAAAGCTCGCTCTCGATGCCCACCGGCACAACAGACGATGATGACCTAGACATGGACAACCCCTCGTCTTCTCAGCCATTCCACCAAGTCCTGCACACCACCCAGTCAGGGACAATAGCACTCATCACTCCCCTTTCAGAAACCAGCTACCGTCGTCTCTCCATCCTGAGTAACTTCCTCGCCAACGCGCTGGATGCATCGTGCGGCCTGAATCCCAAGGCCTTCCGCATCAGTGATGTTGAGGAGGGGGGTTGGGATGCCGGCGGTGCAGGACGCGGAATGGTGGATGGGAATTTGTTGATGCGATGGGGCGAGTTGGGCGAGTGGAAGAAGAGAGAGGGACTGGCAAAGGCCACTACCCAAGAATGGGTGTTTTGGGGCGATAGGGAAGTGCTTGGTGGGTGGGGAGTTTTCGGTGGACGAGGCAGCTGAGGAAGATACGTGTGCGGGAGAATTGTGTATTGCACGGGATCACCTAGCTAGAGTTAGGTCTGTGAATGATATTTATATCTGTTGCCTGAGCGGTGCTTTATATATTTGAGAGTGTGTATTTGATACGCCGGTTGCCTCTCTCTTGCGTTCTTAACACCACGGTCTATTTCTCTTCAACATCTAGTGTTTGAGGACCAAACAGAGAAGCGATATCTTCTGAGATGCGAAGATTGCACCACATTTCAACCAGTGGGCGGAATCGAGGGGTCGCTCTTGGCTGCCTGACGCCGAGGTCATCAGAAGCGTACGGTGTTGAAGGTTGCATAGCGTCCATGATTTCAGATACGCTCTCTGGACGGACAGAGGCCATGTTTACTGTAGGATCTGATGCATGAGCAGCTTGGGTCGTTGCAAGTCGGCTCTCAGTGGATTGAATTGAGGTCGACAGACAACAATTCTATGGTGGTATGTGCGAAATTGGGAATCGTGTTTTGAGGGAAGGATGCAGTCTATATTGGAGCTAAAAATGCTTTGGTAGTTACCATGCCCTACATTTGTTTGAAGGATTGCAGCGCTGGCGTTGTCATCATCGTGATCTCCTCAGTCCATCAGTAAAGAGAGGAAGACACATCGCTGATGCGGCTGTTCGCAATTTGTGAATGTCCAGGGCACATGCAAAGAACAGACGTGAAGGCACAAATAATGAAGCGCAACAGCGCACGTGAATCGCTTTTGCAGATCGTATCTAGTACGTTACCTACTCAGTAAACACCCTGGCAGACAGCTCCTACTCGGACAACTTGAGCTTCTCGAACTGCTCAATGCTGGCTTGCCAGTTCTTGCTCTCGATCTCCGCTGCCCTGAGCTTCTCCTTCTCCTGCTCCTTGACGACGTCAGAGACCTTCTCCTCCCAGTCGGCATCCATGATCTTCTTCTGCTTCTCGACGGTTTCGTTGGCCTTCTTGAGCCTGTCCTGCGCCTTGGTGATCTCCTTCTCGACCTCAATGCGACCCTTGACGTCCAGGAATGCTGTCGCGGAGCTACCGATGCTGTAGACGGCGCAGCCAGTGGGGAGAGAGTCGGAGGGAGAGAGGATAGTGACCTCGGAGACGGTCTTGCCGGCCAACGAGCGAATGGAGGGAAGAGATGTGGAAGCCTGGAGTGTCTTGTGCGTGGCTTCGTCAAGAGGCTGAATGTAGGTTTTGCCGTTGTCCTTGAAACCGTATTCGGCGGTAAGGGAGCGCAGAGCTCCAGATACATCGACAAGGAGCTCGTACTCGGCCTCAGCAGCCTCATCGTTGAAGGACTCGATGTACTGCGGGAAGGAAGCAACGGTGATGGATGGCGTCTTGTCATCCTGTCTGCGGGGCAGACGCTGCCACAGCTCTTCTGTGAGGAAAGGCATGAAGGGGTGGATCATGGTCAGACCACCTTCAATAGCCGTGTACAGTGTCTGCTTGGCGCTCTCCTTCTCTGCGTCGCTACCATTATCGAAGATGGCCTTGCTGTTCTCGATGTAGGTATCGCACAGGAACTAGTATATGTCAGTCTCATGAGCTTGTATGTATCGTATCGAAATGCTTACCTCGTAAAAGTACCTATAAGCAACCTGTGTGGCAAGCGAGAACTCACGAGCTTCAAGGTGTGCGTTGATCTTCTTGGCGGAAGTGGTGAGCTTGTGGAGGATCCAGCGCTCAGGAAGCGACTCGTTGCCACCCTTCTCGATCTGTGCACGAGGTTGGAAGTCACCAAGGCGACCAAGAACATACTTGGTAGCCTGGTAGATCTTGTTACAGAACCTTCTGTATCCGTGGATAACGGAAACATCGAAGGAGATGTCACCACCACCAGTTGTGTACCCAACAAGGGCCATGCGCAGAGCATCGGCACCACACTCAGGGATACCCTGGGGGAAGGAGGTCTTCTGGTACTTCTCGGCGGTCTTCAGCTCCTTAGGATCCAGGTTGCCAGCCTTGAGCTGAGCATTGAGCTTCTCGAGTGTGATACCGTCCATGATATCAACAGGATCAATGACGTTTCCGAGAGATTTGGACATCTTCCTACCCTCGGAATCACGAATCAACGAGTGACAGTAGACCTCCTTGAAAGGAACCTTTCCAGTCAAACGGAGCGAAAGCATGATCATACGAGCAACCCAGAAGAACAGGATATCCCAGCCAGTCTCGAGGACGGACGTGGGGAAAAGGTTCTTCAGATCGACAGAGTCCTCGTTGGGCCAGCCGAGAGTGCTGAATGGCCAGAGACCAGAAGAATACCATGTGTCGAGAACGTCCTCATCACGCTCGAGCGTGAACTTCTTGCCCTGGAACTTCTCTGCAGCCTTCTTGTGAGCCTCCTCCTCAGTGCGACCGGTGACCCAGAGGTCGTTGCTGGTACGATCGCCCTCTCCGCCCTCAATGTTGACGAAGTAAGCAGGGATCTGGTGACCCCACCAGAGCTGACGTGACAAGCACCAGTCCTGAATGTTGTTCATCCAGTGCATATATGTCTTCTCTGAGCTCGCAGGGCGAATCTTAATGTCGCCGTTGCGGACGGCCTCAATCGCTGGCTTAGCCATCTCGTCCATCTTCATCCACCACTGCGGCTTCATGATCGGCTCAATGACATCTCCGGATCTCGAGCAGATGGGGACCTTCATTGGGTTGTCGGCCTTCTTGACGAAGAGTCCGGCCTTCTCAAGCGCCTCGACAACGGTGTAACGCGCATCAAATCGCTTCTGGCCCGCGAAATCGCCGCAATTTTTGTTCAGCGTACCGTCATCGTTCAGGATGTTGATGAACTCAAGATTGTGCTTCTTTCCAAGGTTGAAATCGTTGGGGTCGTGGGCCGGGGTCAGCTTGACGGCACCAGTACCGAACTCAGGATCAACGTATTCGTCAGCAATGATGGGCAGGAGACGGTCGAGGAAGGGGTGCTTGGCTTTCTTGCCAACCAAGTCCTTGTAGCGCGCGTCGTTAGGGTGAACAGCAATACCAGAGTCACCGAGCATGGTTTCAACACGAGTTGTGGCGACCTCGACAGTCTCGTCGCTGCCCTCGATCTGGTACTTGAAGTGAGTCAAAACACCGAACTCAACCTTGCGTTCGTAACCTGGAACAGTGAGAAGCGTCCTGCCTGCGAGGTCCTTGTTGTCAACCTCAAGTGCTGACAAAGCTGTGTTGAGCTTTGTGCACCAGTTGACAAGCCTGTTCGATCGGTAGATAAGACCGTCCTCGTGAAGCTGGACGAAACTATCGGTCACAGCCTTGGAGAGGTTGTTGTCCATGGTGAATGCCTCGCGTGTCCAGTCAAAGGATCCACCCATGCGCTTCAAGGTGTGTGTGAGATGCTGATGGTACTCCTCCTTCCACTCGTGTGTACGCTCAAGGAACTTCTGGCGACCGAGGTCGTACCTCGTCTTCTGCTCGCGCCTCCACAGCATCTTCTCGACAACGCTCTGTGTGGCAATACCTGCGTGATCGCAACCGGGCAGGTAAAGTGTGGTGAAACCGCGCATGCGGTGCCATCGGATCAGAACATCCTGCAGCGATGTGGCGAGGGCGTGACCGCAGTGAAGCTTGCCGGTAACGTTAGGCGGAGGAATGGGAATGACGAAGTGACCTGCGCTCTTGACAGTGCCATCTGCCTGAAGCTCAGGCTTGAAGAAGCCTTCCTTCTCCCACCAATCGTCTAGCTCGAGTCAGCAAGAAGTATACGCGATGGTAAAAATGTTGACTCACACCACGCCGATTCGACGACCTGGGGAATATATGCCTTTGTGAAAGGGTCTTCAAGGCTCCTCATGCGCTTCTTCTCGCCCTTGGGTGTCTCCTCCTTGAACTCTGGCAGCTTGTCCTCCTCCTTGCCCTTCTTCTTCTCCTTCTTTGCGCCACCCTCCTTTGCAGGAGCGGCGCCGGCCTGAGCGGCCTTCTTGGCCTTGAACTTTGCGTCCTTCTCGGCCTTCTTGCGCTCCTTCTCGAGCTCCTTTGCCGTCTTTTCCTTCTTCTCTACGCCCTTCTCGTTCTCGCGGCCGGGCGCAGATTGGCCGGTGCCGTCTGCATTGGCAGCCTCGAGAAGCTCCTTCTTGCTCTCGTCACTGACGGCAGGAGGCGCAGCAGTGACGGGGCCAGTCTTCTCGCCGGCGACGTTGTGTGAGGCAGCATTGAGCGCCATGGTGGCGGTGGTGTAGTCGTGTGCGAGCACGCGCTGAGTGGTGTAGAGAATGTGAGGCAGCGGGCGCAATCGAGCACTGCGCAGCGCCGGAACGTATAGAGAGTGCAGAGAGCGGTGTCGTGAATGTGAAAGTGAGAATCGAAAAGAGCGCGGAGACCACAATTTAGGTCCGATGGGCATGATAGTGGGGTAGCATTTTGCGGTCCACGGATGCAGGTGAGTCGACGAACAGCCTCTAGCGTTGCCCGCGGGCATGTGCACCACCGACGAGGAATCTGAGCATCCTGCCGCACTTCGTCCAATTGAGACACAGCAATCAACGCAGAGTCATTGCAAGAGTCAGAAAAATAATGGAATGAGTCTTTCTACATATTTGACAGCACTTTGACGCCATGCAATGCGTGACTGACGTTATCTCCTCCCGACTTCATGCAGTAAAATCCCGCCCAGCTGTGACGCAGACAACCTATAAGCCCTGCTACCACCAACCAAGAAGTATGACCAACCATGCACTGGAGCATCGATGGGAAAGGCGCATCCGGCCAGACCGTCGGAATATCAATAGGCCGTGTTTGAGACGTCGGATTATTCAGGTATCTCATGCCATTACTCAATATCTAAGTACGGAAATGGGTATCAATTAAGCCGCGCTGCCGCTGTTCTGCTGAGCAGCTTGTCGAACAGGGGCAAAGTAAGGATGAGCCATCGCCTCTTGGGCTGTGAGTCGGTCCTGAAATATGAGTCAGTACGAAAGTGTTTTGCATGCGTAATGATTCCTTACCTGGTGGTCGTAACGCAGAAGCTTATCAAGGAAGTCAATGGCATCGTTGCTCACGAAACGCTGGTTGTCAGCATTGATGAATGAGTGCCACGGTTTCTTGGGGTAGCGGCTGAGAATATCGTCGTACTGAGCGTCAAGCTCGATGTCGTACTTGTCAAGGTAATCGAACAGATCCTCGGTTCCAAGCACCTTGGCAATCTTGACCAGCTGGTCCGAGTTGCTGTTTCCGTGGAAGAATGGTTCCCTCCTGAAGATCATTGACGCAAACATAGCGCCTAATGACCACATGTCCAGCGAATAGTCGTACTCTTGGAAGTCCACTAGCAGCTCAGGTCCCTTGAAGTATCGCGAAGCAACGCGTACGTTATACTCTGTCCCGGCGTGGTAGAACTCGGCAAGACCCCAATCGATCAAGCGCAACTGTATACAGTTAGCTGTCATAATGCCTCGCACTTGGAGATGTTCTCACCTTGCGCTTCTCATGGTCGATCATAACGTTGTGGGGCTTGACATCGCGGTGCATGATGCCTTTGCTGTGGCAGAAGTCCAGAGCCTTGAGCAGCTCAAAGATGTAATACCGCACGTCGTAGTCCTGGAACTTGGGGTAGAGACTCCTAAAGTCGGTGTTGTTGACATATTCGAAGATCAACGACGGTGTTTTGCTCTAAAGTCACATGTTAGCGATCCATATAACACGCGACAGCGGGCGAGGCACAGTACCGTGCGATCGCTCATGCAGTCTTCTTCAGAATCACTACTGACCTGGTTGTCGCGCACCACATCCAGAAGCGAAACAATGTTGGGCCCACCAGACAGGTTCTGAAGAATCTTGATCTCGCGCTTTATCTTCTTCTTCTTGACCGGCTTCAGGACCTTAATGACGCACTTCTGGTAGTTGACCACGTTGATGCCCTCGAACACCTCTGAATATTTTCCGCGACCGATCTTGCGGACAACCTCGTAGTTCTCCAGCACGCCCCAGGAGATATTGACGGAGTCGTAGTCCCAATACGAGCGGGGCATGTTGGCGTTGACGTCGGCATAGACGCGAGCAATGCTCGCGCCGCTGCTGTTCGTCGTCATCTTGTTGGCGGCCAGCTTGGCGGTGAGGGTCGGCGACGAGGCGGCGACCGTCTGGGGTGCAGCGAGAGTGGTGGTGCGGGTGACGCGGTCGAGGTCGAAGTTGAGTGGTGGGGTGAAGTTGCGGAGGTTGGCGGGAAACTGGCGCAGACACAGACAAGCAAGGCCGACACTCAGCAGGCCGAACGCAGCTGCCTTTTTCCAATAGATGCGCCCGGGGTGAACAGTGTCGCGGCGCGGTGGTGGTGCTGCAACAGCCGGCTGGGACTGGGCTGGTCGCGCGGAGCGATCGAGATTTGACTGGGTGCGGGGATTACGGTTGTGGTGAGCTGCTTGTTCTGGTTCAGAAGGCGGCCCTGCAACATTATGTCAGCAACCGTTTTCCATGCCAGGGCCGTCTTGAATATTTCCACTCACCGTTCCTGCAGCGCAGTTGCCTAGACACACTCTCCTCAGTTTCCGTCATGTTCCACGACTTGCACGTGCCTTGGCCTGGAGCGGGTGCAGAGGCTGTGCGCGAGTTGCAGCGTACAGTCGCTTTCTTGGACGAATGTACGCAGAAATGGTACCCTTGCGTATATCAGAGCTGGTGACTGACCTGTGCAGTAGGATACGATGTGGTAGCTCTCACATATACTTATAGTGGAAAGCTCCCAAGCGAACTGGTACGTTCAATATAACCGCTTCCAGCAAAATACTGCGCTTTGAACCATGGTCGCAATTTCCCTGCACCTACATTGCGCCTTCCCTGGAGCCCTCGAAACACACTGCTAACACTAGGCCCACCAGAGCTCGCCAATACCAAATCCACTGCCGTTTTCCGTTCCACAACGTCTGCGCATACTACGGCGATGCAACATCTTCCTGACCGACAACTCCTCCAACTTCCGCATTCCCCAGCTGCAACAGCACTATGACCTTGTCGCCGCGCGACCCACCGACGAGCGGACCCTGCAGCAAGCATGTCAAAGTCTCGATGTCGACATAATCTCCCTGGACCTGACGCGCCGCTTCGAGAAGCATTTCAAGTTCCCTATGCTGGGCGCGGCAATTGCGCGCGGCATCAAGATTGAGCTGTGCTACAGCCAGGGCATTCTCTCGAGCGACCCACAAGCGAAACGCAACTTGATCAGCAACGCGACACAACTTATCAGGGTTACACGAGGGCGAGGGCTGATCTTCAGCTCGGAAGCAAAGAGCGCACTCGGTATTCGCGCTCCTGGTGACGTGATCAATCTGGCTTCAGTATGGGGATTAGGGTCCGAGAAAGGCAAAGATGGTCTCACGAAGGAGGCGCGCAGTGTGGTTGAATTTGCGCGGCTGAAGCGCGAGAGCTTCAAGGGCGTCATCGATTTTGTATATCCAGGGGAAAAGCCAGCACCTGTGTCGAAAGACAAGCAGGACGGAAAGAGCAAGGCCAAGAACCAGAATGGCAAGAGGCCGAGCGAGAGCTCACCTGCAGCTCAGTCGGAGAAAGTCATTTCCAAGCGCGAACAGAAGCGCATTAAGCAAGCTGAGAAGAGCACGAAATAGAAGGGCGTTATTGAGGGGAAATTCGTTCAATTCAGGATGCAGAGGTTGTGCGCCGAACGGAAAAAGAGAGAAAGGGCCAGGAGTGGCACGCACAAGACCGTCAGCTCTTCTCAAGCGGCTGATAGCAGTCGACCGACTTTTGACGACACCTGACAGCTCCGACGAGATTCCCGACATTTTCGAAGGATGCAATGATGGAAAGGCAGAGGCTAGAGAGGACCATTGAAATGCGTAGCCATCTTCTAGAGCTGCGTGTTTCTTTGGACTGCGCCACCGAACAAATGACTTTCGTACATACGGCGGGAGTCTCGTCGAAGCTGGCAAGGTACTGAGGGTTGACGCGCCAGGTGTCAGTCTCTGTGTATAACGAGAACCCCCGCCGCATTTCTGTTCGAAGGCGACCCAGGAAAGAAAGAGAAGTAGACCTCAAAAAGATACCCAATAGACACACGATTCAATTACAACACCAGACACATACCAACATGCTTTCAATTTGTTTCATTAATCTCATCAGCCTCTTCAGTCTTACGGGGCAGTCAATGCCCGCCACACCTCGAACCAGAAAGGAAAAGAACAGTCAGGGTATTACAAACAATCATACAGCCTTCCCCTTCACCACAACCACCTCCTCGCCGCCTCGGTTGGCTTCACCAGCCTCCTGCCCAAGTTGACCGTCACTCGGCTCTGCAGCGCAACCGTCGAGATATCGAACGGCAGTTGCTGGTTCTGCTGCAAGCTCGCCGTGCTGTCCGGCAGCGCGGCGCTCGTGGTTGTACCTGCGACGGCACTCTGTGCGGGAACGCTGGTGCCAGCGGTAGTTGCGCTGCTTGCTTCGCTGGCGACTGGAGGTGCAGGCGCAGCTGCCTGGTTGCCTGTCGAGCTCGACGATGCTGCGGAGGCGGAGGCGGAGATGGCTGCGTCTCCAGAAGCAACCATGGTCACGCCAGGTCCGACAGGTGCTGCTGCAGTTCCCTGGAGAAGGCCTGCGGTGGTCAGCGTTGCCGAGTCTACGCTGACGGTCGAGCTGGAAGAGGACGAAGCGACGGCGTTGTTTGCGCCCGGTGGTGCTGGGCCTCCGGCTACGACAGTGACAGCGGCGGAGGCCACAGTCTGCATGGTGCTTCCTGCGGGTGGTGCGCTCATGGAACCCATCGCGAGCTGGAAGGGCTGGGCCTGGGGTGCAGACATGGGAAATGAGCCTGCAGGACACATGCAGGCGCAGTTGCATCCACCGTTCGCTGCTGCTGCTGCGGCTGTAGCAGCAGCGTTGCCTCCTCCTCCCCCTCCTGTGCCGGCCACGACGGTTACAGCAGGCGCTGCAGCGCCCCTGAGAGAGGAGGCAGCAGCTTGCAAGCCACCTGCATTTCCTGAGCCAGTACCTGCAACGACGGTCACTGCTGCTGCTGCTCCACCGGCGGCCGTTGTCGTCGAGTTGCTTCCACTTGCGCTTCCGCCTGCCTGGACAGTCACGGCGGCCAGGCCACCCGCTTTGGCAGAGCTTGCCGTGCTATTGCTTCCACCTGAGCTACCTGAGCCTGCGAGAACGGTGACTGCGTTTCCTGCTGCTGTTACAGTAGGTGAGGCTACAAGGGCATCTGCGGTCAACGTCGCAGAATTAACAGCAGGCGGTGCGGCGGACGATGACTGGGCCGCTGCTTCGACTCCAGGTGCTGGGGCGCCTCCAGCACTCACAGTCACTGCAGCAGGGGCAGCTGCCGCGTTGGCGGCGGTTTGTGAGACCAGTGTGAAGTTGGCGGACTGCAAAGCGTCTGATGCCGCTGCGGATGCTTGTCCTCCCCCGGCGACCTCAGTGATAGTACCCAGTGCAGCTGGAGGAGTGGCCTGTTTCTTTTGCGTTAGCACAGACAAAGAGGTTGGTGGACATTTGCTTACGGCTTCGCTACTGTTTGCCACAGGAGTTAGCGAGGATTGCGCAGCAGCATCCGACTTTGCAAGCGTCTCAGACGGGAGAGGCATCGCTGCCGGTGCTTCAGCAGGAGGAGCCTGGGCAGAAGGAGCTTGAGCCGGGGGAGCGGGTGCCGGAGGCGCTGCCAGGGCGGGAGCTCCAGTGGGCGCCGGCGCGGCTGCAGCCTGCTGTCCCTGTCCCTGTCCGATGATCACGGCCGTTGCAATCTGCTGACCGTTGACCTCTTGGATGATGGTCGACCTGATCTCGACGATCGCCAGGCCAGCTCCAGCTCCACCGCTCTGTGCAGCAGCCACCTGTCCCAACTGACTAGCCGCGGCTCCCCCTACTCCAGCAACCTGGTTTGCAAGGTCTGCCCCGATCTGGTTGCTTGCTGGAGGTTGACCAGCTGCGCCCGGCACAGGGGCAAGTTGGCCCGCAAGCTGATTCGCAAGATCGCCCGCGATATCAGCTGTGCCTGCGGGGTTCAGACCGCCCGCCGGGGCTGCCGGGGCTGGAGGAGCAGCCGGAGGAGCAGCTGCAGCTGCAGCTGGTTGAGCGGCCTGAATGGTAGGGGGCGGTGGTGGTCCGGCAGCTGGCGCGAGTGGTGCGAGCCCCGCGAGTCCAGGAGTCTGTCCTTGAGCTACGGTACCGTTCGAAGCGACCTGGTTTGCGAGATCTGCTCCGATGTTGCTTGCGTTAATGTCACCAGGACCGACAGGCTTCAGTCCCGGAGCCTGAGGTGGCGTTTGAGCCTGGGGCTGTTGTTGACCTGGACCTTGTGCGCCGGCATTGAGGAGCGCACCGATGTCTATCTGGGCGATCTTGTTGACAAGGTTGGCCTCGATGGCGATGTCGTCGGCGCTACGTCGTACGTTCTCGACTGGAGAGCCATCCAGTTCCGTGACTCCATGTACTGCCCTGTCCACACCAGAGATGAGGTTCTCGATTCTCTTTCCGCTTATTTCTCGTCCAATTCTGCCTTGATGGAGGTCAACTCCAGCTTCTACGGCAACCTATGCTGTCTTTAGTAGTGCTGAGTTGAGATCGGTTGATATGCACGTACTGCATTGACCAGCAAGAAGGCGATGCTCAGGGATTTTGATGTCCTCATTTTGAAAGTTGATGCTTTGACGGTAAGTAGGTCCAGGAAGAAGAGCTGTAAGACCAAAGAGCGCAAATTAGGATTAATACATCAACAGCACAGCTGGTACAGAATCGAAATGGCTGTCACAGACATGCAGACTCGTTCACGACCTGCGCAGCAGAGAGTCGAAGAGGAGTTCGGGGGGAGTGAACAAGGGGAGCGGGCAGGGAGATAGGTTATCTCGGATCAAAACGAGTGTGAGGTTCCGGTCAGGCAAGTCCAAACCTTTCAAAGGTCGATACCTGAGGTGGAAACGTTGGTACTTAGGGAGTCCGACGCAGGGCCCCGCTCATTATGTTTCTCAGGACGTGATGGGTTTCGAGAAGACATTCCACGCGGCTACTCGTACGGTTGCCGGCTTGTCTCAGGGGTGCTCGCATGGCAGTAACGCATACAGGAGGATCGCATTGTGGAGATGGGGCGGCCAAGAAGGTTTGTCGCAGGACCGAACGCATGCGATTCAGTCTGACAGGCCTCAAAATGGCCGTTCTGGGGAGTTCCGAGCTTCATGATGGTCTGGCCAGCGGCACTGGTGCTGAGCTCTGAGACGCGACTTGCACGAGGGCACGTTTCACATTATCTTAAATGTCTTTGCTACACCATGGGTGCACGCCCGGCAGAGCAGCTCGGTATCATCGCGGCTGCACCGCGAACAGCTCTGATTGCCATACCTACTCTGTGCCTGGCAGCGATTGTTCACGGCGGAGATGATTTGCGTGATGTACGGCCGTTGTTGTTTGTTGGCTGATGCGAGGTCGAGCGCCACAACGCGGGCCGAAGTCGATCGCGCCAACTCGGCGATTCGAACACCTCGATGTCGTCACCAGCTTACTCTTCTGTACCTGAAGGCCCGTATGCATCTCGTTGTTGTCCACGCGCATCAACCGGAGTCGGTGTATCTATGACTGCGACTGCTTAGCCTTGGGGGGCGCAGTGGCCGCGACCTTTACAGAAGCTTAGTTATTATATGTCAACACTCCCCTCTGCTTGCTCCTGCACATCCTCCGCCGCCTTTCGACCAAGATGGCCGTTCACGTGCTCGACAATTACTACCTCGCCATCACGTTCCTGATCACTGTCGCCTACCAGCTCATAGGCTTCGCGATTGCATGGACGTTCCATTTTGACAAGATCACCGATCTGGCTGGCGGGTCCAACTTCGTTATCCTCGCGATCCTCACTCTCGGTCTGAGCGAGAACAGAGGCGATGCGCGCAACATAGTGGTTTCGGTGTTCATGATGGCGTGGGGAGCGCGGCTGAGCGGCTTTCTCCTCTTCAGGATATTGAAGACTGGGAAGGATGATAGGTTCGATGACAAGCGGGATAAATTCTGGTCGTTTCTTGGGTTCTGGGTTTTGTAAGTTTCCAAATATCTTGTGCTCGTGTCTATAATAGCACTGACGCTCCCTCACAGCCAAATGTTCTGGGTCTGGACCTGTTCCTTACCCGTCACGATCCTCAACTCCCCCAATGTGACGCAATTCCGCCAGCCCGCCTTTGGCACGGGAAGAGACATCGCCGGCATCGTTCTGTACTCAATCGGGTTCCTGATGGAGAGCGTGTCCGACATCCAGAAATACCGGTTCCGGAGCGCGCACCAACACGACGGCGCCGTCTGCGACGTCGGGCTTTTCGCGCTGAGCAGGCACCCAAACTACTTCGGCGAGATGTTGATCCAGTTCGGCATGTTCACAATTGCCGTCTCGCCCGCGGCGTACGGCTACGTGTCCGGCGGGGCGTACAAGGCCCTGTACGCATCGATTCTGGGGCCCTTTTTCCTGACGCTGCTGCTCATGTTTGTGTCCGGGTTGACGCTGCAGGAACGGCCGGGGGCGAAAAAGAGATACGAGAAGGGCAATAACTGGCCGGCGTATGAGCGGTGGTTGAAGCGGACGAGTATTTTGATTCCGTTTCCGCCGCAGTTGTATGAGAAGATGCCTGTGTTTCTGAAGAGGACCGTGTTCCTCGAGTTCCCGATTTATGTGTTTGATCCCGCGAAGCATGCGGATCAGAGTAAGGTGCAGGATAGGAATGCGGAGGAGGGCAGGGGTGCTGCGAGGCCGAGCGATGAGCAGGGGCTGAGGAGCTCGTGAGGAGGATGGTATGCCACTTGGTTGTGCCTTAGACTGTATCAAGCCCGAATAGTTTCTAATGTAATTCATGATCAATCGTATTCTGGGTGTGTTACCTCTCCCCACCCAACCCCTCCCTCTCAATCTCCCTACACCTAGCCACAAGATCACTAACATGGCTATCCCCACTCTCCTCACTCAACCCCAACAACGCCTCCTCGAGATTAAACAAATACTCCCTATTCTCCCCACTCGGGCCCCGACTCTCCAGGATCTTCTTCGCAAGGGCATGTGGGTCCTGGGGCCCGAGGAACTGCGGGTTGGAGGGGAGTCCGATGTACACCAGACACTTGATCGGCGTGGCCGTGGGCGAACCAGTAGCCGGGTGGAAAGGCGTGAATTGGATGCTGTACCCGTTGATCTCGCGGATGTCGAGGTACTCGCGCACCTTGGCCACGTGCACCGCGGGGATGTGGTATGCGGCGCCCCAGACGCGCTCGGTGGGCGAGTGCTGGACGTGTCAGTGTTGAGTGAGTGACTGGTGGGCACATGGCGTGAGGCTCACGTGGTCGGATAAGGTGTCCCAGTGCGCCCGGTCGATGAGTGTGACTACGCGCCCGGGAGCTTCGGGCGTGCCTCTGTGGTCCTCACTTTTGGAGTTTCGTCAGATACGGTGTAATGTGTGGTGTGTGGCACTGTTGTACCTTGCCTGGGGAGATGTTTAGTCAGGGTGTGGGTGTTGGCGAAGGCAGGTTGCATACCTGCCAGAAGCGGCGGACGTAGCCTTCGATGTAGCCGGGGACACGTTGGTCTGTGGTTTGTTTATTTCAGTATGTGTAGACATGGTGGTGTGAGAGGTGCATGTACCGAAGTGTGGCGGTGGCTTCCATATCAAACTCCTAGAGTTGGTTAGATACAATTGGGGATGCCCATTGATTTGATTCGGTACCCGTAGCCGAAGAGCCAGAAGTCGTTGTTGTTTCCGAATTCTTCTATCTCTTTTTCATGGTCCGCCATATTGATGCTGTCTAAGAATGGTTACGAAGTCACAAATGGAAATGTCGTGAATGACGTGGGGCAACAAACAGTGGGTCGCATGCAGGCCATTAGCGGATCTATTCCGATGGCGCAATTTGTTGCCATTGAGATCTCCCAAGCTGTAAGGGAGGTGTACTTCCAGCTACTATGTATACAAGTTGAAGAATACAAGTGTAGAATACAATGCGTTACGAACCGCCCGCCGCTCTGCTCATGAAGAAGCTCTTGAGCGGCCCCATGGCATCCACAGCCCTCAGCCCAATACTCCTTAAACCTACAATCGGCCCAGACTCGATGCTGTATAGCCTATGCAGCTTGTCACAAACACCCAGCATAGCATTGTTCTCTGCATAACGCTCGCTGTTGTAGCTTTCCAACGCCAGTGTGGAGCCAATGTCCTGGCCAGTTCGTACGGCGTGCGAGATGGTTTGCACTAAAGCTGCGGCGTCTCCTTGGCCTTGGTTCAGTCCCTGGCCTGCGAGAGGGTGTATTGTGTGTGCTGCATCGCCGACCAAGGCCACGCGTTCGTCAGTATATGTGTCGGCGTGGCGCATGCGGAGCGGGAACCCTGCAACAGTGCCTGCCTCAACGTCGGTGATGCGCATTGGTATCGCTCGTTCATTCACAGGCGTGTGCTTCTCTCTCCATGCCACCTCTTCTGCCTGTCCTGATTCAAGAGTGTGTAGGTACTCGAGATCAGTTGGTGACAACCTAAAACCTGCGTTGACCATGGCAACAAAATCTTGCGGGGACAATGCCTTGAGCCTAGCTGCGCGCTCTGGTGTCGTACTCCACACAAGTGTCGATTTGTTTCCTGGAAGGGGTAGCAGCGCCAGAGGGCCTGAAGGCAAGAATCGTTGGTATGCGATCTTGTGCTCCGGTCCACCCCAGCCCTGGCCTTCAATGCTCAAACTGGCCACGACGCCAAAGCGATTGTAGTCGAAGCCCCGCGACTCGATGTCGGCAAACGTCCGGACAGGGCTGTTTGCGCCATCAGCTCCTACAAGCAGCCTCGCCGCCAGTGTCTTGCCATTTGACAGCGTGACTATGGGCCATGACGTGAAATCCATCTGTTCTGTATCGCTGCCGAGCTCAATTGAGCTGACCTTTGTCGAGGTATACATGTCGACGCCGCCCAATTCCTCCAAGCGGCTCAAGAGCATCGTGACCGTGTTCGTGTTTTCGATCATGTAGGCAATTGTAGTCGGCTGGGCGGGGTTTCGAGGGGACAACAATGGGCGCGCTGTATCCCAGTCGAAGGAAATACGTGCGTCTGACACACCATCCCACACCTGCATCTCCTGATACGGTTGAACTCGCGCCGCGTTCACGTGTCGCCATGCTCCAATCTCTACAGCCGGGTCAGAATGGACGTTCCTACAGCATTGACTCAAGCCTTCAGCGCACCTTGCAAGTTCTTCACCGAAGCTGGCGTGAGAGAACTACATCTATTTGAGAAGCTGTCTAGGCTTGCATCTTTTGGTAGCCGGTTCTTCTGTATGTCCTGGCCCTCGATCAAGGCGACCTTCAGTCCTCTTGTCACCGGCGACGCCTTCAGACCTGCCAGCAAGCTCAAGCCTGCTGGGCCGCCGCCCACGCAGACCACGTCGTAGACCTCAGGCGCATTTGCGGCGCTTGACGCAAATCTCCGGTGAATGCGCACTCGCACTCGCACAGCTACCGGGCCCGAGGCAAGAGCCCGAGATGCTCCAAACAGCGATCGTGGAGGCATGGCGAAGTCGAAAAATCTATGGCATGGGCGGGCGCTATCGGTTGGAGAAGTCGGGACCTGGGAGTGGTGGTGTCATGGTGACTTGGACGTGTTTGCTCTGTTTGGCTGATGACATGCCTCTCTCTCCAAATTGTCGAATCGGCTGGTTTCCGGACGCGGCAAGAACCGCTGCACTAACATCTGCATCTGCATCCTTCGAGACCGAGGCCCCAACCTCACCTCCACTAGGCGCCTTTCGTTGCTGACCAGATACCTTCTACCAAACTCCAACCTTGCCATCAGACCGTTGAACGGAGAAGCATCTGTTGTGACTTTCGTTGTACGAAGATAGTCCTCGCGCTCTGCTCTCTTCACAATGCCTATTTCGACCGGTCAGGCTCGCCTCACCGCCTCACAACTACTATCCTACCAATGAGCTGCCCAATGTGCTCTACGGCCTCATCTTTCCATAGGGCTGACGTGTCATCTGTCTTTGTTGCGGAGATTTCTACAACCACGTCATGCAAGTCTTTGGGCCCTAATCCTAGTTGCACCAGCAACGTCAACCTTCTCCTCCTTCCTTCCATGGTCACAGCAGCCCAACAGGATAGGACTGAACTTGACTTGTTGATTTCTCTGGCTCGTTGGTGTCCTTGCAGAAGCCCCGGATCGTCTATCGTATCTCTGGAGAGCTGCTATCCAGTCAATTTGACATCATAACCGTCGAAAAGTCTCGGGCAATCTTACTTAGACCCCCCAACCCACCCCCAAAAGCGCGAAGCGCAGTCCCAAATTTCTCTCCAGTTCGCAGCATCGCCAAGAAGCTTTGACCATGACGTCCAAATCGCACGTTGTGCTCCAAGGTTGGGAGTTACTGGTATAAAGACTCCCCACATAGCTAAACCCATTTCACTCGATATCAAACATCTCAAATCAGTGAATAGTCAAATATACCCACGATGCGTACTATTGAGCAGTTCTTAGTTGTACATCCTACTTCGTCTCTTTCTGCAGATGACCTTCGCATTGATCAACTTTACTCATCCTCTGACAGATCAGATATGTCATTGTCACGAATAAGACAACGGCTCCAAGACTTCCGAGCTGAAACCAAGAGACAAGCGAGGCTTTCAAAAGAGAGGCTGGCTAGCATACATTTCCAAAATGACAATACACAGCTCTCCAGAACCGCCTCAGCCTCGACCGATAGTCCCCGCCGGAGCGATACGATCGTTGGCTTCCAGAACACCTCGCCAGACAATCCATTACGAAAAAGAGACCGCATTCAGCAATGGCTTGCCCATCAAAAGCAACGTCTTGAACGATTCAAGGAAGATGCTCGCCGACACCGCGACTCAATGTTTGACAAAGAGGATATCGAAAAAGAGCTTAATCGAGCATCTCAGGGCGCAAACTCGATCGTAATAGGCCCTGATGGACAGCCAATAGACCAGCGTATAATCGACCATTTCTTCGAGCTAAATGAATCTGGCGCCAGTGGCTGGAGAGACTCCGCGCTGTGGGAACGCCACGCAGCAAAGTGTCTCCGCATGCAGTGTGAGGTCTGCCAATCTACTCGATACAAAACCTCGAGTACACCTGCACCATGGCAGATGCCGTCTTCACCACTTGCAAGTCCAGATACACCCAAAGCGTCCAGGTCTCCTAGGAAGTCAATATCGTCCAAGGAAGACAACACTCCCACACGACGCTGGCGCTTAATATCCCGCAAACGCAAATTCAAGCGCGGCAAATCTCATGACAAAGGGAAATCGAAAGCTACAGACGAAGAACTGATGCATATCTTCGGGAGTCTAAGTACCTCCCAGACGCAGCTTGCAGAGCATCAGCACGAGCCAAAGCGACCAAGGGGCAATATCTTCATTCGAAATTCCATCCAGCGCACGCAAAGCCGACCCGTGTTCTGCACTTTCGTCTCCAAGCGTTTAGATCCTGCACAAATTCCCGTGCCCGCGGTACCAGATCTGAAGCCTGCCGATTCCTCGGCCTTGGACCTGACCAATCCCTACCACTTCACAGGCCGTCCGTACTCGCCTTGTCCGCTTGAAGAGGGACGTCTACCCTTCCCCTTATGCGGAGGTCGCTTGCCACCGCCAACCCCTGAGCTCAAGCCCGAGCAGCTGGTTGAATCCGTTCCCGAGCTGCTTCAACTCACAGGCCCTGTACGAGAGTGCCCGGAGGGTGCGGTATTTCCCATGTCTCCGCTCAACTCACTCAACCCAGGCACCTTCACTCTGCCCAGCGGACACCGCCAGACAATCAGGTTGGTCGCACCCAGCCCAGAGAAGCTGTTCACTCCGTATCGCCCCGACGAGCTCTCCATGCGTGAAGCCGAGAGCCCCAAGTCTCCCAGAACCCCAGCAGCAACAGCAGTAGCAACGACAACGACAACGGGAAAAGTATCAGCAGCAAATCCACAACACAACCCGACCCCAGCAGCAACATTCCCCCCCACGCCCCCCGACTCGCGCCAGAACAGTGAGACCTTCCCCTCCGGCTTCACGTACACTCCATACGGCCTGAAGATCGCGGCTCCCGGAGCGAAGCCGATGCCCGACGGGCCCGCCGACAGGGACTGGGCTGCTTGCACGCTTTCCGATACTACGGCGTCGTCTTCGCCCGACTGTCGGGTGTACGTGGATCAGAGAGCAGTGAGCACGCAGAGGCGCGGGTGTGGGATGGGGGTGTTCAGATGATTGATCGATTGATCGATCGATCTGTGGGTGGAGAAAGGGAGGCCGTGATTTTTTTCTTGTTTTCGGGCGAGTTGGGGGGGGGGGGGCGTACTAGACAAAAGCATGGATGAGGATAGATAAGTAAAACAATTTGCTTGTTGGCTTCGAGATCCATCCGCGTAGGTACCGATCTACGTCCCGCTTCTTGTGCGAGGGCTGCCGGCCCCGTGCTACACGCCACTGTCCCCGAGTCTCTCGCCACGGTTGCACGACGTGGAGCATCAGGCGCGCAGGCAGTGACACACAAACCCTCCTCCTCCTTGAGCCTCACACACACCACACACACCCTTCTGGCGCTACATGAAAGGAAGCAAGGGGCAGACAATTGCGTCACGGCATTCTGAAAGACGCATGGGTACACGAAGATGATGTAGGAGTATTGTTGCGGAAGGGCGCCCAAACTCCATGCTGGCTGAATTTGGAACTCCGGGCTACATGATGATGATGCTGATGCAAATGCTACTACTACTCTTGGCAGATATTATATAGTGCGCATCCCTTGTGTGAATTGCGCCTTGCTAATTAAAAAACCTCCCCTCTCCTCTTCCCTTTGGGTTTTGGGCGCAGAAATGAGCGGCAAGTTACCGTTTTGGGGTATCTGTTGGTGTGGGTGATGAAATGACTGTAAAGTAATCCCGGAACGCTATGCATGAAGGAATAACCCAAGCAGAGAGATTATAGTGACTGAAACGAGGATACTATGTGTGTAGCATTGCACGGCCTAGAGGAAGGCAGCGAAGCCAAAGAAGACGGTACCGAAGAGGACAGCCATGCTGGTAGCAGCGCCGGGGACGAAAGTCGCAGCCGCGGCGCCGGTGGAGCCGCTGCCGCCGGCCGCAGAGGTGGAAGCGGCGCCGCCGAAGCCAGTGACGGGGATGTGAGACGTCGCAGAAGCGGCGGCGGCGGCTGTGGACGAGGCCGCCAGGATGGAGCTCAGGGTGGCATTGCCCTTGAAGGGGTCCTGAGCTCCGCAGGGGTGGTCGGAACGGCACTTGGATGCACAGGTGCTGTCGCCGTTGCAGCCGTTCACGCACTGGTTGCCCCACTCGGTGCAGATGAAGTACGGCAGGGTCTGGGAGTACTGGGTGATGTTCGGGGAGACGCCGTTGTCACAGACGCAGTTGTATGTGAGGTTGTCCTGTGGATTGATGTTAGCTTGACATTCACCGAATCGTTGGGACTGTTGAGGAGCTCTGGCAAAGCCAGCCAATAGCAATCTGCTTGAGCGGAGCACTAGAGCTTCTTCTCTTTGCCATTGCATCCCATCTTGTTCCCGGTATTTGAAGTGGAGGCAGCTTACAGAATCGCAGTCGTTGGCGTCGGTGGTCTGGGAAGTCACGCCGGGCTGCTGAAGGCAGATCAGCGGGCACTGGGCAAGGTTCTGTTGACACCAGTACTCTAGAGTATGATTAGGAAAGCGATTGCAACAATGTGGGTTCTGCACGTACCCCTGGTAGAGCCGGGGACGCTCTCTGGGTCGATCTGGTAGGGGTAGTTCTGCTGTGCGGTGGACTGAGCCGCGGCAAGGCCGGCAACGGCAGCGAGGCTGAGGGCAAATGTGGAACGCATGTTGATCGTTTTTGAAGTTTGCGAGAGAGACGTGGGTGAGGAAACTGCAAGTATTCATAAGTCTTCTTATCGTTCCGAGGAAATTGCCCCCCAAAAAGTGCGGAGATATGGTTTGGAATGCACGTACCTGCGGTGCTTGGACACCAAGAGGAGGACAATCTTAAAATGAGGAGGCGGTCAGCGACAGACGGAAAGCAAACGAAGCTTCTGGCGGGGCAATATCTTCCGCAGGGAGTCGAGTCTCAGTAGCGATCGTGAGTGCGGGCGAAGAGGCTGGAGGGTGCAGCACGGAATATAAAGGGAACCATCATGAGGACGGCAATGGCGCACGTTCGGTGCATGGGCCTCGCTCGATCTTTCACTAGCTTGGAGCTTGGGGAGTCTACCCGCCACTGTAGTTTATTGCTGTTGACTCCCTTGGCCCCTCTGGGCCAACAGAAACACAGGGCGGAGCTGCATGTCTCGCCAGATGCTGTGTTCTGGGGGATTGCGTGGCCTGGAGCTCCCAGCTTGCCGTGGAACGAGTAGAGGGCATCGAAATGTTTCCTGTAGGACCCTTCTTCGGGAGAGCTCCGAAACTGGGCGGTGTGCACGATTCGGCCGTGGCCCAACGATAGCGCGCGATTCTGCCGGCCACGACAAGGGTCCCGTATCTGCGCATCATCCGGCTGTGTCGCCAAAGCGAGGAAGCGAGGCAAAAGCAGAAGCCAGCTTCCTCTCGACTGCTGCCAACGGCACTAGGATATCTGGCTGCAGCGCCGTCCCACCTCGAAGCACTTATCTACCCCTCACCTCCACGCACTTCTATCTGACTTCTTCCGTATTCCCGTTTGACGCGCCACCCGCCCAGTCCAGCTACTCTGCAGATGGATGGAGCCGGCGAGCTCTGAAGCTGGGAACCAAAGCCCCCCATCACCGTCTCGTGAAGATGGGGCAACGCTCGCCACCGCTCGTCCTGAGCGAAATAGCGTAGTCCCGCCCTATTGGCAGAGGCACGAGCGCAACGGGAGTCGTCTGAGCTCGTACGCATCAGACGCCGGCGCTCGCATTGCACTCGAGGACCACACCGACGAGGGCTCTGAGCAATGTAAAGTGCTCTGGGCAAAGCACGTAACAATTGATGATTATGTGGTTGTCAGCGGCACCGCACCGGGGCTGGGAGCCTATGCCCCGGGCCAGTACGTTGTGTGGAACTGCACGGTTGAGACACTCGATGTAAGTTCCCCGTGAGCCTCACCCCATTTGAGCACTGGTGTACGCGGCCCACATATTGGCTTGCTGTAGGTTACTTCCCCGCAGCCAATCAGCCGATTAGCCTTTGTCTCAGACGAACAGATTATGCAGGGAACTACCAAGATGCTGGACACAGTCCATCTATCTCCAGATATGGGAACGGCATGAACAATGGACTGACAGACCCTAGGGAGGTCCCATGAAGATACGGAAGAGGTTGGTGTTGCCCGTCTATTCCCTTGAGCTTCTGCTTACCCCGCTCTAGGTATTCCGAGTTCGAGGACCTCCACCAAAAGCTCATCAAGACATTCCCCCATGCTGTGGGTTCCATGCCACAGTTCCCACCCAAGTCGGTCGTGTGTAAGCACTCCACCCTTTGGCTACCCCGCCGCTCCACATTCGATGCTAACATGTACGGTGTAGCACGGTTTCGGCCAAGGTTTCTTGAGAGGCGCAAACAAGGCCTGTCATACTTCTTGAAGTTGGTTGTAACCATTCACGCTAGCGACGTCGACTGATTTATTTATAGCTGCGTTTTGCTCAACCCGGAGTTTGCAGGATCACCAGTTCTAAAAGACTTTCTGTTCTCATGATCATCAACACGTATTTCATATCGAACCATCGGATGCATTGTCATTGCTATTCTTGCATAGATCGTGGCGGCACGACAAAAGCCTCACCATCAGATGATAGCGCGAATTGCTGGCCTCTTTTCGTGGCCGATAGCCAATGTACATATAATGTGTAATGACGATGCCTATTCCAAGCAAGAGCATGATATCTCTTATGCACACCGCCACCCTCAAACACACGCACATGAAGTTGTCTCAACATAAGCGTTGCAGGCTCACAACAGTGGCGTGTGATTGGCTGTCGCCTTCTGTGGCGTCGAGCTACCTTGGACATTGTCGGAGTTTCCTGCAGTCTGATTCGATGTCAGAGCCTAATTTGTAGCAGGACATGTGGAGGATCTCAGATGTCAATTCAAGAAGGCTTAATTTCACCTCACAGGTGCATGGGTGAAAGTGAAGAGACCTAGCATACATGGCTGCAGCTGCCAAAGGCGGCAGACTGAGCTCGAACACCCTAACACCGCGACATTTTGCATTGACCCAGCGCGACACCTACCACGGCAGCTATGTGTCGCAGTGACTGAAAGATGATCCTGCGAAACCAGAGACTTTCCCAGCAGCACCATGGCCAACCTTGCCCGGCCTCCAATGCGATCGTCGACTGAACGTCTCGTGCAGTCGCGGCTCAATTTCCCTGTCGCGACGCCTAAAGACGTCAACCGCAGCAACCCCCATGACACAGCCGTCGCGACGCGTCGCTCTAGCAAAAGCGGCCCTTTGCTCGTTCTCGGCGACGATGAGAAGACAGTGAAGCAGACCCCAGTGTCGTCAGCGCGTCCAGCGCCGTCGCCCCGCATCAGCTCGAGGAAGCGCGCTGCAGATGACGCGCTGGACACAAGACCACCCACCAAGGTCGTGCACCGTGAGCCGCACGGCGAACTGGTGCGCATCACGAATGGCGTGCAAACACTGCTGGATATAGACACAGACGATGTGCCTTCAGGCCACTCTACACCTCGGCCAGGCAGCGCAGGAAAGCTCGCTGTGCCTGCGCCGCCGGCAGACCCCAAGGCGAAAGACAGGAGGAGTCTGAGGAGCTCAGATGGAGGCGCACGAATCAAGAGTGACCTTGCCGTGTACTTTCCGAGCTACGACGACATCATTGCAGGCCTGCCAAAGCCATCTGGTGCGTTCATTCACGCTGTTGCGCTCGAATCTTCATTGACCCCTGTCCGTAGAGTTTCTCGACTTCGACACGCCCATATACATTGTCGACGAGCCTTCCAAGTCCAAAGCACCCGCGCCGACCTCGCCAGAGCCTCTTCGTAAATCTGTCAGTCCTGCACGCTCACGCAAGCAGAGAGCTGTCACGCCACCACGCGTCTCCTCGAACCATTCCATACCTCCTGCACAGTCAGCCACAACCTTCCAAGTACTAGATTACAGCAGCGTAGCCAGGCACATTCGAAGCGATGGTGAAGAAGACCCTCTTGCCGACTCCTACTTCTTTGCGCAACATCGCCGTGCTGAGCGAAAGGAGAAACAGCTGCGTAACATAGAGAAGGAGCGTGCAATGCATGAGAAACAACAGCTGGAGCGCCTCCTCGACGGTTTGCAGGGGCCTGATTGGCTTCGGGTGATGGGTATCACAAGCGTCACAGCTGGAGATATCAGAGATTGGGAGTCGAAGCGCGACTTCTTCATCAAAGAGGTCGAAGCGCTGGTTGATAAATTTCGTCAATGGAAGCAGGAAGAGAAACGCATACGGGCTGAGAAAGAAGCTGCTCTGGCCGCTCGAACAGAGGATGAGGACGAAGCAGGCGAAGAGTCAGAGGCCTCAGAACCACCCAAGGTGAATGGGAAACAAACACAACCCAAGGAACAACATCCGAAAGAGCCAGAGCCTCCTAAGCCCAAACGTCCACCGCGACCACACGGCTTTCTCCTACCATTCGTACCGCCCGAACCAACAACGCCTTTCTTATCTTTCTACGCAAAGCCGCACCTGCGAGCAGCAGCTTTGGGCAAGCACCGACACGGACGAAATGCTACGGCCTTTGGGCAATCTATCCCTGACTTTGAAGAGCATGAATTTGAGCTGCCAGATGACTACATCGATCCGCAGTTTCTGCGCGACAATGCTCGGCAACGCAGAAGGAGGCAGAGAGAGAGGCAAGGTGGCAGCAGCACATCGACTTAGCCTCGGCTTTCTTTCGTTACTCTTCGTTTATACCCTTCTTTAAGATCTCGCGAAGCAAAGGCTGAGCGTGTAAGTAATCTCGTGGCGTTTGTGGTTTAATGCATCAGCTCAAGCGAAGAGAGCGCACTATCAGCTTCCGCTGTGTAAGATAGATCAATGCATAGCAGAAGATTTGTTGTTATTGTCTTGACTTGCGCTTGTTGGACGACTGGAAGAAGCTCTTGAAGCATGTTTGTTTTCCCCCTCAACAATACGTTCCATATCCATGTCGCTGGCTTCGCAGCTTCCATCACATGCAGCTAGATAAAGCGTTCGGCGAGCTCTCGGTTATAATATAGTCCCCATTACCTGGATGGGGACCAAGGTGCAGGAAAGTGGGGCATACCTATAGGTAGATACCCTTGATTATGCACGTGGTAGATGCATGCGATCTCCATATGGACTCTGGGGCGCCAGATATATGAAACAAAGGCCCTTACGCACAGTTGCAAACCATTGCAAGGAGTGAAATAGCAGACTCGACCTCGTTATGTCAAAACAGGGGTTCATGGACGCAAGTCTGTAGATTCGATTACTCATTATGGTGCCGTTCTGATGCAGGCAATAATGGAAGCGCTACACTATTTAGGCAGGCAGGCCAAGAGGTTTCAGAGTTTTGGCACTACGAAAGCGTTACTGTTTACGTGATGTTCCTTCTCCGGAGTGCCTGCATGCATGTCAGCATAGGCCAAGAAGCATGTGACACGATTGTTGTTCCTCCAGGGCTGGATCAGGTCTTTTCTACGGACAAAATACATCCCAGATCCATACATCTATTTTTCGTCCTTGGACTTTGCGCAGATGATGCCCAAGCATCTCTGTTACGCTTAGCGTCATCTGACTCGTTGCGATCAAACAAACCGTGCTCTTCGTAGCTTGTCACGCAGATTGTACCTATTTCCCGGGTTACAGCCAGACCCATGATTGAAGAACCCCCAGCATCCTGGAAGTAGGTAATTGACGGTTGTCAAATGCCACGTTCCCACGATCCTTCATACACTAGTCTTCCATCGTGATCCTTCAGACCCGACCGTCCCCTAATGCAGTCCCCAAGGAGCGTGCGAGCATACGGTGAGTTCCGACATGCGAGATGTAGACATGGGTTGCTGTACAACACGTGGTTGGCCTGAGGTTCGTAGAAACGTCCGGTTGTGGTAGCCCCTACCGACAGTAGCGCACGGAAGGTCTACCGACTCGATAAAACGGGGTTCAAGGTGAGAGCAAGGCGAAAAATGACTCGAATTATAGGTCTTCAGCAAATCAGAGTGTGGACAAACCGCTGTCACTTGCGGCCCGTTCAATCCGCCTTTACTCGTTCGACATTAGTGAGGACCGTTTATGGTGTTTGCAACACGTTTATGGTGCGTGCAACGCGGATATGGTGCGTGCAAATACGTGGGGCTTCTCGACCCTTCGACATTTCTGTCACCAATTCCCGACAGTGCAGGTATCGTACTCCACAGCGACACAGCGAAGTGACGCCGAAGAAGATGATAATGCTGGCATGTCCGCACGATTTGCCTAAGAACGAAGTCGCCCCCTCTTCTGCGGTCACCTCCTCTGCACCGTTTCCGCAGACATGACGGAACACACTGTCTTGCCTCCGTTGGAGACGTCCATCATCTCGGTCCGGAATGTGCTTGCTCTCGCTGGCCTCTACTTGGTCTACTATGTTCTCGTGGCCCTGTACAACATCTCACCCTTTCACCCGCTGAGCCGCATCCCTGGCCCCAAACTGGCAGCAGCAACATATTGGCTCGAGTTCTACTATGATGTCGTCAAGAACGGATGTTACACAAAGGAGATTGCCAAGATGCATGAGAAATATGGTAAGATGCGTGATCTTGACATCCTCAGTGATGATCTAAGCAAGATTGACAGGTCCCATCGTTCGAATCAATCCCTATGAAGTGCACTGCAACGACATTTCCTTCGCAGACGAAATCTACGCTGTCGGTGGGCGGAAACGCGACAAGCCAGTACACCAGATCAACGGTTCAGTGTAAGATCTCGTGGTAGAGCTACAGAGTGCACATACTGATGTCTACTGCAGATTGGGCAATGCTGGATTTGGAACCGCAGATCACGACCTCCACCGTCTACGCAGAGCCCCTGTTGCCAAGTTCTTCTCGCGCAGCATGATCGCCCGACTCGAACCAGATGTTCAGAAGCTCGTGCAAAAGCTCTGCGACAAGCTCCTCAGAGAATCCGGGCAGAAACCTTTCGATCTTACCATGGCGTACAGTTGCTTTACATCCGATGCGATCTCTGGCTATAGCTTCGGCGAAAGCTTCGGTTTCCTTGATCAGGATGGCTGGTATCCGAATTTCCGCGAACCACTAGCTGCGATGTTGGCGCCTGTCTTCGTCTTCCGTTTCTTCCCATTCCTTAGGGCTACGGCTGTGGTCGGAAAGTACCTAGTTGATTACCTGCCGCCGAGTACCTCTTTGATGATTCGCACGCTGCAGATTGATCTCCCTGAGAAGATGAGTAAGGCAAAGGCCGACCTTGATGCGGGCATCAAATATGATCGACCAACTGTGTTCGGTACTATCTTGGAATCCGATCTCGTCTCTCTAGAAAAGGAGCCTCAGAGACTGGCCGATGAGGCTGGTGCTGTCATTGGTGCGGGCACAGAAACCACCAGCTGGGCGATGGCTGTGATTACATATCACCTCCTGACCAAGCCACACCTTCTTGAAAAGCTCAGGGCTGAACTGCAACAAGTTATCAAGGACCCGAAGCAGCTGCCATCGTGGACTGAGCTTGAGAATCTGCCATACCTAGGAGCAGTGATTCAGGAGGGTCTGAGGTTGTCGTATGGTGTTTCCGCTCGCACAGCCCGTGTACCTACTGAGGAAAACTTGGTCTTCAAGGGAGAGTGGAACAAAAAGCCTGTCGAGTACATCATCCCGCAAGGCTACGCGATAGGCATGTCGGCTGCCGTAACCCACCATGACGAAAAGGCCTTCCCCGATTCTCATGCTTTTATCCCTGAACGCTGGCTCGACGAGAACAACAACCGAAGAAAGGATGTAGAGCGAAGCATGCTTGCTTTTTCCAAAGGCAGTCGATCCTGCTTGGGCATGAAGTAAGTTTCCTGCCTCACTATTGGTCAATCAGCACTAATAATCCTAGCCTTGCTCTGTGCGAGCTGAACTTGAGTCTCGCAGCACTTGCTTTGCGAGTGATGCCACAGATGCACCTGCATGATACTGTGGCTGAAGATCTCGCTTATGACCATGATATGTTCATCCCAATGACAAAAGATAACCGGGGAGTGCGGGTCACAATCGACTAGATTTGAGCATAACGACGATCATATAGATCGTCAAAAGCAATATTCTCTTTGAACTTTCCCAACAGGAAGGTTGAGAGGCGCATTACGCAGTATCAGCAGTGATGTTCCTACTGAAGAGCCCATCCAAGCGCCGTCCTCTGGCGATGTTGAGGACAAGTGCGATGCATTTACAAGTAGGTTATATACCCATTCGATCACTATTCAATAGACATATGCATAAACCTTCTCGTTCCTTCGTTTCTCTGAGCTCACGTCGTTTGTCACAAGGAAAAAATAGAGTGCGGAACGAGATCCTAGTGTGCGGAAAGGGTTCTCCTGAGACGGCAGGCACTGACTCGGTACTCGCGGCAGGCACGCTTACGGTGAAGGACTTCCATTCACTTGAGGCGCTCCGCCTTCACTTCCGTTTGGTGGGTACTTTCTCCGTCTCCACTGTCTTGGTGTCCGGCGAATGTCACTGGTGCAGTAAGGTGTCGGAACAAAGAACCCGGCAACGTCCAATCGGCCCGTCGTGCATCTGATCTCCACCGTATATCGTCTCGATCAGGTCTTTTGTGCGCACTGATCTTCACTGAAGCGGGAATTTGTAAGGCCTTCCAAAGCGCAGCAAATTTCACGGCACTCGTACGGATTGCTTCGCGTGGCAGCGCGTGGCAGCACGGGCAAGGGTCCTCCATGGTTAGGCGTCTAGCGCGCATCACCAAAGCACGCACAAGACCTGTTTCTGGATCGTGCAAAGCGGACACTAGGTAACGACTCTCCGTGTCCACAAGCAGCGCCTGTCAGAATGACTAGTTGCAGCGGACGGTAGTTGGATGACAGCCTGCCAAATCTGCCAAATCTGCCGCGCGCTGCAAGGAAAACCGATGGGGCACATGAAAATTCAACCAGGACATGGTCTTGGAGGGCCATGCACGTTCTCCACATGTTGATGCTGACAGGAAATCATTCATGGGATTCCCGTGAAACTGTTGGGCCGCCCAAGATTCCCTTAGACCTTCCTGGGGTCCTCTGCCACAAGCGGCCCAGGCCTCTGCACTGAACGACTCGGCATACACGATGTATTATGCGGGAGCAGCAACGATCGACACTAGAACATCTATGCTTTTTTGCAGCCGCTTGCACACTCCCGCGATATAAGGTGGACCGCTCCGCTGTGACATGTTCAGTTCTGTGGTCGCGTGCTCGCCCATCGACGGTTCTCCAGATACATACCAATGAATGTACCGTGGAGTCTGGAGATTGACCCCAATGCGAGGATCATCGCCCTGGATGGTTTCCCACTGACCATTGTCATCATATCCTGCATCTTCCTCGCCCTTTCTATCGTTTCGGTATCTCTCAGGACATATGTTCGCCTCGCCAAAGGAACTTTCGGTCTAGATGATGCCTTCGTTGGCGCTGGCACGGTAAGACCCGCGTGCCAAACACTGAAGTGCCCTTAGTTAAACCTTAAACAGGTCGTCTACATCGGAGTTGTTGGACTGGCGATTTACGGATGCCTCGTTGGACTAGGGAGACTGGAGCAAGATCTCAATGCTTGGCAATGGTCGGAAGCCATGAAGTACTACATCATCTGGATCTTGACATACGTTGTCGGTCTGGCGTTGGTCAAGTCTTCTGTGTGTATCACCATTCAAAGGATCGCTTCAACACAGAAGGCCCTTGTCTACACTGTCTGGGTCCTCCTCGGTATAACCTGGGCATCCTTTTTCATCACCTTCCTTGGAACACTGCTCTATTGCCAACCGGTCAACACCATTTGGACGCCCGCATTACTTCTCTCTGGTGAGGGCAAATGCGCAAAAGTTAGCACTTTCGTCATCATCGGCCATGTCGCTACGGTGTCGACAATCGTCACAGACCTAGCGTTGGTCGTGGTGCCTGCGATCATGCTATGGAACACACAGATGAAGAGAGGGTCAAAGATTCAGGCCTTCTGTTTGCTGTCTTTTGCGTCTATGTATGTTCTCATGGCTCGTTTCATGGCCTTCTGCTTACAAAATACAGTGCATCAATCATTACCATGGTCAGGATTCCGTATGTCAACAAGTTCGAAGCGCAGACAAACCTACAGTGTGAGTAATTCCCCAAAAATTGAATTTTCAAGACTAATATACAACAGTCTGGGTTGCACACACCATGCTCTGCTCCAACATCGAAACCGGCATCGGCTGCGTCGCGTCCTCGGTTCCCTCACTACGACATTTCATTCGAGGCACCACGGATGGGAGTTCTGGCCCCAGCAACAAGAGGAGCGGTACCGGCACACAACTCGTAACTGTCGGTGGCGGTGGCTCGCGCCAACCGCGAAGACTGCGCGATAGTTTCCGGAACCCTACAGATCTTGGGTTCAGCCTGGCGACTGTGGGACACGGCAGATCTGATGACTGGGAGCGCTTAGATGGCGGCTCGGACAAGAGCGATGAGCCCATCGACCCAAAAAGGATATATGCGGAGCGAAGCTACGCAGTGGATATAGAATCAAACTCAAAAGTTAGGAAGGCATAGCGTAGTTGTCTTAGAGCCAAGCGATATAGCTGTAATGATTGCTCTTGGAGAGATTTATTCAACAAAGTTATGAACTTATCACTGTGATCAGAATGCTTGAGATTCTCACAATATGCTGTACTTTTCCAGCTGAAGTAGTTACTTGACATAGCACAAGATGTGCAGCAAGGATGAGAGAGATCAGTTGTAGTTGGCGTCATATAATAATTCGGGCCTTCTCTGAACCGAATGCAGAGTTTACGGGCCGCAGCACAGCATCCTTGCCAGCTCTAAGGAGACACTTGACACTTTCCTTCAAAGGACTCCATAATTGAAATTTAAATACCTTAGAGGAATAATTCAACGCGTAGTCCTCTTAAGGGATTTTTGTCCATTTGGACTACGCCAACGAGACTAAAGTCATCTAGTTGGATCGCCTTTCTCGCACTTTGCCAGGTGCCCCATTGGAGCTGACAAGGTCCTGTAGTTCTTTGCTTTCGACCATTGAATCCTTCCAGAGTGCCAAGTGTTTGCTCAGAACTCGCAAGGTGCAATGCATGTTTACAAGCCTATCCGTGCACTAATCAGATCGACTACCAGAACCCTTACAGTGAAAACACACGCGAGGCAAACAAGTGATAACGCATACTGCACCAAGCACTACACGGATATCGATCTTCGAATTTGCGCGTACTTGCTCTTGCTGATGATTTTCCTTCTCGCACGCAATTTCATAGATTTCTTCCAACCTGTAGGTTGCTCAGTATCTAGCGCAAAATTGTTGAAACGATACATGGACTACTACCATTGCTCGAACGAAGCACTACGCCAAGAAGGACAACGCCGTGCTCTGGCATCTTACGGTGGCCACGACGAGCTCAGCGAGATACTCCGGGAAGACGATGATACACGAGGCTCAGAGGCGACTACGGTAGTCACGGAGCCTTTTGAGGCAGACGGTGAGAACGAGGCAAACCTTTTCCGGGCACGCGCGTTTGGCAAGACAATCCCGGTAGACAAGCTGGTAGATGAGAGTGCGTACAGTTCTCTCCTTGGATCCTGACAGGAGCACTCACAGCAGACCAGAAATCGTTTCTTGGGTCATGAACACGTTCTCCTCAGCTCTCCAGCTCTTCTTCGAATCTGGTCTTTCGTACACAATCGAAGCTGGACAGTCACCAGGCACCATCGTTGGCCTTGATCCCGGGCTTCGTTTTCGTCTGACGGACTGCCCGCATGAGGAGCAAGGCCAGTTCATCAACAGTATCTTTCCGGAGAACGCCATGGGCTCAGGCGTCGGGATCAGGATACTAGGGGCTACTCTCGCTACGCGGACGAGCATTGCAGTGCGAGCGTACACAAATGAAGCACTCAGCCCCAGAGATCACAGCCAAGACATCATCCACGAGACGCACAAGGTTTTTGGGCTCCGTCTCAGTGGCATGAAGGAGACGGAGTATGTCTGGGCGAAGACCGAGATGCCGATGGATACGGCTGCGAGGCGTATATGGAGTGACGTGAGTGCTGCTGGTCTGACAGATGATGTCCCGGCTCCGTTCCTTGGGCTTGGATCTGATTCACGAAGGTCCAGGCGGGAGATTCAGGTGGTCAAGAAAGACAGCATGATCACGCCGGTATCAACAGAACCATGTGATGGGTTAGGACGGCTGTGGATGTAAGTATACGGTATGCCTTCTTCTATGTTGCAGGGAATGTAGAACATAATCTAGATTCGCAGCACCAACAAACAGTGGGCCTTGAATGCATTCGTAAGCAAGTATACCCCCGAATCATGCCACGGTCATGTACAGGGTTCACTCGAAAGCTGCTGCACCGAAGACCATGCGTGGAGTTGGAGACAGTCTTTGTCAGGTGAGAGGACACGGAGTCGGTATCGGTCTGATGTTAAGGACAATACCCCACTTGTGGTGATCAGTCGTGAAGTCTTGGGCTGCAGAGGTTTGTCAGTCGGAGGTTGCGGCTGGAAGGATATAAAAGTGGGGTATCTCCGTCTGTGACATAAGTACCCAGTCCCCACCTACAGACCCGACAGGTTGCTTTCTACAATTCAGCTATTCTCTGCTACACTCTACAAGTAAGTTCTTTGACCTACGTTTCGGAGCCTCGCTCACAACTCATAGACATCTACTCCCCCAATTCTCAAGTCACAATGTCCGGCAAAGGTGCTCAAGCGATCGTCCTCTACCCTCGCGAGGACGGTGCCACGTTCGACCTCGACTACTACCATGCCACACACATGCCCCTCGTCAAGGACACCTGGACAAAGCACGGTCTGAAGCAGTTCAGCATTGTCCAGCTCAGCCCAGACAACCAATACAGCATCGCCGCGATCTTGGATTTCGAGAGCCAGGAGGCCCTCGGCAAGGCGATGGCGGACCCCGACACAAAGAAGGTCATGGACGACGTCAACAACTTCAGCAACGTAAAACCGGTCATCGTTGCTGGCAATGTCACTCTCAGGGGTTAGTTTGGGGAAGATCGTAGACGTTGAGGATGTAGGCTGTATGGAGCTCCGGTATAATGGAGGGGTAGCTCTTGCTGTGACGGAGGCAGCCCCGCATTAGATCACCGAGGTACCTTGCGCTTCACACTTCAATGCATGACAATTATCCTCGACTCAGCAGTCCAATGTACGCGCATGTCAGCGCATGGAACGCAATGATGTCTTCTACTATCTCTCCAGTGTGTTCCTGTGATCTAAATTGGTTGCATTCGACCCCGTGCAGCGCCCAACGATGCCCTTCCTAGCTGAGGAGCACATTGACATACCTACCACTGATCTGCTGTCATGGATGTTTGATACCCAGACATACGACAAGGATAAACCCGTAATGATACTGATAGATGGGCATACCTTGGCATGGACTGACTGACGCAGGTCTACGTGGACGCAGCAGACCCAGCACGTTCAATCTCGTCCAAACAGGCGAGAAGTATAGCTAAGAAATTATGTGCCGGCTTCAAGTCAGTAGGGCTGAAAAATGGCGACTGTGTTTGCATGCTGTCTTTCAATGATGTGAGTAAGCACGTGCCCGTGTCGACCTTGGAATCCCAGACAGCGCAATAACTGACAATATCAGATATACTATTCCATGGCGTTCCTAGGCATTCTGACTTTCGGCGGCATATTTGCAGGTGTCAACCCATCCCATACGACATACGAGCTTGCGCATGCTTTCCAAACTGCCGAAGTCAAAGCGCTTATTGTTGAACCTGAGCTACTGACGAACGCCCTTAAAGCAGCTGCCCAAGCTGGAGTTCCAAGAAAGAACATCTTTGTCTTCGACCACCACACTTCAGTAGCCCAACCCTGGAGTGACAGTGAGGTGTGGGGCGAGGGACTTGGAGGCGAGGAGCGATGGGGTGGACTCAAGAGTTGGAGGTATCTGCTGGGTCAGGGAGAGAGCGATTGGGTGACCTGGGACAACGAAACACGCAGCAAGTCGACTACAGCAGCACGTCTCTTCAGCAGCGGTACTACTGGCCTGCCCAAAGCTGTCGAGATGACACACCATAACTTCATCGCCCAGCACACCATGATCCTCGAACACAAACCAAGAGACTACGAAGTGATCCGTCTACTCTGCACTCCAATGTTCCACGTCTCCAACGTCCCACGAGCCCACACCTCACCTCTGCGCGGCGGTCTTCGTACCTACGTAATGCGGCGGTTTGAGCTGCAAACATGGCTCCAAAACATCGAACGATTTGGCATCACCGAAGCCAACATGGTTCCGCCCATGGTGATCCAAGTCATAAACTCACCTTTGACGAAGAAGTACTCTCTGAAGTCCATACGCAACTCCTGGGTCGGAGCCGCGCCTCTTGCGGCAGAGCCTCAAGCTCGCTACAAAGCGCTGCTGCGGCGCGACACCCCGTTCAACCAAGTCTGGGGCATGAGCGAAACAAGCTGCATCGCGACCATGGTACACTATCCTGAGCACGATCCAACGGGCTCAGTAGGCCGCTTCCTGCCAAACATGGACGCGAAACTTGTTGACGACCAGGGCAACGACATCACGGGCTACGACGTACGTGGGGAGCTGTGTGCAAGGGGTCCACTGATAGTCAAGGGGTACTACAACAACGCGCGAGCGAACGCAGAAAGCTGGGATCGAGACGGGTACTTCCACACAGGCGACATTGCTGTGCGACGCCGGGACAATGGACTCTGGTACATCGTCGACCGGAAGAAGGTGCGTGATTATATTCTCTTCGCAGAGGACTCGACTCGTCTCTCTACGAAACAACCACACCGCCTGCGTCCGAATCCATACTCGATGGAAGAGTCTGCTATCTGAAGGCATGCAAGCACCACTGACACCACACAGGAACTCATCAAAGTGCGAGGCTTCCAGGTCGCCCCTGCCGAACTTGAAGGAGTACTTCTCTCACACCCTGAGGTCAGCGATGCAGCTGTGATAGGTGTGCCAGCCGGTGGTACAAGCCGCAAAGACGAGATTGCAAGGGCGGGCGAGGAAGGTAGTGAGATGCCAAGAGCTTACATCGTGCTCAAATCAGGCAGTCAGATGGGAGAGAGGCAAGTGCAGAGCTACATGAAAGAACGTTTGGCCGGATACAAACAATTGGTAGGCGGCGTGCGATTTGTGTCCTCGATTCCTAAGAACGCCTCTGGTAAGATACTAAAGAAAGACCTAAAGGAGACGGCGCGAAGAGAGATGACCGCCCATTTGTAAAGACAAAACATAGACTTTGTGTATGGACTACACATAATGACGTATGATATGCAATATATACAACTATTTGTGGTGTGTACGTCTGATGCCTTAACAATAATTACCAGTAAATGCGATCTATAAAGTGGTACTCCAATCCAATGCCCCTATGGTTTTTGCCCAAAATATACAAATTTCAATGCAGATAAGGACCAATATGTACTGGTGAGCTGCGAGATGCTTCTGTAACCCTATATCTTGAACATGCTCCACTCCAGCTATCCCTGATGCTCTTGTATGGTTTACATAAGCGGTCATACTAGTACCTCCGTTGCTGCTGTTGACCGTATGGTCTTGTGGGTGGGTAGTTCTGGTTTTGCTGCATATATTGTTGCTGTTGCTGTGATGGGAAATACTGGCCGCCCATCGACTGAGCAGGTGTTTGAACCCAGCCGCCCGGCATCTGAACCTGAGGTGTCATCTGCTGTTGGGCAAAGTATCCTTGTTGTTGTTGTTGTTGAGCGTACAACTGCGCTTGACCGGGCGTGGAATAAGCCATTCCAGGCATCCCAGTAGGTGTACCAAGCCCTTGAGGCGTGCCCATCATGCTTGGCGCGTAATTGCTCTGTGCGTACATGCTTTGAGCCATGGCCATCTGCTGGTTCATGTTTTGCATCTCCATCATTTGGCGCTGTCGAGCTTCCATTTGCCGTTGCTGTTCCTGCATCTGGCGTTGATTTTGCTGCATCAATCGCTTGTCGATCTCAGCTTGCATGGCAGCAGACTGGCGATTCTGCTGCTTTGCCTTTTCCTTCTCCTTTTCGCGGAAGTCAATGTATCCTGTGAGGCCTTGAGAGGGCTGCTGTTGGTGCTTCTTGCTGGAACCGCTCGACATATCGAGAAGTGGTGTCCCAGTGATGCGAGCAACTTGCTCCTGTTCGCGAGCAGACAGTGTGGTTGGCTTCGAGTCGAGCAAAAGCTCAGCACCCCGTGAGGGTGGCCTGCTGAGCGTAAGCCTACTAGACGGTCGCGCTGCGGGCGAAGGAGGACCTTCCGCAGTACGCTGTAGATGAGTCCAATCACCAGATCTAGTGCGATTCATAGGTGGCGGTGTTTGTCTAGGGTAATTCATTAAGCCAGGAGACTGTTGGGCAGCGCGGTGCAACACCCATTCCTCGGCATCGAGCTTGTGCCCACTTGACCTGCGAGGAGCTGCTGCCATAGAAGGCTGCCACGCCACTTGCCGTGATTCAAACTCGTTGGGGGATACAGAGGTACTACGCATGTGCAGTGCGGTGTTTGGTGTAGTTCTGCCTGATGAAATGTAGGAATTGCGGTTCAGCCTCTCGTTCGGTGAGGATGCTAGATTTTCCCGCGAACGGGAGAGCTCATTGCCCGCCGACATCTGACCAGGCGTCATGGTCCCGCTCAACCGAGAAGGTTTGTCGGCAAAACCTAGAGCATACGTTGGACCGAAATCTATCGATGGCACCTCGACTTGAGGCTGGTCTTTTGGATCGAAAGTTGGATGCGGAGCCCCTGCGGTTGTGTCCGCCGTGGGTAGCATACTTGGATCTCCTATCGTCCTCAACACTCCGCTTCGAGGGCGCTCTTCCCTCCTCGCAGGGACTTTGCGTACCACTATCTCCTCGCTATACGTGCTAGCATAGTCTGGAGTTGAGGTTGAAACAGCGTCATCATCGTAGCGGCTACTCGACTTGCTCTGCTGCCTGAAAAGTGAGGTTTCTGTCTGGTCAAGACTATCAAGAGCTTCAGGATCAATCACGTCCTGTCGTAAACTACCAAGACTTGAGCTAGTGGTCGAGCGCTGCGAGAAGGAGGGAGACCGACCTGGGACTGGTTTACGGGCAATTTGCCCGCTACTGCTATTACCAGAGTGTGGGCGATGGGGGAGTTCCTGCCTTATTTGAGACTGTAATGGCACACCATGCTCGGGAACAGGCGGGGCTACAGGCTCATAACCTTGCGGCGGCTGCACGAATTCAGCGTGTTCAACGTACGGTGATGCAGGGATAGTGGGCATCCTGTTCTGCCCCCGACCCTCGCGAGTCACAGGTCGTTGAGCATTCAAATGCATGTTTTGCCCACGCTCTGTACTATAATCCCCACTCCTTCTATTGTGTAGGCTTTCCTGGCTCTTCCAGGCAGCTGCTGCCCCAGCAGCTGCAACTCCGGCCGGTGGAGATACGTCAGCCATCTGGCTGAGAGTCGCGTTATCGACGTGTGGGTTTGGCTTAGAGGCTGAACCAGGTACTGCAGGCCGAACAGGCGGCTTCTGATTCGAGGCGTGCGCGAATGAAGGCGGCTGATCAACAGGACCAACAGGCGGTGCAGAAGCTGCAACTGGAAGCTCAGGCAAAACATGCGGTTCGTGACTCGGAGACTCATCGGTATCAGAGCTGTCAAGATGCTGTGTTGAACCGTTCTGAGGAGTTCCGTTATAGACAACACCATGTTCTGGAGGCGTCGGTGGTCTATCGCCATCGTCCAAGCTATGTTGTTGCGCTAAAGCCGAGTTTCTCTTTTGCAAGTTGTGCACGTTTTCAGAGACTGATCGCTGGTGACGAGGGTTGGCAAAAACAGCTGTGGGTGGTGCAGAGTCCACGCGACGGGGTCCTTGCAGATCGAAACTGACTTCTCTTGTGGGCGAAGGTTGACGAGTAGAAGGCTGCGAATTGCTGGAACCTCCATCTTGGAACCTGAGATTGCGTGCCGAGGGAGTAAATCCAGCTCGGCTGACAGTGTTTCTACGGCCCCCAGGGCCCGCACCAGCGCCACGGTCGGAATCGGGCAAAGCATTCATGCGTGTAGAAGTGAGATCCTTCAACTGCTTCCTCCACTGCCTCTCAGACCAAGTCTGGCTACCATCCTTGCTGATCAGACTAGCAACATCCCAAAGCTCCAGGTATCCATATCTCCTGTCGTTGGGCATCGCAAACATGAGACCTCGAGTATCCAAAACATCCGCAATGAGCTTTTTAGGCCGTCCGTACAGGTTGAACGAATCGAATACAGGGAAGAGAAACTGCAACATGATCTCAAAGCCGGTGATGGCAGGACGGGATTCAGGCATGACGAAAACAAAGCCTTCCGTGGTGGTCTCTGGCTGAGAGTGCACTATTATCTTAGCCTCGATTTTAACCAAGGTGGATGAGTCGATGAGTGGCTTCGACTGAGGGTAGATGGCGTAACAAGCAAAGGCGTCCTTGATCGTCGCGATGGGCTTTGTCTTTTTAGTGATCTTTTTCGTTTCGTAGAATTTGATGTCACCCTTCAGCACCGTTTGCTTCCCGTACGGGTTCTTCTTGCTCTTCTGATCCTTCTGCAATTTGGCATACTCTTTCTGGTCGGGCGGACTGACCACACACCAGCAACGGCGCCACGGAGTGCCGGCGCCAAAGCGCACCCGGACCCAATCTTCGTACTTTGAATTCTCTCGCGACAGAATCATGCGGATGTTATTCAAAAACTTGCCCTTTCCAGCAATCAAAGACCCTGTGTAGGCCTCCTGCAGCGTCGTGTGTTCATACATGGCGAGTCGAATCGCAGCGGTCCACTGCGTAAGGGCGTGGTAGGAATCGAAGTGGAGCAGGTATTTGTTCTTTGCAGCCGTGGATACACTGAGAATGTGATCGAGCTTCTTGCCATCCTTCAGTGTCATAGCAGGAATCTACAGCTTCTTAGTGAGAGTTGCCGCTATCGTTACTAGGGGTCCTACCATGTGGATCGCGGCATCAGTGAGGTTGATGAAGGTGGGAATCACTTCACGGTCGCCGCCAACCTGGTCCAGCTCGCTTGCATCCCACAGGGACATGATGGTGCCCACCAGCTGTACGAAATATTCCTGCCATTTTCTGTCTGGCGCCGGACGGCCACCTGCATATCCGTCAGTGTCACAGCAGCAAGTATCCCGGCTTTTATGACGTACGAGCGTCTGTGTCGTGGAACTTGAGAAAGTAGCCTTCCTGGTACAGCTTGTTGGAATGGCTGTTCAGGAAGGTGAAGATGCGCTGCAGCTCCGGCAGGGTGTCCTGCCCAACTTGCATGATCGGCGGCTGGTATGTCTGTATCATGGACATGGGGCGCGAGGATCGGCCGGTGTCTGAACGCTGGCGCTGCTGCTGGGATGGGCTGGGCGAAGCGCGCCCGCCGTTCAAGTCATTCAGCGCGGCGGCCGACTCAGCGAACGAGTGTGAAGCCGGCGGCGGCTGCGAGGGCGACTGCGTGGTGGGCGACGCTGGGCCGGGCGAGGGTGCGGCGGACGAGGACGTTGTCTTGGGCTGTGTGGAGCCACCCCATTGTGACATGAAAGACAGCACTGTAAGGGAGCGAACGGAGCGCAGCATCAGTGAATGCTCTTCTGGCAAAGGTGGTACGGCGCCTGCTGCCTCATGAAGCAGCAGCATCATCAGCAGCCGCAGCAGCAGGCCCTGAGGAGATATTTACCTCTTTTGGGGCGAGCCATGGTGAATGCTCCTTCCGCTGGACACGCGGGACCTCCTTCTGGCTATGCAGCACCACAGGCTCCAGCAAACACAGACAATGCCTGTCGCGCGTGGTCGCTGCCGTTGGGTCAGCCGCGCAAGCCACGGATGCACCGGGTCGACGTAAGGGTACGTAGAGGATGTGCAGGAGCTAGGCGCGAGTACCGAAAGGGAGTCTATGTAACGAGTGACAGCGAGACAAGGGTCCCGTGGGGCGGGCAGATTAAGAACAAACTGTTAGAACCTTAGAACAAGCCGAGTGAGGACGTGGCCATAGTCTTGTAGTACCTAGTGCGAATGCTGTACGGCAACAATTCTCGGCGCCGCGGCAGGGATGCAGGACAGATGACGACAAGGGGATCGCCGCAGCCGCGATGTGCTGTGATCTGATCTATACTGGTAGGATCAACACAGATGTCACTCGATTGAACAACGCCAGAGCTGAAAGGTATGCGACGACGCGTGCTGTGGCTGGCAGCGGCTGCGAACGTCGGAGCGGCAATATTTATGGGGGCTGTCCTCCTCACGCTCGCACCTCCAAGTGGCAGCCAGCTGCCGTTTGTAGACGTAATGCTGTCCGTGTGCTGTCGGCGCGTCGTCGCCGCGAGTAGCTAGTTGACCTATCGTATTGAAGCGCACTGGTACCTGGGCATTCTCGCTGCAAGATGAATCCGGATTCGTGCGCCCGTGGACGGCTTGACGGCACTAATCCCACTGCTTTTGGGCGCCCATGATGCTTTGGTGAAGGCCGCATCCTTGGCAATGTCCTGTGGCTGTTGGCAGTAGAAGGCGGGGAAACCAGCCGGGAGTGTGCTGCTGACTGCGAACAAATGCGGCTTACGAGGCCATGGCAATCAGCGTTTTGTTTTCTGCTCTGCTTGTCATGTCCAGCTTTGTTGGCCCACGAACTCTTATTCTCTTAATGCATAGACCGTTGCTGTTGCACCTCGTATCACCGCTGCGCCACAGGTCGTAACCCCCTTAATAAGAGTTAGTCATCCATTCAGTATGTCCCGAGCCAATAGTCTTCTCGAAGCAGCTATGGAGAGCCTATGAAGTAACGTTCAAAGAGCAAAGTCCCAAAGCGCCGGAAACAGAGCAGCGAAGCTCCGCAGAACGGCCGGCTGGGATTCTATTCTAGCACGCGTCAGGGCTGCTGGCACGCCGCCACGTGACACACCGTTCTTGAAACAAACCCGCACGCCTCGATTGAAACAGCGCACGTCATCTGTGGTAATTTGGGCAGGATAGGTTGCCTTACCATGCCCGTTGCACTTATACAGAGAAGCTATGTCAACCACAGGTGCAGATGTAGCCTTACTTCGCCGATGTTTCCCAGCCCCACTGGTCTTCAGCGACGTCCGCAAATGAACCTGAGCAAAGTGAATTTCATGAGTGGCTTCACTGGTGCGAAAAAAAATGTCATGATTTCTTGGACCGCGCTTTCTTTTGGCTTCGCCTTGGATTGATGGCCGTGCCTGATATTGATAATGGTCGATTGTGGGTATATTCTTCCACTCAATCCACCCATAACGCCATCGCTGAATGCTAACCTAGAACCGAGTTACCCATTTTCCAGGCTCGAGTTTGAGCCACAAATCCATAAACTCCAAATAATGTTTTTTTGTTCTGCACAATACGGCAACAAGTCATGGTCTTCAGGACCGAGGCAGCTTGAACCTATCAACCTTCATCCTAACAATCAGTTTGGGTCGTTCGCCGCCAGACTTCTCAATCTTCACCAGGCCGCTATTAGTTGCCCCGTTCGTATGCCCATTAGGCTCGACACTTTGTCTCTTAAAAGGTCTGTCCTCGCTACCGCCAGGCAACTTTCTTTTCTTGCTGCTACCGTTCTTGAATTGTGCGAGCACAGCGGGGGGCAGCTTTAGCTTAACAATCTTGCTTCTCTTTGGTTTCGACTGACTCTGCTTTGGTGGCACGGGTGCGGGGCGCGGTACTGGAGTCGAAGTGGCTGATCTTGGCGGAGGCACGGGAGGTGCATTAGAGCGTGGTGGTGGAACACTTGGTCGAGATGGCGCCGGCGTTGTTGGACGAGAGTTCGGCGCAGAGGACCCAGGAACAGTTTTTGTCTTGATTTTGATCTTCGGTCCTGATGAAGGTATCGGGGAATGAATAGGCGATGGTGCCGAAATCACCTTGGGAATATTGACAGGTGCAGGCTTTGGACGCGGTAGTGCAGGCGGTGGTACAGCTGCCGGCGCAGCTGCTGGCGCTGGAGTTGGTGCCTTTGCGACCGGAGCCGGAGTGGAGTCCTTCTTTGGTGGCGACAGAGCAGGTGAATTCGAAGGCCTCGATGGCAATACAGGTGTCTCTTGCTTGACAGCTGTTGGTTGAGGTATCGGGGATGCCTTACGCGAAGGTGGTGCCGACATCGGGGCAGGCGAAGCATGCTTGATGGGAGGAGAAAAGGTCGGCTGAGACCTTGATAATGCCGAAGGCGGAGGAGAAGATGAAGCGGCAGACGTGCTGGATTTGCCAAACTTGAGTGACAGCTTGGGTTTTGGGGGTGCAATGACTCTCGCTGGCGCAGTACTCGTGGCTGGGACAGGCGTAGGTGAAGGCTGGACGGGCACTTCACGAGCCAGTTCTGTTGGGACTGGTAGAGGTGGTGGAGCTGATGTGGGCGTAGCCACAGGCGCAGGTGCAAGCGCAGCTGTAGGTGCAGGTGCTGGCTCAGGTGCAGCTTGTTTGACCAACGGGTGCAGCGGCTTGGTTCGGAACTTTTCAGTCTGCGTAAATTGCAGCTTCGCTTGACCAAGGTGCTTGACTTTCCAATAGCGCGGGAAACGGAGCTTCACTGGCAAGACGTTCTTTCTACGATCTCGGAAGATCATGTCACAGAAGTCGAGGAGATGCGTCATGTCGCTGAGAGACAGAGTTGTTGAGTTCAAGGCCTCTTCGAGCACTGACCGCAGCGTCTGGTTATTGACGAGATCCTGTTTCAACCCATTAAGGGCCCCTGCCAGTGACTGGCGAGCAAGGCTCGAAGTACGAGCCGAGTTGTCAGCTTCTTGATCGATGATGAGGCCGCCTGATGACCCTTCAAGCTTAGACGGCGCAAAGACCTCTCCTGTCGCGATCTGCCCAATAGCAATGTCGAGGACAAGGAGTAATTGCTTGCGGAAGTAAGGAGAAGGATCTGATCGAATCTCATGCATCAGGAACCTCAGCATACTGTCCTTACGGATCATACCTAGCCGAATGAGGCACTCCCAGGCCTTCAATCGTACATTGTCTGCATTCCCAAGCTGGGCGTACTGCGCGAACTCAGAAGGTTTGAAGGGCATGATACGATTCATGACAAGCTTCAAGGTGCAATCAAGGCCGGTAGTGGTATAGATGTTCTGGAAAGTCGGGATCCACTCGTCCAGCCGTTGATGGCGAGTCAGCTCCTCAAGGGCCTTTCGGTTGAACTCATAGTGCTCTTCTTCTTCATCTAAATCCATCATCTTGGAATCCGCGTAGCCAACCTGGTAACCAACTAGGGACTCTGCGAGACATCGCATAAGGGTTGATATGTAGTGGTCATCACTGTAGTCGTTTCCACGGTTGTCGTTGTATCGCATGAGATCAAGTAGGAATCGCTTGGCCTCGAGAGGACATTTGCCTTCTTCTCCTTTGATCTTGGCAATCGCTCTGGGAATGGCACACTGGATGAGGTAAAGACTTCGGTCCGAGAAGTCGTTGGATCTTGTCATGGGCGAATTTGGTAGACAGAAGAGTTCCTGGAATGCCTTCTTGAGATGGAAGAGGCCGATCCAGCCGAGGCTCTTCTTTGCACTCTGCGCCAAAACATCTGCAGCCATGGTTCGTATTCCATGGAAATATCGACTATCCATGAGGGTTTTGACAAGAAATGTAGATATAAGCTTGTCTTCTTTTGTGGCCAAGAATTGGATTGACTAGGTGGTCAGCAGGAGCATTTAGGGACCGATATTGGTAGCAGACTCACCTCAGCTTGTGCAACGACATCCTTATCTTGTTGCAGTTGCGAGATATACATGTAACTTGGCATTACGACCTTCGCTTTGCAAATCCACTCGAAATCTGCATCGATACGTATCCATTCATATGCCTCGCCCTCCTGTTGCCGCTCAACCTCAGGTGACCAGTCGCCGAGTTTCCACTCTTCCTGCTCTTCAGGTGTTGCGAAAACATCACCCAGCATGTAGAACGTAACATCCTCTTGTGCATCGCCAGAAGCGTCCAAACCAGCCGCAGCAGCCATTCGCTCCTTGTTGAGACGATTTCGCTTCAGTCGCTTGTATTTGGTGTTGTAAGGAATCTCAACTTTGACCTTTGACGCGTTGATCTCGACGATGTGTTCATAAGGGGTACCGTCAGCTTCGTGTATACGTATAGTCATCGGTCCAAGGAACACCGGCCAATTCTGTGTGGGTGCCAAGTTATGCATACTCTCTTTGGTCTTCCGTACGAAGTCATCAGGGGTGAGCGTGCTCCCGACAGCGAGAACATTCTGTTCTTGCTGAATAGTCAGTACAACGACTTGTTTCTTCTTGTTGAACTGCTGCTCGCATGTGAAGGTTGGGAAACCAGAGCCTTCGATCCACTGTTTGAAGAAGGTCTCGAGCTTTTGATGGCCAACCTTCTCACAAATGTCGAGGAAATCATCGTGCGCGATCGCACCGTTGTCATACTTGCCCTGTCGAGCATTGAACAACATGCGGTACAGACATCTGTCAACGCCGTTCTTGCCACTCTGCTTTACGAGACGATTGTGGAGGACAGAGAGCACTAGCAGAGCCTTGATCTCCATGAACTCTTGTTCAGCGGGATGCAGTTGCAGAAGCGGTCCGAGTTCAATCAGACTGGGCCTCTCATGATCCATTGCAATGATCTTGTCAACCATCCGCTTTTGGCGAAATCGCCAGTCGTTCCGGCCGAAAAGCTCACGAAGATAGAGTTCAGCCATGAACCACGATCCACCAACAATGATCCAGTAATCGTAAGGACTGTATGCAACAACGTCAACTCCGATCCACTGACTAGCCACTGCGTGTACCAAAACTCTGGTGGTGTGTTCCAGGGGTTCCCAGACAGTCTCCGGGAATAGCAGACGGGCGCTACATATGGAGAATGAAGCAGTGTGTGCAGCGTCGCAATCAAGATCGTCGACAAAGGCCAGCTTGTACGCATTGCCGAACGCATAACTCTGAAAACGTTCCGTAAAGCTGTCGAGAGCGCGTGCAAGCATCATGGCACTATTCCGGACCTCATCTTCCTTCCCAGGCAAGCAAAAGGCATGCACCTTGACCGCATTCGAACCCAGGCGCTCGTCATCGGCGGTATCGCGGTATTCCGAAAGGTCAACATGCTCAAAGGGTCCTATGACGAAGCCAAGATGTTGAGGCAAAATGGGTTCATCGCAGGTAAAGCTGGCTGTTTTGCGCGACGCGTCGGCGTGGTCGATGATATCGTCCGTCAGGGCGCCTGAACAGATGACCTGCATTTCCATGGCTCTTTCTTCTGCAGACAGATCGCCCAGCTCGTCGTCAATGTCCGTCATGACGCTGTCCGCCTTATCGGCCAGAAGCTGTGCATCTGGGCCCGCCAGCACTGGTGACCCGGCCTTGCTGAGGGCATCGCCGAGAGTCCGCGGGTATCGTATAGCGACGTCAAAAAGGCATTTGCGTGTTCCGTCGTCTATGCAAGGAAACAAACACGAAGCAGTGCCAGGGAATGGGGAGTTGCGGGTGAAGGCGTGTGGGTATCGTCCGTCGCCATCCTCGACGCCGACAAAGTGGAACGCATCGCGGAAGTCGTCCAGTACGTAATCAATCTCCAGTTTCAACGACGCAAAGAAGGTGCCCTGGGCAGTCTCGGCCTCGCCCTGCTCCTCTGGCCGCACCTCGCGTGTCTTGACTCTGTCCGGCACGAAAACCACCAACTCGTCCGCTGGCGACTTTGGATCCACGTGTCGTGCGATGCGGTCTTTTGCGAAGTGGTACTGCTCAAGGCCGGTGCCTGGATATAGGGTGAGGCGCTCGTGCAGGTTCGAGTAGCTGTAGCTCGCCGTCTGGTCGTCCACTCGGATGCGCGTTGGTCTGAGCTGCCGACAATTCAGGACAATCTCGCGGAAGTTGGCCTTTTTGGGCTGAATCTCGAGCACCGTCTTGCCCACGATGCGCCGTGGGCTGAAGCTGATATCGAGCTCCAGCGACTGCTTCACCACGGTAAATGTGTCGCCCGTCGAGGCATCGTCCGCGATATCGGGCGTCTCGATGGGCGCCATGGTAGGCGACGCAGGCGATCCTGCTCCCGAGGTTGCGCGGTTGTGGACTTCTAGAGGCCGCCGTGGTAGCTGGTGAGCTCCAGGTGCAGGTGCAGGCGCGTTGTTCAATCACGAAAGGGCACGGGCTCCCGCGGCCCTTAGCGCGGCAGCCTCACACCCTGCCACGCGCGACGTCACTCGCATTCACTGAAAAAACATGCGAACATCTTATCAGAACAATACGCGATTTTTTTTAGTATCGACATATATCAGCAATGAAGGGCCTGGCAGGTCCTGGATAATTAATCGACAATCAGATCGAGCTGCGATTGACACTGGTTGGAGAAGCCTGAGTCCCAATGGCTTCCACAACGCTCCTTCCTCAGCAGGAGTCTCATCATACACTGTTGCCGCGACATCCCAAGCGGAGACCATACGGTCCCCAGTAATGGCCAGCCACGCTCTACTACATCTCCGTGCAGCAACACTTGGCTCTGCCTAATGTCTCGAGCCCCAAGAAAGTGTTCGCATGGACGATACCTACCGTGTAATTGCAAGACTCTGGAACTACCTGCGAATTGAGTCATTCAGCCAGCGTGCCTTCCTTGATCCGCGGTAACATTCGCCGGTCCCTCAAACAACTGATATGCAAAGCTTACTGTACCCGTGCGGGGCTTTGTCCTTCAATGCATCCTTGGCGAGAAGAAGACCTTGGCAGTTTCATATCCATATATTGCCAGTCGAACTTGGAAGCGAGGTTCGCGATGGTCACATATTCTCCTGAGAAGACCAAAACTGTAGCTCGGATGCTATGGCTAAGTGCACTAGCACTGCTTGTAAGTAGATTGCTACAGTATGCGATCGATTGTGTCGTTGGTCGAGCGGTCTAGCACAATGCATGCACATCCATGCATACTGCACGTAAGACTTGGACTCAATAAGCGTGTGGATCTTTGCCTTGATCTTTTGGCTTGTGAAAACTTATCTGCCATTGCATGGAGGGGCAGGGTCCAAGATCGACGGCTTCCACCTTCCTCTCTTGTCCTACTCCCACTGCGTTGTTCGACATGAAAACATTACAACCGTGCTGTTTGGCGGTCAAGCACCGTCGACCCAAAACACGGAGTGTCGATATCCAATTCGAGATTACTGTCCTTCAGATAGCGTTCAACTACGCATTGCGAAATCCATGATGGTCTTCTTCATAATTCCACTGGCTTCCTGTGTGCTCGTATCGCTAATAGTGACTGTCAAGGCGGCACAAACAGCCGCTCATAACCATATCGCTCCCGCATACGCAAGACTTCCATCTATTCCATCAGCCGGAGCGCCTCTTCAAGCGGCAGAAAGATTACAGTTGGTTGACACAATTATAGCTCGCATCAATACTGAGGCATCTACACAAGCCTTGGCCGAATATTTTTTGTTTGACAGTACCTTTGGCAGTGCACCCTTGAGGAAGACGCGAAGTTTAGCATCCTGTAAAGCATTCCCTGGCGATGCAGCGTGGCCGAGCCAGAAAGCATGGGGAGTATTCGACGCTCTTACAGGTGGTGCCTTGATACCAACTGTCCCAGTGGCTTCAGCCTGTTACGATTCTCCATGGGGCAGGAAAGATAGCGCAAAATGTGCGCAAGTCATTCGCAATTTCACTACCCCGTCCCTGCACGAGGAAGACCCCACTTCTGTCATGTGGCCGATTTTCCAAGGGAGGACTTGTATGCCTTCGAATAACACCAGCGGCAAACAATGCTCCATAGGTGGCTACCCGGAGTACGCTATCAATGTGACCAACGTAGCGCAGATCCAGCTCGCTGTCAATTTTGCCCGTTCAGCAAACGTGCGTCTCGTCATCAAGAACACTGGACATTGCTACCTAGGCAAATCTTCTGGAGCCGGTGCTCTCAGTCTCTGGATGCACAACATGCGGGAAATCGACTTCCTTCCCAATTATGAGGGGCCCGGCTACTCAGGTCCTGCCCTCAAACTCGCCGCAGGGGTCACTGTACGAGAAGTTTACGAGGCAGCAGATAGGAACAACGTCACAGTCACAGGTGCCGTGTCTTGGGTAAGTTTCAGCCCAGTAATCCCGACACTCATACTGATTGGCTGTTATAGAGTGTTGGATACGCTGGGGGAATGATAACTGGTGGAGGTCAGAACCCTCTAGGTAAGTTGCTATTCATGATTTGATGTAGAAGCTGATCACAATTAAAGCGGGTATCTATGGTATGGCCGCTGATCATGTCGTTGCTTTCAACGTCGTTACTGCAGATGGAGTTTTCCGAACAATTTCAGAGGCTGCAGAACCTGATCTGTTCTGGGCACTTCGAGGCGGTGGAGGCGGTACTTTTGCTGTTACCGTATCGGTAATCATTCGTGCCCATCCTAGACTGAACGTTGTAACTGCGGGTTGGCGCCTGGATGCAACTTTGAATAGTCTGGATGCCTTTTGGGCTGGCACCAAGAAGTTCTACGATGTATTTCTCGACTGGGCGGATTCAGGAATCTATTCGTTCTTCGTTATGGGGAACACTCCGGCGCCCTTTCTCGACATGAGGTTCTTGTTTGCTCCGAACCATACTACGGAGTCATATACCGAGACCGTCAAGCCTTTCTTCGATTACCTGAACGCCCGAAACATTACCCTCACCTCGCCTCACAAGAGCATGGTACATGATACGTTCTACTCGGCTTACCAGGCCACCTGGGGTTCCAACTCCTTTCCAATGGGTCTTGATAACTCGCTGCCCGCCAATCGCATTGTTCCGCGCTTCAGCTTTGAAGAGAAGTACGACGAGACCTTCGCCCTGATTAAAGAGCATGTCTCTTCAGGCAAGCACTTCCTTGGCTACCATAAAGCGCCTGTTAAATACGGTAATGTCGACAATGCTGTTAATCCCGCATGGCGCAAATGCGCAATGTTCTTGGTCACCTCATCGAACAAGTCGCTTGATCATTCCACTCCAGACGGGCTTGCTATTGCGAACAAGGACCTTCAAGAGAAAATTCTCCAACCGTGGCGTGACATTAGTCCTATATCACAGGGCGGAGGCACTTATTTGAACGAAGCAAGCATCATGGAACCAGATTGGCAGGAGAGCTTCTATGGGGGATACTACGAACGACTCAGTGAAATCAAGGAGAAGTGGGATCCAAAGGATGTATTCTATGCCACTACAGCTGTTGGAAGTGAGAGATGGGAGGTGAGGGATGGCGAGGCAGGTGTACAAACGCAGAACGGTCGGCTTTGTAGAGTGTAGGTATTCGAATTTGAAAGGATTGGGCCAAGACTGTTGGAGAAGGAGGGAGAGGTCGACGCGGGCTGATCACAGCAGCTTCGACTGGGCAAGGCTGTTGTCAATTTGCTGAGATCCACCAGCTTTGGCAGATAGTCTGGTAAGACAAGTCGAAAACGCTTTCTCGTATGTCAATCCCTTCAGCCGTATCTCTCGGCGTGGTCGCATTGATTGTATTGAATTGCATCCATCGGAATCGATGTTAACACAGGTTCGCAACCAAACAAGGGCCGGCCTTCGAAAGAAGCGAAGGTCTAGGCCCAATATGGCCCTAGCGTGATGGCTCCACGCCTCTAACCCATGACGTTACAAAACATAACATCGCGTCTTCTTACAAAGGTTGAATCTGGCCTTTACTGAAAACATCCAAATATGCCAATCAAACACGTTCTCAATGTAGCCGAAGAGTCTGAGGAGGGGTGGGCAAACTCATCTGCTCCATTCCGGCCCGCCAAATCACAGGTTTGCACCAACGAGAAGGGCGAGAGTGTCGGAAACGGACTGTTCGCAAATGTAGATTTTGAGCCAGGTCAACTAGTTGCATCTATCAGGCGACCTATTGCAGGTTCGCTGGACACTGAACGTCTACACGACACTTGCGCAAATTGTTACGTGTGGACCGAAGGTGGATCAACAGGCACAAGAACTTACGTTCCTGAGGGTATCAAGGTATCGAAGTGTGCTGGATGCCAAAGGTTTCGTTACTGCAGTAAAGTAAGTAGGCTCGTACCTAGACCCTCCTTCACATGCTCATCATCAACAGGCATGCCAAAAAGCCGCTTGGAATCGCGGCCACAAATACCAATGCAAGATCCTTAAGAAGCTCGGCGACAGGGAGATTCCCAAAGCGGTGCTTGCATGTATGGACTTGTTGACTATGAAGAAGCAAGATATTGTGCCTGAGCAAGCCTGGAACATGCTCCTCAGTCTGCCGTCTCACATTGAGGACTTCAAGGCGAACGGCAACTATGGCAACATTGAACTGATGGCAATGGGTGCAAGTCAGTTCTCACTTACACAAGATCTTTTCGACAAGGACTTCGTAGCCGCCATGTATGCGAGGGCAAGTACAACGCGAGCCCCAAGCATTGCTTCGGACTAACAAGTGCAGGTGCTTACAAACTCTTTAACGCTCATCACACCTACATTAGATCCTCTAGGCATTATTGTGGACCCAATGCTGGGTCATTTCAATCATTCCTGCGATCCCAATGCCTACATCATCATGGACGGAGCAGAAGTTCATGTACGATCACTCAAACCTATCAAGAAGGACGAAGAGATCTTCATATCCTACATCGACACCACCAACCCGTACCACCGTCGTCAACACGAGCTCAAGCAACGCTGGTTCTTCACCTGCAATTGTACCAAATGCCAGAAGGGTGCAACGCTGGATGAAGACAAATGGGCCATTGACCCTAAGGACCTGCCACAGGAAATGCAGCAAGTCGCCGAGATGATGACAAAGAGCGAGAATTTCGCAATAGATCCAGCTAATTTTGCTGGCAACTCAAAGATTGAAAAGTGCATTGCCACAATCCAGGGCAAGGCTTTCGCAGAGTACGAGGCTGCCCAGCGCGTGCGTCCCGAACAGGCAAACGAGGTCATTGTCAATGGAATGCGCCTTTGCCACCAGTCTGGATTGTGGCCAGTCTATCGTCAGCCATATGCTGCACTCAGAGACGAGCTGATCGTCAACCTGCTTACAACCGGTACCTACTCAGTAGCATGGGCGCAATGCGCAAAACGTTTCAAGCACATCCAACCGAAGCTCTATCCCGTACACTTTCATCCTGTGCGTGTTGTTCAGACTTGGCAAATGGCTATGTTGGCAGCGTACTTCGCTGGCGAAGAGGAGGGCATTGGAGCACCAGGGGCTAATATGGGGTTGATTGCAATGATGCTCACGAAGCAAGTGCTAGACGCTGCGGTGTTGAGCCATGGTCCAAACAGTAGTTTCACACAGAGTGTGCAAAGCAAAGCGAATGAGATGAGCGAGGAATTGAAGAGAAGCGTGGGGGATAACCCAGATACCGCAGTGATCAACAAGGAGCTTGAACAACAAAAGGCGATACTGATGGAAATGGGTGACTGGATCCAGTACTAGTAGTTCTGTAGCGTTACATATATGCGTTGAAGTTGCAGGCAAGGGTGGTAGCTGTTAATACTTTCAAAATCTTACAGAGCCCCCTGATGCAATGCTTCGAATGGAATGGATTAGCAACTAGTTAGTGTATATTGCTTGACAGTTGCAAGTTGTGAGCATTCCCTAATTCTGAACAGGCAAATAGTCAAAGACTGCATACGGACAGAAAGCAGCCGTGAGTAGCGCGTCAGTGAAATCAAGGATTAGAGATTACCTGTCGGTTTCCGTCAACAAAAACTGCTTCCTTTCACTTGCTCGTTTGTTTCCCACTCTCACTCTTGAGCAAACGCTCTGACGACTATAACTTACTGCTTCACTTGACTCTCTCAAGTGCACAACAGGACTCCAATCGTTGTTCAACATGCCCCCGAAACCAGCTTCGAACGCATCCACCAAGACGTACAGTGCCGACGTAGTCGCTGCACTTCTTGTCGCTACCGGAACTACGTCTCTGTCCATGAAGAACTACGAGTTGATGTCGTCCATGGACGGCGCCAAAACAGCCGCGGCGTTCCAGCATGACTTCCGCGGTGTTCTTGCGAAAGCTAAAGATCTCAAGATGCGCATTGACAACGGCGAGTCGTTCGAGCCTGTCCAGCCGTCAGCCAAGCGTGGTAAGTTATGTTCACCTCACCTGCAAGCCCTTCACTTTCACCGCTGGTCAGCCGCCGCTGCATGATCAATCTTGCCTACACCCTGTAGGCGGCTATAAGACTTTGCTTTGAGGCAGCAGTCTACTCTTCTGGCCTTCCCCTTCACTCTACTCTTCTCTGCTTTCTCCCCGCAACAGTCTTCTGTTCTCGCCCTGCATTCTGCCTCCACCTACCACACTCCACATCACCAACATCACCTGCTCAACATGGCGAAAACAACCGATACACCCGCTGGCGATCAGAAGATGATCCCGGCAGACTGTGTTGCTGTGCTTCTCATGTCCAACCCAAAGCTCTCCAAAAGCCAGTATGACATGATGTCGGCTGTTGATGGTACTCGCACTGCGAGTAGCTTTGAACACCAATTCCGCTCTATCCTTGCAAAAGCCAAGGACCTCAAGAAGCGTGCGGACGACGGAGAAGCATTCAGTCCTGTCGCTGGCGCCAAGCGAGGTGTGCAGCAGTGATATAGTCGTCATCATCTTGAGAGCTCATTCGCTGATGATTTTTTACCAGGTACTGCCACCTCCACGCCTGCTACGCCTGCTTCCGGCAGGAAGCGCAAGGGTGACGGCGCTGACGACACTCCGTCGAAGAAGCCAAAAGCCGCTGTCAAGCCTCGCGGAAAGAAAGCCCAGCCAACTCTTGAGGACGAAGACGACGACGATCTCCCAGCTGACATGGAGGACTTCATCAAAGCCGAGAAGAAGTGGGAAGAGGAGAATAACTTCTGAGAAGAAATCAAGTTCCGAGGTCGAAGCGTAGGTCCTATCGGACGGGCTCTGAGTGCCTCAAGCAGTATTTTGCGTGTCCACCTTTTTCGACGAGAAGCTCTGAACGCCTCCAGGCATATGCTCGAGCATCGTTCATGGGTTACGTGGGCAAAAATGGCGTCTACCGGCGTATTGAGAGTGTTTTCGAGCGGTTCGTCATAGCTTTTCTAAATCTGCAATAGGTGCACACAAATTCAAACATCAGCGTCAACCTTCATCACACGACATGTCCTGTTAATTAAAGTGAAGTCCATCGCGCTAGTTCATCTCTGTGGATCACAATACCCCGGTCTTGAACACATCCAAATGGCGCTCGAATGTTGTGCATTCATCCACACCCGGCGGCACGACTCGGGTGGCTGTTTTCCAAGCGCGTAGTAGGGCGAGTGCCTGGTCGAATGTTCTTCGACCGCGTCCATTCAACAAGCAAATTTCGTTTCAGTGGAGCCAATACCATCACGACTAAAATTGCTCGGACTAAGACTCAAGGTTCATGGCCGGCGTCGCACCGACCAAGAGGCCGACTCCACCAACAACAATGCAAAGACCGTCGCTCTCCCAGCGGCTGATCCTCGCCATATCGATAAAGGGTGAGCATTAAAACAGCGAGACAGGGCGCCCAGCCGGCTTGTATTCAAGAGCGATGACGTTGCCAGCGGCAAAGTTGTGAAACGGAAGAAGCGTTCGGTGATTACCGTCCGGATGCGGAAGGCATGCGCCTGAGGACAAGGGAATGTCGCACGCAGACATCCGCATCAACCGAGAGCACAGCTGTGATCGTGGGCGCCGTCACGTTGCACAGATTCCGTCATCCAGGGAGGTTTGATCGTGTGCAGCCTTCCGTTGTGTACCCCAGCCTGCCGTAAGTTGGGCGTCTTGTGTGTCACCGTCGAGTGAGGAGCAGGCTCAGCCCCTGAATTTCCCCAGGTTATTGAATGGCGGCCATCTAGGCTCATCCTGGCTAGGACAGCGACACGGCGGCCGTTGGCGCATCTCTAGATGCGCCGGGATGCTTGACTATGCTTGAGGAAGCCTGAACGCTGACTGGTTCTAGGCCAGCACACACCTCTTCACTCACGATCGACGAGGGGTGCGCAAAAGGGGCCTTCCAGGGGAATCCGCCGCTGAGCTAGACACCGATTGGTGCATGACAATGACTTTCATTAAGCTTCAGGCTAGACTATACCCCATCAGGTAACTAATTTTGCATTCCAGCCGTTGCTCTGGCGTCGTCCAGGCCGAAAGCCCTCTTTGTAAAAGTCAGCTGCGCCCAGCGCTACAGTGGTTCTTAATCCCCAGGACATCGCTCACCTTTCGTCTTTCCTTCATCTACCGATCGCTCCTCTCGCTGTACACTGTACTTACACTCGTTCTCTAATCCAACTACATACACGTACAACACTTAATACCCACCTAATCAACAACCCACCACCAAACATCAAAATGCGTTTCTTCCAGATGATCGCTTCCAGCGCTGCTCTCATCGCAGCTGCTCTCGCCGTCGAGATCAACCAGTACCCTACTGGTGGTGTTAAGGCCGGCCAGACCTACGAGGTCACCTACTCCCCTGCGGACAACACCCCTACCACCTTCATCCTCCGCAAGGGTCTCTCCACCAACCTCGACACCCTGGCTACCTTGACCAGTATGTTTTCTCAAGACAATTGGCTATACAAGCATATACTAACATAACACAGCCACTGCTACCGGTGGCAAGTTCTCCTGGACTGTCGACAAGAGCCTCGCCGATGGCTCTGACTACGCTCTTGAGATCCGCCAGCAGGGCCAGTCTCCCAACTACTCCGGCCAATTCGGTCTGACCGGTGGCTCCGCCGCCGTCAGCTCCTCTGCTGTCGCCTCTGCCTCGGCCACTCCCTCCAGCTACTCTGCCTCGTCTGTCGCCTCCGTCATCTCCTCCAAGGCCTCGTCCGCCTCCGCCGCCGCCTCCATCTCCAGCCTGATCTCCAGCGCTGTCTCCTCTGCTCAGGCCTCCGCTACCGTCTCCCCCAGCGCCAGCCACAACGGCACCGTCTCCTCCGCCACTCTCTCCACCCGCACCGGTTCCTCGGCCCGCCCCACTGGCTCTGCTACCGGCTCTGCCTCCATCCCCGAGAGCACCGGCGCTGCCAGCTCTCTCTCCTCCGCCCCTGTTGCGCTCCTCCTCGGTGCCGCTGGTGCGTTCGCTTTCCTCAACTAAGCGAATTTCCCTCTCAAAAAACATCTTCATGTAATTGCATTGGATAATTTTAAGAGCTTTTTGTTTATTTGTCGATATCCTTCTAATGAGTCACGAGCGCTGCGGCGTTCGCTTGGTGTGGGAAGTGCTGTGCAGCGCTTTAGTCTAGTGCAGATGGGGCCTTGTACAGTGGGCGGTAGACCAATGCAATGACACTATGAAACCATTATACCCATTCAAACCTCGATCTTGTGCAGCGTGCTGGCCTCATGTGCAATCGAACCGGTGACCGCCTGACGATCGTGCACTACGTTCACTACGTTGTGTACATGTATGTACATGGGTGCATCTTGAAACCGCATGGTAGCACAGAGATCGTCGTGACAAGCAAGCAAGAGGCAGGTGTCACCGCATCCATGGTCCGTCTTTCGTCATACCGTAGCACGAACATGTCATCGTGGGAGATCGTCTCGTGTGGTGGTTGCTCGTTCATCTCTCCCTCCCCAGACGACACCCGTCAGATCACGTATTGTAGTAACGCAGGGAGATCAAACAGCACCACATTGTGTGTGTGTGTGTGTGTGTATGTGTGTCGACGTGGGCGTAGTGTGCCACTCTCCCGCAGACCAGCATCCGGGACCGAGTGCAAAACGTCGTATCGCAACGCTCATCCGCCGCGGACCCATGGTTCAGCAGTCGTGGTTGTGCAGGAACTACCTACCCCACAGCGGCCGCTTCTGCACCCCGGCCCTGGCGCTGCCTTGTAATCGCCACTGCACATCATCTGACCATCACAGCACACAATATCCATGCAAACAACCCCCCATCCCCGCCGCCGCATGCGGAACTCCGCTGCACAATTTTTGCACCGCAACAGCGGCCTTCCGCTCACCGGCCCCAGCTAACAAAGCGAAGCAAGTCGCCGCGGCCGCGACCGCCGCCGGGGCTGGAGCGACACGCGTCAACGCAGCGTCAAGCGGAGAGCAGCTTTCGAGGTTGCCGCAAGTGCAGGGCGCTAGCGCAGGACCAGCCGCCGGTTCCACTGGTTCGCATCCAAGCAGCGAGGCTGTGTTGGGGTGAATAGTGGTGGTGGCAAGCGGTAGGTACGGTAGGACTCCGCAAGTGTACTTACTGTATGTTGCAAGTCACAGGACGGATCCGATCGGAAGCGCCGCGCAAGGAACACGGAGTTTCGATCCAGCGCCCTGTGCAAGCGCTGCGCATGGTGGCCTTTGCAGCCCTTGGTCGTCTCCATCTTCACACGGCCTGGCTGCGCGGGCGCGCCGGGGGCTGGAGATGGTAGTTCTTCAGCGCAGTGCGTCTGGCGACCACCCACCGGCGGCTGCTGCTGCATCAGCATAGCCACCGGTGAGCTGGTTAGGGAGCTGCCACTGGCGAGCTCGTATACGTGCGCTTACAATTGAGCTAGCCTTGGAGCCTCCTCTTGGTGGCACTCTCTGACACCAGTCATAGCAAGTGACTACCGTAGTAGGCGAGTCTTACCATGACCGGCGTGCGCGGTTTGAGCTGACCGGAACGTCGTCGCGAGGATTTTTTTTTACGTGTTGAGCGCCGCTTCTGTCGATATTGGGGCTTTCTGCGGAGGTGTATTCGCACACCCCAAGGCGTCGGCTTGCGTGGCCGTGGCGTCTAGGCTTCTGCGTAGGTAGATATCGTGGAGGCGACTGAAGGCTGGGTGCTGGCTAGGTACGGCTGCTTGCCGCTTTACTTTCACGTCGCCGCGACGCTGTTCGCGCTAGCTTACGTACTCTTCAGGGCCCGAAGTATCATTTCGTGCTTGAGTAGAAGGGGGATGCATCGTTGGAAGGGAGGCATGTGGCGAGGTATGCTGTGAGAGTGGTGCTAAGGACTACTCAGTGTGTCCGGATCCAATTGCCGAACATCAAATTCCAATTCAGTATGCAGTCTTGTCAAGGTGAGGAATGTGAGTTGTAAAGAAATGAAGATCTTTTTGGCGCTGATGCTACGATTGTTGCGTCGAGTCTTTGCATGCCAACGATTTGCAGAAGATGGATTCGAGAGAACCGAGATGATATTGGTAGGTGGCTGAGGTAGCTATTCTTACTGATGTGATTTCGTATACCTGCCTCAGTTTCCAAGGAAGACATCGTGTGAGAATATCGTGAACTGTAGAAGGAGCCACCTCGTTGTTCATCTCACTGCTTCGGAACTTGTAACCGTATACCTTTCGAAACGTGTCAATTACACATGCCACTGCAGTTCTCCCTCGGCCCCAGCATCGACTTGATATACGGTCTGCAAGAGGTTGACGACCCGCGGACATATGCCTTGTAATTTCAGGATCGGTCTTTTACCGCTTCCAAGAGGACTTCAGTTCTGATTGGCGTGATGTGTAAAACGCAAAGTTCTTTATGATGGCTACGCTGCTCATTGGGTCTGTCAAGTATCTTGTTTTCCATCATTAAAACCTCCAAAGGTGTCGAGTGTCTCGTCGGAGCTGGCAAGGCGCAGTCTGCTCTACACAAACAACACGCCGGCAGCCCCTGCCAAAACGCCAGCGACACCCAGTACCTTCTGCTGGGCACCGACGCCCGCCGGCGCCGCAGCACCCGAGGGAATACTCGCAGCACTGGAGCTCGCCCCCGAACTCGCCGCGCTTGCAGTTGCACTCCTCGAACGCTCAGCACTCGCGCTCGCACTCGCACTAGCCCCGGAACTCGGAGTCACGGTAACAACACTCGTCCCCGATCCCCGGCTGACCGTACTCAGCTCCGTGGGGATACTGGCGCTGAAGGAGTCCGTGATGGAGACTGCAGGTGGCAGTGCGGAAGAGGAAGGTGTGTTGGTACCAACGATGTTAGTCAGTGCCTGCTGGGAGCTGCTGAGCAGCGACTCGGTGGAAACATCGACGTTGAAGGGTTGTGTCTGGGCCCACGTCGAGGCTGAGGATTGTGCGCTGGTGAGGCCCAGGACCGAGAACAGCGCCGAGTTTCTGATTGTTGCGAGGCGCATCTTGGGGAATCTTGATGAGAGTGAGAGTCCGGATGGGCTAGGTGGGTAGGTTTTCTTCTTCCTTCGTTGAGAGTGGTTTGTTGGTTGGGATTTCCCGCGCGTGAGTCTGGGTCGTAAGACGGGATTTGTGGTTGTGGGTTGGAGGATTTGGATCGTGGGGAGAAGGCAGCTTGCCATGGTTCGCAGCCTTACTTATGGAGTTGATGCTTAGCGGCTTATCGATACGAAAATGGTCTTTACGTCGTCAGCTCTTTGTTGTCAGACGCGACGTGATTGGTGAATGGCGACGGTAATTCGTGTTCGTTCGTAATACCGCGTATGTGGTAATCGTCTTCTTCAATCAGAAAGCTGGAGGCTGCAAAGAGTGCGTGTGCAGCGAGTCTTTAGCATGCCTGTAACCATCTGCCGACCCGCACAATGTCCGACACTATAGCGATAGTCGTGTGCGCTTGTCGTGCAGCTTGCACTGGTAAATCGCGATCCACTTGGTGGGTGAGGTCCAAGACGCACGTAGGTGATCGCTGGTTGGTGAAGACGCTCGGCTCTCCAACCCTTCCGCGTTGATGTCCGATGAACCGGGCTAGTTGGAGCCGTGGTGTATGTCAACTGTCAGATTGTACGACGATCCTGCATTTGAGGAATTTGATCAGATCAGTTCTCTTGACGAGACTCACTTTGAATTCACAATGGGTATGATGCTCTGTAGATCGAAGACGGAACGCAAACGGTTCTACCTGCCGTTGACACCCTCACCATGACCCTCCAACCGGTTGACCAGCTTCTTGACGCCGCTCCACTCCTCATTTCGTGTCTCTACACCACCCAGATCTTGGCCGACCTCAAATACAGTCACGACACCATCCATTCCACCAACAGCAACGCGTCGTCCTTCATTCCTCTCCCAAGCCACCTTATTGAGACTGCGGTTCATGTAGCCCATACCTGTTGGCATATTTGCAAAGGCGCCGCGCTTGTTCTCACTCGGCTTGATAGATTGCACAGGAACTTCGGTATCGACATTGATGTCCCAGACTTCGAGACTGCCGGCGCCGTCAACGAGCGCGAAGACGGACGGCTTGACCGGGGACCAGCGGGCGTCGTAGACGAGATCCTCGCGGGCTATATCGAGGATAGGCTTGATTTCTTGTGACACACCAGCGAAAGCCGCGTTTCCGGAGCCCATGGCTGCTGGTGCGCGCGCCTTCCATAGCTTGACGCTCCAGTCCACGCTGGATGAGAGGACGAGATCGCCAAGATCGATCTGACCTCGCGTGGGGTGGAAGTCCAGGCTCATGACTGGTGCTGCATGGCCAGTGTATCTGAAACGGCCCTCCACACCTGCTTTTGCGCCAGCACGATCATAGCGATGGCACGTGTAAATAGAACCCTCTTCTGTACCGGCGAGGAAGTACGTTGGGTCTGATTGTGGGAAGGCAACGCAGGTGACCGCCATATCGTCGGTCTTTGCTGGTGGGGGTGAGCTGAGCTCAAGGAAGTCTTGGGGTTGCATGAGCATGTCCACAGTCCAGCTGCAGACAACACCGTCTGTTGAGCAGGAGATGATGTTGTTCGCGTTTTGTGTTCCAACAACGTCAACCGAGTAAACGGGATGCGTGTGGCCAGAACCAGTCAGAGGTGTTTTCTGTACGGGCGTGGACTTTGCGCGAGTATCCCAGAGCAGGACTTGACCTGAGTAGGCACCGCCAATGATGAGGTTAGGGTGGAAAGGCGAAAATTTAGCAGTAAGAATGTCGGACTGGGCGTGGAAAATGTACTCTGGTCGATCGTGCATGTGCATATTCCAGACCTGGACCAGACCGTCTGGGTCGTGTGGAGCAGAAGGGTTCTTGGTGTAGGATGCTAGGACAAGCTCTGGGAACTGCATACAACGTCAGCCATTCGTTCAAGCTACAAACGACAGGAGAAGCGCATTACCTTAGTAGAGAAGCCCAAGTCTGAGATCATCCTCTTCTTGCTCCATCTCTCGTCCCAGAACTGTGCAACTTCTTTGATGCGCCTGCCTTTCTTGCCTGCACCTGTGCCAAAGTTCTCGTCCTCGTCACCAATGTTCATGCCATCAAGCGCATAGTCGGCCAGAATGTCGTACCCGAGCTGCTGATCCAACGCTCTCTCTAGCACCTTTGTGCTCCTCTCAACGAAGCCCATGAAGTCCTCTGAGCTCTCGACCGCAGTCAGCTCCTCGGTCGTGAGCGCCTTGAAAGGATAGTTTGCGTCTGAGCCCACTGCAGCGCCATCTTGCGGGGCCTGCTGAGCAGCCTTGATCTCTTCCTCAATCTCCTTACGCAGTTGGTTGCGGATCTCCTCATCCCTCTCTTTCTGTCTTCTACTCTGCCTCTTGCTTCTCGGTGAACGTGTGGGGCTGTCGTCGCGTTCGGTGTCGCTTCCGTCTACACCTCGCGACCTTTGTGGGCTCCATTCTATGTCGGCTTGCACGCCCTTGCTATACGTAATGACTTCTTTCTGCGTGTTGGTCTCGGCCGTGACCTGCCCGTCACCGGCTGACTCGTAGACAGTAGCGAGCGGGCCGATGGATATCGTCTGGGTCTCTCCGTCTACCATGCGCAATTGTGCTGGCGACGCTGGTTCATTGTCGCTGCTGAGCTGGCCTGCGCTGACTACGGAGGTCGGGCGTGTAGCACGCACGGCTGGCGAGCCCGGTTGTGTCGATCCAGGGCGGCGGTCACCGAGGATGTTGTTGATAAGATTGTCGACGTCGGCCCTGCGGTCAAGGTCCTGACTCCGTCGTGGTGTTGGTGACAGCACCTACACAGGCTGTCAGTGTTGTGCAGAGGTAAACAATGGGACCAACGCACCTCCCCCAGGGGGCTTGCTGTGGTCGACTGCCTGCTAGAGCCCGCCTGTTCTCTACGCAGCTCGCGCTGCCTCTTGAGCTCGGCGAGCTTGGCCTTCTTCGCCTCGATCTCCTGGCGGCGCTGGGCGAACGAGGAATCCATGGTGGTGTGGAGTGTGGGGGTGTTCGATGAGCTCTGGGCTCGCTGTGTGGAAGCAGTCTTGCGGACGGTGGCTGCGCTTTATCTCAGAGCACGGTTGCTGCACCCCTCCCCAGACATTGCCCCTCAGAAAAACAAGAGTGCCAGAGTCGCGTCTGTGTGCTATCGTCGTGCCTGTCCCCCAGGTCGCGCCTGCGCCTTAGTAAGTTGGTGGGCCCGTGCGCAGGTCGGGATGAACCGCAGGAATCTTGCGAAGAGCGAGCAGCTCCTCCGCCCAACCTCTTCTATCCGCCTCGACGCCGCCGTCACAGCCCTCCGGACCTCGCACAGCGGAGCATCACCTTTCGCAGTCCCGGAATACCCGCCATTGGACGCCGCCGATCCGCACAGTCGCAGCCGCACCAACTCGCACGACAGCTCAACATGTCTACCTCCGTCGGTGTCAACGTACGCTCTCCCCATCGATTGGCGCTCATCCGCCCTCCGCCGCCATGCACACAGCTGCGCAGAGCTCCCCGACCGCTGCACGATTGCTAACGGCGATGATACAGGTCCTCCGCTGGTCCGCCCTGGCGACCGGTCTCTTCTACGGCGCCTACACCCAGCTGTCGATATCTGCGCGCGAGCGGGCGCAGGCCGAGCAGAAGGCGTACAACCACAAGGAGTCGTTGATCAGGCAAGCCAAGGCCGAGTGGGCGAAACAGCACCCCCAGGAGCAGCCCAAGGCATCTGGCGGTACGTCTTGACCAGCTCCTGCAATACACGGCGATAACACCAGTGCTAATGCGTTGATGCAGCCAAGGCCGACGACCTGAACACCGTCCTCGGCATCACAGACGAGAAATAAGTGCGTGAGGAATAGAGCGTCGGACGTCCTTTCTTCCCTTTTAGCATGGACATGGACAAGAACTTAATGCCCGCCTGACGAAAGCCTAGGGGCGGGATGCGGAAAAGCAGTCGTTAGTCGATAGGCTGGTGCGAGATGTCAACCTCTTGTATTGTCTACCATCTGTACAATATAGACGGCGGTTGGTCGCGTTTTCAATACACATGCTTATTTTCACATCATCACTGCGTGTCTGAGCTACTCGTACTACTTGTACTGATAGATCATGTGAAGTGGCGTCATTTGAAGTTGCGTGCTAGATTCTATGTACTGACATGGTCCGCCGCGCCAATAGCGAACTAGACTCGAGAGCTGAGTCCTCTAAACGCCCTGTCACCCTAGCCAACCACCCATCATACATAGTGGCAGTTGCCAGTGATCCGACAGCAGAGTAGAAATACGCATACAACAGGCCGCCTCCGTCCCACTTGCCCACGCGAGCGCAGTCCAGTTACGCCAATCAAAAGAGCATTTTACATCCTACAGGGAATATCCTTACAAGCCTACATCTTACAAAACCTCGCCGACGATCTTGGCTGCCTCCTTGTACGTCTTGAGCAGCTTCTCGCACTTCTCGCGCTCCGCCTTGATGGTGTCGTCTTCGTAGAGCAGCTCCTGGAATAGGTCTTCCCGGTAGAGGGAGCTGACGAGGCGGTTTTGTACACCGTCCTTGGAGTGGTTGACCAATAGGTGCATGATTGCCTTGGGCACTTGATCCGCGATGGTCTCACGCACAATGTTGAAGTATGAAGAGATGAGACGTCGAATGAGCTCTGTCTCGAGCGCTTCACGTTCCGTGAGCGCAGGAGCAGACTCGGGATCCGAAGGCTGTTCACGTTAGTCGCATGCATGCTGTCAGTAGGGGTTGGACTTACAAAGCCGCCTTGAACTTCTTGAATCGGGCTGCTTGGCTCCTCGTCATCGTCCATGTTGAACGAAGGGATCATAGGGGAAGGTGCCTTGGGGTCGCCTCTCCTGATGCTTTGAGCAAAGCTGGGCTCGGCGTGCTGGCTGACGTGGCGACTGCCAGGTCGGTTGTCTAGTGTCAACGATGGGTTGTGTGCTGCTCCGCTCTCCTTGCCGAAGAAGTAGTTGAGGAAGCCGTCTCGGCCATTACCGCCTGCCGCCATCGGTGGAGGCGATCGGTTGCGGTTGTTAAGCTGACCTGAAATGCTATTGTGAGAGCCATTCAACAAGCGCCCAACTGCCGGCGACATACTGCGGCTTGTTTGTGACTGGTGTTTCCTGAGAGGCAGCGCCTTGTCGGCAACCTTGTGCGACTCCTCTCCGTCTTCTGGGGTTTCACCACCATTTGCACCATTCAGTTCCTTGAGCCTCTTCTGCTCGCGCTTCTTGCGTTCCGCGTCTTGGATAGCCTTCTTCTCTCTTGCCTCCTTATCAGCGATGACGGAAGACATGGCCGCTGCTGCGCCAAGGAAGTTAGGGTGATTTGTGTTGATGTATGCTCGCTGAATGTCGATGAGCGATGCAACATAGTTGGAGCACGGTCCGAGCTGTTCCCTCAGCAGGTCTGAGACCACCTCGATGAGCTTGCCTTGTAACCTGGGGTACCTGGTCAACTCAGTCGAACCGCAGGTATGGCAGATCTTGATGAGCTCCTCGTAGACAAGCTCAACGCAACGTTGGCTAGGAATCTCGAGGAGCTTGATTTGCGGCTTCACAAGAAGGTCAAACGCCAATTCAGGAACGAAAAGACTCGGTCGAGGGCCGGTAGAGTTGCGAATTGCAGTGCGGATATCAAGGACAGACAAGTTCTGTGTGGGGTCGACTTGCTCCAAAGAATTGCCGAAGACCGAGTTGAAGATGTAGTAGATTCTTGCACCACCGCACAGCTCCTTGGTGGAAATCTCAGTCGAGGTACCGTCGATGGAAGAGATGAAGGACGAAGCGAAACGGGTCATAAGCTGCAGGATAAGGGAACCTCGGTGTTCCTTCCCTGTGAAGGCTACATCACCGTAGCTTGCGAGTTCTTGTTGAGTTTGTCCCATGAGCGTGTTCAGACGCGCCTTGATGTCAGGCAGCCTATCGCGGATGTGGGCCATGAGGGTCTGGTTCAGACTCTTTGCGAGAAACTGTGTACCGCATCGGTTGGCCATGTTCCTGTACGCCGGGTGATGCTTGAAGAAATCACGCTCAGCCTGCAGAGCATCCGAGAGAGGCCTGCCACTCTGGATATCTGCTTGCGAACGATTGACAATTCCAATGAAGCCCAGTTTCAACGGGTACACACGTCCAGACAGAATATCCATGGCATTTGTTCCGTGGTCCATGAGATCCAACTTGGTAAGGACACCGATTGTCCTCTTACCCATGGGATCGACATGACGGGCCAACTTCAACGCTTCCGAGTTGACGAGATCGACGTTCGCAGGAGAAACAGCGAGGATGACACTGTTTGGCTTGGCAATGTACTCGGTGATGAGAGTGCGGGTCTGCTTCTCAATATCTGTCGGCTGATCGCCAATAGGCACCTAATCCCGTCAGCCATTGCCTTCTGAAGTTGGACTTCACGACAAACCTTGGTCAAACCTGGCAAATCGACAAGTGTCAAACTGAGAACGTGCGGAGAGTAGACTTTCAGGTTGATCGGCTGCCTGTTGATGCCCTTGTTGTTTCCTGCTATCCTTGCGGTCTCGGCTTCAATCTCGCGCCTAATCTCAGCAAAATCATAAAACCTCTTCCCAGGCATGTGCAAAAACTCTCCCCACTCTTGTTGCCCCGCTACGCTTGCCGGTGTGTGCGGTACGTGAACTTCGTCGCTTTCGTCGGCATCTTCGCGTTCGCTGGGTAGGTTGATAAGCTGGAGAATGAGCGGTCGCCGCGTTACGATGCCGCTGCCTCGAGGGAGAAAGTCCCTGCCAACGATGTTCTCGAGGACGGATGATTTTCCAGAAGATTGCGAGCCTACAACAACCTGGAAGAGTCAGTATTGAGAAATTTAGAAGCCCGTAGCGCATGGCAGCAGAGCTTTCTGCAGTGCTGGTTGTTGCCTTTGCCGCACAGTGCCTCGGCGGAAAGACGACGTACAATCTGAGGCAAGTCCAGGGAATCATTTCCAATCGTGTTGAACACGAGATCCTGGAGTCGGTTCACGGTGTTGAGGAGCTCTTCACCCAAGGCCGCCATGGTGGAGATGAATATGTGCGGTCTTTGGAGTTCCCAGTAGCTCTGCCTCTGCAGGTAAACAACAACGGCCTCGGTGGCTTCGAGATAGGTGTTGGCGATGCGCAGGGACGAAGCGTTCGAGCCGAGGATGCAGAGTTGGCGCGCAAAAGCGGTACCTGGCTGGATGCCTACTGGATAGTCGCGACTGGAGGGCACTGAAAAGGAACGTCGTCATGGGAGCCAGACCTTGGAACCCGCACTTCTCGCGGTCACGTGACATTTCTCCACATTAAACTTCTTATGCATAAAGGAGAGATGATTCTTGAATGGACTCATTAAAGCTCGTCCGCACGCACATTGGATTCATGACTTGCGACTGGCATCTATACGAGCATACATAAGCCTGCCGTGCTGCACACGACACGTCGCGCGGAGCGCCTGCCTTTTCGCCTAACGAACCAGGACGGTTAACGAGAATGCACATGTGACAGGGTACGTCACGTTCGCTCAGCCATTCCTTAGCATGGCCTTCGTCGGACCGGCAGCTCTCATGGTACCGCAAGCATGCTCTTGTCGGGTAGTATCGGTGAATAGTTAGTTGCTGACTCCAATGTGCAAGTCAACCGCTTATCTCCCCACTATCAGCCTCAACCTTATCTCGATTCAGCGCTCGGTCAACAACGGTCAAGGGAAATTGGCTGTGATACCCCAGATTCCGGTCTCCGCAATGTTGCCGTTGCCCATTATCTACATTTTTCGGTGACTGTGGCCCAATTGCAATTGACTATCCTTGCTTGAAACGGTAAGTGAAGCAGGAGCTATCATAGTGACCAAACTAGACGGCTGTGAAAGGGAACCTTTCAGAATAACATCAGGGTCCCATGATCAACATCGATCAGCATCCAAATTCCGAAGCCTTATCTTGACCTTGTTATCAGTGGAAGTGAACACAGCCAACAAAGGCGTATGTCTGTGCACCTTAGGGTCTGGGGAGGAAAGTACAAAGGTGGGCATGTACTTAGCTGCCTTGACCTGCCCATGTGCTCTTGCAATCTCCCCAATTCCACACAAACAAAACTTATCCTTCTTTGTCCACTTCAGCCCCCTTCGCACAGAGCCAAATTGTCCGCGATTCTTCCACACCTGTGCCCATGGCCTCAAAGACCTTCAGTGAGCTACAAGAAGAGGAGTACACGTCGACAACTGTTGGCACAATCACATGCACGGCACCCATACCATTCGGCGGCGAAGAGCAATGGCTTTATTTTCCCGATGATGGCAAATTCGATCTATCCAGAGGATCACAGAGAAGGATGGTCGTTGAATGCGACATAGAACGCCACAACCACAGCGGATTCATGTTCGATCCCGACAGCGCCATTCTGATTGTTGTCGACATGCAGAACTATTTCGTTCACCCTCAGTATCGAGACCACGCCGCCGGGTTGAAGGCTGTTGAGCCTACTCTCAGAGTCATTGAGCGGTGCAGGAAGGAGGGCATTCAGATTGCCTGGCTGAACTGGGGACTCACTGAGAATGACCTGAAGACTATGGCCCCAGCTATCCAGCGGGGCTTCCACAAGACCTTGGGATGGCACGTTGGACTGGGTGCTCAGCTTCCAGGCAACCAGGGTCGCTGCCTATTCAAGCGAACTTGGAACGCGGAGCTCTACGATCCTTTTAAGAAGGTTGCTCAGCCTGGTGATCTCTTCTTCGACAAGACACGCATGAGCGGATTGTGGTCTACTTCCGAGCCTCTCCACGAATATCTCCGAGCTGTCGACAAGAAGACGCTGATCTTCACCGGTGTGAATACCGATCAGTGCGTTTTCGGGACAGTGTCTGATGCTTATTCGTATGGGTGGGATTGTGTTCTACTGGACGACTGCACAGGTACCATGACCGGATTGGGCGCTCAGGCTGTCGCTGAGTACAATATTGCGCAGAACATGGGCTTTGTGACTGGCAGCAAGGAGTTTTGTGAGGCAGCTACTGCTTGACTATCTGATTGTTTTTCCAGCATTTTGCGTTTCTTCGGCGGTCGCCTGTCTATACATCATGATCAGTGCATGCGAGCACCTGCGAATACCCTTTTACATAGCATAAATCAAAATAAATTATTGCATCCTATTGCAGAATGTTGAGGTTGGCTGTGGCCAATCAGTCGAGAGTGCCCTTTTGATCGAGGATCTGCAGGTGTGACTTCACATGACGACAATGCGCAGCAACTTCGAATTCGGTACAACCTCACACGACAGCCTTCGACTCTACAACCTCCGTAGCATTGGAGTCAATCGACCTCAATTTAATTCACTCGATACGTATTCCCTTAGGCCAAAATGCGTCTCCAATCATTGATCAGTTTCGCAAGTCTCCTAAAGTTCCATGGAGCTGTGCTTGCTCTACCTGCCGACCAACAGCCGCTCCATCTAAAGGGTTCTCCGGATGTCCAAACCGTACAAGCTGTGTATGTTTCTAGTCTAGGTCTCTTTCCTTCATACTAATCAAATGCAGGCTCAGGGACGCTGAGATCATTCCTACCGGTAAGACTTCCAGGAACGCAAAGGCAGAAGCAGTCGACTCACGTCAGTAGTCATCGACGACTTCCTCCCTAGTCTAACACTCTCCGTGTCTTGGAAGAAGGACGAGGCACAGCTCGGCAATACTGTCAAACCCAAGCATCTCCAAAGCGCCCCGTCAATCGCTTTGCACGAAGACACAAATCCTGGCAGTGCCACAGACTCACACCCGACCTACGTTGTTACTCTTACAGACCCCGACGCGCCTTCTCGCGATAATCCCAAATGGAGCGAAATGTGCCATTGGATCGCTACTAATGTCTCCGTAATTCCGAGAACTTTCTCCATTCTTCCACTTCCGGAGCATGACCTAGTCAAATACAGTTTCGAAGAGCACAGCAGTCCCAATGATGTTATCGAGTACAAACCTCCTGGTCCTCCGCCAAAGACTGGCAAGCACCGCTATGTGTTCCTTGTCTTTGCGCCAAATAACGGAACAACGGAGGCTCTGCACCTCTCCGTGCCGAAGGATCGTCAGCATTGGGGTACTGGCGAAGAAGGCGGAGGCGTAAGGAACTGGGCAGAGACAAACGAGCTAGTTCCTGTGGCTGCTAACTTCGTATATGCGAAGAACAAGAAACAATAAACGCTGTCAGAGCTCGTCTGCTAGAATACACCATCCGAGCAACTCGGTGGATTATGGACCACATCGCTTTCTCTTAATCTGTTTGATGTCTCTAGCAAGTTTGGGAACCTCGATAGCTCTCATGGATCATTGTCTAACGTATTCAAGACTTGGGTACCTGCAATCACTGATTCAGAGGCGCTTTCAGTCGGCATTATAAAAGTAAATTCGTCTGTACATTATCATAATAACACAGTCTCTAGCTCAAGGGGGTATCTAGCTCGGACCAAAAACTCAAGGAAATGCATCGTCTCGTGCTAGACCTCATCACCGCATCCTGCTCCATGAGCAGCGCAGCTTAGCCATGCTTAGCATACACCGGCTGCTTGTTGTGCCTCCTCCCAATGCAGAACTCCACAACCCAGCTCACCACCACAACCAACATCAGGCCGGTGGCGGCCCAGGTAAGCGCCAGGAATTTGCCGCCCCGGTTTGCCTCAAGGCCGATCTCACTACCCTTATCGTTGATGATATTGGTAGCCTTGACCATGACAGCTGTGACAAGCGCACTGGCAAGGCCAATAGCCAGGAACGCAAGAACCGAGATGAGAAAGTTGACGCACGCTGACAGCCGGCCAGAGAGCAGGACCGCAACAACAGCAGCAAGCAGCGCGACGAAGATCAGCGCAATGGCAACGCAGTACAGCACAAACATGGCGCCCATCAGCGCATTGAGCGTCTTGATGCCCGTCTCGATGTCGGAGGGCCAGTGGAGATCGTCAAGTGTGACATTAAGCCCTGTGGTCTTGTTGAGCGCCTCTTCGAGGATCGCAGTCGGATCGAACTTGTACATGGCGCGGTTCTTGCTGCACTCTGTGACGTTCTTGTGAATTTCGGACTCGCTGACAGTGGCGTTGGGGGCTTCAGCGGGAGTGTACTGGCCCTCACAGTAGTTGAGCATGTGGGCGGAATAGAAGTCCTCGATGCCCAGCTTCTGAGTGACCTCGCCGATGGCATCGTTGATGGCCGAGGAACCGTAGTTGCGGACGCCGTTCAGTAAATTGGTGAGGGGGTTGCTGGTGTCTGTGGAGCGGGTCTCGTTGACGAGGTTCTCGCCGATCATCGATGTGTTGAGGGAAACGAGGTGGTAGTCCTCCATGAAGCCTGCCTTGTGGCCGGCGAAGAGGCAGAGGAAGGAGAGAATGAGGGCTGCTGTGCAGCATAGTGCTGGGATGAGAGCTGAGGGGCGCATGATGGTTGGGATAATGTAAGGGTTTCTGAAGAGGGCTTGATGTGGTATGCAGTCAGAATGTTTTATAAGGCAAAGACTAGACAAAGAGTTCGACCTCTCAGTGCCTTTCTTCCAAAGCAGTTGTTGAGTTGGAGACAGGCGTCAAAGAACTAACACGACAGCAGCCCGCGCAATCTATATGCTGTCCACGCGGCGGCACACGCATTCCAAGCTTGCTCCACGCTTCCATTCTTGTCGCGACATTCACGTCACCTAAGCCAGGGTTACGAGCAGCACACATACTGTCTGTCGAATCAGTCAACACGAGGCAGGAAACAGGCTCTGCCACCCAGCCTCAGGATCGTCGAGTCTCGACGATTGTATTGGCTGAAACAGTGTTCAAGCGCACACCGACCTTGTTGACGTGTAGGGCGCTTTGACGGGCACTACGTCACTAGCTCGAAAAGGCTTACGCAGGGCTCTCAGCCTGTTGTTGCAGCCGCACAAGGGTCTCGGCCAGGCGAGGTTTGCCGAGCATCGCTAAGCGAAGAGGATTGGCCCGACAAGGGTTTTTGTGACCACAACTTCGCTGAAAAAGGTTGTAGACGCGGAGGATTCGCAGGTTTGCGCGGCTGTGCCACAAACAAAGATGGGGTTGCACAGCCGCTGGGGTACGAATCCAGGTACGCGACCGTTGTGGGACCTGAGATCAAAATAGAAACGTGGAAACTCTATGTTCTTTGTAATCTTCTTCCTCAAATTTTCCGCTGCAAGTCACTATCAGCGAATATTCTCATATTGGGAAACATCAAATAGGTCTCAGAAAAATATTGTTGGACAAGTCACGCACTGCGCGTGCTTGAATCTATTGTTCCTAGCCTTCGTCTAGTCGTAAGGTCTTGTCTATCGTAAGTGACCATGTTGCGTGATCATCGTAAGTGGGGCATCCTGTGCCTCGTTTGCTTTTGAGTGGCGTCATAAAGATAGGTGGTATGAGTAGTGTGAACACTTGGAGTGCGTGTTGCGCCAACCCTACGATGGCGTCTTCTTCGTCTTGCTCGAGGGACCGTTCGAGGGTGATTTCGACTTGGTACCGACTGCGTCTTTGAAAGGCGAGTATGGTGCAGCGACTGAGTGCGGCGGAGCGCGATGTCCATTTGCGAGCTTCGGCGGTTCGCCCGACCCTGGCCACTTCTTCTGTTCGTCGTGCATCTTGTTGAGAGGCTCTCCAACGATGTGGTATTTCGCCCACTCGATTGGCGGACACCGAACCACATTCTGCGGCTGCGGTATAGTCGGGAACTTGGTCGCTGTCTTGGAGTCTACATTTGCAGAGTCCTTGCGCCCGGCCCCAGCAACAGTGTCGCCGTTGCTCTGGGCTGCGTCTGTTAGACCCGCAAGCGTCGGCGTGAGAACATCATGGTGCGCGCGTGCTGCCTGGGAGCGCTGCTCTTGCAGAGAGCGCATGAAGCTTTCCGGGTCTTGGACGGCGGCATGCTTGAGTTCCTCCAAGGCTTTCAGGTCGCGCTTGCTCTTTTCGCGCTGTATCTGCAACAGCGATATGGCGGAGCGCAGAGCTATGGCGTCCGGGTTCTCGCTCTCTGAGATGGGCACCGAGGGCGGCTGCTGTCTGAAGGCTGTAGGCGCAGGTGCAGGCTTGGGCGCAGGCGGAGCAGGTGCATTTCGCGGTGGGGCTTCGTTGTGAGGCCGAGCGTCGGAGCGCTCAACTCCTATGGGTGCGAGTTGCGCATGGGTTGCGGTGGGCGTGATGGGGGACACGGGCGGCCGGTCGGAGGTGGGCGACTCGGAGCGCTTCGAGGTCGACGAAGTGTCGCTCGAGGACGCCGGGCGCAAGTCTGTGTTCACCAGCAGCGCGGGCATGGTGGCGGTGGGGGAAGGTGTGGGCGCGGCCCACGGCAACAGCAACGAGGCTGAAGGGGCACCTGCAAGGCCTGAGGGCGCGGCACGTGGCGGCGATGCGGCACTGCTCAGTTGCACGCTTCGTCCATGTTCCAGAGGGCGCGTGGGTGAGTAACTCGGTCCGTTCGTTGGGAATGGGGTTGTGGAGACGCAGAAAGTCGTTCGATGTGGCTTGCGCGGACTGCCGGAACAACTGCTGCCTGTCTCGCCAATCTCAGCACAGGACCCGCCATCCAGCTCTTACTGCTACAGCACCTTACCAGCGCCGAGTGGCCACTTGGCGTAATGCAAGATAATGATGGCCTTCGAGCTGATTGGAACAGACTTCTAAAAAATTACAGCTTTTAAGACGGCTACGCAGTTAATTAGTTCTCTATCCCTGGTGCTCTCTCTTAGTTGAATCCTTCAAAATTGTCAAGTGGCCACTCGGAGCTGGCAAGGTGCTGTAATTACCGTAGGCGATGGTGACCGATAAGCGCCAGTCTCTGCCGGCGATGGTGCCCCGAAGGTACCACCCTCTACATAGTAAGCGCACTTTTCACACAATCGAGAACGTTGGCCAGCTACGACCTGCTAGTAGAGAAGTGCTCCGCGTCGCGTGCAACGGCATGAACTGAAAGCCACGTTTTGCTGCTCGCCAATCATGCGACTGGCCACGGGCTGCGGCTCGCCTGCGAAATGTGGGCTATTGCAAGGTCGCTCCTGCCAGGACGGCCTGTCCGCGTCGCACGCAAAGCCATATGTTATTTACATGCTGCTGAGTCCCCGTCTTTCAAACACCCACGTATTCTCTCCATATCCAGCTTGGCGATCGACACCACCTCAGCTGCACGCCATGTGTTGTAGCTGCACTGCGCCAATCAGCTGTGACTCTGCCTCGCACCGATCTTCCTGCTAAACCTTGTCCGTCCAGCCTGACTTGCCGATCAAGTCATGGCGCCTGGTACCGACTTAACAGCCCAATCCCCGCGGGCTGGACCTCGCGTGCCAAAGTTGAAATACAGAAATCCACTGCCACCGGATCAAATCTCGCTTTCGTCGCACATTTCCCTTCAGGACACGACACGGCCACCACTGCAGAGACAAATCTCGACCAATAGTTCAGAGATTCCTCCTTCTACACCTTCTCGGCCATCTTTCGAGACCAGTGCAAGCGCAACGTCGTCAAGTGTGGCTTCCATAACTTCCAGCGCATCTAGCTCCAATGAGTCAAAGACATCGAAGAAAAAGAAGAAGAGCAGTTCCGTCTTCGGGTTTCTGTCTCTGAAGGAGCCCTCTCAGGTCGCTCTTGAACAATTTGCCGAACAGCAGCGCAAGCAAGGCAACGGAAAGGGTACAACATCACCTTCAAGCTCTTCAATCAGGACCAGCGCCAGCCTTGCAAGCAAGAAACTACCAGACAATGTTCCCAAAGTCAACTCCAAATGGGATGGCATCCCCGATGCGGTCAAGAAACGGCAGTCTGGTGCACCCACGATTACCAGGACAAGCAAAGATGCGAAACGGTCGTCAGGATCCTCATTCGGATCAAAAGCCTCACATCTCTCTGCCATGCCATGGAACACCTCGGAGTTCTCAGTCATGTCCAATGAGTCCAGAGGCCCGCCCCCTTCGATTGTCTCAGTGCCTGCCGGAATCAACGCCGACATCTACCACAATGGACATTATGTACCCTCGTCGCCGTCTGAGAATTCGCTGTCTGGACCATCTTACTATTCTCCTGAGGCACCAATGGCGTCTGGCGCCTTGCCTGTAGAGGTTCCAAGTGTATCTGGCAGTGCCGAGGCCGATTCGTCGCCCAGACGTCAATATCCAACGACTGACTTGAATACGAGTCCGGATGAACCCGAGAATTTGAGGTCGGCCTCGCCTGCCTCTTCGACAGATTCTGTGGATACAGTCGTTCGGGCTGAAGCTGATGCGATCTTCAAAAAGATGAACGACCGGCCCCAACAGCAGGGCTTCTGGGCCGAAAGCGCAACAGCGATAGGAACGCCTTCCGAATCTGGATCTGAATCAACTGTACCAGAGTCGCACGATTTCTTGTTCGATATACCTTCCACGCCGTCAAGCACATCCTCGCAGAAGAATGACTCTCCTATGGCGTCTCCACCTGTCTCCTATATTGCGCCAGCCGTCAACTGCGCAGAGCCACCTGCACATTATGCCCCATCGAGTGTGCCCGACAAGATACCAGCTGTTTCTCACTACTCTCCATCTCGACCTGTGCAGAACTTTAGTCGGCCCATGGTGCCTGCCACGTCGAAGTTGCCCAGCTTCTTTCAACCCGCACCTCCGCCCCCTGTAGCATCTTCCTCGCTTCGGTCCAGAGCTCTGAGCTCCGGCCTTCCGACCCTGTACGAGAACTCCATCGCTAGTACTGAATCGTTTGACACAATTCGGGACGACAACGATGCGCAATCAATCGCCCCATCTGTTACACCGTCTTCAATAGCGCCATCTGAGCTATCGGAACACTGGCACCAATCCTCCCGCGATCGACTAGGTCTCGGAGGTCAGGTCCGCAGAAGTGACGTACTGCCGTGGACGGCAGTGGAGGATCCTTCAGGTAAGCCCAAAAACAGACATCGTTTGTCATTGTTGGTAAAGGGCGCGTTACGGTCATAAGGTTCCCCTGGAGGTTGAACTTTGACTAACTCCGTGTGCACAATAGCTCGCGACAGCCAGCAACTATCATAGTCCACCATATTTGTATTTTATTCAGCGTTTAGCGCAAGCATATCGTCTCGACCGACATACGCCATCGTCTACTCATAGATACCCCGTTACATTTTCAACATATATCAAAACATTCGCTCTTGTTACAATTACAAATCGCAACAATCGCTGTCCTCTGTTATTGCCGCATCTGGCGTCATCAGAATGCACTGCACGCGCCACATTACGAGTAATGCACAATTGCGGCCACCTATCGGTATTCCCACACCGCCAACATGGCAGTTGTAAATGGAGCAAGGAGGTGCTCAGTAAACCCAGGCCTTATGTACGCTAGACTTCCCGACAATGCAACATATATGCACTGTCCACCCACACTTTGCCAGCTCCGACGAGACACTTGACACTTTTGAAGGATACAATGATAGAAGTGCAAATACTTAGCAAACCTGATCAGCAGCGTAGCTATCATACAGAGCCTTGCACTTTTTTAAATCGTGCCCTTTAGAACTGAAGCCCTCCAATTAAGTCGATTTCCACACGCCTCTCGGTCCACCCCGCAGTCGTGCTTGCACCCAGGGCAATGAAAGCACGGACGAGTAGTGCTTATGCAGGCCGCTGTGTATTCATGCTATTTTCCGGGCTGGATTTCGGACTGACCGCTCCGATAGGCAAACCGATTTGTCCGCTTCACACGCTAACAATTTGGCCTAATTTGCTAAGCCAGGAGGCTGTCATACACTGCTTAGCTCTGCTCTGAGTGGAAATATAAATCTTGTGATTTGTCTTCTTCCACGGATGTGAATAAGAGCCGAGCTGAGCCTGCTGTAGCAAGAATTCAAGGTCCAGACATACAGCACCTTGCAAGCGGCCACTCCACAATTTTGAGGGATTCAACTAGAAGAGCGCATAAGGATTAGAGGACCAATTAATTGCGTAGCCGCCGTAATACCTATAACTATTTGAAACCTGTGACAATCAGCCTTGAAGCCCTTCAGTATCCTGCATTACGACAGAGGCAACGATTTTACTAAACATATCACATTCTTTGGTCGATGTACGGTAATGCATCGTCGCGTCCCCTGTGATCCAGAAATCTATTGCAGTTCTAGTTAGGGTCTTACGCCCTGATCTACGATAAACACGCGTCGGACCGCTGGCCGATGTGTTTGTGCGGGACGTACCGCCGGTGGACACCGAGATGTGAAGGTATCGCGAGGCTTACTTGTGTACCATCGAAAATCCTGCTGCTCCACATGGCGGGAAAATTTTGGTAAAACTCTTGCCAGACGATAAATCTTACTATGGCTAGGCAAATTTGTGGAATCTAAATTGAGTTTGTGTCGTGATTATTGCTCATAAGATCTCTATAGTAGCAACCTAACAACCTATAGAGCAATACACTAGTCTTGCTTAATCTGTGAGCCCGGCGTAAAGGCGCACAGGGCGAAGCAAGAAACACTTGAGATGCAGATGCAGATGCTCTCGTTGATATCTCAGAATGCTTTCATGTATAGCACCTTGTCAGCTCCAAGCATGCACTTGATAGTTTTGAAGGATTCAACTAGAGGAGAGCGAAAGAGTGTTAGGACTAATAGATCGTGTAGCCATCTCAGGGGCCATAAGTTTTTAATATCTGCACCAATCAGCCTTGAAGGCCTGCGATTAAAATGGTGTCTTTGGGATATCTTGCTGATATAGTGCTCCTGAGGCATGATGCCACAACGTCTTCGCAGGTGATCTCTGTTGCGTCTGAGTGTATGAGGGTAGCCGTGTACTTCCTTTCGCATGCCAATTCAACTACGCTTTCCTATGGACACCATCTCTGTCCTCTCGTAAGGAGCTAAGTTTAGCACTCGAGGGAGCTAACTTTGCTGGAGCTGGGACCGCTTCTTCGCTGAAAATGCCAATGGACTGTGCCCACCTCGAAGGTGATAACAATGGGTCTCTAATTGAAAGACGAACAAATTGTCTCTGTGTTCCAGTCAATTACTGTCAGGCCAGTTGATCATTATAGAACTTGTGAAGCGCTACTGGTAGCCAATGACGTAGCACAGCCGAAGTCCCCGAAGCTCGGCCCCCTTACAACCGCAACATCTCACTTCATCCACTCCGATCAGCACTCATGCAACTACTTCTGGCAACGTTGTTGTGTATACTGGAGTACTGGTAATGGTCGGAGTCGGTGGGCGGTCTAAGGCCTGCGAGAACTGTCGGCGGCGACGCATCAAATGCGGTAAGTTCCTTGCTTTGCGCGTTCTTGTAGGTACTGACAAGGTAAAGACCTAGGAAAGCCTTCCTGTCTGCGGTGCCAAAAAGCACGCCTTTCTTGCAGTGGGCCCCGTGATTTATCTATAGTTCCATATTGTGGGCCAAAGAACATTGCCAGATCTCCTACAAACTCCGTAGAAGATGATTCGCACAGTCCGATAGAGAAGGCGCCGGAATTGCATATAACCAGGCCACTAATTGTACTTCACGACGACTTGTATCAGGCCTTTACGCACTCACGCCTTCTCAATGGCATTGAGGCGATCTCAGTAGATCCAGGGATTGATCGCGCAATCACGGGTAAATGCTTCCTGGCACTTTCTACAACATACTTCGGGATTAAGCATCGTGAAAAGGCAGTGACTGCCCAAGGGCTGTCAAGGTATGGCACCGCGCTACAAACAGTGCACGAGGCTCTTGCGAATGAGGATGCATCGAGATCTTTTGACTTATTGGAGGCAGTCATGATCATGCAGGTCATTGAAGTCTGTACACTCACCGAAAAAAAGGTTGCCCATGCTGATGGTCGCAGTTTCTAGTCTCTGAGCGCGAAAATGGCTGGATAAACCATGCCCGTGGACTGGAGCGACTGCTCGAAAAAAGAGGCCCGGAGTTAATGTCATCGCTGCCCTCATTGCTGGTTTTCGAGCGGTGTCGCACTTCTATGATACTTGCTGCTTTAGTGCTGCGCAGAACAACGATTGTGGCAAAATCAGAGTGGAAGTCAATACCTTGGAGTCGTTTTCCTAGCAGGGTCGATTCAAGAAAACTGCTATACGACATATTAGCAGACTGCCCCGAGCTCTTCATTGTACGCGATCGGATCATGGCGGCTCAAGAAAGCCAGGCCGACAAGAGCACGCAGCTTCAGCAAATATTGGACGAAGCTCAGGAAGTCTGTGCCAGACTGCACCACTGGAACGAATCCTGGGGTCATCATACCTACACGGAGGTTCTGCCGCCGACCACTACACCTCTGATTGCTGATACTACTGAGCGCTCAACTCTGGCTTGGACTAGTATCTTCCACTTTGAGACACTTTATGAAGCTAATGTTCTGACGACGTATCGTGCAACTCTGATTCTTATCCTGCGCTTCATTGCCAGTGTTCGAATTGCATTGGGTGCAGTCGACGAGAATCATGTTCATCAGCAAGAGATACTTGACGCCGGCTTGTTCATCTGCCGCAGCGTCGACTATCACCTGAGTCAAATGTGGACTGAACTAGGCGCTTTTAACCTTTTGTTTCCAGTGCGTATGGCCTACGATGCTGTTGGCCGGGAACAAAGCGCTATAGGTCTGTGGCTAGAGAAAATACTTGATGATATCTCAGCAGGACGAAGGGGTCTTTGGAAATCCGCCAAATCTGTGTTGGACATCGGCTGAGACGCCGGAAACTCGACTTTGGTTGAAAGAGCTATCTTGAAATAGATTCTCTAGAGTGTTGAGGTCACACCTCGATGTCCTTTCGACGCTGAAAGCGCCTTATTTTGCTCAAGTGGTTGAATGTTGCTTAGAAATATCCTCCACTATTATGAACTCTAATTTCCTGACTTTCTCCAGATCCTTGCTCTGCCTCTTGTTAGTCTTCTCGAGTCTTTTGCTCTCCTTCTTATTTTTCTTTCTGTCTCCTTTGCCAGAATCTCGAGATGGCTTGTTCTCAACCTGAAAGACCTTCTCTGCTCGATCCTCCTCGATCTGCGCTGCTCTATCGGGATGCTTTCTCAGATCCTTCTTCGCCTCGCGATTGATCTTACGCACACGACGTGCGATTTTCCGTTGCGACTTATCTTCTTCTGAATCGGAATCGGAGCTTGAACTTGAGCTGCTGCTTGAATCTGAGCTGTAGCCATCGTTCTTGCGGGACTTCTCTTCATGCTTCTTTCGTTTTTTCTCGATACCCTTTGCAGCAATTTTGTCCAAGATATTGCGTTCGCCGCTTGGTGGAGGAACGTTGAATGAAAGGTCGGCGACGTACGGCTGCAAAGCGTACATGCAGCGGTCTCGAATACTGACTATCCCATGCTGAAGATTCTTATCACTGCAAGTGTCAGCTGATTCATCATTCAACGAAACGAGATTACTTACGCCAGCACTGTAGTGTCAGTGTTGAGAGCGAGTTTCTCCAATAGTTGTGGGTGCTTGCATAAGGAAACACGTAGCCCGCGAGGCGCAAAATACTCGCGGTTGACCTTCTCCAAAAAGTGGCGAGTTCGCCCGTATGACACAGCGGCTGTCCCAACTCCTGCAGCGATATTCATACTGCTACCTGCGGCCATCGCCCAATGATGCGGACTTGATCGTTAGCTTGATAGGGCAATGTGGCGATGGGATACTTACACAGTACCAACGGCACTCCCTGCTACATTGAGCACTTGGAGCGGCGCAGGAGGGGCCTGCGCTACCGTAAGGTTGTCGATGAAGGCCACGAACTCGCGTTCATCGATGTTATGTTGCCTCAATGCGGGACTATAGGCTCGCATGAAGGGGAGCGGCGTCGCCAGTCGTCCATTTATATCTAGCCTTGGAATTACGACCGGTTTCTGGGAGCGTCAATGTGAATGCCTAGTTCTGTCTGGCCTGTGTTGCCAACCTCTAATCGACGACTGTGAGCTTTTTGAGCAGTCGGTCGGTCCGGAGTCCAAGTGGTGACATGTCCCACAAAATCTGCGTCATGTTGAGGTCTTGTGGCTGTTGCAACCGCATACGCGGGCGGTGCTGTTCGAGGAATATCGCCATATGTTTCTGACATTGTGAGCGCCATTATTTCGTATGTCTGATGGACTCCATTGCTAGAGGAGCTTGGGAACACTTAAGTATGTCTTACAATTATGTGTCGACGAATCATGATGCATCTCAGAACGTCGACTGACTATTCCATAACGAGCCCATTTCTCGAGGCATAGCCTCCTGCAGCACTTGTGTAAGGCTTATCGTCGCTTAAGCATCGACAAGCCCCATGGAACATGTAAAGCTGCCGCCGATCACTGTCCTAAATAGGCTCATTCCTCGAGGTACTAAACCCAATTTCCTCTAGACCCATCCCTGCATGTCGGCCGAGGCGATCACGGAATACCAAATGCGGTAATGATGGTAAGGCAGGTCATTGGATCATCTTCCAAAATATCGCACCTATCCTACAATCTGCCAACGAGCTATCGATGGTCTTGCCGATGGTTCTTACGCCTCAAGCACAGCCCATCATCAGCTGTAGCGCTGCGGGCGGTGCTTCGAGAAATCCTCCCTTTTCGGAATGAAGCCTCAAGATGGATGGCATCTATAGATGTATAAATTTCCATGGCCTGCAACAGAAGACTGGAAGAACTAACATCTCTCCCTCAATACCAAAGCCTCATCTTCCACCATGCTCTTCCGTACACTTTGCCTCACAGCTGCCTCAGCAGTACTCGTCATTAGCGCTCCGCTGTCAGCAGGTGGTCCTCAGCCCGGAGAGACTTCCTACTACAGCACATACCGCGGCAAAGCAGACGCATTCCCTGCCAATGTCACCAAAGCTGCAAGACTCCCCACACTAAACGGACCCCCAGGAGACGACGATCTGCTCTTCCAAAACCTCCTCAGCGCCGAGTGGGCCATCTACTCGTTCTACCAACAAGGCGTGGCTCGCTTCAACACCAGCGCTTTCGAAGAAGCCGGCTTCCCTAACACAACCTACGACCGCATCACCGAGATCCGCGACAACGAAGCCGGGCACCTCGCCATATTCCAGGAATCCATTTCCTCCGCAAGTACCAGGCCCGGCGCCTGCGAATACCAGTATCCCTACACCGATGCCGCGAGCTACCTGGAGCTCGGCACGCTACTTGAGGTCTCATCCATGGCATTCCTGACGGGTCTGGTGCTGCAGGCCAAGCTGGAAGCATCCAAAGCCACCTTGGTAGCAATTGCCGAGACAGAGAGCAGACACAACACATGGAGCCTGATGGAAGTGTGGCGCGCGAATCCATTCGCCGGACCGTCCGACACCATCTTCCCATATGCCAACGAGATCCTGGAGACGACGAATCTGTTCGTCGTCCCCGAGTCTTGCCCGCCTGAGAACCCGCCGTACCCGAGTCCGAGCCAGAAACTCCCTTTGCTCAGCAACGTTGGTAACGCGACGCTGCAGCCCGGCGCGGAGATCAGTCTCGCCTTTCCGGATGGATCCAATCAGCCGAGGTTTGTGGATGGTGGGGACTACTATCTGGTTGCTTTTCATGGTGTCAACAATGCCTCTTCGCCGTTCGATGTCGAGACCGGTACTGCAGTCGTTCCAGCGGATATCGAGCCACATAAGGGCATCATTGTCTTTGTGATTGCAGATTGTCCTGGCGCGCCGACTTTGGAGTCGGTAGTGGCCGGGCCACTGATCGCTCCTCAGTATACATAGTGTAGAGATTGGTAACACCTATTACCTTGTCGTCTCTACAGGTACGTGGCTTATGCTGCGAGGTTGGCGTTTTTCAAAACGAGTTTGGCACTGAGTCAGGATAATCGCTTAAGCTATTATGTTCTAGTAGTATTGCCGATAGGCTTTTTGGTACAATCAACTTATCGAATATTTTTGTCCTCCTTGAGTGCTATGCAAAAGACATGAGGATACAAACAACTTTCTCGAACAAAGTCACGAACCCAGACGCGGCTATTCGAAACTCAGATTTCGATAAGGCATCTTCAACAGAAGCTGCATGGCCAGCTTTTAGTAAAGTGGCATAAGTATTGCCTAAGGATCAGCGACACATTGAAATGTGCTCTGACGGTTTGAGGGTTTGAGGGTTTCTCTTTGAATACAAAGCAGACACGAGGATGACCATACGATACTTTCGGCTGCTTTCCTATCATATAGCATGGTCCTGCCCTTCTAAATCAGAGCGTTTGAAGCGATAGTGATACTGAAGTCGTGATTGCGAAACTCAGGATTGGATTCATGCGTTGCATCATCATACTATCGCATACAACACTGTTCATTTCCATCGACAGGGCCCAAGACGAAGCCACATTCCGCCTCAAACGGCCTGTATGGCATTATACACAATCAAGAGTACAACTCCTCATCATCCCCCGCATCACCAAACCCGCCTGCCGCAATATCAACACTGCTCTTGCTCACGTGGCCGGAAGCCGGTGCTTTCCCTTTGCCCTTTGCGCTGCTTCCACTTCCACCAGAGTCATTTAGATCGACGTTCTCAGTCCTGACTACCAGCTCCTCAGCTTCTTCGATGGGCGCAACCGCCTTGCCCTTGCCCTTGCTGCTGGGAGCAACCGCAGACGTCCCGTTAGTCGCCGGGGGCGCCTCGATCTGCTTCTTCTTCTCATCGCCCTGCTTCCCAGCGCCTTCGAATGTCCGCCGCACTCGATCGTAGTGCCTGAGCTCGTCTGCGCTGACACTGGGCACCAATTCGTTGTGTGCGTCCATGTAATCCTGTTCCGTAACCATGACAGCTGTGTCCTCTTCGGTCGCAAGATGGTCGAAGAAGTACGCGATGGTGATCTTCTGATCATGTGTGTCATTGTACTCTTTGACTTTCTTGTCGACGGCCCGAGCCTGGCGCGTAATTGCCTTGAGCATTGCGTCCGAGCAAAGCGCATACATGTCTGCACCAGTGTACGTGAATGGCAGTCCCTCTGCGACGCGGGCAAGGGAGAGCTCAGGATGCTTTGTGAATCTGTTGTAAGTCAGTATTGGGACGAGTCTAGACGAGCGGAAGACTTACTTTCTACTCAAGGCCTCTAAAATGGTCTGTTGCTTCTCATGTGTGTCCGAAACGCCAAGGTACAGCATCTTATCAAATCTACCAGGGCGAAGGAGGGCTTGGTCGAGTAGATCGGGACGGTTGGTTGCGCCGATAACGAAGACGCCTTCGCCGCCATCGCTCATGCCATCGAGCTCGGCAAGCAGTTGAGACACGATACGGTCCATGACACCGCCACTGTCGCCTTGGTTTCCACGCTTCGGTGCAACGGAATCCAATTCGTCGAAGAATACAACGCAAGGTCGGGCATCACGAGCACGCTGGAATACACGCCGTACGTTTGCTTCCGACTCACCAATGTACATGTTGAGCAATTCAGGGCCCTTGACACTGAAGAAGTTGAGAGAAAACTCTGTTGCAATGGCTTTCGCCAGGAGCGTTTTTCCGGTTCCAGGGGGACCATAGAACAGGATGCCGCTGCGCTTCTTCATGCCCTTGGCGAAGAGTTCAGGACGGGAGAGAGGCAGCTGAATGGTCTCCATGACCGCATCCTTGATGTGAGACATACCACCAACGTCCGACCAGCCGACCTTGGGAATCTTCGGAGCACCGATCGCATCTGCAAAGTTCTTTCTTGCAGCATCGACAGCGCCATCGAGGTCGGCCTTTGTGAGACTGTTACTAAAGGGCCCGCCGGCAAGCTCGATATCTCTCGTCGTCACTACCTCGCCTGAGGACGAGACTTTGTTTGCTGTTGCTGCAAGCTCTTCTATGCGAGTACGCTTTGCGACCAGAGCCCTATCGACCACGTCAACGAGATCACCAGCGACCAATGCAGCCGTCTTGACAGCAATATTGCCGAGGTCGACATCGGGTGACAGTCGAATGCCAGCATCATCGATGATACTGCGTAGGATGCCTTCTCTTTCGCCTTCGTCAGGGGCCGTCATCTCCAATTCGTGGGTGAACAGTCCGCGTATGCCCTCTGGTACTTTGTCGATCTCCGTGGTTGTCGCAATCAATACTCTTGAGTCAGCCAAGATCTCTTTGAGCGCTGTGTTCATCCGGTCGGCCGTGAGAGCATCCACATGCTTGATGAGGAGGGCAGTGTATTCAGGACCGCAAGTCAGACCGCGCTCAGCTCTTGCTTTCAAGAAGCCCTCAGTCTTCACGTCTCCACCACCCGCACCGCCCTCAGTAACAATGTCGAAGGCGTCAATGGTGAACGTATGGAGACCTAGGTCCTCGCATGCTTTATTGGATATGGCAGCCTTGCCAATCCCACGTTGTGTCGATGTGAGAAGGATGGCCACAGGGGGAAGCCCGAGATGAATAGCTCGGGGACTAGTGGCTACGGACATCAACTCTCGTAACCGCCTGCGAAGAGGTGAGATATACGGCTTTGGAAGCTCATCCATCGCCATCATCTTCTGAGAGGCAGAAACTGGGGTCCGCTTAGCGCCGAGGTAGTACTGCCACGCGTTGTCGATGGGTGCAGGTGTTTTACCCTGCTCGCTACCATTCATCTCCATTTTTGTGCTCGCTGCATCGACCGTAGCTGCGCCGCCCCAGACATCTGGCTCTTCAGCGTCTCGAGATGGCGAGGTCTTTGACGACACATTACCAATCTTGAACCATGCGACAACCTTTGGGTTGGAGGTATCGATGGTATTTTCATGGTCCGGACTCTTCTTTGAGTTGGACAATAACTCATCGCTTCCTACGTCGTCTTCCGTCGACGTCTGGAAGACAGCTCTTCCCAAGGACTCGTCGATGGAAACACCAATCAAGTCACCACTCTTCACCACACGCCGCTTCTGCTCAAAATGCTCCTTCAACGCAGCGAACAGACTTGGCTGAAGTAAACGATCTGACGAGAGTGGGGTAGACAATTTGAGAAGGGTGACCTCTTTCGCAGAAGGAGGCGATGACGAGCTGGTCAAGCGAGGCTTCTGTAGAGCTGTCCGTGGCAGACCCGGCACATGTGGCACTACTAAAGGAGTGATGCGTAGATGCGAGGGGCTCCCAAGGTTGGCCAACAGAATGGGAGAGAGGTACGCTGCAAGAGACGTGCCTGCAGGACCTGAGAAGCTCGAGATGCTCATGCGGCGATCGCCAGAGTCGTTTTTGTTAACGGCATATCTCGCGACTTTCTTCGACATATTCTCGGGTAAACCGTATACCTTGACTGGACGCCAGTCCGAGCTCTCCTCGTCTTGAGCACCTCCAAAGGCGCCAAGGCCCCACAAAGGATGGCCCGATGGCTCCTCTGACGCCTCAAGCTTCACCCAATCCCCGGAGAAACACCCGACCTTGACCAGAGTGTTGGTATCCACGAATACACGAGCTTCCTCGTCGTCTTCGGCGCCGGGTTTGGGGTGCACCAACTCATCGGAGATGGTTTGCAGCAGTCCGTGGGCTTTGAACACCTTGCTCTTCGACGACGAAGCTCCTCGCACGGTGCTCGTGGCTGTGAAGCTGGAAAAGACGGACCCAGGAGTCGCTATCCCGTTGGTACGGAAGTTACCTGGGCGCGGCGTAGCGGAGGTGAAAGCAGAGAGAACGCCCGAAGACTGAGGAGGCAACATAGGAGCACTCAGGGATATGATATCGTCAGATTCGTCCGATAGATCGCCTGCATCTGACCCTGAGAAGTCAGAATCCAGATTGTCTGTGGACTCCTCGTCCGGTGGGCTAGCGTTCCGCGAGTCCCCGCGCTCGTCTGCTGTGTAGAATGCATCGTTGGAGGTATCTTCAGCCTCGCTGTCGTCGAAGGCATTCGATACCGGGGCTGGCCTCACAGGTGGCGGCGCGACCATTCTGGAGCTCCGATGCGATTGTAGGACGACGATGCGCGTGCTCGGTAGCAACAGGCCCTGCGAGACAGGCTCGCAGGCTGTGATCTTAGCGGGCGGCGGCGGAACGTGTGTGATGGGGTGAGCGGGAAGCGGCAGAGGGAGCAGGTCGCCGGTGTGCAGCACAGTTGGCGACTGCAGAGCCTCCCGTACAGCGGTCCTCCATGCAGCCTCCTGCGCAGCGTGATCCACCCTGAGTGCTGCTTTCCCCTTGCCGTTTACGTCGAGATAGCGGTTCTTGGGCCCCTTCGCAGCGCCATTGGCGGGAGTAACAAAGCCTCCGCCAAACTTGGCGTGCACCTCGTCCAGCTTCCGCAGCGCCTCGGTGTCAAGATTCACATAGACCGTGTCCAGGCCCAAAGGAACTACGTCGTGTATGCGGACCTCGATGGGCGTGTCTCGGCGCTGTGTCTTGTTGGGCGCCAGGCTATGGAGGAGCTGCGAGAACGACTGCAGCGCGAGTGCAGAGGCGGGGATCTGCAGCGAAGAATGTGGGCGCACAGCCGCCGTGTCCGTCTTGTCTGCAGCCCTCACGGGCAGAATTGTCCATGGATTGCTCTGGGAAGCGACGACTGAGCTCGGCAGCCACGGGGTAATCGCGACGTGACGGGTAGTAGTAGTCTCGAGAGCTCCTGCCACAAACGTCAGCTCTGCAGGCTCTGACCTTGAACAGTCATGTGATGCAAACAGATTGTACTGACCAGTGCCCCTTCCAAATAGATCCTCGTACAAATCATCGCTCAGCACGCCCACCTCGCCCTTCAGGCGCTCGTCCAGCAGCAGCCGCGCCGAGATCGCAGGTCGGTCGAGTCTTCTTCTCCTCCTCCTGCGTTTGCGTGGGTTGACCGGATGGACCCCATTCTGCGCTGCTTGCGCCTCCATCTCTTGCTTCGGTCAATTGACGACTGGCGATCTTGGGGGATTGTTGTCGGAGGCTCTGCGGCTGCTCAGTAGTCGCATGCGTTCGGTCGCTGCCAAGCTCCAAGTGTACCTCGGCAGCAGGCGGCCCAGGGTCGAATGCCGATCGTTAGACGCGAACCGGTGCACGCTTGTCCCCGCGTTGGCTGCACGCGCCCTGCTGCCTGTCTTCGAGTAGGAATGATGGATCTCCGAGGTCTGGCAAGAGATGGACCGTGTCGTTGTGCTTGCCTTCACATGGGAAGTTTACATCACCCTCCTCGCTCCGTTTGGCTACTCATCGCCGAGTGCTCGCTTCTTGCTAGGTCCGATTGCGGTTCCGCTCAACCCATACTTAACCTGCATTAAAGCACACAGCAACCGGGTGTCGTTCCGACGGACATGTCTTGCAAGACGTCTACAAAACATCAATATGTCGTATTAGATGCTGCATTGCAATGTGTAACAACATAATATATCAGTCCCTTTTGTGAGGATATCAAACGCCATCAACACCTCCCTATGCACTATGCCTCTCTACTCCTCTTCACACCTTCACTTACTTCCTGCTCTGCTTTGCCTTCTTGTGCTTCTTTTCGCTCTTCTCCTTGCCCTTCTCTGCCTCCTTGTATGCCTCGGCAACAGCCTCGCCAGCCTTCCTCTTCTTCTCGCCCGTCTTGACAGCCACCGTCAGGTTCTCGGCGCGGCCGCCCTTGGATGCTTTGGCGACAGAACGCTCAGCCTCTGTCCAGTCATCTGCACCAGCGCCAATTTCATACCTGTAGATCGCATTAGCCAAAGTTTACGGTATGACGACCAAGTGCTTGAACTTACTTGTGTAGCGGCAGAGCGTCGATGAGCGCCTTGGCACGCTCGCGCTCCTCCTGGTCAGCGAGGAACTCCTCACCACCTTCCAGTAGCTCTTGCTGCAGATCCTTCTCAAGGGGCTTAAAGCGCGAGTCTGTGGTAGCGTCACCGTTGATACCGTCGTCCTCGACTTCCATAGCCTCCGGCATCTCTTCTCTAACAGCACCTTCCAGGATTCCACGGAAAGCTGTAGCGACCTTACGGATGACCTTGACGAACATAGCCATCAGCTGGGAAGAGGAGAGATTGAGCTCCTTCTCGACTTCGCTGAACTCCTTGCGCTGCAGACCGACAGCAAGGAGCAGAGCAACTTGAACACCACTCATCTTGATCTGCGACTTGAGACGGCCAGTAAAGTACAGTGTGGCGATCGAGGGAAGCATATCGAGGATGACGTGGTAGTCAAGCATGTTGTTTGCGTACGAATCCAGCCTCTTAAGATCGAAAGGACTGAACAGGGCGTCGAGCTCAGCTTTGGTGATGGGAGTGGCTTGCAGTTCAGTATCGAGATCTGCACCGTGAGATGCGGACTCCTCGATGCTAAGAGATGTAACAGACGGGAAGGTGCGGAACTGGTAAGACAAAAGGGAAAGGAAACGCTTCTGGAAGTCCTTCGCGAAGGCTGCCACCCACGAACCATCCGACGATGTTGTCTCCAAAGAACGCAGCATGATACAAGTGTGCTCTCCGGTCAAGTCATTAGGCGTCTGGCGCAAGTAGATGGGAACGAAAGACTGACGCTTCCAGAACTTGTGCAGCTGGCTCGTCAATCCGTAGCTTACACCTACATAGTCGAGTTTGGGGGCCGCAAGCTCAGACAAGCGAGCGAAAAGCGGAGGCATCTCGGATGCCTCACGGACCTTGATGGTATCTGTCTGGAGGGTTGCAGACTCAAGATCCTCCTCTGTGACACGCTTCATGGTCTCAATCTCCGCGGGCGCCGACTCAGACAGAGAGGCAAGCTTGCCATCATAGAAGTCTACCAGCAAAGACAGTGCGCGCGAGCCGTAGCCCATGTTGACATAGTCGGGGTTCGTAGCAATACGAACCACACGTGCGCCAGACAGCGAGGCAAAGTTCTCGTCCTGGAATTGTTGCGAGACAATCCAGGGGATGAGGTCACCGCCCGCTCTTTGTCCGCGACTCAAACTGCTGAGGACACTCTCCCTGCTGATCTGACCCTCGAGGGCAACTTGAATGACGCAAAGCGGCTCGGGGAGCTTGTTGTCTTCGGCCGGCGCAGTGAGAACGAAGAGCTGGTGCGCGGGAGCATCGGACATGAGCTGGAGATCGTTGGGTGTGTTCTTGTAATGACTGGCAACGTAGAGAGCCATCATCTTCTGCAGGAATTTCTCGGCGGCGGGGTTGTACGAGAAGAGGGTATCGCGGTTGACGTGGAGCAGCTGGCACTCATTAGGGTGGGGGCAGCCCTGGGTGCCCAGCTTCGATCGTGGTAGGGTGGCATCCAGGCAGAGGAGGTCGTTCATCCATCGCTCTACAGAATCACCTTGGGCGTAACGAATGGGCTCCGAAAGTGTAATCTCGCGCAGAGAGCGACCGGCCATTGAAGGTTCTGTCCCGTCTTTGCTCTCCTTTCCTGTTGCCCTATCCACCACAGTTGACGAGCCGGTAGTCTTTCTCCCTCGGGATTGCTCACGGAGCTGGTTGATGAGTTTCAGAGATAGCGAACGTCCGGTGCCTTCGTAGCCGTTGATTGTTGAGGCCATGAAGACCAGATATGGGCCCATCAGCTTGCGCACCAGCGGTAGAGGGATTGCCGCGGCCTCATCGATAACCAACAGCTCAGCCTGACCCAGCTGATTTGCGTCCTGCGGCTGGATGTACTGGATCGTCTGCCTATGTTGTCGGTGCACATTGACACGTACAATTGCCTTGTTGAACTCGGCGTGTGTCGACTGCAGGATGTTGTAGTCCTGGTGCTCCATATAACCAAGCGCGTCGAAGCCCTTGAAGACAAATTCGAAAAGTGTCTTCAAGTTCTCGGGACTTGGTGACGTGATGAAGATGTTGCTGTAACCGTGTGCAATCGCGGCCGCAATAGCGACACCAAGCGCAGCAGACTTTCCACGACCACGCGCCGCCGTCAGAGTCACAGTGCTCTGCAGTGTCTTCTCTGCGATCGCATCCACGAACGTCAAGAGGGCCTTCGCTTGATCTACCGTCTTTGCCAACTTCACAAGGTCGCCAACCGGCGGTGTGTCTGCCAGAGACTCCTTGATCTCTTCCAGCTCCTTTGCCTTGGGTGTCTTGCCCTCAAGCTCTGGGTCCGGCGGCGCGAGCTGCTTGACGTGCTTACCACCTGAGATGGGTAGCACGTTCAGCTCATCGTCAACCACCAAGCAGCTGTCGCACTTTCCAAGAGAAAGTAGGAATCGTTCATTGAAACGGGCGACGACGTCACTGTGCGCTTCGGTGCGGTACCGCGAGTGGATGTCCATGGACATTGTGTAAAGCTGTTTCAAGCTGTTCATGCCCTTCAAGAGCAGAATCACCAATCCTCCTCCCTCGACTGTCTCGATTGTACGCGCCAGCAGGTTCGGTGTGAGGGCCTCGAAGTCCTGAAGGATACACATGCCGTATGTGTTACCAAGAATCTTCTCTGTCTCCTTGTAGTAGACATATCGAATGTTCTGTGTCGAGACGAAAAGCTCGAATGGGTCTTCGGTATCGATGTCGCGGATGCCGCGCTTGATCTCGCTCTTGATCTTCTTCTCGCGCTTCTTCCTGTGACTCGAGAAGCCAAGCAGCTTATTCTTGTATGCCCAGAGGACCGATTTGTTCAGCTTGACGTCGACATTCAACAGAATGTGATAGAGGTTGACAATGACATCCTTCTGGCGATCGCCGACGACGACGAAGAAGCTTCGCTTCTTTTCCTGCACAGGGTGAGCTTGAAATCTCGAACAGCCGCTCTAGGGAAACAAACCTGAGCACCATTACGGATCAGAGCCGGAATACGGGAGTCGCTGTGCACTCGTCAGCGTTGTGAGATCTTATGTAGTGTATTTTCACATACATAGCTTTCTTCGGCATCTTGATAGCTCCGCAGGCTTCCCCGCCTCTTCTGTGGCTAGTCCGGTCCCTGGGGTCGCACGTCTCTAAATTACGTGAGACTGATCGCGGAGGTAATCTAAAGCTGTTCCGGTAATTTCAGCTTTTCAGACCTCCAGGATCGTGGAGTATGGACTTGGTGGTTGCGAATGTTGCGGCCGTGCCATCGCTTTAGAATTTCGAGATCTAAAAGTTCTGCCACTTGGTACCGCCCAAGCTACTGGGTTAGCCTGCATAGTGCGCCCCACTCTAAGCATTGAGCATCGTTCGCAACTGTCCCAGCTCGTAGGAGATTGACACTCAGAAGTCATGCACTCTCTTAAGACGCTATATATGCTCTATACTACTCTTTTACTCTGCCTCTTTTATTCATCTTGCTCATCTTACATCATGCCACTGGATGCTCAATGATTTTGTGCAGTGCTGCACCTTGTCAGCTTCGAATAGCCAAATGTCGTAATGCAAGGTATTGAGATCCAGCGCTTCAATCGGAAGTCTTCAAGACTGATTAGCACGGAAGTTTAAAATTTCTAGCTCTCAATATACAGCACCTTACCAGGTCCGACTGGCCACCGAGCACTCTGCGAGGACGGGAGAAGATCTGATAGCCGATGACCTGATTGATGTGTATGCTGTAGTTGTGGAGCTTTATCAAGAAATTGAGACCGCTTATTCTCTGTATTGGCTGTCTATTCCTTCAGGATCAAATCCTTCCAGAGTGTTCGGTGGCCAGTCACACCTGGCAAAGTGCTGTGGCTACACAATTTACTAGTCCTCCAATGCTATTGCTTCCTGCTAATGGTATCCTTGTAGATTGCTACCAGAATTGCGCAAATCAGACATGAAGTAACCCGGCCAAAAGGATTTCCAGGATTGTGTACATCATCCTGTAGGAGCTGATAAGGTACTTCCTGATCGTATATCAGCGCACGGCCAAGTTGTTAGAACAATTGCACCTGTGAGGAGAACAGCGAGCGAGCATGTTACTCGAGAACTCGAAATAAGTCTCGAGGAAGGCTATGAGAACATTTTACCGGTGGCTGATAGCTTCTGCATCAAGCTGGACAACAGTAGTCGCATGCTCAGCAATGCACACTCTACTCTTCAGCTGTAAGCACCCGCTCGATACATTCAGGAGACCGGGATATGAATGAGATCATCACTCTCTGCTCCACCTGGGCGGATTAAGTAGGCTGTATATGTAAGTATTCTGCCTTAGCTGGACAACTGAAAGAGGCTACACGCCCTGGTTTTGCTATACACGAGTCGGGCTGATACTGAACAATTACGATGAATCTACAAACTTATTTGTTCAGCACACATGTCTGTGTACAGTAGAATCAATATGTTCCCTTTTTTTTTGTATTGAATTTTTTTACATGCAGTGTAGGGACAGCCGGTCGAGAGCGGCTGTTCCTTGCAGCACAGCTTTGCGATATACCAAGATTCAATTCAGAGCATTCATATGCAGTCACATATGCAGAGATTTCACCTTCCTCAGACAGCTGTGTTCAACGTCCATATCCACAGAATCAATGCTGTCATGGATGTGAGGTGCTTTCCAAGGAAGGATTCGCAACCGCACCGTCGTCAAGCTAAGTACGGTAATTCTGTCCGAGGTTGCTCCGCTCCAGTTCAGAGGGCAACAACGATCAAACGGTTGTCTTCGGTGGGAGGTCTTTTGATTGCTTCTGCCATATAGGCCCGTTTGCTTTGCTGGAAGGCATGATGTACACGCGCCTTGACCTCGCTGCTCGTTGGATTCGGCCGTTTGTGTAGCAGGACTGATGACGTGCCCTGCCGAATAGCCGTTGAGCAGGGATCTGGCCAGGCCAGGGTCCGTAAGTAGCTTCAGCCCCGCCGACCCTTCCGCCTGTCACAACTCCCCGCGCATGTGCTTCAAATGTCTCAACTGCTTCAGTACTCCTTCATGAAAGATGGCAGAAGCTGGTGCTGCTCCTGCCGTGGGGGTAGGGAATACCTCACTCGCCCTGCGTGATCAGGACAGTCAATATGCGCAACAACAAGCAGCGCAGACGATCCAGCGCAACTATCGCGGATACCGAGAGCGTCGGCAACTGCAAGGTATTGGACTCGATGCTAGTGCGCGCTGGGCAGAGGTATAGTCTCCAGTCCAATCTGCGCCCCGATCTTAGAGTTGACATTTCTACAGGCTGTACGAGATGGTTAGCTATATTCACTACGCTCTCAGTGCATCCTAACTGTACCCAGCGAGATGGCGCAATACAACACGCTTGAAGTCGCGCGCAGACAGTCAGCCAAAACGGGACCAGCTGGCGACGCCTGAGCAACAAGCGCGCGCAACCTCCGAAGCAGCACGGAGCAATTGGAAGCGCGTTGGTGAGATTGCACGCCGGGCTGGCGCAGACGATGCGCCAGATGTCTCCCACTCAGACACTGACGATTCACGCTCCCCTGAAGAGCGCGGTGACGAGCGCAAGAGGAAGGAGGAGCAGAAGTCTGAGCGCGACAAGACGGCCAAGATGATGGACCTGCAGTACTTCCTCGAGATGGTCGACCAGAAGCACCGATATGGCTCCAACCTGCGCGCCTACCACGAGGAATGGAAGAAGGCAGAAACGCATGAAAATTTCTTCTACTGGCTCGACAAGGGCGAGGGACGCAACTTCGAACACCCAACGGTTTCAAGGGAACGGCTGGAGAAAGAGCAAGTTCGATATTTGTCGCGTGAAGAGCGTCTGAACTATCTTGTGAAAATCGACAGGGAAGGCCGACTGTGTTGGGCAAAGAATGGCGAGCGAATCAACACCACGACCGAGTATAAGGACAGTGTCAACGGGATTGTTCCAGTGGACGACGATACACCAGCCTACGGGCCCCATGGCCAGCTGCTGCACGACGGGCAGAGTAAGAACTTCAGACATTCAAGGAGTTCATCCACTTCATCAAGTAGCTCGAGTGACTCAGGAGAGCATAGCGATGTTGAAGGCGAGCACTATGTCAACGAGGACTTAGATCGGGCGAAAGGGCTCAGCAAGATCAAACACGTGTCTGCAGCGACCATCCTGAATCATCTATTGCGCAGCTCCGTCAAGCCAAACTCCTGGATCTTCGTGAGTTACTCCTCCACAGTTATCTTCTGTCCTCACTGACAACATCCAGGTTGCAGACACGTCGTTTCGACTATACATTGGCATCAAGCAGTCTGGCGCCTTCCAGCATTCTTCATTTCTCCACGGAGCGCGCATCTCCGCAGCGGGCCTTGTACGCATCAAAGACGGCCAGTTGCGTCGCCTTTCTCCTCTGTCAGGACATTACCGCCCGCCTACGAAGAACTTCCGTGCTTTTGTGCATAACATGCAAGACCACGGGGTTGACATGAGCCGCGTCAGCATCTCACGATCCTACGCTGTCTTAGTCGGACTGGAAGCTTACGTCAAGACGCGGCGAAAAGTCAAGAAGGGCGTTGGCGCTGTCAAAGACGCCGAGATCAAAGTCGTGCACCCCGAGGTCTACGAGAAGAAGATCGAAGAGCAGAAAGACAACAGCCAGAGTGCGCAGCGAGAGAGGCAGTTGCTTGCCGACCAAGCAGAAAAGGAGGAAGCTGAGCGCAAAGAAAGGAGCTGGAAGCGCCGTATATGGAAGAAGATTAGTGGCGGTGGGGACAAGCATGATTCCAATACTGATACCCATGAGAAAGATAAGGCGAAAGAGTCGCGCAGAAAGAAGGTGCTGAGCCGCTCTGGACAGGATGTCGAGAGTGCTATCCCGCCAGCGGGCAGGAGGGAGAGTCTGTCCGAGAGTGCGCCGGCACCCAAGGCGAAGGGTGGTGCTCCTGCTTGATGTTATTACACCTTGTCTAATTGTCTAATGAATGATACCTTTTATTTGCACGACACGAAGCCAGTTTATGGTGATAAGCGACAAATTCTTGAGGAATTCAGTATCTCTGTTTCGTCGATTCATGATTGAGTGACAGCCTAATCCGCAGAGTTTTTAGGAATAGGTTGGGGGGAGGGGGGCAGCTCGAATACAGGACGACTTGGTTCAAAACAGAGCGAGGGTCTACTTCACAGATTTACCATTCACACTGCCTACTCTTGTCAGTACTTTGCCCACTAGCTTTGGGTTTCCCGTAGTCCCATTGAACCTACTGGAGAGACAGCCCACGATGTCAAAGGACAATACTAAAGCATGCCCAGGAACATCATAATACGGACATGAGCGCATCCACAGGGTTATGACACATCGCTGCAGTATATCAGCAGTCGCTTCGACTCAACTTCGGCTCAAATAATCAAGAATCTCATTTTCAAAGCCTAAAAGAAAAGACTCACGACCCCAAATCCAGCCCACCGCAAATCCTCTTGGCCGCATACATATCATCACGGTGCATTGTTGAAAGAAGCCGCGGATATATTGCTGGGATGCGAGCTGGGGCAATGGCGCCATTGCTGCGGAGTCATGCGTGAAGCGTGCTGCAGAGCAATGTCGTCAGCTCAGTCTTTACCGAGGCCTTCCTGCAAGGCTTTTGAGGCTGCACACTATCGAGCCTCAGAAGCGGGCGTAGCGGGGAAGTCCTGGTCTGTGGCATCTACCTGCAAGAGCGTTCCTGCATAAGCTCTGCCGGTATGCCATGCTCATCGGTAGGTACGCAGCTGGTCAGTGGAGCTGGTGAGAACTGTAAAGAGTGAGTAGTGAGTGAATGTAATTGACTGCTAGGAAGGCAGAAAGATTACACAATCACAAACAGATGGTCAGGATCTCTGACCTGGTCGTCGCAATTGCAACCCTCTTGCCAGCATTCCACATGATTACAGGCATGTCGTTCGATATTACCACTACTATGATCGACCGTCCCGCAGACCCTTGCAGCGCACTTTCCTCTCCATCTCGATCGATGCTTGCACGCAAAGCACTGTACCTAGAATTGCGGAAAGCTGCGAGCTTTACCGCCCACGCTGCGAGCTTTACCGCCCACGCTGCTGCAGACTTCCAGTAGGCTGACCCTGGCAGGAGGCACGGCTAGTACGGTCCAGACGAACCCCATGCGGCTGCTGGTTTGCGTTGTAGAGAACGTAAACTGACATCATGGTGGGTCATGGATCCTTCGATCTACATTTAACAAAAAATAACCAACCTCTTGTCCTGGAGGTTCTGACGCTTCGCCATGTCGTCTCTTCGTCTTGGAATTGCTGGCTCGACGGTACACTACAGAAAAGTGTCCATCAAGAGCAGGTTTTCCATGACGGAGTTGCTTGGTACACTTGCGATTAGTTGGTGGAGCGCCACGCGATGGTAATATCCGAAACGTCGATGGTTCAGTGGTTGAGCTACCAACTGGCTGTCATCCGTTGGGCCTAATTGGCCAAATGGCGTTGCATACCGAATGCTGCTGTGTATCGTACTTGAGCTACAAACGGTCTCTTGTACTGCTGTTCAACACAAAATCGCATCTCAGCAATGTCAACGACGCATTTCGTAAAACTTCCGATCAAGGCAGGCGCGCAGTGAGAGTGTGCGCTGCAGGTACCGATACTGTGCCGCAACACGATTCGAGCGCGGCATACAGTACCAAAACATGGAACATGCAATACTGTTGTATCACGTCAAGTAGATGTTGTGTCCAGACACTCATATTTCGTATCTGTTTCGGCGCCCCGTGCGTGCCCGTTGCTCACCGCACCGACCGCACGTGTACCTACGTACTAGCAGATGGTCAGTGTGACGAAACCGTCGCGCTGCATTTAGCGGACCCAGCATCACGATCTCAACGGCTTCGGACCAAACGTTGAATCGCGCGTGCCCTGAACGGTTCCACGGTTCGCCCTGACGTTTGACACGCGTACCAAACCTCGACCCTTCTGAACCTCAAAAGTCCAAAATCTCCGGGGCGTGTTCCGCCGCCGCAAGACGTTCCTGATCTTCAGCAGTGTGCAGGGACATCGAGGCTTCCCGCTCTCAATTTCCATCCCGCAGTGTCTGAACTTAGTCCAGATGCGCTGCCTTCCAAGGAACATGGGAGGTGCAGATTCGGGGCGGGGGCCGCGTCGTAAGCGAGCGTTTCCCGCAGGGGTGGTTCCCGGCGCGCTACGTCATGGCGACTACATCACATCACTCAACTGGATGCCAGAACCTGCTTAGCCAAAACGGCACGGCAAGCCCTGCCATCTATCGACAGCCCTCCGCGCGTTGCAGCCTTCTCATAGGAGCGGAATGCAAGCAGTTTCAGGGATACACGTTTTCGATCGCTGGAGTTTTGTGGAGAAGGCTGTTCGACGCGGTCGATCGAGTCTGGATCGCCCAGCGTACAGCAGGAGGACAACAGGTTTTCTATCAAAGTGTGGCTGACAGGTTGGTCAGTGAGTTGCTGATCAAGCTGCAGCGTAAGGCAACAGTCGTCAACTCTTGCCAGCAGTGTTCATTGCAAGTGGTGATGTTCTAGTTGAAGGAGTTGTCCTCATGAAGCATTCCAGGTCTGATGCAAACGAAGGATCCTTGTCAAACTCCCAAACGAAAAAGGTCCCCAGGTCACTTACCGTCACTGCTGAATATCCAAACTTGGCAGCCGCCTGCTGCCGCCATCGACGATGGGTCTGCGCCCCAGTTCGGGCCACGGTTCCCAGACCCCTGTTTCCCGCGCTTGTCACCTTATTGTGGAGCTCTCTCATCATTGCTCCGGGAGACTGGAGTGCGCCCCGCTCAGGGCTGGAGCAAGTGACGCAACTAACGTCTGGTTCGTCGCAGTCTGTCGTACACACTCCAGTGATGGGCATCAAAACAGGTTCTGCTGAACCAGCTCTCCTTACTGTGGCGCGAGCTCCCCCTGCTACATGCCATTTGGAGCGATGGAAGTCGACGTCATCCTACGAAAGCGCCTATCTGTCCCAATTTGACCTCATAAATGCAAGCCTGCCTTGATATCCGTGCTCTTTTGTTCCAGCTACAAAGACGACCCATTCGTCAATTGATACATGACAGAAAACTCCTCCAACTCTTACACCTATTATTCGTTCCCCCCGACGCCTAATAGGAATTCCCCCCGATCACTCCGCTCACGATCTATCAGCAGCAACATATCTGCTACGAGTCAACGAACCCCTACAAAATCTAATTACGAATTTTCTTTGAACGAAACCAAAATGCCTTCCCCCGCCGCAGGAAAGAGTGACACCCCCCGCACTCCTACCAAGCTTGGCAGGAAGCCCCAGCAATCAGCTCCTAAGCTGAACAAGCCATCGGTACCTGACACATCTGACGTCTCCGAGAAGGCCCAGTCAGCAGTCGAGGATACCAAGAGCGAGGCTCAGGACACCGCCGATGATGCCCAGGAGCAGGTGAAGAACACAGCCGAAGACGCCAAGGACACCGCAGAAGATACTGCAAAGGATACCCAGAAGAAGGCGGAGGATACTGCTGAAGACACCAAGAAGCAAGCAGAGGATACCGCAGAAGACACAACCGGCAAGGTCTCACAGAAGGGTGACGAGCTCTCTGAGGCTGAGCCAAAGCCCCTCGACGACGACGACGACGACGATGATGATGAGGAGATCGAGGAATCCGAGGACGATGCCACAGAGAAAGCTGGTGACAACGCTGAGGATACTGTCGACACCACGGAAGATGACGCCACAGACACTGCCAGCAAGGCTGGTGAAGGCGCATTGAGCGGAGCTCGCGGTCTTGCTGGCCGCGCTTCCAACCTTGCTAGCAAGGCTGGCAAGGACCCCAAGGGCGCCATTGAGGATGCCACCGAGCAGTCAGAGGACAAGTCTGCTTTGGACGCCGCTGACGACGCTACCGAAGCCGCTAAGGATACCGCCCAGCAGGGCACTGATGCTGCCGAAGATGCCGCCGACGACGTCCAGGACAAGGCTGGCGACGCGGCTGACAATGTCGAGGGCAAGGCTGATGATGCAAAGGCCACCGCTGACGACAAGGTTGGTGACGTAAAGGACACCGCCGAAGACGCCAAGGATGGTGCTGAGGATGCAGCCGACGATGTCAAGGATTCTGTGGAGGACCAGACTGGCGGTCTGGATCTCGATCTCCTCAAGGGTCTTGAGGTCGACGAGGAGGGTCTCATCCACAAGGACGGCAAGCCTGTTGGCCGCCTCGTTGAGGGCGATGCCGAGGATCTTGCTGGCTACCCCATTGGCGACAACGGCGAGATCCTTGATGATGATGGCGATCTCGTCGGTCGCTGTGAGCTCCTCCCAGAGGATCAGCTTCCCGACGAGCTCAAGGGCGACGACTCCAAGATGCCCTCTCTTGACATCCTCAAGGGTATGACTGCCGACAGTGCTGGTCAGATCCTGAACGAAGACGGCGATTTCGTCGGACAGTTGGTCGAAGGTGACCCAGAAGATATTCAAGGCAAGGAGTTCAACGAGAACGGCGAGATTCTTGACGACGACGGCAATGTCCTTGCCCGTGCTGAGATCCACCCTGACGCTGCTGAACTTCTCGATAATGAGTCTGATGAGGAGGGCGCCGTCGACGGTGTCAAGGGCGCTGCCGAAGACGCCAAGGACACCGCCGAGGATGTCAAGGACGATGTCGAAGACAAGGCCGCCGATGTCGAGGATGAGCTTCCTGGCGTCGAGGCGCTTGAAGGCCTTGAGGTCAACTCTGACGGCGAGGTCCTCAACGACGACGGTGAAATTGTTGGCCAGGTCGGAGAGGACTTCGAGGGCAATGTCAAGGACTTGAAGGGCCTCACTGTCAACGAGAAGGGTGAGGTCGTCGACTCCGAGGGCAATGTTCTCGGCAGCGTTGAGCTTGCCGAGGGAGCCGCTGAGAAGCTCAGGGACTCCGCCAAGGGTGCCCTGGACATCCGCATCCTGGAGGGCCTTAAGGTCAACAAGAAGGGCAAGGTTCTTGACGCCGAGGGTGAGGAGATTGGTGAGCTCACCGAGGGCGAGGCCAAAGACTGCGCTGGCAAGACCATCAATGATAAGGGCGAGGTCCTCGACAAGGAGGGCAACCCTATCGGCAAGGTCGAGGTTGTCTCCGGCGAGGCTGCATTCGAGGCTCAGAAGGAGCTCAAGGAGCGCCTTGGTGAGGTCGAGCCCGAGGTCAAGGAGGTCGAGGTTACTCCCGATCTTGACGTTCTTGACGGCCTCAAGGTCAACAAGAAGGGCCAGGTCCTCGATGAGGATGGCGAGCCCATCGGTGAGCTTGCCGAGGGCGACATCAAGGACTGCGCCGGCAAGAAAATTAACGAGAAGGGTGAGGTACTTGACAAGGATGGCAACGTCATCGGCAAGGTCAAGACCCTCCCGAAGATAATCGAGCAGCAGGTCGACCAGGCCGAAGATGCTGCTGAGGATGCTCAGGACGCCGCCGAGGATGCCGAGGATGCTGCTGAGGATGCCCAGGAGGCTGCCGAGAACAACCTCCCTCCTCTTTCCATCCTTGACGGTCTCACCGTCAACAAGTCCGGCAAGATTCTCAATGACAATGGAGACATCGTCGGTGAGCTTACCGAAGGTGATGCTAAGAAGCTGTCCAAGTCTGGCGTCACTTGCGATGCCGAGGGTCAGTTCTGGGACAACAAGGGCAACGTCATTGGCCGCGCCCAGACTGTGCCCCAGGAGGATGGTGATGATGAGCCCCCCTTCGCCGGTCTCGAGGGTCTCACTGTCGTCAAGGACGGCTACGTTGAGGATGAGAACGGTAACCGTGTCGGACACGTGGTTGAGGGTGATGCCAAGAAGCTCATCGGCCGCGCTGTTGATGAGGATGGTGATATCCTTGACAAGAAGGGCTCGGTCGTCGGCCACGCCGAGCGCTACGAGGAGGAAGAAGTGCCCGAGGAGGAGGCGCCCGAGCCTGAGGACCTCTCGTCCCTGAAGGGCAAGACTGTCAATAAGCAGGGCAACGTCATTGGCGACGAGGGCGTACCCATCGCTCGTCTTGTTGAGGGTAATCCCAAGGAGCTTAACGGACGCCAGATCGATGACAACGGCCAGATTTGGGACGACTCCGGCAACGTCATTGGCCGCGTCGAGTTGATTCCTCAGAACGAGCGTGAGACCAAGCCCGAGGGCATCTTTGGAGGCCTTGAGGGTCTCCGTGTTGTTGCTGATGGCAAGGTCGCTGATGAGGACGAGAACATCGTCGGCGAGGTTGTCGAAGGCAATGCTAAGCGTCTCGTTGGTCTTCGCGTTGATGAGGACGGTGATATCCTTGACAAGTTTGGTAACGTCAAGGGACATGCCGAACCCATTGAGGAGGAGGAGCCCGAGGAGGAAGTTCCCGAGGATCTCTCCGCTCTTGATGGCCTCACCCTGAACAAGCAGGGCTACCTTGTCGGCCAGGACGGTATTCCTATTGGTCGCCTGGTCGAGGGCAACGTCAAGGAGCTCTCTGGCCGCAAGTCTGACGGTGAGGGTCTCATTCACAACGACACTGGCAAGGTCATTGGTCGCTGCGAAATGATCCCAGAGAACGAGCGCGAATCCAAGCCCGAAGGCATCTTCGGCGGTCTTGAAGGCCTTCGTGTCATCGCCGACGGCAAGGTTGCCGATGCTGATGACAACGTCGTTGGTACTGTCGTTGAGGGTAACGCTAAGCGTCTTGTCGGCCTGCAAGTTGATGAGGATGGCGATATTCTTGATAAGTTCGGCAACGTTAAGGGTCACGCCGAGCCCCTAGAGGAAGAGGAAGAGGAGGCTCCTGCCGACCTCTCCGCTCTTGACGGTCTTACCTTGAACAAACAGGGCTACCTTGTTAACAACGAGGGCATCCCTGTCGGTAAGCTCGTCGAGGGCAACCTGAAGGAGCTTGCCGGTCGCAAGTCTGATGGTGAGGGCCTCATCCACGGAGATACCGGCAAGATCGTCGGACGCTGTGAGTTGATCCCTGATAACGAGCGCGTCACTCGTCAAGAGGGACCTTTCGCTGGCTTCGAGGGCCTCCGCGTCGTCAAGGACGGATTTGTCGAAGACAACGACGGCAACCGCGTTGGTCAGATCACCGAAGGTGATAAGAAGAAGCTCGTTGGTCACTCTGTCGACGAAGACGGTGACATTATCGACAAGTACGGTAATGTCAAGGGCCACGCTGAGCCCTTCGAGGAAGAGGAAGAGGAGGCTGTTGATCTCTCTTCTCTTGCTGGATGCACTGTTAACAAGGCCGGCAATGTCGTTGATTCTTCTGGTACTACCCTGGGTCGCGTCTCTGAGGGCGACCCAGCCAGCATGATCGGTAAGAAGGTCGACGGCAAGGGTCAGATCTGGGACAACGCTGGAAACATCGTCGGCAAGGCCGAGCTTGTCCACGGCGCTGCGTCCGGCCCCGAGGGTCCCTTCGCTGGCTTCGATGGTAACACTGTGGCCAAGGACGGTACCGTCCAGACTCCCAGTGGTGATATCATTGGTCGTGTCATCGAGGGTGATATCAAGAAGCTTGTCGGTCACTCCGTCGATGAGGATGGCGACATTAACGACAAGAACGGCAATGTCATTGGTAAGGCTGAGCGCTGGGAGCCTGAGGAGAAGGAGCGCAAGATCAACCCCATGGCTGGCATGCACGTCAACAAGGAGGGTGAGGTCCGTGACGAGAATGGCGACATCATCGGTCGCCTCACTGCTGGTGATCTTGGTCACTGCGCTGGTCTTGAGATTGATGACAACGGCTATGTCATTGACAACGATGGCAACAAGGTCGGAGAGGTCACTCTCCTCGGTAACATCCAGGAAGAGGACATCCCCGAGGATGAGACCGATGAGGAGAGGCAGCGCCGCGAGGATTCGGAGCTCGCCAACAAGATGGCTGCCATCTGTCAGCAGACTCTGGAGCGTGTCCAGCCTGTCATGAAGCAGATCACCGAGGTAAGCTTCCATCCGGTTTCCCACTTTTTGTTGCGACTGCTAACATACCATTAGTACATCGAGAAGGCTGATCGCACACCTCGCGACGAGCTCGACGAGGAGGAGCTTGTCAACAACGTCAAGCCTCTCATTGAAGAGGGTGGCCGCATTCTGAGCGAGTGCAACGGCTCGCTCCGTGGTCTCGACCCCGATGGCCGCATCGCTGCTCAGGCCAAGGGCCGCCAGCAGACTGGTGAGGCCACTCCTGAGGAGTACAAGCTGGCCGATTGCTTGAAGGAGCTCACTACTTCTGTTGTCACTACCATCGACAACGCTAAGAAGAAGATCTCCGACATGCCCCACGCCAAGAAGAAGCTCAACCCTCTCTGGAGCCTCCTCACCCAGCCTCTGTTCCAGATCATTGCTGCGGTTGGTCTGTTGTTGACTGGTGTCCTCAACCTTGTCGGCCAGCTTCTGAACGGTCTTGGTCTTGGCGGTCTGGTCAATGGTCTTCTGGGTGGTCTTGGTATTAACAAGCTGCTCAGCGGCCTTGGCCTGGGTGGACTCCTTGGTGATGACAAGAAGAAGAAGAAGGGCAGCGGTGGTGTCAGCAACATCCCTCTCGTTGGCGGTCTGCTTGGTGGAGGTAAATAAACGCCTCGCCTGATAGACGTGAGCGGAGCGGGATGAAGTTGATGAGTTTTCCGTCGCCTAAAAATGATACCACACACCGTCGACACAAAGGAATGGAGCCCTTTTGGTTCTGGCTGGAAGATCGGGGGGTTTGAAGGTCAGCACTAGAGGTGCTATCCAGACTGAGGTCGGTGGCACGAGTGTAATGATTTGCAGCGTTCTCGTTCCAAAGGTTCTGGGCTTAGTCCCAGGGCTATGCCAGCTATTCAGCAGACTTTTCCTATGTTAGACGAGTCCATATAGCGTTGCTTTTTCACACAACTGTTGTATGATTAGTTCGAAGTAATGAGATCTCTACCTTCAATATTTGCCTATTTTGATGAGCCATGTTGAACACTGAACAAATGCGACTGCCCTGGAAATGATAAAGATAGCAAGGCCTTGCGGACTCACAACGCCATCACATTTGTCTTGCAACATGCTTCCAGTTTCATATGAGGTTGGACGCTTATTACGTCATCTTGCCAAATCTGTCCAACTTGAGCTCAGAACCTCTCATCAAACTACACCAGTCAAATCATCAGATTGTGTCCAGCTCGCGCGTTAACCATCATTGATACCTCCAGTCCCTCACTGCCAATCTGGTAAATTTATAGCATTCACTCATCACATGAAGCATCACCACCAACCATGAGAACCGCACTAGTTTTCCTGCTCATCTCCAGCATCCTCATCGGCAACTTCATCCTCTTCTACTTTCTCGGGATCCCCAGTCTTCTAAAGCAATTGCTACACAACCACCAGAAGAAGCAGAAACAGCACAATGCGAAACAGGAGTGGATCGAGATGCAGAGCGATGTGCACAAGCGCGCCAAGGAGAGGAGAAGGAAAGAAGAAAAATTGAGGTGGGAGCGGAATGCTGCGAGGAAGAGGAGCGGGTTCTATGCGGAGCTGGAGCAGGCTTATAATAATGCCTAGTTGGGCTGTTGGATGAGGAAGTGCGCGGCGAGGGCAAGCTTTGACAGGTCGTTTCTGTGGCTGCATGAGATCGCGAGGGGTTTGAGATCTTGCTACAGCTTCAAGCAGCATGAGATGCAGGTTTGACACGCAACAACGGCGGATTAAACGGCGGATTAGTCTTCGCAACCGTCTTGTCGGGTCTACAGAACCTGTGACATGCGCGCGATAGCCGCCTAAGGTGGGACACGCACCCCGCTCGACCTGTAAGACCTACTAGAGACGGAAAGGGTCGACATGGATCAATAAGGCAATGCCCGAGAATTCATCCCACTTGCACCGAGGCTTGGACAGCGCAGGTTACTGCACCTTACCAGATCTGATGGGTCACCGAGCACCACGAAGGATTCGGATCAAAAAGAATAGGCACTAAACACCGCGAATCAGCAGTCTTTCTACCTACTCAAGGGTCCACGTTTTCTCGATATTCACCAATCAGAAAACCAGCTTCAATGATCCCTACCTAATCTTGCGTATTGCTCGGTGTCTTGTCGGTGCTGGTAAGGTGCAGTATAAAAACCCTCAACATCACGGCATCTGAAGGATACTTTGTTCGTAGTCGCCATGTCTCTCCTGACGCAGCTCTATGCAGTGCGGTGGCTGCTGTTGACGGCCGCCTTGGTCCTCTACGTGGTACACAAGTATCGCAGATACAAGCGTCTTCAGCACTTTGATGGCCCTTTCGGTGCAGGGTTATCGGAGTTTTGGCACGTAAAGACTATCTTGAGACAGGACACGCACCTCATATACAAGGCAGTCAACGAAAAATATGGTGCGTAGCTTATTCGGATGCCACATTGCACTCAGCAAAGCACCGTCCCTAACACTCCGAAAGGTCCCATCGCTCGAGTGGGCCCGAATGAATTACTCACATCATCATTCGAGCTACTTGCGCACATGAGCGCTGTGCGCTCGCCGTACACCAGATCCTACTGGTTCAATGCTTCTACTCGCTTCGAGGTCGGGAGAGACCATATCTTCAGTCAGCTCGACGAAGCGAAGCACACGAAGCGCAGACAGCAGATAACAGCAGGGTATTCCGGAAAAGAGAACCTGTGTCTGGAACCAGATATCGATGGCCGCGTTCAGGAACTTCTACATCTGATCCGCAGCAAATACATCTCCACCGCGGAATCCTCAAAGCCGATGGATCTTGCCCGCAAAGTGCAATTCTTCGCCCTCGACGTCATCAGTAAAATCGGCTTCGGTGAGGCGTATGGCGACCTCCAAGCTGACGCTGACCTGGACGACTACATCAAGGCAGTCGAACAGGGCATATCCATCTCCGGCAAAACAGCCGCACTGGGTCTGACACGATACCTACAGTGGCCCCCCATTGCGCGCCTACTCGGCCCCTCAGAGCGAGACAACCGCGGTTTCGGCAAGATGATGAGCATAGCGCGCAAACTCATCGACTCGAGACTCGCAAAACCGACAAAAGGCCGCTCAGACATGCTCGCCTCCTTCATGCACCACGGCCTCTCGCGCGACGAGCTCTTCTCCGAAGCCGTCCTGCAGATCTTCGCTGGCTCCGACACCATCGCCATCGCCATCAGAGCCACAATGCTCTACCTCATCACCCACAACCGCGTCTACCGCCGCCTCCAGGCCGAAGTCGACGCCGCCGTGCGCTCAGGCGTCGCCCCAGCTGCCCCAGACATCATCACAGACTCGTCCCTCAAAACGCTGCCCTACCTCCAAGCAATCATCCGCGAAACTATCCGCATCTTCCCGCCCGTAACCGACCAGCGCCCGAAAAAAGTGCCGCCAGGCGGGGACACCGTCACTGTCGAAGGTCAAACATACTTCCTCCCAGGCGGTACGGATGTCAGCTACAACCAGTGGGGGTTGCAGCGCTCGAAAGCGGTATTCGGGGACGACGCAGACGTGTGGCGACCTGAGCGGTGGCTGCTGGACGAGAAGGTCGCGGACAACGAGGCGAAGCTGGCGGAGATGCGGCGCACGACTGAGATGGTGTTTGGGTGGGGGAAGTACCAGTGTCTTGGGAAGGGGATTGCTTGGTTGGAGATTGGGAAGGTGGTGTTTGAGGTGAGTACTGAGCATCTAAGTGGCGTGTACGTGCGTGTTGCTGACCTTTTATGTAGCTCATGCGGCATTTTGACTGGGCGCTGGTCGATCCTGATAGGCCTTGGAGGTCGAATAGCCACAATGGTCTCTGGGTGCAGGACCAGATGGGGGTGCTCGTGTATGCGCGTCAGGAATCTGTGTGTTAGCCATGGGGGGGGGGGGGGGCTGACTCGAGGTGGAAAGGGACATGCGAGAAAGAGAGCAGGAGTTTCGATCACTTCCCATCCGCGTTTCTGACCTCGAATCTAGCCACGTTACCCAGTAATCTGCGTAGTTCATTGCATGAATTCATAGTCAAAAATACAGCCAGCCTTTCCCACTACAGCAGCCTCAGCGATCATGCACTAGGATGCACAAAAAGGTCTTTCTCCCACACCCGAGTAACGTTTCATCTGTTGAGTACTAACACGTCAGCCACAACGGAGCAAAGCGTGCGCCCTTTCATGAGACACTCTCTTGAACATCTTCCAATTTGACGAAGCCATGCCAGTTGAGACGTGTAAGTAGGGGGTTGGGCGAGGTTTGCTTGACACTAAGCAAGCTCAAAGACACCATACCACTAGTCTAAAACAGGCAAGTATGTACATAGTTTCCAGGAGGTGTATTTGTATGAGGTATGATTTCGTTGTAATTATGATCACGAGGACGAAGCAGCATCTTCAGGTGTGTTACATATTGGTCAAACAATTGGATTTGAACTTCTGGAAGTATTGACGACATTCTGTTAATACAGAGTCCAAGAGAAAACAGTCTTGATTTATCAAACAAAGAATAGTCTTTTGGGTCCATGAAAACCAGTCTGCGACTCCGACCCGCTATGCAAAACCTGTAAATAAAGAATAAACTGCATCAACATCCCTTTCCTGTCCTTGCGCGCCTCCCATTCCAGCTCCAATCCGACAACGTCTAGTTGTATGCGTCTGGTGGCAGATTCGGTTGGCTCTGGGTGAACAGTTCTCCTGCGCGATTCAGGTCCCAGCCACCTGCCTCCAGGCACTGTATCGCATAGTCGCGTTTGAGATTCGTTGCTGTTTGTACATATGTGATCATCTCCTCTTTCTGTTGGTCGAATGTTGGCGTGGGTGTTGGTAATGATGGTGTCGAGTCTGGCGCGCCGGCCATTGGTTGTGGTGTTGCTGTCATTGGTGCGTCCGTGACCATAGCTGCATCGCCACCTGCAGGCTTGTCGGCGCGGACCTGAGTTCCATTGAGGATCTTAAGTTTGGGAAACCAAGCCGTGAGCTCTTCTTCCCATCCGATGCTGCTGAACGGATCGATGATTAGATGCTCCAGCTTCCTAAACCGGCCTTTCCACGGCTTAAGTGCATTGACTGAATGGAAAGCATTCCCACTGAGGTCGAGGTTCTTGATGTGGTTCAATGTTTTGCACAGATCGAATACCACGTTGAGATTCGTAATGTTGTTCCCGCACAACGTGACGCTCTCGATGGCTGCCTCTTTAGCTTCCCGCGTCTCGAGCATCTGGTCGCAGATGACCATGAGCGCAGGGAAGAACTTTTTCTGAGTTGACTCCTGTCGGAACATTCCGCTTTTGGCGACTTCTTCATCCGTGGCAATAGCTGAGAAGTTCAGTAGTTTGGTGGAAGCATCGTAGCGTCGTGCGAGGAAGCCTTTGAGGAGATCGACAGTGCTGCTTGTGGCTGCTGATTGCTCCGGCTGCGCTTGTTGCTGAGGCTGGTGTTGGTCCTGGCGGTCATTTGGTGTGTAGTAGTCTCCGCGACCGCGGCCACGGCCTCTCCCACGTCCGCGTCCTCCTCCCCGGGGTGCAGACATGGTGACTGTGTTTGAAACGAAGCAATTCAAAAGATGGTCGTGTTGAGGTTTGCCGGTAGTATTTTGCCCTTGAAAGTCTGCCAACTTAAAGCTGGGTTCTTTGAGATATATGAGGGTTGGTTGAGGTGTGAATGTGCAAACCGGGAGTAGGAGCTACTGGGTAGGTTTTATGCCCAAACTAGCGCACTTCACACAACGTCCGTGCACGCACCCAAGCCAAAAGCGGTGATTGGCTGTAGACGGTTTGAAGACTACCCTTTTCACCAAGACATAGCTCGAAACTGTGTATGATGGGAAACTTTATTGCAAAGCAATGTAGAATGTATCAGGCATCCACGATGTTGAATTTTCGCCTGACAGGACTCGTGCCTGACAGGCGCCACTCACATTGCTGCCTGGCAGCCTAAATGACTCCCCTGATGACTTTTGTCATGTTTTGAATTCTTCTATGTATGCGCCAAAGCCTAGATGTTACAGGCTGGCAATTCCAGCTCAGCCCAGATGCTATCAACAACCCAAAGATTCGTAGATCTAGGTCTGCAAAATCCAATTGCTATATCGAGACGCCAAAACTCCCAGCTCGCTACCCCACAATGCTGATTGAACCTCTCAGGCCGGTAAAGTATCGCACTGAAGCGACTAGTTCGAATGAATCTTCTTAATTTTGTTGACACCTTCATAAAGCGCGCGATCGACTGCAGCAGCCACTGTAAGTGTACCACCAACAACAGCGCACAGGCCAACGAGGAAACCGGAGAAGGACTTTGCGCGGACTTCGCGGTTGATAACCTTCATTGGCGAAATATCCTACGATTCAATTAGTCCCTGAAAACAAGGTAAAAACAGTGGGGAGCTTACGTATGAGAAGAAGACGCCAGGAATGCCACCGCGCGCATGTATGCGCTCCTTGTGGCCCTCTTGCTCATCAGTACCGCCCTGCAGGCTTCTCTTATGGCTCGTGACAGAGTACTGGTGCGTCTCCAGGCTTCCCTTGTAGTTGCTTCCAATGACAGCGCCAATGTCCTCGTGTGTCGGGCGGGGGGCCTCCTTCTCCCAGCCCAGCGGCAAGTAGGCAGTCGAGACAACCTTGACAAAGTACATGTAGTTGAACGCTTTCTCATCTGTGTGCTGCTTGGTGTTATCCAAGGGGTTGATATGGTGGTTGGTCCAGCCACCAGGACCGGTCGCCTGGTGGTTCTTCAGCATGTTCTTCACGTAGACATCGCTCAGCTGGGGGCCAAAACGAAGGTGGTGGATCTCGTGGGTAAATGTATGAGCGTACTCGTCCTTGAAGTAGTTCTCAAGATCGTGTACGTGAAGGTTTCCGTTGGAGAAGGACTTTCCAGGAGCAATGTGGAAGTTGCCAATGACCTTGTTCACCTTGATGTTGCCTTCAAGACGGCATCCCTCCTGGCGCTGGGCATCGAGGTGCTCAGCGTAGTGCTCTCTTTCACACTGCTCGACGCCCTCGCCACGTCCGAAAGACCAAGACACAGAGGCGTAAGCATCGCGGACTTCGTCGCAAGAGTTACAGCAGCCAGGCTTCTGTGCGTTGGTGGGGGCCGGGGCTCCGTAGCATTCGCCGCAGTAGTCGGGGGCAAGGTGAGACGCTTCGTCTTTGTGTCTGTCGTAACAGTCAACCTTGCGATTCATTTCTGCCATTCTCGTCCACCGAAAGTATATGCACTTACAAATCCAAAGCCTTGGTCTCGATTTCTTTGCTGCCCTCGTTCTCGGGGCTCAATCGCACCTTATTGATACCGTGTGCGACGCCCATCTGGAGCTCGCCCGACACGTCCATAATGTCGAGAGTGAGCAGCTCGCAAGGCATGCGAGGAAAGGTAACGTTCAATGCGATCTCCATGCGCTCGCCTCTACCCTTATCCACAATCAACTCAGGACGGACTGTCACCCGCCTGTAATCCGCCCATTCGCCTAGTGTCAACCATATGATGACTAGTAAGCTCACAAGTGTGACGATTCCTCCGGACGTGGTGCGAATGCGTGCATCCTCGACGGTTTTCGTAAAGGCGTCCAGACGCGTGAAAGCAGATTTCGGAGGCATCTTCGCAGAGAGCACTGCAGGCAGTGGAGGTCGAAAGGGTGTTCGGGTTTATAAAACGTGGAAGTGAGACCACGGAGGTGAAGCACGGGCAAGTGTCTCGGTCCGTGTACCGAGAGTCTACAGTCGCAAGCGCACCTGTAGCTGCTACCGGTAATATGTCAAAGGAGTGACTGGCCTGGCAGTATCAATGCCGTGGCAGCAAGATCATGACATAGGAAGAAGTAAACTGCGAAACGCGTGGCTCTTGCGGCGCTCGGCTGAGTAAAGGACAGCTATGCGCTCTGGAACCGTTAGTTGAGGTACCCGCGCGCTAGTGCGCATCAGGAAAGAGCGAGCTGAAAGCCGATAGAGCACAGCATTGGCAGAGGTTATTTTCGTGCGACTTGAAATGAACAATCGCATTGTAGATGACCATGTTATGATGATTGATGTGAAGGGAAACTTCCATGGAGAATCGAATCATAATGATGTTGTACATATGCTACAGCCGCCGAAGGAAGGCCTCGTGAAGCCTTATCTTTACAGAGCGAGGTATCTAATCTGTCACGCTGGCTACCGCAGTAATTTAATCCTTCTTCCACATCTTGGAGAAGTTCCAGTCGTTCAAGTAACCGCTACCGACCTGGAATCGTTGTTAGCAGAATGCATGAGGATCCGTATAGAGACACTCACGCAGAGGTAGGTTGCGAAGCTGAGCCAGCCAAGGTAGGGTGCAAGCAGCCACCCACACGTGGGATCGACCTGACCCCAGATATAGGCAAGGTAGCCAACGGTCCCGCCGAGAGCAAGAATGTCGACGGTAGCTGCAATTGGGCGCCCAAGGCCGAAGTAGAGAGGAGTCCACAGAAGATTGAGGGCCAGTTGGATCGAGTACAGTGTTGCTCCCTGCTTAGCCAGCGCAACGGTCTGAGGGTTGATGGATGTTGCGCCAGCGGTCCACGCACGGTAGGCAGTGTAGCCCATGGTTGCGTAGAGTGCAGTCCATACTGGTCCAAAGACGTAGCCAGGGGGGTGCAGAGGGGGCTGTCTTATGGCCTTGTAAGAAGCCTGGGTTACAGAGGCTGTCTGTTGTTAGTGACGAAGCTACTCGATCTACCTACTGCAGGGTCACATACGGCTGATGGAAAAGCCGACCGCAGTACCACAAGCTACAGGCAGCAGTATGGCAGCAGCTGGGTTCTCGAACAAGAAGCTTGGAAGCGTGAGGGAAGGTATGTAGGAGGTCATGTTTGCGGTTGCAGGTGGCAGAAGGCAACGGAACTAGAAGCAGCGGCGATCAAGAAACAGTCGCCTGAAAGATGCTATACCTCGCGCGTCCCTCTCGCGATTCGGCTACGTAATCCCGCAAGCTCCAATCGAGACACCTCGGTCGGTGGTTCTCACGGACGTTCGTGACCCACTTGCCGTGCTCCGTGCCTGTCTCGCGTTCCCATCCGCTAGCCCCGTTCCAGCACGCTCCTTCTCCAGCCCGTCGCGCGCTCCCTCCGCGCACCTTTCCTCCACACATCTGCCTCTCCGTCGCGAGCAGGGCACACTCCAGCATCTCGTGAGTGCATTCGCCTTTATTGTTGCTGCAGCCTCATCTTGTTCGTATCTCCCCTTCGTTCCAGGCGATCGTAGCTCCATCTGCCAGACGCCAGCCTCCGAGCTGCTTCCCGTCTCCGCCCTTCTCTTCTCACGGTGTAGCTCGCGTGTGATCAATCGCATCGAGTGCTGCCGCTATCTTGTTCATTCTTCATTACTGCCACTCCCTATAAACCTTCGCGTTCATTACCTTACTTGTTTGTCCTCTGTCTGACCGAGCCACCATGGCAAATAGCTACTATCGAACGTCCGGTGCTCGTCAGGCAATACAACCGCCTGCCGATATCATCTACCCCGGCTGATAGTGCCGCGGTCATTGTGTCGATGACTGGCTCATCACACAGCACTTAACAACCGAAGTCCAGCCATCGTAGCTCCTCCGCGACAATGGACTCTTACACGTGAGCAGAATGCAGGCCCGCTCAGCAGAACAGTCGTGTTGACTTCACCACAGTGCTACCCGAGAAGACTCCAGGCCGCCGGCCGACTCCTACAGACGCCGCTCTCCTGGTAAGCAGCACGCTGGACGCCTGAACCGTGTTGACTAACTGTCCTTTGGCAGCCCCCGGGGACCGCAGGCCCAGGCGGCGCTCACGGTCGCCTCAGAACATCGACAGGTATCAGCCCGATCGCGCTCGAGACTATGACCACCCACGCCGCGATGGAGGCCGTCGCCGCTCCTCACCCCCTCCGGTACAGGCTGGTATTGACCGCTACGTCCCCGGTCAAGACAACTTCGCTCCTACCTTCACGACCAACCCGATTCCAAACCCTATGTCGCTTGAGTACCAGGTTGGATTCAATTACTTCGCCGAGTGGTGGCGCGTTGAGCAGGTCATGAAGGAAGAGAAGGAACGCGCGAAGAACGGCGGCAGGAAGCCTGTACTCAAGGGTGAGCGTGAAGCTCGTGAGGAACGTGGCAAGGAGCGTGAACTCATCCAGGCTGCGTATGACGAATACAAGGAGAAGCTTCAGGTCCAGATGGCTAAGACCTTCGTGGACAAGCACAAGGGCGAGGAGTGGTTTAAGGAGCGCTACGATCCCGAGTACGACCAGGCCTTCAAGGAGAAGCTACGTGGATACCGTCACGGCATCTACAGTGAGTGGGAGCGCCAGATCGATGAGGGCTATTTCGATGAATTCACGCTCGAGGGTATCTACAAGAACGACTCAAACGGCGCAGGTGGCATCGTTGAGAAGGAAGAAGGCGAGACGACTGCTGCGAATGAAGTGCTGGGTGTAGGAGACCTCCTTCCTTGCAAGGGCGGTGAGATCCGCGACGAGTCCGCATTCCAGCCAACGCTCCTGATTAAGACCATCGCTCCTACCGTCAACCGAGAGAAAGTCGAGGAGTTCGCCAAGGAGCATCTCGGGGAGGGTCCTGGTGGATTCAAGTGGCTCAGCTTGAGCGATCCGAATCCTTTGAAGAAATGTCACCGCATAGGCTGGGTAATCCTGCATCCCAACGACGAGCAGCCTATGGTGATCGACGATCGTGGCGATGCGCGTGATGACGAAGAGGACGGTGCGCTTGACGAGAAGCCTGTTCCTGTTCAACAAAGCACCGCGCAGAAAGCACTGGAAGAAATCAATGGCAAGACTGTTGAGGACGAAGTCCGCGGCAACTTTACTTGTCACGTCGGAGTACACGAGACACCAGCAGCACCTCGAAAGAAGGCACTCTGGGATCTTTTCTCGGCTCCGGAGAGGATCGAGCGTGACTTGGAGCTAGCCGAGAGGTTGGTAAGGAAGCTTGATGGCGAGCTGAAAGCGGGTCAAGAAGAGGAGTTTGGTGAGGTCGACGGTGTTGGGAAGATTGAACAGCGTGTCGAAGACCTTCGCTCGAAGGGTTGGCTACAGCCTCCTGCCAACGCTCCTGCACCTCCTAAGAAGGAGCGAGATCCCGAAGATTTGGAAGAAGGCGAGGACGAGACCATGGAAGACGAGGAAGGCGCATACGACGAAGAGGTCGACGACGAAGATCTGTTGGTCAAGAAGAAGAAGCTTGATCTTCTGATTGAGTATCTCAGGCGTGTGTACAGTTTTTGCTTCTTCTGTGTGTTCGAGAGCGATTCGGTTCACGAGTTGATCCGCAAGTGCGCTGGAGGCCATCTTCGACGCCCACGTGCCAGCTTGACAACAGCAGCTAAGGCTACCGCCCGAGCCACAGCCACAGGGGAGCCGTTCCCATACAAAAAGCAGGAGTCTGGCGATCAGGAGAATGGCGAGGGCAGCCCTGTCGCAGAGCGCAAGCCAATGAAGTTGAGCGGCAAAAACCAGCAGCAGCTCCAACGCGCATTCAACTGGGTCAAGACTTATGAGGAGAAGTTATTGCAGCTTCTTGAGCCGGAGAACGTCGACCTGCGCAAGCTGGGTGGGAAGCCACTCGACGAGGCTGTTGAAGATGAGTTGGCAAGGTATTGCAAACAAGAGGACGAGTCCAAATGGCGTTGCAAGGTTCCGGAATGCACGAAGCTGTTCAAGGGACAGAACTTCTGGCGTAAGCACGTTGAGAAGCGTCATCCGGAGTGGCTCGAGAAGCTCCACAAAGACGTAAGTGACTGTAATGGTCCTGATCTATGACACATAGCTAATGAGACTATAGCTTGAACTCGTCAACAGCTATGTTCTGGATCCTGCGCACATTGCGCCCTCGCGTAGTGACGCGAACAGCAACGGCCATTTCCCCATGGGCAATCACGTCCAGGCAACCGGCACGCCGCGTGGATTCAACCTCGCCAACATGAGCATGGCTATGGGTGGCAATGGCATGAATGCTGGAGGCATGTTCAACCCAGCTATGGGCGGCAACTGGGACCCTGCTGCAGGTATGCACGACTCTGGTGCGATGCGTCGTGGTGGCCAGCGATTCAACAGCCGAACTGGACCATACGACAGACAGAACCGTGACCGTCGTAACGCTCCTAGCGGCGGTAACGGCCGTCTTACGCCTCCGCGTGGCGGGCGACCAGGCGTGCAGCGCTACGGTGACGGCGGACCAGGACCCCTACAGTCCACCCAGGGTCGCCAAATTAAGAGCTACGAAGATCTCGATGCTGTGGGCGGAGACGGCAGCGGCGAGTTGAACTACTAGTTGAAGGAAAGACGAAACCAACTAAAGCCGGCGTCGCGCTGGCACCTGATCACACGGTTGGCGTTAGGGTCGCTGTCACAATTTGTAGGGTAAATTATTCTCTTTCGGAGTGATTAAGGCATGGGGCATGGCGTTAGTGGTTCAGCATGTGCTGCACTTTAGTGCATGCCTGTAACTAGTATACATCGAAATCACGATCAATACTCAGCACATCTCGTTGAAATCTGATACATGTTGTTTCGGCAAGCTTTCCCCAGTCTCATCGACGTGCAGCCCGGGACAAGTTGCCAGTGGCCCACTTGGCACGTGGTCTAGACCGCAGTTGAGAGCAAAGTCAAGTGTGAGACAAGCATTGGATGTGGGATGCCATGGGACTGCGATCGTCTGAACGTCTGAGCTTGTGACGCTCCCAAAGCGTTGCAGGTGATGGGTGCGCTGCAGTAGGAATAAGCATCGACATGTGTTTCGCAGAAGGGTCTGACAGTCGAGGCCAGGAGTAGAAAGTAGCTGCGCGCGTATTCGTAAAAGGCCGTACGGGTCCGCAGCCAAGGGCACCTCAGATGCCGTGCGTTCCTTTCGTCGCCCGTGCAGCCCGCCCGAGGAGCTCAAGTGGACTCGCCGACACGCGCGCTGATTGCTCGGCCGGGAGCGACTAAGCCATCAAAGTGACGTCCACGGCCACCAGCCACACTTGCTGTGCGCCCGCGGTGTCTTGGGGGCCGACAAGCTTCGACGCAATCTTTCATAGGCGAATCGAAGGGCGATCTGATCCTTGACAAGGCCGACTCGAGTATCGTGCACGAGAAACCCTGGCAGATTCGCCGGTGGAGCAGCGTGTAAGCCCCAGCAGCAGCCACACTAGGTATTGCCAGTGAGCCGGGCGTCATACAACACGCGTCGACATAGTTTATTGCTTCTCCGTGCTCGGGAGGCCGAGCCCTCCGTTTAACTATATCCCTCTCCCTGCGGTCTTGACGCTCGCGCCTTCTTTCTGCCTCTCTTTTCCTCGAACCCTTTGCCTTTTATAATAATGGCCGAAACCACCCCGCCAGGCCTGGCGCTCAACGGGCATCCTGTGCCCGTCATGGACAACCAGCCCTCCGTTGACAATTTCGGCGAGCCAAAACCGACAGAAACAGAACGGCCGGCTGTCCAGCGGGTAGACACGAATTACACCATGGCGTCCATGATGTCGGTGCCGCCGGAGGGGTCCATCTTGACCGGCAAGCAGGAGCATTGTAAGCAACAGCACGATCCTCAACTTACGAGCGATACTGACGACTGCGCAGACCTCAAGCGCGAACTTATCTCCCAGCAGACACAATTCGAAATATCCGAACTCTCGTCACCGACCGCGCTCAAGCGTTTTGGCGCACCTTTCCGTTCAGACGCCGGCGAAGTCGCGCCAGAAGACTCAGAGCTCCCACTGCTGCGGTACATATTCGTCAACCACGTGCGAAACTTTCCGTTCCTGGACAAAGCCAAAGAGAAGGAGTTCTGGCAAGACAAGCTGCAAGTGGTGAGTTGGTGACATGACTCTAGACACCCTGGCGGGGGCTGACAGACCGATTTCTACAGTTTCTCGAATCATTTGCGAGCAAGGACATTTCATCGTCAGAGGACCGCCTCGAAGAAACGAAACGACGAAAGCTGGCGCTGAAGGCAGAGAAGCTGGTCGAGCTGATGATGGTCTCTGGCATTCCCACTGCGTCCGGCTACGAGGAGAGGATACGCTTCTCTGAAATGGAGATTGTCGAGCGAGGTGCAAACGAAGAGGGTCTGCATATGAACGCGCCCAGTGGGCATTTCATCAATGGCTGGGACGTCAACGTTGCTGGTGTGCGGACTACATCAGTGAAGAAGCACCTCCGCTATCACACACACGCGGTAGGACTATGTGGAAAGAATTGGCCAATGAATACTGACCTGTTGCAGGAATACCTCATAAGAGTAAAACAGGGCGCCGACCAAGAGATTTACGTTGGCCGAAGATACCAGGACTTTGTCAATCTGCACAAGCGTATACGCCTCGAACTCCCCGGGAAAGTGCTGCCTCCGCTTCCTCGCAAAAACAAGAAAGATTCAATTCTGAGCTCAAGCAAAGACGACGATGATGCTAGTAGTATCTCTTCTGTTTCAACGCAGGGGCCGGTCAATGATGTCTACCAAAAGAGCGATGGCGGCGGTGGAGGATTGCGAAGCTACCTCTGGGGTGGTGGCCACAAGAAGAACGCCTCACAGACTTCCATCGATGCCCGAGGCTCGCGGTCTCCCCGTGCCTCAGGGGAGGGTTCTGGATATCAACCTCCACGCACTCTTTACCGCGAAGAGCAGCGTGTATCGCTGAGAGCCTTTCTTCGATCATTCCTGAACAACGAGAGGATTGCACATTCGAATGCCATGACTGATTTCTTAACCCGCGATCCCATTGAAGTCAATGAGGAAGAAATGGAAGACATCGAAAAGCGTATGATCATGGATGAGAAGCGCATACAAGAGCAGAAGCAGTTCTATGAAGTGGCGCGGAAACGCGCCGCTGAGCTGGACATACACATGGAGAAGTTCAGGCGAGAAATCGTTGAGAGGAACGGCCTCTCCCACCTCTTCCAGGAGATCAGGGTGAAGAATTCGATATCGCAGCTCAAGCCGGAATACCAGAAGTTCGCAGAGTGGTTGAGGATAGAGGTGGCAGCTACCATCTACCATCTCTTCTTGGCCGAGGACAATTCGCCAGAACTTTTTGCACAAGCGAAGAGGATCCACTCACTTGTGCCGTACGGTGTGCTGAAGAATGTCATTCGGATCGCGAACCCGGCAGCGGTGATGAGCGGCGTGCTGGACTTGTTCCTTGCACAGCCGTTTGGCGCAAGGTCGCTATTGCAGCGCATCTTTGGTATGGCCATCAACGATGGCGTTAATTCTGTGCAGAAGACGATTGATACCCTCGGCGCCACGAAGATCAAGGACGACGCCCTGTGCGCAAAGATCAAATCATACGTCGAATCAGACGAAGATATTAAACAGGCCCTTCGACAAGAGGCACAAGATGAACAGGTCGATATCGTCGTAACGGTCCTACGATCCGACTTTTTCAAGCCAGAGTTGAGCTCTCAGCAAGTAGAGAAGGTGTTCAACGCTTACGTGGCGTGGAACAATGCGGTCGAAAATGTGAGACCGACCAATCGTTACAGCAGCAGAAACAACAGCGTGCGCAGCGTCAACAGCGTCCTTACTAATCCGTCTGGTCAGATCGACAAGGACTTACGACAGGGCGCTGAGCTCTTTGCACATCTCAAGCAGTATCTCAAGCTATGTTTGAGACAACGAGACAAACTCATGATGATGCAAATCATTGAGGAGGTAAGCATTTTGATGTCGTCACAAAACGAGTGTTGGCTAATGAGTACAGCCCACTACTCTCCAGCTCTTCCGCGATCTTTTCACCATCTTCTATGAGCCGCTCGTCCGTGTGTACAAGTCTGCAAATGTCTACAACAGCATCACAGATTTCGCCATGTTCGTCGATGATACTATCAAGACTATCGAAGCCTGTCAGCGGCAGGAAGTCTCAGCGGACCCCAACCAGACCGTTCAGGCATTCATCGATCTCTGTGCGCGCCACGAGGACAACTTTTACAAGTTTGTCCACGAAGTACACATTCACGACAACGGTCTTTTCGATCAGCTCATGGGCTGGCTGGAAGGTATTCTTGAGTTCTTGCGCCATGGCCCTGGCAGCGGTGGCAAACTCGACATGAATGCTCTGTTCCAAGGCGGCATGGACTCAGGTGCCATTGACAAGCGGAAGGCTATCAGAGAAATCAACAGTTTGATCAGGTGGCAGACAGCCCGCAAGAAGTGGCACCAAGACAAGACACGGCAGAAGATGGCGAGTGGAGGTGACGAGCCAGAGCCCGTACTCGGCGGCATGGCGGGATTCAAGAGCAGTGACTTTGGTCTCAACGAGGTTTGTGTCCATTCACATATTCGCATTGAAACAATGTATACTTACAATTCACAGCTCGATCTTCAAGATCTCGAACTTGACGACGACGCCACTGAATCCGAGGAAGAAGAGGAGATCGATGACGACGACGACCCCATCGAAGCTGAGCGCAAGAACCGCGCAAAAGCAGCGGAGAAGCTCAAGAGAAGAGCAGGCGAACCCAAAAAGCCGCCGATCGACGAAATCAAGAAATTGCATCCTACTTTCTTGGCCATGTTGAGGAGTGTATTAGCGCAATAGACGCAGTGCCCTTTTTCGCGTACAGATCCTTAGATAAATCCTAATATCAATTGTACATGCAGTGGACTGGGCTGCGAGTGAGAGTGTGACTGACGTCAGTGCTATTGCCGTTTGTTGTTCTGTCCGACGCAGCTGCCTGGGCTGCGACTTCACTTATATCTGCTTATTGACCGGTCTCACTTCCACCTGCACAATCCGCATCATGGCACTACAACGCCTGCGATCATGTCTCATGCAAATCCTCGATCTAGTCTTGGAGACAGACAAGCAAGCAGCTATGTGAGTCTAGTGCTCGCTTGATCGCTCCTGGACACTGTACTGATCTTTCAAAGCACACGCCGCAACCAGAAGAAGTCGCCTTTCCTTCGCCTACCGCCAGAGCTGCGCAACTTGATCTACAGTTTCGCGCTCGAACCGAGCGACGTCTACGTCAGCAACAGTTACAAGCGAGGCGACGAATTCCCGCTCAAAGTTGGACTGATGGGTATACTTCATCTTCGAGTGAATGACCGGAATGAAGATCTCAAAGTTCTGTTGAAAGTATGTCGCCAGACTCGCAACGAGACAGCTCTGATACCGGTCTCGATCAACACCCACTATGGAAATCTGGATCGCTTGTTCAAATTCCTCAGTGGCCTGACTACGGTCCAGAGAGCACAGATCAAGGCTCTTCAAGTCACCTTCGATGGGCTAAATGGGACTTATTTCAATCGAGTGTTCTATCCGAGCCAAGAGTCCAAAACCACTGTGCAAAGGTTCTCGGACCTCACACGAGATATGGTCGGCCTCGAGTACGTTCAATGCGTCCGCCGCTGCGCAAGTATGGCTGAGATAAAGGAGCATATGAAGAACTGGCATCTCCCAGAGCATGTTCAAGTGGATTACCGCGGCTAGGCTGGATCTGTATATGTAGTGAAGTGGATTACAAATGAGCGTGTAACTCCAGTACTGGAATGAAAACACGAAGTCAGTACTAGCGCCGTTTGCTGTTTCCCTTAGTGTCATCGCCCGAGCTGCTGTTTTATCTTGGCTTGTTACCTTCTCGCTCCTGCACCATACCAGACCATGCCACACCATGCCACGCGAAGTCACACCACGACTCCCACTAATACAGCTACAACCACGTTCGGTGAGGATGCTTAGCAAGACAAAAGATAGTGAGATGGAAGCCATGTAAGTTTTGACCAGCTTGATTCTCAGCACCGAAGACTTATTCTGCATAGCACACGCCGCAATCAGATGGAGTCGCCTCTGCTCCGTCTTCCTGCAGAATTGCGTAACAGAATCTATGAGTATGCAATGTCCGGCGGCGTCACTTTGGAAGATGAGAACTTTACAGCAAAGCCAGCAGCAGCTCACAAACCACCTGAGCCATCTCCAGCTCTGTCGAAAGTTTGTTATCAACTTCACCAAGAGACAGCTCTGTTACTGTTCTCGCTCAATACGTTCACCGGAAGTTTACAGTCCATTGAAAATTTCCTTGACGCTCTCGGCGAGTATCAGAAAGCGAAGATCGAAAGTATCACCGTCTACCCTGATTCCCAGTATTGGATGGGCTTTTGGGGTGAAGATATCGAACCCAAGTTGGCGAAGCTCATGCGCGACATGGCCCTTCTCAAGCGCGTCGACTTCTTCGTACACACAAGCAGTTGGCAGCCTCTCTATTTCTGGCAAATAATTCTCTCGCAGGACTTCGATCTTCCGCAGCGTGTTCAGTTACGTGTCAAGAGCAGGACCGACCTTGTCGAGTGAGTCTGCTCTTGTCAGAGACCATACTACAGACATCAACCAAAAATATTTGCTCGCCATAACTGAACTACAGGCCTAATGCATGAGCTGTCTACAATTAGACACTTCATGCGCTATGGATAGTTCCTTTAGCTTAGTGTGATACACAATCAAATCTTGACAACTTTGAAGATGACTTTATCGAATGGACCCGCAATTCTTCTACCAAATATCACCAGGACACCGTACTCACGCCAACCGTTGCTTTGGCAACAGTACCCTTACTTTCCGCGATCTCCGAAGTTGTAGACGCCAGAAAGAACCACAGGGCACAAAGTTAATTGGCCGTCTTCGCAGTCCTGGTATTACTCAGGAAGCCCATATTTCGCCCAGTGCTCCTGAGCCCGCGTATCACGCTGCCATAACAAAGACGCCCTCTGTTCCTCCATCAAGCCCTCCCACACGATCTCAAACATTGCTCGATCCATGCGAGTGAGCCAAAGCAACAAGGTCCTGGGTTCGCTATTATACGCAATCGAAGTATCAAAGGAGCAGTAACGGAACGGCAAAAGACGCGTCTCCCCATGGATCTGACGACAGGTTCTTGACAGCGCGATCATATGTGGGAAGAGGGACCACTGGTCATTAGTATTGGATTTTCGGTGTTGGCAAGAAACGGGTCTCTTGTGCCAATGCTTGATGCAGCAGAAGAATGGTTGCGGTCCTTGGTGGGGACGGATTGTCCAGCCGCTAAAGACTTGCTTGTAGATCTCGTTGCGGAGTTCGGCTGGGAGATCGAGGAAGGGGAAGGTGGATTGGGGTTTGCTGGAAAACGTGTTAGTGGTGGGAGAGGTGGGGATATCGGAAGGGCATACCTCATTTTGGTTGCTTTGTATCCAGAGCCCTCGATCTTGTTGATTTTGTGGGCGTGCGCTAGATGTGACGGAGTAAGTCAGGTTGTGACTGCCTACCTAGGCAGATGGTCTTGCTGGCACATGGACAGTCCAACCTTCACTTCGGCAGGGTCTGGACAAATTCGTTCACCTACGACTAATTCACTCTCACTTTGGATCACTTCACCCTTAATTTCCAACAATCACCCTCGCTTTCACTCTTCTTCTCAGATCTATCAAGAAGCTTTTCTCGCCCTCGCTGCTCACCTTACCACCTTCACGACACAGCGCAACATGGCCACTTCAACCCCAGGCAACAAGAAGCGCTCTGCATCGCAAAATCTATCTGAGGAAGATACGAAGAAACTCAAGCTGAACAACTCTACAAGTGCAGCGGATGAGACAACGCTCAGCGGGGAGACCCAGGGTCGCGATATCTATGACGAGATGTCAGTCACTGCTTACCATACAAGACAACCGATCTAACAAGCTACAGCACCAAGCGAAACAGTGAAAATTCGCCTCTCCTACGCCTACCCGCTGAGCTGAGGATTAAAATCTACCAATACGCATTGGGACGTTACGTGTTAACACCCATGGTGCTCCTCACTCAAGATCGCACCAGGCGTTACACCATCCATTGTGCTGTTGGACATGAATATATCGATGGCTGGTACTGGTACTTAGGAAAAGATCTTTGGCTACTGGTGCAGGGCTTCTCAATGTCATCGCGACAACTTCGTGCGGAAATCGGGGAGATGCTATTCACTGAGAGTCCCATGCGCTACACTACAGAATGGAAACAAGTGTTTCCCAAGCTCAGCAAGGAACGCAAGGATGCAATTAGGAGCATGAATGTAGCAACAAGTGGAAGCTTGGGATACTCATCTGTGATCAGCGATTTCTTTCGGATGGTCGATGCGCTGTCCAACGTCAGGACAGTACGTATCAAGGAGTGTCAGATGAAGTTTGGCTTGCATATGGAGGAGTATATTGTGGCTGAGACGCAGAAAAGAGGGCTCAAATTAATTTTCGATCGCCTGTAAGCTGGTGACCGGGCCAAGGGTAATACCTCCGGGCCTGTACAAACGATTCATTCATGTCGATGCTGCAAGGCGGAAGCAGCTCTAAAGATACCTTGCTCCAAAGAGATCTATCTGGTTATTGAAGGCGGTGGCGATGGATGGGTTGGTGCCGAAGAGGGAGCATGCTGCTTATACATAACAATACAAGTATCTCCTGTAAGCCCCCAAAACATAAATCTTTACTTAATGTCACCAAGGCTTACATTACTATATCAACAAATGAAGGTTGAATGTCCCTTCACCTTCACTGTTTGCTTTCATCACTAATTCGTGACGTATGCGTATCGAATAAGGCAGGTGTGATTCACCCTCCTGTCTTTCACTGTCCTCCTACAACAACTCTTCCCACCTTCAGCGATGACACTCAACAGCATGACCACCGCAGTAGGGTGCAAATTAAAGCGCAACGCTACTGAACAGCCCGCAGACAGAGCCAGCAAGCAGCAAAAGCAGGCGATCGAACCTCGAAGCTCGAATGATGCTCTCGGAGACTACCCTCAGACAGAACAGACCAGTATCCAAGAAGAGAAGCAAGCGGTTGCTAATAGCCTGTAAGTGCAATCACTTCTCACCATGCTCACATCGTACTAACGAATGACAGCACGTCTACGAACCAAGAGCAGTCGCCTTTCCTTCGCCTGCCGGCTGAAATCCGTATCCGCATCTACGAATTCACTCTCGGTGGCAATGAGGTTGTGATCTATTCTGTACGAAAACCCGGAGCCAGGTTCGGAACAGTTTTCCGCTGCAGTGCCAACAAAGCTGTAATAGTCACTTTCAGAAGCACCATAAAGACGTGCCGTGCTTTCCATGCCGAAACGGAGCTTCTGCAATACAGCACAAATAGCTTCTTTGTCCGGACCAAGAGAGATTTCTACGTCTGGCTTCAAAGGCTTGATGCGAAGAAGCGCGCTGCGCTAAGAAGCGTATGCTTCAATGCGTACTACATAATCAAATGGAATGATTCTTGGTGTTATTCCACAGAATCTTTTGGTTCAGCAGTCTCAAGGGCGTCTTCACTTCCAGGGGCCTCCAGGCCGACGACAATCATCGTATACGTCAACCAGGATCCGCCGAGTCCCATCAAAGAAGCGATCGACAGTTATGCGCGATCTGCAGAATGGCAGATCACCATTGATTACCAAGTAGTTGATGATTTCTACTTCTACCTTCCCATCTACTGTCGCAGCATAACCGAGATCGAGGCCGCCTTTTCTTCATGTGCAAGTTAGCTCCTCCGTGCCGTCTCGAACAATCGTCAGCTGTTTGGTCGCGAAAGAGGTGCATCGACTACGAAAGAGGGCGGGTGCTGATCTGTGAGCAAGGAGGGCACCAGGGACTTTGACAATTGTGAATCTATCTCAGCTCCTCAAATGCTTTGCCATTTGTGACACGTGCTCGATCTTGCGTTTCCTCTAGCTCTGCTGCCATCAGCGGGTATTCAAACCCGTATAAGCACCCATGATACCAGCTTCGGGCGTATGGCCTGCGTCGAGAAGCCATATCTAGGGGATATTTGTAAGAGTATGGGGTCCACTTCGTGCTCTCCCTTTATCAATTCCCAATACTTGAGCAGAACGTGGCGTCTTGCTCTCCCACGGTTAATGAATGCGCCCTCCATGGCACTTTCACTTCGCTCTTTGATAGCTTAGCGCCGAGTCTTTCGGACAAGGCTGGCATCGCGGGCGCTGGCAAGGTCTTGGGCTGCTGCTACGCTGCTCCGTTCCACCTCGGATCGATGGTCGCATCTGCTCACAACCCTATTACTTTCATCCCCTGACCTTAATGAACCCATCCAACCCCCTGTCGAACTTCTCACACCTGATCGGCATCTCCACCGTGTAGAATGGGTTCTTCATAACGAAATCGGCATATAGCTCATACACTTTCTTCATCATAGTGTCCACATTCGGCTGCTGAGGCTCGGTAACCAGCAGGAATTTGGTCCCCGTCTGTGTCTGAAAGCATTGCAAGCGGAAGTGACTCGACTCCATGACTTCGATGCCGGTGGGACGATTAGGAAAGGGCGAGGGCGCCAGCATGTTGTTCTGCGGTGTGATATGTGGAATGCGCGGTGCAGGTGACAGTTGCGAGGTAATGGCGTGCATGCCGTGGAAGGAGCCGGCGAGGATGAGGTAGTCGTTGGAGGTCAGCTTGGAGAGACCGGTGTGGAATTCGCGGTTGTAGATCAGGCCGCCCGATTTGGAGACGATCATAAGAGCGAAGACGACCCTGGGCGTGTCAGCTGTTGCAGCGCATGGCGTGTGGGTACTCCTCGTACATGATGGCAGGTAGGGAGTACTAGCAGGCTTGACGCGAAGGGATTGGCAGCCGATAGCGTTTCTCGGTGTCGACGAATGTGGCGAAGAAGCAGATTGCAAGAACGCTCAGACAAGACTTGGTCGTGAGTACCGTGGTTGGGGGTGAAGGTGCCCTGGCGCGCGACGTGTAGGCTGCGGGGAGACGCGCCCCACACACTTGTATCTGGCTGTGCTCGCTCAACACCTCCGCTTCTATCGTCACCACGCCGCGACAGCTTGAGAGGCCACCCTTTGCTTACCGCCCTTGGCCGCCGTGAACGTGCTGTCTCGGCGTCCCTTCTTTGCGTCGTTAGCTCGCAGCCGTTACACAGCCCTTGACTGCTTCGCAATATCACGGCATCCACCAACCCTCACAACCCGGCTGAGGCTTGCAGCTGGAAGCGCCCACCATGTCGAACCAGTCGATCCTCCGGATTACCCGTGAGCTGCACGAGATTCAGAATGGCTCTGATCTCTCGCTTGCAGTCGCCTGGCGTGACGTTGACGTGCGTCATGTCCGCGCGCTTATAGTTGGCCCACCAGACACACCATATGAGTTCGGCTTCTTCGAGTTCACAGTCAAGTTCGGCAGAGAATACCCCACCAAGGCACCTACTGTCCTTGCAATTACTACGAATGGCGGGCGGACCCGCTTCAACCCAAATATCTATGCTGCCGGCAAGGTGTGCCTGTCGATTCTAGGGTGGGTGGTACATATGACAGACCATGCAGGACACGCGCTGATGATCACAGTACATGGCGCGGCGAGCGGGGAGAAGAGTGGTCGTCTGCTCAGGGACTCGAGTCAATTCTCATATCCATACAGAGCTTGATGTCCTGCAATCCATACGAGAATGAGCCTGGCTTCGAGGACGCAAATTCAGACTACGACAAGAAGAACCAAGAGGCATACATTGACAAGATCAGGCACGAAACGTTGCGGATATCGGTCATCGAGCGGCTTGAGGAGTATCTGAACATTCGCGGAGAGCGGCCCGCCGTGACTGTCTACAACGCCGAGGAAGAGTATCAGTCTGGCCGGGAAGACGCTCCTTTTGAGCCATTCAAGGACCTGTGTAAGCGCCGCTTCCTGTGGTATTATCGCTCGTACCTGGCAACAATCGACGAGGCTGCCAAAAAGCACAAGGATGGTGATCGCTTCGAGAAAATGCCGTTCGAGGGTCCAGGCAACACCATGGAGGGTGTCTACCAGTACACAGCGCTGAGAGAGCGACTCAACAGGATCTTCACTGCCTTGAACGAGGAAACGGAGAGCTGGGTGTCAGAAGGCCATTCGGCTGTCTTGAAGGAGACCAGCGTTGCCAGTAATCTGCAACGCCAGTTCGAGCAGATCGTTGAGAGGTATAAAAGGGACGATTCTCTGACGCTAGACCTTAATCTCGTTAAGAAGAACCCGTTCGTCTGGCAACTTACCCTCTTCGGCCGGCCCATGACGAACCTAGATGGCGGCATGTTTAGGATCATGCTGTACATCAATCCGACTAGATGGCCTGACGTGCTGCCCAGAGTGCGCTTCGAAACCCCGATTTTCCACCACCGCGTCTCACCCGATGGTATTGTGTGTTATGATGCAGCGAATAGGCAAGACATGCGTTCTCACATTGAGGCAATCGTTGGAGCCATCGAAGATGAGTCGCCAGCCTATGATCCACGTACTCTCGTCAACCCTGAAGCTGCCAAGCTCTTCTGGGGAGCGCCCGACGACAAGAAGCTCTACAACCGCCGTTTGAGGCGTTCTGTACAGGATAGTGCAGAGTAAGTGTTGTCCAGAAGGGCTTGTTGCAAACTTACTAACAGCTTTCAGAAACTGCTTCTAAAGTAAGGGCTGAGAAGAAGACATATTTTACTCTATGATGCGTGCTGGAAAGGGAAACATTCATTATGACGACACGGCCGACCTTAGGGAAGATTGATTATACAGTACATTGATACCCACGCGTGATCTTCATGGTCTCGCGGCTTGCATACTCGGCGCTCACGATGGGAAAGGCGCATAGCATTTTCGACTACCATAGCATGGAGTTGGTCTTTCGATGGCAATATTAACGATTGCATGTACCTGTGTTTGAGTCATTGGAGCTCTCAGACTTCAGCATGAATTTGTGATGCGAAGCGCTGCAAGGACAGACGGAAGAAGTCCTACAGCTACTAGTGAAAGCAACTTGGAAGACCCTGGTCAGTTTGCGGGGACTAGGGGCGCGCTCCACCGAATCTCCGCAAGACATGCGATTCCCCTGCACCACCACCAATTGAACACCAGTCAACATGTCGGCACCCTCAAAATTCCAGACTCTCGGCAAGGTGGTTGTCGTCGGTGGATGTGGGTTCCTGGGTAGCCACATCGTCAGCTACATCGTCAAGCGCCATCCACAGACACAGATCGCTGTGCTCGACCTGCGCACGACATCGAACCGACACTCGAGCAGCACCGTGTCGTACCATGATGGCGACATCACCGACCTCGCCGCTATGCAGGCGCTCTTTGCGCAGCTTAAGCCGGACGCCGTCATTCACACAGCTTCTCCCCACTTCAACCTGCCGCCTGCGATCCATGACAAGGTCAATGTAGAGGGTACCAAGAACCTGCTGAAGGCGTCGCAGGATGCGGGAGTCAAGGCATTTGTGTACACCAGCTCTGCCAGTGTTATCTTCGGTGGGCAGACCGAGCTGGTCAACGCGAATGAGGAGTGGCCTATGGTCACTGGCGATGCGCAGCCAGAGTACTACACCACTACTAAGGTGAGGACCAATCGATTGTGAATTGAGTCGATTGCTAATACTGTCTCATAGGCCTATGCCGAAACCTACGTCCTCGAGGCAAACCGCAAGCCAGAGGGCTTCCTTACCTGCGCTATCCGACCTGCTGGTATCTTTGGAGAGGGAGATGTACAGCTGCTGCCTAAGATGGTGCAGGCATTCAAGGACGGAAAGACCAAGTTCCAGGTCGGCGCGAACGACAACCTCTTCGACTTCACATACGTTGAGAACGTCGCATACGGCCATATCCTTGCTGTTCTGGCTCTCCTCAGCACACACAAGCTCCTGCCCACTGTGCCCCTTGACACGGAGCGCGTGGACGGCGAGGCTTTCTTCATCACCAACGGTGAGCCCGTCTACTTCTGGGATTTTGCGCGCGCAGTCTGGCATGAGGCAGGCGACCGCCTGCCCCTAAAGTCTGTATGGCATCTGGATGCGGGCTTTGCTAGCATGATTGGCTTCTTCTCGGAATGGGCTATGTGGCTGATTGGCAAGACGCCTAACCTCACACGGGCGCAGGTCAGGTACAGCACATTGAAGAAGTACCACAGCATTGCCAAGGCGAGGACCAGGCTTGGTTACCAGCCGCTTGTGAGTCTGGATGAGGGTGTCAGGAGAGGTGTAAGATATATTCTCGAGCAGGACGAGAAGGCCAGCCAGAAGAAGGGACAGTAAGCAAGACGTCGATGTTGCGTCTTGTATTATACATAGTGTAATTTAATATACCCTCTGGTCTGATTGTTTACCAAGCTGAGCTGAAGATTAACTTTCAAGCTGAGCTGAAGAGCTCACTGAAGCTCGGCGCAACCCGCGGGCACTCTTCCATGCCCGTCTAGTCGCAGATCCCCGCGCACAGATGCGGTACCTGAACATCGCTCCCGCCCCGTCGACCCTAGATCTCTCTTGCAACCCCGCGTCACAGCAGCACCATGGCCGTCTCCAGCATCCCCAACCAACATGAAGTATGTCGCACCACCAGGCGCTGCCCGAGTCAGCATACTCCGCCCTCGGGCTGCCCCCAAGTGTAGTCAGGATCCTGATGAACCCCAAGCCGCGCCCGCCGTCCATCTCGGCACCTGAGCTGCACCAGAGCGATACCGACTTCACCGAGCGCCTACCGGAGAACCAGTCGCACATCATGCTGTACGCAGAGCTACTGCTGCACATCCGCACCATCACGCTGTTCGCCAGCCTGCGCAGCCACCACACGCGCGAGACCAAGGCGCGTCTGGACGCCGACGGCAACCTCATTACCGTGTCCCACGAGGGCTACAAGGCCACCATTCGACTCCCGCTCAAGGTCGATGGGAAAGGTGATGCGGCGCTCGAGCTCCCCGCCCATCCGCCCAGCAAGGAGATCACCCTGCGCCTGCAAATGGAAGAGCAGGAAGATAGCGATATGCTGGGCTTGATGGCAGAGGCGCGCAAGGCCAACATTGTGCCGTGGGATGGAGCGGCGCTAGGTGCGCAAGAGGGCGTTGAGCTCCGGTGTAAGAACTGTGAGGGCGTGGTGTTACCCAGTGGCACGGTCGCGCAGTGGAAGGATCTCCCGAATGAGAACTGGGCGGAGATGATGGACTTCTGGCATTGCCATAAGCCGGACGAACACCATTTGCATGACCACACGCACGAGGTGGGTGGGCTGAAGGGATATGCGGCTGGGAATCGGTTGAAGGCTGTGCAGGGTGTGGGGTTTGTGGATCTCATGGGATTTTTGTTGAAAGAGCAGGATTGTACAGGCGCAAAGGTAAGGACAGTTTTCTTTTTGCGTTTGATTTCCCTGCGAGGAACGCGCTTTTGGGCGCAAAGAAGGCAGACTCGCCAATACCCGTGGCATTCTCGTCGATACAATCGCCCCAGATTGATAGATATGCTCGACACTATCTGCCACAGCGCCGGATAGACCCTCTTCTTGGAGATGGGACGCCAGTGCTGATGGATGAGCGGTCTTACGTTTCACTGTCTTTTTGCCCTGAGACTCTTGGGATTGGCAGGATGGTCTTAGACTACATCACACAACTACCTACGGCATTGCAACATGCTAACGCGGTTTAGATCTCGCCAAGCGAAGAGCGGATAGATGCAGCAGTTGTGTGCAAGCACTGCAGCCACACACTCGGTATGCAGGATGCTACAGCAGACGGATGGCGCGTGTGGAAATGGAGCCTCAGTATTTCCTCTGGGCCTGCCTCATCCCCATCGTACAGCACGTACAGCGTGCAGAAATGGATCTCCGCGCGACTGTTATATCTAATCGAGAACGTCGGCGTGCGTAAATTCCACATCCACGCACCTTCGACATCAATATCAACTGCGACACCGGATTCTACCCCATCTTCTACAACGCCGTCAATTCTCGTCTGGGTCTTCACGCCAGATCTCCTCTTCTCGTCATCCATCACACGTCCTCATCGCACCGATCCTACCAGAGCGATCAAGTGCTTTTTCAAGAAGCAGACTTGGGCGCCGCTGCAGCCTGGCGAGCCTGAGAGCGCGACAATTGAGGACGTGGAGTTTCCGAAAGAGTTGTACGACGAGCTGGAGAAGACGCTCGATGAGAGCCAGGAAGTGCTGCCGGCGACAGCAAGGAAGTTCCAGGGCTGGGATGTGGGCCTGTTGGAGAGGTTCGATGTTGGTGAGGAGGTGCTAGGGGAACACGAAGGGCATGGTGCGGGTGAGGGTGAGGATATGGAGGGGATAGAGGGCGAGGGGTCTGATGATGTTGAGAGGAGAGGGAGAGAGCTGAGGAGGTCATTGTCACAGGAGTCGCTGGATTGAAGGCGTGTGAACAAGGATGAAAAGAAAATGACGCGATGAATAAAGTACAACATAATATATCGATAATATATGGTAACAAAGTAACACTGGTGACAAGTTCCATCTCACATGCTTGACATTGTTGTGATAGCTGGTAGTGATGGGGCGGGGCAGCTCTATTCGAATTTCGCGCTAAGCGCCACGCCAGTTCGCCAAAATTCTGATATTGTCGAAATCGAACAGCGACCCGACCCCACACTCACGCAACCAACCCAACATGGCGCCCGCATCACTCTTGGACCTTGTGTCCGCGCTCCCCACCACCGAGGGCTGGGGCCCGTCGGTCTCTGAGGAGACTATGCTTAACGGCGTGCCCTTTGCGCCCTACTCCAAGGCCGACAAGCTGGGTCGCATGGCCGACTGGACCGACGGCAAGGACCGCGACCGGGGCGGTCGCCAGCAGTACGGCAACCGCAACTACAGAGGTAGGCAGGCAATCATGGGAGGGGAGTGCTTAGAGGGAAGGGCATGGACTAACGAGGGCTGCAGATGCGCAGGTCTACGGCGCCAACGCCGCTGGAAACCCCTTCGCCGTCCAGGTCGCCGAGGAGGAGGCTACCTTCTCCGTTGTCGACAACACACGCACATCAGCTCGCACTCGCGGATTCGGGAGAGGCGGCGGCACAGTCTTCCGTGGCCGCGGCGGCGCTCGCGGAGGCCAGGCACAGCGCGGCGGACGGGGCACCTTCCAGCGCGTCGGCGGTGGACGTGGAGGACAGAGCGGCTACGACAGCCGTGGCGGACGCGGTGGAGGACGCGGCGGCCGTCGCTTTGGCTGGAGGGACGACAAGCCCCAGCGCAACCGTGACCCGTCCGTGCAGGTCAAGCCCGACTGGGCCGTCCAGGAGGAGATCGACTTCTCGCGTCTCGGCAAGCTCAACCTCGACACCGGCGAGGGCGAGGACCTCGACAACTACGGCTTCCTGTACTACTACGACCGCAGCTACGACAAGCAGCCCGGCGCCAAGACCTCAGAGCGCAAGCTCAACGTCCTCGAGCGCGCTGCTTACAACGTCACCACCTCCAGCGACCCCATTCTGCAGGAGCTTGCCGACAAGGACGAGGCCACCGTCTTCGCCACCGACAATGTGCTTTCCATGCTCATGTGCGCCACCAAATCTGTCTACTCGTGGGATCTCGTCTTCACCAAGAAGGACGGCAAGGTCTTCATCGACAAGCGCGACCAGTCCAGCCTCGACATGGTCACTGTCAACGAGAACGCTGCGGACGCGCCGCTTGAGATCTCCGAGGGCAACAAGGACTCGATCAACAGCCCCGGCGCGCTCATGCTCGAGGCCACCCACATCAATAACGTCTTCCCTCTGCAGGTTGTCCAGGAGTCGGAGACCCAGAAGGTCAGCATGGCCCACGAGCACCCCTTCTACAACGAGGAGGTCGAGAGCGACCCCCCTGCCTCCAAGGCCTACAGGTACCGCCGCTTCGATCTCTCGCTCGAGAAGGACGAGGAGCCGCTGCACCTGATTGTGCGAACTGAGCTCGACGCCGTTGTCAAGAACAACATCAACGGCGAGGACCAGTTCTTGACCATCAAGGCTCTTAACGAATTCGACAACAAGGCCCAGGGCGCCGGCGGCGCTCTTGACTGGAGGTCTAAGCTGGCTAGCCAGCGTGGTGCCGTGCTCGCCACAGAGATGAAGAACAACTCGTGCAAGCTTGCTCGCTGGGCTGTGCAGTCCATCCTGGCCAAGGCTGACACCATGAAGCTTGGGTGCGTATCTTCGCGTTTAAAATCTTATATACAAGCACATGCTAACACGATGATTTAGTTTCGTCTCCCGTACCAACCCCAAGAACAACAACGACCACGTCATCCTCGGCGTGCTCACCAACAAGCCCCGCGAGTTCGCTGCCCAGATGGCGCTCAACCTCAACAACGGCTGGGGTATTGTCCGCACCATTGTCGACATGGTTCTGCGCATGGACGAGGGCAAGTACGTCCTTGTCAAGGACCCCAACAAGGCTGTCCTGCGCTTGTACAGTGTGCCTCTGCACACATTTGAGGAGGAGGATGAGGTCGAGATGGGCCCCGTCGATGAGGAGGACGAGTAGAGAGAGGTCGCGGGTGAATGATACCATGCATGGGTTTGGAGGGCGAGTCAGGGGCGATAGACAAAATCATGATTATATGCGTACGATATTGGTTCTGTGGTGACGATGCTACGCTTTCTCCAAATCGTCTATCACGATAACGATAACAGCATGTTCTCTCCCTATCCATACATGAAGCCACAGTGCCATCGCCCTACGCACAGACGGAAGACGAAAGCCTACAAACTATTGCGCACGTGAACTAACGAAGGTGGGCGTCTCATAAATTACCGAAAGCAAGCCACGGCCTACCATTGCTATTCGGAGGCTTCGAGAGAAAGCTTAATCGATCTTCTCTCTTTCAAAAGACCGACAACTCGGCGCCTGATCCTCAAAGACAGAACATATCCCAAACCTTATCACTCAACGCATGAGAATCCCATCATGCCGGCTGCAAGGTTCCGAGATACCAGACATTGTCATGTTGATAGCTTACCTACTCCTCGCCGATGTACCTTTTCGTGGTACACCTCAAGCAGCCAAGATAGGTGGTGTGCCGTTGCAGCCGCTCCATCGCACACGCGAGCAGCGCTAGCGAGTGTTAATGTGATTCGCTTAATAGCGTGGATACTGTTTTGATCAAATTAGATAGAAGTATAGGTACAGCTTGCGTGATGGCTTTGTGGTGTCGGTCGGTACACTTGCCCCGCGGTCGCTCGTGCCTGCGCCTTTTACTCCGCGTCATGGGGTGCTCGGGTCTTTGGTTGGAATTGGGGGTTGGGGTTATCGGTGAAGTGCATTGTGTATAGGAAGTGGCAAGGGTGGGAGGGGCGAGGTGATAGGTGGGATGGTGAGGTGTGTTTGGGTTGTGTGTTGGAGGAGATGCTTGTGTGGACTTGGTGTCTACATGGGATATCTGATCTTCACTACGGGGGAGTAGAGTGTAGAGGATCTCGGCGAAGGTCATGTGTGCAGTTACGAGTGTTGATCTCTGGCGAGGGTTGATCTCTGCAGCTGCGACGAAGATCAATACCCACCCCATGGTAGGTCTCGCGATGATCGATCCGAACAGCATGTGTGCATTGACACACTGACTCGAGATGGTTGTGTGAGTAAGGCGTCCTGCCCCAGGATGTGGGAGACGCCAGCTGAAAGGTGACAAAAGAACGCATCCAAGCGTTTTCCCGACTGCAATGCGGCGGCCGTGCCTGCGTTTCATTGTCGTGCAGCATGCACGTGGTACGGGTTTGACTTCCGACCGCTTCTGCTTCCGACCGCGCTGGATGGCTGGCAGGCACACACGCATGCAGAAGCAAATGCAGCCAGAAGCAACTACTCCGCCATACGCAGGGTCGCGGCGTAGATGGAAGAAGTCGTGGCTGTCCAAAGCTACGGGTGGAAGCGTTCTGGAAGCCTTCCAGAAACCTGCGGCTATTCACATGCGGCTTACGCCTGCATATGAGGGCGTGCTGCAGTGGTGACATGCCCTTGACTGTGGCTTGGTGCTGCCTATGCTATGCTCCATTGCACCTACGCCCTGCGCCTGCTGTCTGTGCACTCACTTTTTGCTCCTGCCGCGCTCACTCCACTCTCAACAACGACCACATCGGTGAGGAGGAGTGAGGCGCGTGCATGGCCCCTGAGCATTTCATTTCTGCTTCGATGGCTGCTTCCGAGGCGAGGAGCATCTTGCGTCCGCGGCTCGCTCGCTCTGTAACAGTATGTACGGCGAGACATGTCAGCAAAAAGGGCCGCGAACGTGTGTTCTTTCCCCATCAACGGTCATGTAGATCCTTATCTGAGTCGCAATCTGTAGCGCGACATGTTAGGGCCACACAGCCCGGTGCGAACTATGGTTCTTGGCTGGCTCGAGGTCTCTCCCTGCGGACGAAGTGTGTCCTCGAGTAAGTGGCGAGCCGTCAGCTAATCTCGAGTTTTCAAACCGCAGCGTTCAGCTTTTATTGTTACGTTCACCGTGACGTCCACGTTCACGCCGTTCATTGGCGTACCGCGCTGCCGGAAGGGCCGACTCCACGCCCACGATGATCCAATAGGTTCCGGGGCATGCCGTAAGTAGCGGCGAGAGAATTTCCAATTTGTTCCGCTCTACGACGCAACGAGGTTCGGCAGGGTCCCTGGTTTTTCAATGCTGTCTTGGCAGCTTTCTGACGGCATGCACCTGAACCTAACCTTTCTTCGAGTCAGCTTACAGGAAACAAAAACGCGCCGTACCCCAGAGGCTATCGCTCACTATCTAAGTATCAGCGGCGAGCTTCCGCCCGCGACACTACCGGTTTTAGTGCCAACTAAAAAGTAGCCAGCGCCAGGTCCCTTGTCGTCAGTCTGTCTACGGTACTTTCTACGCGCTTAACAAGCGGACGGACCCCCGGCCCTCGTCCATTACGTCCCTGTCGTCCCGGCTTCCGAATCCTTACAGCAATCACAGCCTTGTTTCACCAGCCGAGCAAGTGTCTGTTGTCGAGCCAGATATAATCGACTACGGCTTTCTCATGGATTGTCATATCTTCTGATATACCCTCGCTTTGCCACTTCTCGCGGCGCTGGCTTTTGAGCCGCGTCAGAACACATGATGTCAATACTTCAGCCAGAGGTATATTCTCAAAAAATTTGTGCATCCACCCACCGCAACTGACAATGATGCTAGGCCGGCATCTTCTACGGAGTGACCTGGCTGGTGGTGATAGTGCGATTGATATCGCGACGACTGCATCGTGGAGCATGGAAGCGCTTGCAATTGGATGACTTCCTTATCATCTGTGCTATGGTGAGAATATGTGCTGTCTCGGTATCAACATATACTGACCATGCCCAGACAACTGACACCATACTGCTTGTTTACATGGCGAAAGTCGTTCGAACCTCCTCTAATCTCATCCCGCCCAATGTGGACATCTCGGAATTCTCCCAAGCAGAAATAAATTCGCGAATCCTTGGATCCAAATATGTCCTGGTGGTAGAACAGATGCAGATCGCGACTATCTGGCTGGTGAAAGCGTGTTTGCTCATCATGTACTTCCGCATGACTACCGTTCTGCCGCAACGAAAACTCGTCGTCGCGACCTCTATCTACGTCGCCGTTGCATTCGTCATCATGGAGATTCTCTACTTTGGCGTATGGTGCCGTCCATTCAATCAGTACTGGGCTGTCCCTCCAAATTCAAGTGAGTGTGTTAGTTCTTGGATTTCGGAGTGTGCTAATGGACGCAGCACAATGCTCTGCTGCGACAAATCATCTGATCACCAACGCTGTCTTCAACATCAGTTCAGATCTTCTTATCCTCAGCATACCGATGCCACTCCTTTTCAAAGTCCGATTGCCCCTGAAGAACAAGCTGATCTTGATCGGCATCTTCATGATCGGAATGTTCACTGTTAGTCCGCCACATATCTGCAACTACCATCGGCTAATCAACGCAGGTCATCGCGGCGGCGCTAAACAAGTATTACTCATTTTCCAACCCCTTCGGCACGGACTGGGTGTTATGGTACCTGAGAGAATCGTATACCGCCCTACTCTGTGCGAACCTGCCCTTAACGTATCCTCTCATTCAAAGAGTCTTCAAGCTTCGCAACTGGAACTCTTTCACCGGCGATTCACACTCAATACAAGCACCAGGGACAAATACATTCGGGACCGGGAGAAGTCACAGCCACTGGGTGAGTCACACCAAGTCTCGATCGAAGACGAAACCCTTCCGCAATGACCTTCGTTCCGCCGAGAGCCAGGAAGACATAAACAACCCTTTCCGTACCCCCAGCGCAGACGACGGTCCACATTTCATCACCAGTGCAATTGAGATGGAAGGTAGGAAGACGTACGAGAAGTCTTTGACAGAAATGAGTCTTGACAGCCCGATGAGCTGGCGGACAGAACAGGATCGCATGAAGGACTTCAACTATAATCCACCACGATGATGGCCCGAAGCAATGAATCGAAGATCGTATGACAGCAGCCCATTTGCAGCAATTCCCCTCCCAGAGCGACTTTTCGAATGTGTTATGAATGCCCAATGCGGATACCCAGAGCAGTAATTGCCCAGAAACGTCTCAGCGTTATCATGGAATTGATGTACCGAAATGTAGTTTACTGGTTCCAAAGAAAAAGTTATTCCTATCTGCCGTCCGCGCCAAGCCAATCCGGTGATGAAATCTACGTGAAGGAGACCTCCGCAAAACTTCCCGAGAGACAATTGCATTCCGTGGTTCGAATTATGTGAACTTGCTAACAGATAGTAGTCTCACAGAAGGTCTTAGTCTTGGCAGGCTGTGACGCGAGGTTGTCGCGTGCGTTCGAGTACCTTGATGGTGACCATCATGGTGCTTGAGGCATGACATACATCACCGGGCCTCGGCGCAATCATGCTCCTATACTTCGATCAATTGGAAGGAGTAAACTTTTCGTTCCTGCGACTACGACTACGATGCACGTTCACGACGTCCTCATCATTGGCGCAGGCCCTGCCGGGCTTGCGGCTGCAGCTCGACTTCGGGAGCATACACCCTCGGCAACCTTCACCGACGACGAACACCAGCGATATCACTGGATACGGAAGCATGGGCGTAAGATGAACGTCAAGAATTACAAGACCAATCAAGACTCGTTATCAGCATCGCGGTCTGGATCTGAGACATCCGATTGCGGCTGCGACTGCGCCACGCCCGCCAGAGACAACGCTATAGATATGCTTATCCTCGATGCAGATGGCACGGACTGGATGAGTAAATGGAATAGGCTATTCAAAACATTTGGCATCAAGTATCTACGCAGCCCGATGTTCTTCCAGATCGATCCTGCGGACAGAGACGCACTGCTCGGTTACACATATGAAAAGGGGCGGGAGAAGGAGCTGCAGGCGTTGCCTGGCTGTGCGGGCAAAGAAATTAGCAAGCACAGAAAGAAGAAGAAGATCAACTCCCGGGGGAGGTTCCCGGGTTCAGGGCCGGATGTTGATGAGCGTGATCGAAAAGATTACTTCACTCCCGGTACAAGTCTCTTTACGTCACACTGCGAAGAGGTCATTCGTAGGTATGGGCTGGGACCGGAACTGCTTCGGCAGGAGCGTGTGGTAGACATCCGTTACGAAGTTGCAGACAACTTCGCTGACGCCGATCACTCCAGTGTGGTCTCGGATGAAGCATCTCTTTCAGACAACAAGGTCTTCCGCATCAAGACAGACAAGGCCGAACACCTTGCCCACGTCGTCATCCTCGCTGTCGGGCCTGGCAACGCCCCATCCATTCCTCCCGTCTCAGGTTTACCGACCCCAGGCCCCCACGCAGGCTACACCCACGCCATGCAGATCAAGCACTTCCCTCCACCCCACGTCACCGCTAGGATCCAGTCCCGTCGCCCAACCACCATGCTCATCGTCGGCGGAGGCCTGACGAGCGTGCAGCTCGCCGACCTCGCCCTCGCACGCGGCGTCACCAAAGTGCACCTGCTCACGCGTGGGCCGCTCAAGGTCAAGTACTTCGACGTGGACCTCGACTGGGTGGGCAAGTTCCGCAACTTCAACCAAGCGGCCTTCTGGAGCGCAGACACAGACGAGGAGCGCTTTGAGATGATCGCTCAGGCCCGCAACGGCGGCAGTATGACGCCCCGGTACCGCAAGATCCTCGACAAGCACGTGGCGAGCGGCAGAGTGGTGCTGCACACGCACACCGAGCTGGCGGGGGTGGAATGGGACGGTGAGAGGGAGATCTGGACAGATGTTAAGGTTTCAACTGGTGTGGCGGTTCCGGCAATTGATTATATCGTGTTTGCAACAGGGATCCAGTCGGATATCCAGACCATCCCCTTTCTCGACTCCCTGCGCAGCTGCCACCCCATTGAGTATGTAGGCGGTCTGCCGTGTCTCACCGACGATCTGATGTGGGATAAAGACGTGCCATTGTTTGTCACAGGCCGTCTGGCGGGGTTGAGGCTCGGTCCTGGAGCGCCGAACTTGGTGGGTGCGAGAATTGGGGCGGAGAGGATTGCGTGGAATGTTGAGGATGAGTTGAGGAAGAGGGGCAGGTTGGGGAACGGGAGTGGCAAGGGGGAGAGGAGGGATTCCGGGTTCGACCAGGGGAGCAGCGATGCTGAGGGCGAGTATGAGAGTTATGCCAGTGCGAGGGCGAATCGGTTTGAGGGGTTGGTTGGGGTTGGGGAGTAGATATGGTGGAGAGGGAGTGGTGGTTCGTGGAGGGAAAAGCGATTATACAAGGATGTTACAAGATAGATAGGCAAATATGGTTCCTGTCTTTCAACGACATCAGCTCTGTTCCTTCGCGTCTCTCTTGCCTCTCTTTCTCACATCATCTCATCCCCCTACGCCAGACTCGCCCACCCGGCCACCACAGCACCCAACACCGGCAACACTCCCCTGACCCCATTCAACACCATCCACCTCCCCATCAACCTAACCCCTTCCTCCCCCTCCGTCGCACTAATCCCCTTCCCCCCCACCCTCTCCGCAAACCCCAGCAACACCTCATTCGTCCCACGCATAAACAAAACCGTAAATGGCACAATCGACACGGTCAGAGCAGCGGCGACGTAGAAGAGTCGCGCCGCTTTCGTCGTCCAAGCAAGCCCAGTAGCTCCTGGGGTTTTCGAAGAAGAGGCAGACCAGCCGCAGTACACCAGGCTTGTGGCGGTGAGGACGGCAATGGGAGGCGCGAGCGCGAAACCCCGGTGGAAGTGCTGCGACCACAGGGTTACGGCTTGAGGCGGGGTGAGGGTCCCGTCTGACGCAGAGGTGAGGAGGGTGGGGAGCGAGATTAGGGATAGGGTGGATATGGTGCCTGCGGGGAATGTTAGTGGGTGAAGAACTTCACAGCTTCTGTTGCATGGTGGGTGGTGTTGGTGATGGGTGTCGGGGCGTTTTCGGGACCTCGGGGTTTCGGGGTTTGGGGGTTTGGGCTTGGGGCAGAGGGTTTCGCGTACCGGAGAGCCAGGCTGCGCCTGATATCCCGATGATTTTGGCGGTGGTGAAGGCTGTGGACATTTTGCGAGCGGTCTTGTCAATGGGGTGGAGATTCGTGGGCTGGTTGTGTTAATGGCAAGGCGGATGGGTGTGATGGTGGGTGTTGGTGTAGTCAGGTCTGAAAGAGAGATTGTGTGAACGTGTTTGAGGGCTTGTTGGAAGTTTCGTATTCTACTGGGACTTTTTATATCTACTGGAGGGTTTTTACCTTTGTTCAGGCCGCCCGCAAATCAGCTCGTCGTGGTGCTTGGGGTGCGGTTGCGCGGTGCGCGTGGAATCCGGAGTCGGTGGAGTCGGTGCCGTAAGGCCCGATTCGAGCACTGGGCTATTAGGCTACCAGCTTCTGTCACTTGCTACCCGCATGGGCTTGGGGCTAGATGTTCATTCATCTTCAGAATGATTGTACTCTTGTCTTAGCTATGTAATCAGACTACCCTGAGAGGTCCCTTATCATCGTGCCCGAATGCAAATGATACCTGCCATGTGGACAGCCTTATCTGATCACGATCACAACCACTACTTCCTTCCCAGGCCGGAGCCGATAAACTTCAATTGAGTATATATGCTAAATCCCGAAATGCAAGCCCACCTTAAAGAGGCTACCCACATGATAATCAATGAGGAAGGCTGCTGCCTGGTTGCTATCGGCGATATATCCCATCGATGTTGAGGCAAATAATTTATACGACCATGAGGCGTTGGCGCTGAATTCACTTATCCGATGAGCCAGAAACTGAGGTACTACTTACGGATTATTTGCTGCAGTACCAAGACGAGCCGTTCTAGGTCTTATGGCTTTTGCCAACGTACGATGGCTTGGTGAGCAGCGAGTTCGTGGTCGTACATGACAGGAAAGATGTCCTTCGCGTAGTTTTTCCAATCTCTATGATCAGAAGGTCGCTCGAAGAATTTGATGTAGTCCCAGTGTTCGGGGTACCACCCACCATTTTCCCAATCCAACAAAGCAGTAATTTGGCCGTCCTTGACCATGATGTTATGCTGTGCTATGTCGCCATGAGAGAATACAATGCGATGGTCGGTGCGCAGCTGCTTTGACAGGGCAGTGCGAATTCCGTCTGATGCTGTATGCACAAGGTCAAAGTAGAATGAGGAGTTGAACGTAGCTTCATCGGAGAAAGGTCCGCCAGTGTATTGGGTGTAGAGACGGGTATCATATGCTACCCCGCCCAAGCAAGATCCAATGAGACCAGTGTCATGGGGTATACTTCGCATGATGCTGATAATATCTCGCAACTGCTGGCATGTACTGCTTTTTTGCTCGATTGTATATGTGTCCCAGACCTCATCAAGTGGCTTACCCCCGATGTAGTCCATTTTAACGTAATTTTCACCATCGGTCTTGCCAAGACCCGAGTCGTGAACGCGTGGTACAGGAAGCTCATGCTGTGTGGCGACTTTCAATGCTTGCACCTCCTCCAATTTGACGCGTCTACCTTCTTTGACGACAACAGATCCAGGGTAGAGTGTGACGCGACACCCAGATAGCTCATGGAGAATTACAACATCTGTCGTTCGCTGATCAGCAATGCGCGACTACAGACTGACCTTAGAAAGCTACCGTTCGCAATCGCACGACCTTGTCCCTCTGCCATGCTCTTGGTCAATTTCGTTCGGGCTGCAAAAGCCGAAACGATGTAGCGCTTATGTAAACGATCGGACGACACAGTTGACTGGGCCCTATGCTAGTCGTGTGACTGTTCGGATGATGCTGTATCGTCGTTAGAGAGAGGTGGAACAGCACGCAGGACACGTCAATTTGGCACTAAAAGAAGGCGCTAGCCATTTCAAGAGCCCCAATATTAAGCCTCGGATTGGTTAGAACAGAGTAACATCATGAAGATCTCAAGACCTCGAAGATAAACACGATTAATCTTTTCGATTCAATCACTCCAGAGATCCATGGTATCTGAGCGCCGTGCTGTTGTAACGAAGTAGGCTATCATCTTCTATCACTTACTGCACCTTGGTGGCTCCTTCGTGGCCACTTGGTAAGATGCAAGCTACTCGAAAGGCAATGTTTAATCCGAAGTCTTCAGGGCTAATTGGCTTTGTTCCCTAGAATACATGACACTTAAGAAGGAAATGCAATTGGTTGGTCCTTTCAGTCTTTAGATCTTCAGAATCAACTACCGGATATTGACTGCTGGCAATATTTAACATATATACCTGCTCAACTAATACATACGACCATAGGACGTTGAAAACAAGGCTTCCCGTTCGCTCAGCCCTATTTAAGCAACGTACCGGCGGATTAGTAGTTAGGTGGGTGACCACTAGCGAATACCCGCTGTTGTATGTTTTTTTTTCGAGTATCTTCTGTCTTTGCAATATTGCATGCGTCACATCTTTTGTTGTGTGGGAGCAGACATGCAGGCTGTGAACGTTGTTGGTGAAGATGCATGATTCTACCGTCCTGTCATCTGGCATCGACAACAGCAGCTTCACTAAGTGTGTCTGAGTATCCACTCGTCTTGTGCTAACTCACCGGCTGAGCTACGCTTCTCTGGCTCCCATTGCAACATCTTTCGCATCAGGTTCAGAAACAGTTCCCTATCTTCTCCCTCGAGAGACGTCAATCTCTGCTTGAGTGGATTTGAATCTGGAAGAGGGATCCCTGCGTTGAACTCATCTAAGATCATGTCGTCAAAATGTAGTCAGATCAAACCAGCCTCGTCTTACGTACCAGTTTTCGAGAAGAACTTGCTCCTCAGATTTGCTCTGGCAAGAAGGCTGCAGGGCGGTGGACCAAGAAGGGCAATCATCTCAGCAAGATGAGCTCGGCCCCGATATGTCGCCAACTCTGGGTCATGACCTGTGAACAGGTGCTCACCCTCGAAAGCATCCCAGACCTGCAGGCGAACGTTCAAGTCAGCTTCAGAACCCCTGTTTGAGTCACTGCTACTCACCATGCACCCCACGTTCCAAATGTCAACGCTATAGGTCCAAGGGATATCCAAGATAACTTCCGGCGCTCGATAGACGTTGGGCTGGATATCTTCTCGATGCTCAGTACCATCATCCAGCATTACCGTAGAGCCGAAATCGCAGAGCACAGGTTGACCGAGGTGCTTTGGCTGAATGAGCCGACGCGACAAGAAGATGTTTCTTCCGTCAACGTTCTTCCGAGGAGAGGGCTCCTTGAGCTCTTGTTCTTCGAAGGCGCTGAGCGTGTAGTCATCGGCGTCAATCAGGATGTTGGCTTCTTTTATATCGGTGTGCGCGATCTGACATTCATTATGTAGAAAGTCTAGAGCCTGGAACACGCGTTTCAGAATGAAAGCCATAATTGGCGGTGGCAGCCTCCTAATCGAATTGCGATGTCTGAAGTCGAGGATACTCTCCCAAAGTGGCGGGTGTACGAGGCACCGGTGTTGTCCATCAGGCCCGTCGACATCAAATGAATCGAGAAGCGATCGGACAGCTTCACGGCCTGGATGCTTTCTCTTTATTTTCTCAATGCGCTTGTAGCAATCGAGCTCGTTGTCTTGCTCAGCCCCAATGCATTCCGACTTTATGAAGAGTTAAAGAGCGACATGCCGGCATTTACTGAAAGGATAGTTCATCTGCTTGTAGACACGATGAACAACCAACCTCAGATCCCGTGCTAGCCATACCGTCGACGTAGCTCCATACCCCAGCTTCCCCACAACCTGGTAGTTGCCGCGGAAGATCTCACCAATCCGGACAGGGTAGTACCGAGAGGCGACATAGCCTGGCAGATTCTCCTCCTCAACCTTGTCATCCGCAGAGATAGGCGCGAAACGAGTGCTGGGGAAGGCAATAGGCTCCCAAGGACGTCTCAGCAGGAGCCTACATGAGCGAATTGCCTGCAACATTGATTCCTCCCACAAAGGTGATGGGAACGACGATCTACAGATTACCGCAGATTTGAAACCAGTGCGCTGGCAGATAACAAGACCAATCGGAGTCCTAAAACACTTATCGGGCCATTCTCATCAAACTCAGCATGTAAGATATCCAAAAGAAGAGGCATATAGGCCGCAAAATTGCAGTACTATGTTCCCGCGGGACTTGATAAGTGTGAGGCTGAAGGGCGGCTGCTGTTTATTGCCCAGAGATGTGGCGGGTGGGCGCAGCGCTTGGATAAGCTCGCAGCTGCCTATCCTCACCACGCGTCCCCAAGCCCAGCCTGTTCTTCACCTTCTACGTGTCCGCAACAATGCGTATACTTGCAACAAAGACATAGCTCACATTCAACTTCTCCGCCGTCGCGCAAACCGACATTCAAATAACTGGTCTAGGGAGTAGGCAGACCCTGGGACGGTGCGGGTCCGCGATCCCCAACTGGCCAGGGGACGCCAGGAGCACCTAGCTCCGGGCTCTAACGTCATGGCCGAGAACATGGACTTCGATGCTTATTGCAACCTCCTCTACCAAAACCTGGCTGCGCGTGCGTGTACCCCAAGGAACGAGACGGACGGCGCAGGACCTTCCGTCAACCAAAATGGCGTCTTCTTCCCAGCGGGCACGGCTGAACAAGTGCTGTCGATCAGAAAACTGGAGCATATCTTCAACCATGTCTTACGCTCTGGTTCCCCAGCATGTCGCAGCATCAGCGGAACGGCGGTGGATCTTGCGCAAAGCGTTGTGGCGAGAAAACTGCAAAAGTTCGTAGCTGTCATGTTAGTGGTGAACTGTGATCTTAAAGCCATGATCACGTTTACCGCAAGCCTAGTTGAACCTCGGATATTATCGGAAGACAAACGCAGGAGTTCTAGACTTCCTATCGTCAATTTCACATTCGCGAGGTCTATTCTGGGCAGCGATGCCACCACAGCCCTATTCCTCGAGAAGCAATATGAGTTTCTCGCCCCTGTCATCAAGAAGTACGAAGAGGTGAAAGGGGACTTCCGCCGTGTACCCTATGTAAGGGAGAGACTCATTGGACGAGGTTCATTCGGAACAGTGTACGAAGTTGAAGTAAGTCCATCCTACAACTGGCTCATTGCCGTTGACTCCATAATTTGTCGTATATCGACTGATATGTGTCATAAAACATCCTGCTTACAATCTACCGTAGATCTCCCCTCAGCACTTTCAAGACGAGACCGGGTTATCTAATTTGAGGAACCTCCCCCTCGCACGCAAAGATTTTGTACTCAACTCGTGGGACAAGGCCTACGACAAAGAGCGAGAAGTGCTCCGTGAAATTGTCCGCAATGGAAAGAAGAATGAAAACATCATGGAAAGCTGGGGAAGCCTTGAATTTGGCACAACTTACTCCCTCTTCATGCCTTTAGCTGACTGCGATCTCATGAAGTACATGGAGAGTCGAAGCCCGCCGCAATCGCTAGCCGAGAAGGCAGCGTTTATCAAATGTGCTGTAGACCTCTCTGGAGCAATCGCTTTCCTTCACGATCAACTCGAATCTCCATTTTACGAGAAGCTCTCGTGCTTCCATATGGACCTGAAGCCTCAGAATATCCTCGTCGTCATTAACAACAAGGGTGAGCAAACATGGAAGGTCTCGGACTTCAACATGTCGCGCGTCAAGGGCAGTAAGCGAAACCCGGACAAAGAGCACCTTCAATTGAATAGGAGCACTACTTTCTACGAGATCAACAAGCTATTCAGGCAGGAGAAACCCAGCGCAGCTAATTCATTCCGTGCCGACTCTACCATCAATAGACGCGGAACAGGGACGTATCTGGCTCCAGAGGCATGCATTGGTGATCCAGTGCAAGCAGAAAGCGATATATGGTCTCTCGGATGTGTCATCAGTGTCGTCTCTACCTACATGTGTGAGGGGTTTGCTGGGGTGGAAGAATTCAGCCAAGTGAGATCCCGAAACAGCCATAATGGGACAGATTGCTTCTTTACTTTGCCGCAGAAGAAACTTTCTCCAAAGATAGGTGACGTTGGTCTGAACGACGGAGTTCTGCGCTGGCTGAAACACCTCCGAACTATGCAGACGACAAACGCGGAAAAGGCAATCCTGGAAAATCTCACAAGATTTCTCACCAAATATGTGTTTGTCATTGACCCTATTCGTCGGAGGAAGACAACCGCGAATCAGATTCGTGGTCAGCTGGTTGCTGCATTCAACGACTACCGAAAAACCCCTGAGCCTCATGAAGAACGCACTGCAAGTCCGCCTATCATACCGGGAATCATCGGATCTCTCCTCTCTTCTGCAAGAGGCAATTCGGTACATGTCTCACGTCCGATCAGATTGAATATCACGCTAGATTCGCCACTCATAGCATGTGTGCTTGGCTCTGGTGCTCACCCACTGGTGTGCGTCACACGTACAAAGCTGACAGCCTATGGGGTACGTGCAGTCACTTCACACGCGGCGATAGACAATCTCGATAAGTATGATAGCGCTGCACTCAACAACAGGCAGTTTTGGAGTAAGCACGTTGTTGCCTCGACACGGTACATTATCGCTGCGACTGACAGTAGAGAATTTGAGGTGAGTTGTATATGACTTTGGTACTCATGCTTGTAGTAACGAGTCTAAGTTCCAACTGTATAAGGCCGATAACTCTGGTCAGTTTGATCTATCTAGAGGTACACAAGCTCATTGGGCCTTGAATTGTCCAGGAATCTGCAGGTTGGCGATGAGTACGGATGGGCATTATGTAGCATTCGTCGTGCAATCAGGTTTCCACAGTGACTCGAAGGCGACGCTCTACATTACTGGTGTGGATGTCCTACTGTCCATGCAGACAGATAGGTAAGGACCTTCAGAAACTATTCGCCGTCTACCTTGCTGACCACTGTTAGCAGACTCCAGTCTATGGCATCTTCATCTTCAGGCTCCAGCTCGGATGCTGGCAACTTCCTGGGCCATGCGATACAAATCCACTGTTTAGTAGAGGACATCTGTGACATGGTTTTCTCCAAGGCTGATATCCTATATATTGTCTCAAAACCAAGACATACCAGACGTATTCAAGAGAATGCGATGACAGTCTACGCTTGGAAGGTCGTAGATGGGAGATGTATCGCTCTACAGCCGGTGAGAATCACGCACAATGTTAGTGGATCACACTCATTACAGTTCGCATACTGACAATGACACAGGGAAACGACGATCTATCCCACGGACTGTTCACTGCATTCGCACCTTTTTCGCAGACTCCAGGATTTACAGTCATAACTGAGAAGACCAGAATCATGAGCTATATATGGGAATATGATGAGGAGACGGACATATGGAAATCTAATCCCTTGCCTACAAGCAGCACGAGCCGTTATCGAATTTTACACATCTTCTGGGATGCAGAAGATCGTACTCTACTAGCTCTTGGGACAAAGCAAACGAGGACCCTGGTACACTTGTTGGCCATCACCAACGTAGCAAAGCAAGATGATCCAAAGTTCCGGACTCTGGCAACCTTTCCCGACTTGAGACAGGAAAGCATCACTTCAGGATTGTTTGCTTTGTCTGTTGATGATTCTACACAGCAACATTGTTTATTTATTACTACCATCGATGCGGGTACCGTTCGCTTTTTCCGCAACCCGCTGCCGCTGAGCTAAGAGGCCTCGGAAAGTGATGCTGCTCCTCATTTGGACACTATTTGGGCCTGTTTCAACTCCTCCTCAGCAGCTGAGGGTTTTTCTCTATATCAGTGGAGCATCTACGTGGCTGTTCGATTATGAAAGTGGGCCGCCGAGATGCTGTCGTTTCTAATGCTTGACTGCTTGCCTCTCTGTGCCTACGAAGTCGTGGGAAACCAGCCATCAGATAGTATACGAGCATCGTAAAGACTGTTGTGCCGGTTGCTGCTACGAAGAATTGCCAGATTTCGGGCGAAACGTCTACATTTTTGGTCTCTTGGTTCCACTGGAAAAACTCCATGCCGAAAATACCCTAAATCTTTATATCAGCTGCAGAAACCCCCAAAATATGGTGACATACTGTTATCAAAGTCCAAGGCAAATACACCAAGGTTATGATCGTAATGAATACAGCAGACCTGGTCAAAACAATCATACTTCCATTCTGCTCTTGGGCAACAGCTTGGTTGCGATAACCAAGTGTGTCTGCAAGCAAAGTCGCCGTATTGTTGCTTCGCTGCTGGAGAAACAAAGCTGTCCGGGCGTACCCCTGGCAATTTCTCCCCACATTTCGAGTCCTAGTACGCGAAGAGCGGTAGCTTCTCGGATCTACGGCACCTGCAGACCGCAATCCTGCATTCAAATCTTGAAGTTCGCGCACAACCTCCTCGAAAGAACCTAGGATAGCCTGCAGCGGAAGGAATCGACTTTCCAAAAACCTTACCTTTCCTAGCGTATCGTGAGTCACCCTCAACGGCTCGTTGATGAATGTGGCCGTTGTAGTGTCAGCCTGTGTGTCATTAGTACGATCCAGGAAGGTTGAGGCTCGTCATACGATTGGTAGAAGTGTCTGCTCGTACGCGTTCAGGTAGTCCTTCCAGTATGCAAAGTAAGAGTTATGGACTACTTCATGCAGGTACAAAGGTTCCTGTTCAACTTTTTGGAACTCAGTGGAAATGGCCTGGAGGACTCGTTTGTAGGCCTTTGAATCCGGAACGGCATTCAGCAGTATCAGTAAGGATTGCTTGCTCGCAATATCGAACCTGTGGTAGACCCCGATTTGTCGTATTACCCAGGGTTCGTTTGGGAGGCCCTTGTATTCCGCATATCGGATGGTGTAAAATATTCCTGGCCTAGGTCAGCACGGGTTTCATATTGCTCGGAGGGACTACCAACGGTATGCTGTTGCACATTCTGTCACTGTGATTGGAACGCAAAAACTCTGATCTTCGTCGGTTGTACGTTCAAAGAAGCAAAGCGGTACCTCGAGAAACTCAGGTTCAATGCCATGGTGTGTGATTATCTTCTCCAGCATTGACCTCGTTACCTGCAGTCTCGACCATGAATGCTTCTGGTTGATCGATCTAAGACTAAGTGAGTCAAGTGCTACAGTTGAATGACATCACAGCTGAAGGTCGTAGACAATGCTTACATGAGACGTAACTTGAACTTGGCATTGGCTGGGTTCTCCAAATGCTCATGCAGTGTTTCTAGATTGGGACAGGCCTTCCTCACCAGGTCAGTCTGGCCGCGGGGCTGACGCGCCTTGGCATCCGTAGGCACATCGATTATATGAACTGGCTGGATCGGTCGTTTACCATCTTCGAAGCAATTTGTATTGGATCTGAAGCGTTCGTAGAATATGTTACCATCATCTAGCGAAGAATTCATGGTCGTTATGACGTGGGTAGGATAAAATTACGAAAAGGGTGCGGAGGATAATGGATCCGCCCGTACAGAAAATGACGGAGCTATGTACAATATGTATTGAGGCGGCAGTGCATTGCGTTAGGCGCACTTGGTGCGCAGCCACGCTCCGGTATGTGATCACAAAACTGCAGCCATGCCCCCTTACTTGCAGCCAATCAGCATCTCAAGGATCTTCCACGGACCTGGGAACAATCAGCCTCTCATTTTCGAAGATCGGAAGGGATCCTGTGGTTACCTCCATTCATCCTAAAACCCTCTGTCAATCAAAGTCCTGGAAGCAGCTACGGGACTCAACTTACATCTGTGATTGTCTTGCCTCTTGGGATCTTGATGACCCACTGGTCCTCCTTCATCTGCAGGGTTGTTCAGCTCATCAATGATCTGCCGATGATCTGGAAGACCAACCTCTATGGCGAAGTTGCCATTACCGCATTTTTCAGTCAGAAACTGCTCGAGCGCTGCTGGACTGGCGTAGCGTATGCGCCGATTCAGTGTAACAAGCTCAACTGGACGATTTTTCTTGACCTTGCTTGAGAAAAGCTTCAAGCCTTGCTTAGCCGTGTTGACAACGAATGATTTTGGTGAGGCTCACTTTGCGAAATCCGTATGGCATTTTGCGGGCTACGTCTGTCGACGAGTAGTTGTCAGTACAACCGCAAATGGCCGAGGAAGTCGCTGACAGTATATCACACTAGGCACTGTTCTATCAGCTCACCGGTGTTCCGCAGCAGGTAAATCTAGGCGGATTACACAACATAACGCCTCTTCCTGCGAGGGCGGTAAGACCGTGCTTTCATTGGCTAAATCTGGCCCCCATACCAGGAAAATCAAAAGAGGCGACAAGGCAGACGATGCCGAGGGCTCAGCCTGCTATGAAGACCCAATAAAACTTTGCATGAGAGGCGCAGACTGCAGAGCCCACAAAATGTGGTTAGGCTCGACACGGATAGCCGGAGTGTTCCTGCCATTCATTTTACTGAAGCTGCAGATAACCAGGGCGGCCTTCAACCGCGAACCACTTCATGCCACTCTTATTGCCCTGATACGAGTATCGAAACAGTCGATACAACATGGCACCCCAGGGTACGCAAAGTGACACAGAGTCATCTGCTGATTGGCTCCCCGAATGGGCTCGACAGTCTAATACTACACCGGCAAGATCTGCGAACCATCACCTACACGTGAAATCTCCAGCCTCAGATCTTAACAGCATCCGTCTCTCTGATATCAGTCATGATAATTCAAGTGCTGGGGACACATTTCAGAATGCGCGGGATCGTGAAGCGTCGAGAGAAGCAGATCCCTCGGCTCTTGAGCCGGCCATATATGAGGTGGAAACAGCACAGAATAAAGCCGTGAAGTACGTTACGTGTGTCTGATATTTGCAACACAGTCCACTGATATATAGCAGTCGTCGTCTTGGCGGAATTCATATCTTTGTCAGTATAGCTGTCAGGCTTATGAAAGAGCCGTTGTGCTGACCAAGGCCAGATGATTACCATCAGTGGTGTTCTTGGAGTAGGACTTTATGTACGCGGCGGCACTATTCTTCGACTTGGTGGCCCGATCGCCGTTCTACTGTCGTTCGCTCTGCTTGGAGCCCTCGCTTGGGGAGTGATGCAATGCATTGCAGAAATGCTATGTATCTGGCCAATTTCCGGAGCCCTTTATATCTATGTTAGCGAGTTTGTAGACCCTGAGCTGGGCACTGTTGTCGGTGTAGCATACTGGTAAGGAGTAATGCGGCAGATATGACCAACAAATCTGACTGGACTTAGGTATACGTATGCGATATCCTTCGCTGCACTCGTCACAGCAAGTGCAGGCATCGCTGAGTACTGGGACGTGCCGAAAGGAATACAAGGAGGCGTTCTTTTCTTTCTGGTCCCGGCTGCCTTGATTATTATCAATGCATTCGGTATACAGGTGAGGCTCCGTGATTGACTTGACAAGAAATTCCAGGCGCTGATATCCATCAAGCTTTACGGTCTAATAGAGGTCGTTGGCGGAACCTTGAAGCTCTTCTTCCTGGCAGTGATCACATTGACTATGATCGCTATCAACCAGGGTGCAGGACCGCAGCCCAAAATAGGCACCTCACTATACCCGGACACTGTCATCGTCCGCGACCAGATAGTGACCGACACTTGGGCGCAAGCTTTTCTTATGAGCCTCTCCATAGCTGCTTTCGCGTACGTCGGTATCGAAATCACAGCCGCATCAGCTTTGGAAGCGCGTGTCACAAAGGAGCAGCCTACAAGTGCAGCTAGATCGCGGACCATCGGACGAACTGTCAAGTTCTCTGCCATCTGGATCCCTTTCCTTGCGACGGTGGTCTATGTCTTCGCCGGAGTACTCGTCACACTCAATATCCGGTGGAACGACGATAGACTGCCCCGGATGAGCTGGGTGACAGGACCAGACACTACTGGACCTTCCGCATCGAACACGACCATCGGCTCGACCTCGTCAGCCTTTGTACTTGTGGCTGAAGATAGCGGGATCCCTGGTTTGGCTTCAACTATGAATGTTTTCTTGATGTTCACCGCTCTTACTTGTGCAAACACAAACCTGTACGTCGCATCGCGTACTCTCTTTGCGCTTACACGGAACATCGAGAGTGGACCAAATACCCCATGGTACGACAACATCCTCGCCTACTTTGGACGCACCAACAATAGAAAGGTTCCATTGGCAGCGATCCTGGCCTCATGCATATTTGCATGGATCCCTTTCCTGTATCTCGCTACAGAACATGGTCCAAGCACAAGCATCGGCGCCATTCTCGATGTTCTTTCAGAGATGGGATCTATCGGCGTAATCATTGTATGGGCGTGCGAATGCTGGGCATATATCCGCTTCCACAAAGTGTAAGAACCTCGTCCCGAGCGCTAGATTGATGTGCTGACCATTCTCAGTGTAATGAACAACAAAGCAGCGCTCCACCGAATCCGATACGTTCGCCGCTGGGATCGCTTCAGCAACACTGATGATTACCCGTACCGTGGACACGGCCAGCCTTTGACAGCATACGCATCACTGCTAGCTTGCCTCTTCATCTTGCTTGTAGCAAACGGAGCGTCACTGTGGAAGGAATTCCGAATCCAGCAATTCCTCGCTGCCTATCTTGCCGTACGTTGAACTCTTACTTCTTCGTGTAAGCGTGCTGACGTCCGCAGCCTATTTGCTTCCTACTTCTTTGGCTGGTCTTGAAGCTTCGCCAAGGTAGTCGTGGTCAGTGGCGGCTAGTCGACCTCTCCGACAATGACGCGTTGGTGAACAAGATCGAAAAGCTACACGAGCTCCGTTGGCGTAGTGCGGATGCATCGGATGATTCGGCGAGGGGCTTTCAGAACCTATGGGGTTTGCTCTGATCGTTGCTATGCGGAGCACAATGCGAAGAGCTCGGCGCGCCTGCCACACGAGGAATTGAGGTTTTCTATACAATTTCATGAGTTCATCGCAACAGTCGCGAAGACTGGAATGTGATGTGATGGCAAGGTCGAAGCTCAGGCCCATGCGATGCAAAAGAAACGAAGAGTCGCGCTGCCTTTGGCCATGATGATGACGGTCGGCGCTTCAAAGTCCTTCCTGGCGCGCCTGCCTTGGCAGTGCACGCTCACGATACCGCGCCCAGATAACAACTCCCGAACCACTGCTTGCAGTGACTCGCCGCTTAGTGCACTGTAAGGCCGAAGGCTAGGCCGATATAGCCCAACAAGAAGTAGGAGTAGAACTGGCTTCGGCCTATGAAACATGTCGCTTGAAGCTTGATTTCTATGCAGACCGATGCAGCAAACCCGTCGAACGATCGGCCTGGACTGAATTTGTGTGCAAATCATGGCCGAAACTGATGCCCATACAGCCCAGAAGGAATCAGGCCAATCAGACCTCTGGTGCGCAAAAGCCGATGGTTTCATTGCGCAAAGGCTGCCTCCGCGACTGCCTTGATGGTGAACCACGCGACGCACGTAGCCCTCTATGAAACTACACCCACGTACAAGAAGACGGCCGAACGATCGGCACGAGCTGAAAAACATTGCATTGTATGGCCGAAGGTCAGGCCCATACAGCCCAACAAAAATCAAGAGTTGCCTTGTCTTCGGCCAAGAGTTATTGCAATCTCGCTTCAGAGCACGTGACTCCCCGTACATCTACACCTGACCTTCAAAAGCATAGGCCGAACGATGGGCCTGCGCTAGAACTGGGTGCATCCTATAGCCGAAGGTCAGGCCCATCCAGCCCAACATAAATCAAGAGTTGCCTTGCCTTCGACTGAAGGTTATTGCGATATTACTTCAGAGCACGTAGCTCTCCGTGTATCGACTCCTAAAACGTAGGCCGAACGCTGGGCCTGCCCTGAAATTGATCAGATCCTATAGCCGAAACTCAGGCCCATACAGCCCAACAAAAATGAAGAGTGGGAGGGCCTTCGGCCGCGAGTTATTACGACTTCACCGCTAAGCACGTGGCCTTCCGTCCGACCCCGTTCACCCACAGATATAAGATTGGCCAAACGATCGGCTTGAGTTGAGACCTATCGCAAAAGATGGGCCAAGACCAGGCCCATGCAGCCCAACAAGAATGGAGAACCCAACTGCCTTCGGCCAGAAGTTACGGTGTTTGGCACTCTGGGATCTCGGTGGCTTTCCATGTACCAACTTTCACCCACAGAAAAAAGTATGGCCGAACGATCGGCTCGAGTCGAGACTTATATCAAAAGATGGACTGAGAACAGGCCCATACAGCCCAACAAAAATCGAGAGTTCAACTGCCTCCGGCCAGAAATTACAATATTTGGCGCTCTGGGGTCTAGCGACGCACGTGGCCCTCCATACACCACCGTTCACCCGCAGAAAACAGAATGGCCGAACGATCGGCTCAAGTTACAATCCATCGCAAAAGATGGGCTGAGAGTAGGCCCATACAGCCTAACAAGAGCCAAGGTCATGACTGCTTTCGGCCGAAAGTTACGACGGATTTGCTATTTGGCTGCTGTCTACGTGACTACCTCGTCGGAGCACATTGCTCTCATACAACTGCCTTGAAAAGCAACGCCGAACAATCGGCTTAAGCTGCAATTTATTGGGCTACATGGCCGAAGGCCAAGCCGATACAGCCCAATAAAAATCGAGACTGGTACTGCCTTCGGCCGAAAGTTATGATGGTTATACTGCATGAGAGCTGCGTACGCGACTACCTCCGCGGTTGCCACGCGACTGCCACGTGCTGACACCCGCAGCTGCCCGGAGCTTTCGCATCTATGCGACGACATCCTACAGCTTATTATCAGGTACGACGCATCAGTTACGAATGCGACCAATCTATCCGTGGCTCACACACACCGGCACGGCTGTCAATCATCGAAATTGAGACCGTCTGCTCGCTTGCATCCGCGGGAACTATCAAATGTCTGCTGCTTCTCGTCGGAAACTTGATCACGAGCAAAATCTTGGTGTGCAATAGTCTGTAAGAAGCCGTTGTCGGTGCACAGTACTCGCAATACCGGCTTGTACGAAGACCAGCTGGCTATGGTTGGGTTTGCGCTGCCTCGCGATGGGCCTTGATCTCCGCAGCCATCGCATCTGCATGGCTTGCTCGTTCGACTGGATACTTTTTAAACAGCCACTGGAAGACAATCGTACAGATACACAATACACCTAGCCAGGTTGTTGTTGTCGCAAATCCAGGAATGTATCTCGGTGCGTCTTTTTTCGGCCAAAGCCACGTTGCGTAGATGCTGCTTGCATTGCCAATACCATTGATGAGCGCAATGGCAATAGCACGCTTCGCGGCTGGCTGGGGAATGACATCGGAAACCCAAGTCTTGACGAGTGGCGAGCAGCCATAGATGGTCCCGAACGCGAAGATAGTAAGGACGTATTGAACCATGCGATTAGAGACGGTGGTGATGGCGATGAAGAGAACGCAACCGAGTCCTGACAGTAGGCAGATAAACACCCACTTAGTCTTATATCGATCTGCCAGCCAGCAGGCGCCGACGACGTAACACAATGCTGCGGCGTAGGCGGGAATAGTGTGATATTGGCCGACATGTCCCTTCCAGCCGAAAGTACCGACGCTGGACCCTACAATTAGCATCGTGCTGGATATGAGAACGTTTTGGGTGCTTTGGATCTTACAGTGTTGGTATAAAGTACTGCATCGTCTGAGAGCCAGTCACAAGAACGAACAATAGGCATTGAGCCCAGACGCGCCAGTCGGTGACTGTCATCTTGAATGCTACCCAGTGGGGGATCGTCTCAGAGCCAGCACCCTGAGCAAGGCCAATTCCATCGACAGCCAATCGGTTACATGCAAGGAGCATCTCCTCTTCATTCAGGAAGCGCCTGCTGGTCGACGGATAGTCGGGCATAAAGAAGAATCTCCTCAAGTCAGCATTTGCAGTCACGATGTTGTTGATCAGTAGGCAGACTCACATAACAAGAGCGGCGACAACAGAAGCAAGTCCTTCAAGGATCTAGCCCGTATTAGTAACGTCTTAAAATACTTTATTAGTCACATACGAAGAGCCAGCGCCACCCTGGCAGACCGAGACTTCCATCCATGTACTGGGTGATGAGGCCTGCAAGGAGTCCAGAGGTTGCGCCAGCAATTGGAACCGAGGTATAGATTAGGGCAAATCGAGTTGCGAGCTCATACCTCCTATACCAACTCGAAAAATAAAAGGCGACGCCTAAGCTGTGTCAGAATGGGCCTCGCACGGGAGGGCAGGAGCGGGGGGGTGGGGGGGGGGGGGCGTTCTTGAGAGGGCGGGCCGTGGTAGTAGCAGATCAAACCCGCAGACGTACCTGGAGCAAATCCTGCCTCGGCTACTCCAAGAAGGAAGCGCAATCCAGCGAGCTGTCCCCAGTTCTGTGTCGCTCCCATGAGGGCTGCAAAAGTGCCCCAAACCAAGCCCAAACCAGGCAGATACCAAGAAGGTCGAACACGGATGAGTACCATGTTGCTTGGCACTTCGCAAATAAGGTAAGAGATGAAGAATACCATCACAATAATGGAGTATTGTGCATCTGTGAGCTGGAAGTCGTCTTCCAGACCACCGGTCTTGGCATTGCTGATACTGTTAGCTGCAATATTTCCTGGGACGGCAGAGAAGTAAATACCCAATGTTTGCTCGGTCTAAGAAACCGAGAAGATAGAGAACCCAGCAGCAAGGCAAGATACGCCAGTCAAGCTTCCTGACAAGTCTCTTCTCCGCATCGGTGCCGTCGACCCATTGAGCTTGGAGCTGTTCAGCTTGCTCAAAGTCAATTTCCTTGCCTTTGAGATTATCAGAGGCCACAGAGACCGCAGTGGCGACTTTCTCTAATTGGTACCCTGCTTGTTTGGGTGCCTCGGAGGACATGGTGAAGGTCTTTGGTAGGTTGAAGGCTAGAAGCAAGGTTGTACGACGAGTAAAGATGTCTGTGACGGCTGCTGCGTTTCTCGTTCCCGGATCATATCAGCTCTCATATATATATATTGCTCTTCAGACTACGCCAGCACTAAGTGCACCCTTGGGTATGGCACATTGGTGAAAGCCGATTTCACCGCATCGCCACAAACCACCGTGCGGGCACATGATGCTTCCAACTCAAGCGTGAGACCGTTTGAAATTAGGGTAAGGTACTATTCCTTGCTCAGGTGTAGTTGGCTTCCCCGCAACAATGCCCAGACTGTGGGGTGAACCAAACAGGTGTTCCGGATCTCGAGTCTTGGCATAGCCTTGCTGACTTGTACAGTCCATCACCTGGAATCGCGACGGACAATACTCCGTGCCGTTATCAACCCTCTATAGAACTTCAAGAACATGCTCTCGCCAAGAGCATCCTGCTCTACGTGTATGCCCTAGACTTCGGTGACTTCCCCGACTACTGCAGTGTATCCTTATCACTTGCATGCCTATCATACTAAGGCCTTTACAGCATCACGACGTTTCACAAGTTTGTCGGGTGATTTGCCGTGATACCTCCAATGCTCGTTGCCAAGTTAAGCAACAGCACGCAGACTCTCGGTCTTTCGGCGATTACCACCTTCACAATCATTGCAACTTGCCCTCTACGGTCGGCGACCTGCGCCGAGTATCGTAGACTTACCAAACCAGCTAGCAAAATTACCAAGGAGCGGGCACAGACGATCTTCCCCATGTGTACTGGCCTAGACTCATATCAGTCCAACTAAGCTTGCTTTCATATACTATACAGAGCATCACTCGAGCTCAGCAATAGCAGACAGTGAAGACTCGACTTTACTTTCCTGACTTTATCCCTTCTTAAATAGATTCTACATCGTTCATTATGGCAGTCACATCTACAATTCAGACCCTCCCTCGCCGCCCTCGCGTGGCTGTGACACTCGGCGATGCCGCTGGTGTCGGTCCAGAACTAATCGCTAAGCTGCTCAGCAATCCTGCCAATCTTGATAAGGCAGATATATACATCATGGCGGATAGATCAGAGCTGGCCCACGCCATTGCGGATGCTGGCCACGTCTACGTCCCGGTAGCAGGAGAAGCCGGTCCCGAGGGTGCACAGATCCTTGACGACGGCTCTGCACCCGATGTTAGAAATGTGCGAGCAGAAGTCACCAAGGAAGGTGGTGCTCGTTGTTTGTACCAGCTTCGCAGAGCTCTCAAGATGCAGCAAGCCGGCGAGATAGACGCTATCTTGTTTGCGCCGTTGAACAAGAGCTCACTGAAGAAGGCTGGCATGACACAGGAAGACGAATTGAGGTGGTTTGCCGACGAGCTGAACTTCAGCGGCACGACAAGCGAGATCAACATTGCAGGTTCCCTGTGGACAGGACGAGTCACGAGTCATATCAGCATTGGCGAGGTAGCAGAAAGGATCACGAAGGAACGAACGCTCAAAGCAATTGAGCTTGTCCATCGTTTGAGGTGAGTCTCATGTGGCGCCTGCGCTCACTCAACACAAATACTAATGTTATCACAGGTGGGAGTCAGGAATTGAGAACCCTCGGCTAGCTGTCTGTGCACTGAACCCTCACAATGGTGAGAACGGTGCATTCGGTCGACAAGAGATCGATGCTATTCGTCCTGCGGTGCAAGCAGCTCGAGAGAGGGGCATTAATGCTGAGGGTCCCTTCCCTTGCGACACAGTCTTCTTGAAAAGAGAAAGCTACGATGCATTCGTCACCATGTATCACGATCAAGGCCAGATCGCCCTCAAGCTGCTTGCTTTTGATGGCGGCGTCACGGTCCAGGGAGGGCTACCCATTCCCATCGCCACGCCGGCGCATGGAACGGCGTTTGACATTGCTGGGAAAAACATGGCCAGTGTAGTCAGTACACAAAATGCTTTTGATATCGCGGTCACCATGGCGAGGCGAAGGATTGAAAAGGAGGCAAAAGGACAGGCAGTGAGCGCTGCAGCGCAAGTGTACGCCCTGAAGCCACTTTCTCAGGTAGTTACCACTGAGCTGAGAACTTGTTGCTGAATGCGTCAGCTCCGCAACTGCAGATGCACGACTATAGGTTTTGTCACCAGTGGAGTCGTTATCAACTGTTTACTGCGCTTTGTCAATTTTGAGTGTCTATTCGATCATTTTGAAGGATAAAATTAGAAGAGGGCAAAATGATCAGAAGATTAACTAATCCCGTAGTCACCTTAGAGAGCTACAATTTCGTTGGAGTTTGCGACAATCAGCCTTGGAAACCTCTGACTTTTGATTATCTTGCTTTACCTCAAGTGGCCACTCGGAACTGCGAGGCGCTGTGTTCTACAAATGCTCCTTGTTGGTTTGTGACATTCCTGATAGAGACAGATAGCTGAGATCTTCTGTCGAAGAGTCCAATCACAATACTCTGGCAATCTAACAACGACTTCGGGTTGTCAGGCAGGCAGAACAGCACACCTAAAAAAGTAGGCAAGCTCATTTACTGTTGAATATCCTGATCTTTCCCGAAATCAATAGTTGCAAGGTATCTTTAATGCACACACGTCATGGATATCGCGATTCACTCCACGATCGGTAGGCGACGATCCATCGCAGCGTCTTGTCGTAGTACGTGGTGGCTGGATGACCCAGTCCGTGACTGTCTTAAAACTTGGGTTGATAGCAATACTCTCACTCATCCGAAACGCTCCTGGATACAGATGAGATAGCAATCTTCACGCACAAAATGCGAAGTCATGCTCATCAAGCCCCCTTTGGTTCATGATCCGGTAGTGACGGACTTGAACAACCCAACAACGATATTTACCGATACCGAGGCTTCACGAACTAAAAGATACCGTGTGGGGTCATCATGAATCTTTGACATAGACCCAATCAGATGTGAACCATTAGTGAAGGCTATAAGGCCTCGTACGGCCTTCACCTCATTCTCACTTAACCGCTTCTGTCTGACCCCGCTCCCAGACTCCTCTCACACAATCATGCTATCGCGATTCAAGCCTGTTAATCTTAGTTCACGGCGAAGAGGCCGCGAATATGGGTCATGCACCCCGACCGCGCTGCTTGCGCCGTTGCTTTGCCGCTGCTGATCGGACTTCGCCACTTCTCCTCTTATTATCCGAGCCATGCAACAAGACCTATGCCTAGATATTGGGTGGCGGAATCGCATGGCTGGCGTGTGCAGTAGCCGCGGCGATCCTGTGTGCATGGGAGGTGCCCACGTTCTTTCCCTCTTTACTCCTCTCGTGCAACAAGAACCTTGAACCTCGCATAGCTGTTACACACACGTGCCGCGAGATCAGTGTCGAGCTTTACTTCTTCCTATGCAACATATCGAGCCTTCACCTCACCTCGGACTTCTTAGGGTAGTTGAAGTACTTCGAAAAGGTTTAAAACCGCGTCAAACAAGAACAGCAAAATTTTCAGCGACAACAAGCACCCAAGTACAAACATTAGACATTTGTTAGTCGAGTTTCATCTTATTATGTTATACAGCAGTAATAACTTTCCAATGACTGCTAATGTTATTGACCTACCACGTCTCGCCAGACGCCTCCCATATCCTTTCCCACGCAAGCCAGGTTCGATCCCCACGGCATTCATCGAACATACCGCTGACCAGCGGTAGCTTGGCCCTGTCCTTAACGCCTCCACTCTGCCCTAGTTTCCAACGCCCGCTCAGAGCACGTCAACCTCCACACCTTCTCTCCCTTTCCCTCACCTCTCACTCCAGCAACCTCCCCACCCCCTTCAAAACACCCTTATCCTCCGCCCATTCCATCCCATACCTCTGCCACCCATTCAGCCTCTCCCAAACCGCCTCCTTCAACTCGCCATCCAGCTCGCTGTACCACCTCGCAAAGTGGTCCACACACTTCACTCTATACGTCGCAGACTTGAACGGCAACAGCCTCGTCTCAGCACGGATCTGGCGACAAGTCTGTGTGAGGCCTGTGCCGCTGTGGAAAGGGAGTTGGCGCTGGGGTTTTGGGCTGGTCGACGCCGGGCTATTGGATGCTGGGCTGCTGGGTGGTGATTGTTGTGGAGAGCTGTAGAAGACGCAGTAGCGACAGTGGCCGGAGCGGGTTATGCACGGGCATGGTGTGATTGTGAGGGAGTCGAAGACGTGGGCGTAGATCATGTTGCGCAGCTCAGGCGGCAGCTGCAGAAACCATGAGGGCGAGGTGGTGGCTGGGGCTGGGACGCTGGAGACGTTAAGGTCAGTGCGGTCGCACAGTGAGATCTGGACTTACGGCATTGGTGTGGTGTTGTTTGGTGGTTGATGCGATGGAGGTGGCATTGGTGGTGCGGTATGGGTGGGGGAAAAGAAGATTTGTGTCCGAGGTCGGGCTCAAACGGGTGTTGCGGTGAAGGGACGGCGTGCACTTTCACATTCACTGAGGGGCACGCAGCTGCACAGAGACATGAGTGAACTGGACTCGCAGGTCCCAATATCTTTGACATGTACAATAAACAAATCGATGCGTATATTACACCACAAGACCACCCTAAACGCCAGGCACTCATTTGTGCCTTATGAAAGGCTAGAGATCGCCATCTACTCCTCCTCTTCCTCACTATCCTCCTCCATACCCTCCGCGGCATCCACCTGGAACGTCGGCGCCTGGTCAACGCCCAGGTAGCTATCCGACACGAGGTAGAGTGTCAACTCATGCTGTCCTGGCTTCTCAAGCGTGAATTCCAATACAGTCTCGAGCTTCCTGGGCACTGTGACCTTCTTGATTGCAAGCAAACTGTGCGCCTTCTGATCGCCGATGACCAGCCACCAGCTCTCGCTCTTCTCGGAGGGATAGAACGGCGCGTGCACAGTGGTCTGCAACTCATCATCCTCCTCGATGTTGCGAGTGATGCGAACCTTGAGCTGTGCAGGCGAGTTGCTCGCAATGTCTTCGGGATCAACAAGTTCGTGCTCGAGCTCGATGTTGGGATAGAAGTTGTTTGTAAAGTTGGCGATATCGGCGAGTTGACGGTTGTCGACGTTGAGCGCCTTGATGAGGTCCTTGTACGACGGGTTCTCGTCTTCGTCCATGGCGTTGATGAAGTCATCGACGTCATTGATGTCAAACTTGGCCGCTGCTTTGATTGTATCGGCATCGAAATGAGGAATCTGCTTCAAGGGGCTGTCCTTCTGCCACATTGCTTGGACCACCATCTGCGACAGCTCCATGGCTGACATAGCGTTGAGGTGCGCCTCGGACGAGAGCACGTCCACGGATGCACTGAGGATGTTGAGAACCTTGCGGATCACGATTTCTTGATCCTTAGCGAGATCGATAGGGAGCTGCATGCGTGAAAAGTGAGCCTGCAGCAGAACAAAGGCCTTGAAATGCGGGGTCTCGAAGTTAGGCTCCTGCATCTTGTAGGGCACGCGGTCGTAAATGCGTTGCAGAATGTGATCTTCGTGACGGCGGATCTGAATGTCTTCAAACTCTGTCGCGGCTGTAATAATCTCGAGTACACCCTTGAGACTTGTTCGGCCGTTCAGCGACATCATGAGGGTTTGCATCGTGATGAAAGAGATGTTGTAGTAGGCTGCGATCATGCAAGGGTTCAATGGTGTGATCGAATCTTCATCTTCATCGTGCTCAATAAGGTTGGCTTCCGTAAGCTCCTTCAATGTCTGCTCGACGAGATCAGACAAATAAGCGCTGAGACCCTCGTGCGAGGTGTCATGGAGGTTGTAGTAGCTTGGGTTGGCTAGCAGACGGCGGTAGAAGTAGGTGTACGTAGACCAGTCAACGGCTTCTTGGGTCGACTCGATGGTCTTTGCACTAATCTCAGCAACGAAGGCGTCGTGCAGGTAGTCATGGAGATGGCTCTCGATCGGCAGTGCTTCGTTCAAGAACTTCTTGAAGTAGTCACGCTTCACGGCGGGTAGCATGAGAACACCCTTTGCCGACTTGTCCTGGCCGATTCTGCCAGCTTTGCCGAACATCTGCAAGATCTCACTAGTAGGGTAGTCAACGTAACGGTGTTCGCGACCCTCGAAGAACTGAGTGCCCTGAACGACGACAAGGTGTGCGCTACTTTCGACTTCCCAGCAGGAGTTACGCGATACAATCAGTACCTGAATAGCACCAACCTTGAACAAATGCTGTACGGCCTTCTTGTCGAACGAGTTCAATGCCTCGTGGAAGTACCCAATACCGTGAGTTAGAGACTCAGCCAGCGCTTGTTCGTTGATCTTCTCCAGGATCGGCTGAATATCCTCCAAAGGTGCATTCAAGAATCGATCATCATCGTCGTCGGCGACAGCAGCAGCGTAAAGGTCGGCAGCGGACGAACGTGTCTGCTTGCGATTCGGTGCAAAGACCATCGCAGGCTTATCCGGTGACATTTGTGTAATGGCGGTGTATGTCGGCCTTGCCATCGCCATCATCAACGAAGGGAAGTGAGGAATAGTAAAGGTCTGGATCTTCAACTCGAGAGGCACGGCGCGTACACCAGGGCTGAAGTTGTAGATGGTGTGCTTCGTGGCGCCAATCCATTCTCCAATGTCTCGAGCGTTGGCGAGAGATACACTGAGACCTACAATGCGCAACTTGGACTCGAGCTGGGCGGCCATAGCTTGCATACGAGAGACAACAATCTCGTAGACATGCCCATTGGAGCCTCCCAGCATGTGCAGCTCGTCAGCGATGAGCAGAGCGACACTCTGCACATTCTTCCTTCGCTGCCATTGACGCGATAGAGAGTCCCATTGTGAAGGTGTAGCCAAAATGAGATCGCCCTTCTCGAGCAGCCGCAGGTCCGCTGTTGTCTCGCCTGTAAGCTTGACGACGTCCTTGCCGCCACCGAGACTAGACAGACGTGCGCTCCAGTTCTTGTACTGTAGATCGACAAGCTCCTGGAATGGTGCAAGATAGATGATTCGACCCTCGACGTCGCTAGACCAGTGTCGCAGAATGGCGAACTCGGCGCAATATGTCTTGCCAATACCTGCTGAGGCACCGACAAGGACGTTGTCGTCGGTGGTGTACAAGGAGTTGAAAACCTGAGTCTGAACCCTGTTGAATCGACTGATATCCTCGTAAAGCGCCATATACTCCTTCCTCTTCAATGCCGAGACAGGGAGAGGCTGCAAGTCAAGGATTGGTGTGTGTGCTGGGAACTTGGCTGGCAAAATGAGCTTTTGGAACGAGACTGCAAGCTTGGTCTCTGAAGCCATCCACCGATCTGACAGAACAGTGATGAAGTAATTCGGCGGCATCGGCTCATCGATAGGCACTGTGAACTCGACAAGATGCTCGTTCATCTCGCCTTGTGAATAGTCCTTGCGAAGTATAAATTGGTCGTGGAACAAGATCTGTTCACCATCGCAGTCTTCAACGAGAATCCAGAAGGCCTCGGATGTTCCATGAAGAGCATCATCCCAAACAAAATCCGGCCTGACAGCAAGTTCCAGCTTCAACAAGGACCTCGTAATTGGTCGGGGAGTGGCCTCGATCTCGAGACGAGGGAATTTTTCCACGAGCTGACAGACAGTCTTGCCGGCCTTGGGCATGCCCAAGAGCTCGCCCATGCTAGGCGGATCAAGACCGAAGTAGCTCGACCAGCTGACATCAATGCGCTCCGCCTTCTGCATAATGTCGCGCGGGCAAGTAGGAAACTGACGTAGAGGTGTCATAGTGGGCCACATACGCTTCTCTGCCATCTTGCACATGTCAAGAGCAAGCTTTGCGACCTGAGACCAACCCTTCTTGAGACAGATCTCAAAGATCGCGCGCAGAATACGGCCCGCGGACTGTGTGACGTACACAAGGTCAGCCATAAGAGCAAGGCCCTCAAGCTTGAGTCGCGAAATGTACGCTTGGAGTAGAACGTTGATCTTAGCCTGCGCTTCTTCGACACCCTCCTTAACGGGAATTGGAACACGCCCAAGGAGTTTGGCAAGTTCAAGCTTCTCGTCCTGACGGACGGGAATGTATTTGAATTCTTCGCTCAGAGCGAAAACTCGGAACAGCTCGATAGCTGTGATGCCCGGCTGAATGTGCTGGTTGTACGTCTGCATCGAGTTGTGGGAGATGTAGTAGTGAGAAGCGATCCTTCCAAGTTCGGTCGGCTGCAGTGCTCCGGTCTTCCTGTCGTACTTGATCAAGCTACACTTCTCTAGGATGTGCGCGGCCGCGTGGATGAGGTCTACTCGTCTTTGTTCTAAGACTGTATCATTCTCGTACTCCGGGCCGACTCTGTACAGGGCAGGCGAGCGCAACATCCTGACGAATAGATAGGTGTATCCTAACCAATCAACTCCCTCGTCCCGATTACGAACGTTGCCCAACACGATTTCGGCGTTGAGATTGTCGACAAGCTTACTGACGAGCTGGGACTCGATAGGAAGCTGCTGATTAAGCAAAGACAGGTAGTACTGAATCTCAGCTTGTGTTGTGATGATAATACCTTCACCATATGTGTCGAATTGAGGACGACCAGCACGACCAAGCATCTGCAGTACATCCTGAGGGCTGAGCTCGACCCAGCTACCCTTCTCAGGCGAGTAGACCTGTGTACCCTTGATAATGACGGTGTGAGCCGGCAAGTTGACACCCCAAGCCAGTGTTGCGGTACAGACGAGGACCTGGATGGAACCATCGGCGAACAGATCTTCCACTGTTGAGCGGTCCGCTCGCGACATACCAGCGTGATGAATACCAAAGCCGTAGGGCATGAGATCCTTCAGGTCAGCGTTCTGGACAGACTCCGATTCTTCTCTCAGGATTTCCCTGCTGGCAGCGTCGGACCTCAAGATCTTGCCTATTGTCTCTTCCTCCAACGCCTTGTCACGGATGTGCTTCGCAGTTTTGGCGGTTTCCTTTCGGGAATGGACGAAAATCAGCATCTGATTGCGGTGTTCGCCAACCTGCTCTAGGACCTTTGTGTAGCAAACATCGTTCATGGCCTTGAGCTGCTTGATAGCTTTCTTGTCGGTAACGCCAATGAACTCTTGCTTCAAGGGACACGGTCGGAATGTGCCATCGAAGTGGAAAAGGCCCTTCTCTGGATCGACTCGGAGGAAGCTTGCGACATCTCGATAATTGGGCAAAGTGGCACTGAGACCGACAATTCGGACATGGTCGCCGGTTTGCTCATTGCGACGTAGCGTCCTGCTCACAATGCTCTCAACGACTGGACCGCGCTCATCGTGGAGAAGATGGATTTCATCGATACAGATCAGCTTGACCAGGTTGATGTAGCTCGTGTCTGTGGCCTTGCGGGTGATGACGTCGTACTTCTCGGGGGTTGTAACGATAATTTGGGTCTCAGCGATTTGTTGCTTTGTCAACTGACGATCACCAGTGAGCTCAGCAACCTTGATGCCGTAAGGCTCAAGACGCTTCCCAAAGTTACCAACTTGTTCAGCAACCAAAGCCTTGAGGGGAGCAATGAAGATGATCTTGAAGTCGTCGAGCGCGATCTCGCCCGTCGAAGGGTTTCGGTGTTTGCCAATCTCGCGGAGCATGGCCAACATCGCTACGTTCGTTTTACCGGAGCCGGTAGGTGCGCAAATGAGCATGTTGCCGTCGTCGTTAAAAGCCGCGGGGTAGCACTTCGACTGGATTCGATTGAGGGACTTGGAGCTACCAAACCCGACTCGCGCCCAATCTGGCAGTTCAGTCGTCGGGATCAGCCTCTCGTTGGGGTCACGCTTCGCCTTCGGTGCTGGGACGTGAATCTCTTCGTATCCCTTGAATTGTCTTCTTGTCGATCCTTGCGGCAGCTTGACGCTGGGGTTGGTCATAAGGTGGTTGCCCTGGTCGAAAACGATGTTGTCGAGATTCACCAAACGACTGTTGGGCTGCAGACCACCAACAACGCCATCAGGCTTCGGCGCATCATCCATATCCACGTCTTTGGAATCAGGAACGCTAATGTTTCCAAGATTGAACTTCATCTGTCCTTGACCTGCGTCTTCCGTTTTGACTCCGGTCTCTCTTGCCCGCAGCTCCTGGAGGATCTTGTGCTGGCCAGCAGCCTTCATCTCTCGCTCAACAGCTGTCCGCTCATTGTTATCTTCCGCGGCACGTCTCCATCGTGTTACCCAGACGACTCTGTCGCGGTTCAAGACAAGCTTCGCAACAAGCTCATGGTGTTCGTAATCAAACAGCTCCATGAGATCGTTTTCAATCTCGCGTAGCTCCTTCTCTTCGCCGTCTTCTGCAATACCAGCCAAGATCTGTAACGCGTCTCGTGTCTTCTCCTGCTGAGTGTGTGCGTCTTCATACACCTGACCAATCTGTCGTTGTAACCAGTACGCGTCGATCTCGTGTGCAGGTATCAACTGGTCAGCGTCTTTACGATCGGCGGTGGCAGCCACATCGCCCTGGACAATCATTTCCTCTGTATCCGCAAATCCTCCGTCTGCCTCCTCTTTATCGATGCCAATCTCCTCGACCGCAGTTTCCTGCTCCTCTTCCTCGTCTGATGTGTCGGCGTCACGAACTTCGAAGTTCTGGGCCTCCTCGTCGTCCTCGTCGTCGTCGAAGACAACGGCTACACCCTGATTGTCGTCATTCTCAGCGCCATCAGCGTCCGCCATTGCCTGATCCCCATCCTCGTCATCGTCCTGCGCATCGTAATCGGTGATCTTCTTGCCCAGGTTGACCAGCTCGTTGAATTCCTTCGCGCCCATGGAGCTGCCGAGGAGATCATCCACCTCTTTCTTCTTGTCGAAGTCCTTCATGGTATCGTCCTTCAGGTACTCAAGAACCGCATCGGCGGCACTTCGCAGTGTCGTTACAGGAACATCACCCAGGGCTTTACTGACAATTGTCGTGATGAGCTCGAAGGTATTGCGCGTGGCCGGCGTCCGCGGCCTGTAGCGGAGACCTTCGATGTTGAAGTCTGCGGTAGCTGTGGCTCCAAAGGCACTCGTCCCATCGTCCCTCTTGCGCTTACGCTGCTCGCGTTCCAACACATCGCCGCCTTCTGTCAGGCTCCCTCGCTCGACGCCTAACCCCTTGGGCTTCTTTGCTTGTGTGGGCGCCTTGTCTTGCGCGGTCCTCCCTCCCATATCCCGGATATTAATGCGACCTGCGAGCGACTCTGGATCACCGGTGTGTTCATCTGGGCGGCGCGAAGTAAAGCGGCGATCTGCCTGGAGAACCAGGTTAGACATCGCCGCATATTTGAACTGCGCGAGGTTGTTGGGGTTTTGCGCCATGATGCCGGTAGTGTCACGTATTCTGCGCTTTGCGCGTCCTCGGTAGTCGCGTCGACGGAAATACAGAGACGGTGGATTCTACACGCAAGGCTTCGACTGCAATTACGTACGCGCAGCACCTAGAGAAGGGAGGTCGTGGGTATAGAGAGTGGATTGCGGGGCGCGCCCTGCGTTGGGTTGGAAAGTAGGTGCGGCGAACTCAGAACTTTTAGATGAAGCTAAGTCGAAGCTCCACGATCACGTGAGCACCATCATACATCATGTAGGTATGATGGTGCCTAGCTACGAAATGCCGTGCAACATTCCTATACACTTCGAAGAACCTCCCCTGGCTCTGAGGGCTTGGATCAATTCGAAGTCGACAAAATGGCATGGTTGGTCATTTCCATTTATATTAAAGTCTGAAGGTCAACAAACGAATCACTCGATGATTGATCGACGATTGAAACATCACCATGAGTGGACTACCTTGCTTTCAAAAGCTGGCACCTTGTTTTTTGCAAAGACTCAGATTGAAGCGGTGACATTTGGGTATCAGCATTAGGAATAACAGACGTTGCAACGACCTCAAATCAACTTCTACGAGCTCACATCACCTGTACAGCCCGTTCTACATACTGCCCCCTAGAAGGCATCCTCATTTGGGCACTCTGTAACGTCATGGCCCTCATTCTCGCACAATGCACACCATTTGTCCGGGTCTGCGACGACTGCGCCCTTTGGCGGTACAAGCGAGGAGTTGGAATGGTTGAAAGAGGGAATGGGCAGAGGAGTCGTTGGCGCATTACCGGGTGTTTTCATCGGGGTCAGACCAGCAGGGCGGGCGTGATCAGAAGAGACAGAGAGATTCCTCAATGGCTCAACTACGCTGTCTTCATCAATGTGAGATCCGGTATCCTTTTGTGGTGAATCCCCAGCCATAGCGGAGCAGTTGAGGATATCATGGCCGCCGGTTTCGCAGATCTCGCACCAAAGAACGCTATCGGCAGCCGACGAGCGACCATCCGATTCCACCATAGGTTCCAGATTTGTTGGTGGATCGCGACGAGCAGGTGGCGCAGCACGCCAGCTTCCAACGGTATCTTTTGAGTCTCTCGCTGTGGAGCGCGGCTCCTGTTTGACAGTGTGCTCTGAAACGGCATTGCTAATAACGCTCTCACGCTGCACTGGTGTCTCAATCTGGCTCTTGAGCTTCTCGATCTCGCGTTCGAGCTCTTCTTCCCTATACGCTTTCCTCTCCACCAGCCCACGCAACTCCTCCTTCTCGCGCTCAAGACGCTCTGCAGCGGCCTGGGCAGCCTTAAGCTCCTCAGGGTCGGTGGCGGAGTTTTGGCGTGAAAGAGGGTTGCGAGTGTGCTCCTCTGGAACGCCTGAGCTCAAGGAGTGGATGATAGCCTTCAAGCCTCTGATCTCATCGTCTCTCTGCTCAATTTCTCTTTGTCCGGCAGGGGGTGGCCCATCGACCATATTGTTGGCGCTCTTCAATACTTCTGCAGCCTTTTCGCGTTCTCGTCGTAGCTCGGATCGACCACGCTCCACCTCACCCCTCAGGAACTCTACTTCCCCACGAGCTTCAGCTTCGCCTCTTCGTGCATCCTCAAGGCCTTCTTCTAGCTCCTGTACTAATTCTTCGAGCTGCTTCAGCTGCATCGCCACAGTCTCAACGTCCTCATTACGGGAATGCATTTCCATCAACTCCGCTTGCAGCTCGTCGACCCTTTTCTCATAGACTCTTTCGGTCTCTGTACTTGCAAGCTCCAAAGTATCAATGGTGCTTCGGAAATCCGCCCGGTGCGCATCAAACTCGGCAGTAAGCATGGCGATCTTGTCGTTCCTGTCTCTCAACATAGCGCGCAATTCACGTACGTCGTTTGATTCGACAGGCTCTTGATCGAAACCGCCCTCAGGCATAAGGCTTTGAATCTCTGCCAATGTAGCCTCCATATCTGTCAGTGCTGTTGCTTGCTCTTCCAGTTGCTTGTCTCGTTCTTGTATGATCTTGTTCAGCCGCTGGACCTCGGCGCTTGGAGTCGAAGGCGGCCGACCACCCATTCGACTGGTCTTGAAGTTCGCCATGGAGTCATTGCTCGTGCGCGCCATGCCATTGGAAGGGTCTTCGGCATCTTCATCTATTATATCGTGCTGGCCGAGTCGAGAATTGTTGCGCGAGTATGGCCTTGAGGGAGGGCCGGGCGTCCGTGGCTTCGGTGTTGGAGCATTTCGAGGAGGTGCGGGACTAGCGAATCTCGGCGGAGCTCCAATGGCGCTTTTGGAGAACTGCGAGGGTGTCACACTGCCGCTCCGCCCTGGTGTTGGAGGAGCTAGGTTCGAGGTCTTGCGCAGCGGCGACTCGGGACGCGGCAGCGAAGGCCTCCTCGGGCGAGCAGCGCCAGGGCCAAGCGACTGCGAGAACTTGGACTTGGACACTGACGGAGTGTTGGGGCTGAAGTTTGGCTTTTCTGTTGTCGACAGGCTGAAGTTGTTGTTGCTGTTTGCATAGGAGGGGGTTGTGGGGGAGGGCGGGAAGTCGTCAGAGGTGCCTGAGGAACGTTTCAGCGCACGATGAACAGGCAAAAAGATGCCAGATCCAGGCGTGCTTGTAGTAAAGTACTGTGTGCCGTCAACGGCGCCGTCGTTCTTGCCCCGCGCTGCAAAGGCTCTGCTCAATTCGACGCCTGCAAAGACGCCTTTCTTGCCGCGGATGCTGCCCACAAACTTGACGACGCCGTGCATGCCGCCCGGCACATCGACGGTGTCGCCGATGTCGATGTCTTGCCCGTCTGCCATGGTGTTGGGCGAGGGGGATGCGCCGCCAGTAAGTGCGCTCAGCGAGGCTTGACGTGCGATGGTGCTGGCGGAGAAGGACAGGTTGGGGGACGACTCTGCCGGGCGCAGGTTCGGCCGCAGACGGCGCGGCGTGCTAATGGAACTACCAAAGCCTGACATTTTGGCGTAAGGACGCAACGCTGTTGCCGTTGTACAAGGTTGCGTGGTTCAAGGTTGCCATGTATTTGTTGATGTGCAGGGGTAGGGGCGGCGGTTGCGGTTGCTGCCCAACCAGAGCCAGCGACGATGAATCCTGATGGAGACGCACAACAGTGTCTGCAACTGTCTTGTTTACATCAGACCTGCCATGCTACACAGATCCGTATACATGCAGTCCCAACAAGCAATTGTCTTTGGAGCTCCCTATGACGTCCCCGGGTTTGATTTGCGCGCGATCCCTATTCTGACACAATTGAAGCCTGTGCTTTTGAGGGCGCGGAGTGCATACCAGGCGTTCGCATCAGAACATTAACACCACAGTTATAGGCGGGAGACCATAAAGGGGCGAAATGAGCAACCTATCACACAAACACATGAAGGGTAATTTCACCAGGAGGCTTCATCGATACGACTAGGTTGGTAAGTTGTCACCGATAGCTGCAAGAATGGCGCACTTAGCTCTATGACATACGCGACGCGAGCATCCCGGGACGGGAGACGCTGTTGCGCGTGCTCACGTGCTTTGTTTTTCCTTTCACGGCGTCACATCTGTACTGGGCGTGTCCATTGCGCGTGTTTCAAAAGTTCGAAGAGTCAAGAGTGGCCAGTCTGACCTGTGGTTTACCTTTCTGGGACCGGATGACCTACTGAATAAGCTCCAAGTGGTCATTTTACACTTTCGGAGGTTCCAGTAGAGAACAAGCAAAATCGAAACGCAAACCTTGAATTCTGTAGTCATCTTAGAGAGCATTCTTGTTGTTCATATCACCGTCGCTGGTACTGAGGTCCTCCGCTCTCTCGCACGTCCAGGGTATGTCAAGTGGATTTTACAACAAGCAGACTCCAGGATTGCTTTTGATTGCACCTTCGCGATGACCTGAGACGCATTAGGCAGGCTGAAATATAGAGGGCGGGGCTCAATGTTGTTGCATTTTGAGCAGACATCTTCAAGCGTAACGACAAGAAACCGCCTGGTGATGCTAGAAAACATAACCATTGAGCTAGCTGCAAGTTGGTTGAGGTCCGAGTCGGCAAACCCACTTCTCCACGCCCGAGCAACCCCAGCTTTTGAACCTCGGCATCTTTAAACACTACATCACCTCTGTGCGCCCGAGATGTTCACTGCACACAGCTGCACACAATGGCTGGCAACGTACGACAACCCATAGATGTAGCCTCTTTAGAGCGCTACATCTCTGCAAATGTTCCTGAAATCGCTATACCCGTCGATGTCAAGCAGGTATGTCTTCAACGCGCAGTACATGACCCAAAGCTAATGCGTTGCAGTTCGGTTATGGCCAGTCAAATCCGACGTACCAGCTGACAGACAAGAACGGAAAGAAGTTTGTCATGAGGAAGAAGCCTCCGGGCAAACTTCTATCGAAGGTACGGTTTCCATGTCAGCTATGCGGAGTATGCTGACTTTCCTAGACAGCACACAAGGTCGACCGCGAATACCGGATCATCCATGCCCTTGAGAACACCGACGTTCCAGTACCCAAAGCATATGCGCTCTGTCAAGACCAAAACGTTCTGGGCTCTGACTTCTACATTATGGAATTTCTCGATGGACGCATTTTTGAAGATCCAGCGATCCCAGGCGTGACCCCCGAAGAGCGGACACAGATGTACGTCTTCTAAACACCATATTACTATTTGAACTCTTACTGACTCTCCAGGTGGCACTCGGCCATAACCACGTTGGCTAAATTCCACCGCGTTCAACCTGCATCCGTCAATCTCTCCAGTTACGGCAAACCTACTGGCTTTTATAACCGTCAGATCGCAACTTTCAACACCATCTCACAGGCCCAAGCCGCCACAAAAGACATAGAGACCGGCGAGCCCGTGGGCAAGATACCCCACCAGGACGACATGGTCGCCTTCTTCAGCGACCCAGCGACGCAGCCCGCCGACAAAGGCACCTTCATCCACGGCGACTACAAAATCGACAACGTCGTCTTCCACAAAACCGAGCCGCGCGTCATCGGTATCCTAGACTGGGAAATGAGCACCATTGGCCACCCTTTGTCCGACCTGACCAATTTACTGGCTCCTTATCTCACTGCATCCAGCGAGAAAGCCAAGTCTGTTGGCCGCGCGCACGAAGGCTTCAAGCCCGATGCCACACCAGGACTGCCCTCACGTGAGCAACTTATCAAGTGGTACACCGAGGTCTCGGGCTGGGACCCCACCGCTGATATGACTTGGGGTGATGCGTTTGCGACCTACCGCAACACGATTATTATGCAGGGTATCGCGGCAAGGTATGCCGTCAGACAGGCGAGTAGCGCCCAGGCGAAGGACTATGGGGCCATGATGAATCCGTATGCTGAGGTTGCATGGGACGTGGTGCAGGAGTATAAGAGAGGTCACGGGAGGGGTGAGAAGGCGAAGTTGTAGGTACTTGGTAGATCTGAAGTGTAACCATCGCTGAAATTGGAATATGGCCGCGAGCATGCATTGTGAAGTCTACAATTGTCTGGAGGAGCTGGATCAGATGGCATGTTTGGGTTCGCCTTCTTGTCGTATGGTGGTTGTAAAGGTGATGATTGGAAGAAGTCACCAGCGGAGATGCTGAGGGGGTCGAACGGTCGAGTTCGCACCAATTCTGCATCGCATGCAAATGCATGTAGGGTGTACTAGCAGTCGCGGATACGCTAGAGGTAGGGAAGGCCATACCAGTATCAATGGACCAACATGAAGAGAGCAGATTGAAGCCAAAGCTTGTGAAGTGGTTTCAATATAATATCTATGTGGCTTGCCGCCACGCGCACTTTTGTCTGCAGAACCTTTGCATCCTCGAATTTGCCAACCAAAACAAGGCCGTGCGATATGGTATCATTTTGCCGCCCTAAGATGGGATGTATGTCAACACGCGTTCTCTGCGTCGCAACTCCTCCGGGCTTCTTGTGGGAGGCATACCCATAAAGTATTTCGCCTGAACGCCATGCATGCCCTCTACCACCAGGAATGTCCCAAGCCTCGTACATTCGACTCTCTTCCGGTAGATTAACACTTCCTCCTCGGTCGTATCTCGATTGCCGCGCGAAAGTGTCACAGTTTGTGATGGGTGTTTATCGGCCAATCTTTGGCATGTCTATGTTGATGCGATCGAGCGCCTCGAGCAGAACCACGGCGTTTCCGCGGATGACGACCATGCCAATGGGTACCCTCTCACCATTAGCCTTCTCTTCGTTTGCGTCGTCGAGCACAATGTTGAGGTAGACCTGTGACTTATGAGCGGATTGCCTATTGAAAGGAGACAGTTTCGAACGTACGTCATAACCGCGCAAGATGCCCATCACCTTGCGGCTTCCGTTCAGCGAGACGAGAACGCGCTTCTCAAGGTACTGCGCCAATGTTAGCTACGTTCACTCGGTCGAATGTAGTGAGCGCACCTTCTTGAGCTCGGGCTGTGCTTGAGGCATGTTGGCGGGCGTGTGCTTCGCGACGGTCGGTTGGAAACTGAGTTGCTGGTACAGGCGGGCGTTGGGCGGGATTGGGAGCTTGAGGTGTCGAAGTGGTGCACCTCGTTTTCGAGATTCTTGGCGGAAAGCACTAGCGTGCAGCCAGTGGACATGTCGTGAAGACGGAAGCCTCGAACGTCACTCCGCCCAAACTTTCTTCTCCACACCCACACAAGGCCAGAAAACACAATGAAGCGAGCGGGTTCTGGGCGCGTTGCGCGCAAGATTGGCGCCTACGACGACGACTCGGGCGACAGCGCAAACAGCTCGCAGAACGAAGCACCGAAGCCTGGTAAGTCGGCACCTTGTCGCAAACTGTCAGCTCTTCTTTCTGACCTCAGTAGGCGCTCCGTGCTAACTCACGGTGTAGTGTCGGTAGTAAAGCGACCAACTCTGGGTAAAAACAAGAAGCGCTCGTCACTGCGCATAAGCTTTGGGCCTGGTGAATCAGATGCCAACGACGGAGACGAGTCGAGCGATGCGGTCATCACGCCAAAGAAGTCGAACCTAAGCCGGATAGCGCTGGAGAAGAGCGCCCAGTTGCGTGCGAGGTCACCGTTAGTCCAAGGCGCTGGCGCGTCGGAGGAGGAAGGCAGGCCCTCGTACAGCAAGGATTACATCGCAGAGTTGCGTAGCTCCACACCGACCACCCCCAAGGACTTAAAGCCGTCTGCCGAAGAAGAGGAAGAATCACGAGCGCTGGACATTGCATCTAAATTTGGGCCACTTGCAACCCTATCCACAGAGACCTCCGCGATTCCCACGGCAGCGGAAATTGAGGAGAAGAAGGCCCGGCGGAGACGCTTGGCACATGAGAGGAAAGCTGACGATGATGATGGCGAGCGACCATGGGCTTCTGACGACGAAGGCGAGGATGATTTCCGTATGAGACGCAATGAGATCTCCCTACGACCGGATAACAAATGGGGCGAGACGCGCTTGGTCCACGACGACGAAGACATAGCAGAAGGCTTTGACGACTTTGTAGAAGATGGGCGAATATCACTCGGTCGCAAGTCCGAACGCGAGGCTCAACGCAGGCGTCGCGCCGACATGGCCGAGCTCATTCACGACGCTGAAGGCTCTGACTCCGCCTCTGATGACTCTGAGGAAGAGCGCAACACCGCCTTCGCAGCTGCACAGGCGCGAGCGGGCCGTTATGGACAGAAGATCGAGGACGAGGAGGACGGCACCAAGACACCCCCCAAAATCACGCCTCTGCCAGACCTGACCGAGGTGCTTGATTCCCTCCAAATCGATATGCAGACCAAGCAGCAGCGCAAGGATCAGATACTGAGCAAACTTCAAGAGCTGAAGGATGACAGGATTCGAATTGAGGAGCGCAAAACGTTCCTTCAGGAGCAGCTGCAAAAGACAGGCGAGGAGTATGAAAAGTTAAGAGTCGAATCGGGGTTGCCTGCTCTGCCGGCGAACGGCGATGGTAAGCTGATCACCGAGAGGGGTCTGGATAGTTTAGGGACTACGCCGCTGGCTGGACGATCAAGCGAGGACGAAGACCCTTGAGCAGTGGAGGGGCGAGGTATGTCTCAGATGTACTGCAATCGTTATGTTCGACTCTACATCCTGTACGTGTGAAAGATAGGACAACCAAAAACACGCATTTTTTCATCCGGAATGACAGGGCAGACGTACCGAAATACCTGACTGAGTATAATGGCCCTATGGCCCGGATATGAGATGACCCTGAGCGAGAACACACTACATCATCACCTTATTTTACCAATTTTCAGTAGTCAGGGTCGTCATTTGGATAGTTCAGGTCAGACCGGTGCTGTCTGAGTACAAATACAAGTCCTCAAGACGGCTACGCGGTGATTCATTCCGCTGATCTTCTCTTCTCCAGTCGACTTTTCTCCAAGTGCTTAGCCACTCAGGCCGGGAATGTGCTGTAATCATTGCAATTCCCGATTTGCAATGTGATTAGGATTCTTTATGGGATTTTTGTGAAGATTCTTTAACATTCGCATTGAGACTTTAATTGGTTCTCAGCATTCTTGCATAGGGTGGCTCTGCAGTAAACATATTATTTCCTGGTGAGGTTTGTTTACTGTAGGTTTTCGCGAGAGCGGAAGGAACTTCCGACCCGACAGGTACCACATATACATCCTCTTGCATCTCACAACCATCACTTCTTGCACCCACTTCCCAGATCGGCAACCACGCCATCGACCAGGAGCGCAATCCACTGGGTGCTTGCAGTGCATTGCAAGACTCAGTGAAGGGCAGGCATCGACAACCTCTGGTTTCTAACGCTTGCTTTCCATCATGGCGGCTCGGCGGTTGGGCTGGTCTTTGTCGCACCGCCAAGTTACTTTGTTCAATAGGCGAGTCCTTACGAGGAGAGCGCCTGTCGTGCTTTCCTCGGCTTGCTCGCCTTCGGTCCGCTTCAATCATACCGCTTTCTACGATCCTCGGCCTGAGGGGAGTCCACCTTTCTCCAACGTTCATGAATTTGTCGAACATTCCATACCGGTCGAGGATAGGTCACGAACAGTCGTTGTTAATAAATCTCCCCGATTCGCGTTTGCGGAAGATTTCACGGAGTTTTTTGAAGAGTCTGGTATAGCAGTGTAAGATTCGGTTCGACTTGTATGGTCGTAAAGAGTGCTGATCAGACAGAGATCGTGTCGTGATCCATTTTAATTGCAGAAACGTTTTGGCAACTGAGCATGTGTTCGTTGTTCTGAAATCCTTGTCTTCTGTACAAGATGCACTTAAGCTTACAGGAGAGGTTTTGTTCAACAAGAGGATCGTTATCAGAACATTTACTTCTAAACTTAAAATAAAATCCAGTGAAGGCGGGCATGCGGGTTTCAGGCCTGCACTCAAATGGGGATGGTACCCCAGTGCCACCTCGTCCATTATGGGTGTCAAGCTACGATATCCATACACTTCGCCGCTTAAAGGAATATTTGAGCCAATTAGAGAAGGTCGACATGTCTCGCTTGGAGACATTCCTCGAGACGCGAAACATGGTAATCGGGATCCTCTGGTCTTGAACTGGGTGTACGCTCTTTCGCATCACTTCAATGTACTGCATCTTGATTTGATTGCATATTATCGTCCCTCAGATGGAAAGAAGTTTCATATAGTCGACATTGGATTTGAGACAAAAGAAGAGGCAGATATATTCTGTCAGTTATATACGGACAAAGACCTTCGCTACCGCGGAAGCCCGGTCACAGTACACGTAAGCAGGCCACCCATGAAATATCTAGGGCAGTCGTGGGACTATGGACACAATCGTGCGCACTGTCAGCCACGCGATCATGGATCTGCCAAAGACACCAACTTTGAAGCGGTATGACCTTTATATCTCTGCGTCCCACCCCCTTCCGTTGCAGCCCATCAGCTTTACTGACCCGGAGCAGTTGCAAGACGATGTGTATCGGAGGTGGCTTCTCGGGAAGGACAAAGATCGTGGATTGTGGGTGCCAGGCTACAAGTATTAAACTCAGTTTTTGAGTATGAGTTGAGAGAAGGAAGCATGTAACAAGCGTCCTTTATTGCTTGGACAGCTGTATACTTGAAGTCCGGTGAAATACTCGATAGCTTATCCACTTGCGGTCCTATCGCAAGGAGCAAAAGCCGTTGCAGAACAATCCAGACGCTGTAACAACGCCATGTCTCGCCCCAGATCCCATTATGCACCACCAATCCCAAACTCCATGCCCATATGCAACCAAACCATCGCACACATAATCATACACTTTCTCAACCTGTACCTAGTCACGTCCTCTTAAATCCCATCTCCCCTCTCCTCTCTCCCCCCAATCTTCTCCTGGCGCTCCGCCTCGGTATATTTCCCCTCATCAAGCTCAGCCCAGACCTTCTTAATGTGATCCCTCTTCTCTTTGGCAGCCTCGCGGTTCTGGCGCGTCCGCTCAAGCCTCAGTCCGCGCAGGCACATGTTGACTTTGTACTTTGCATCGGTGCAATTACCGGTGACTTTCCACAGGAAGCCGCGGGCGTGGCATTCTTCGAGGGCTGCGACAACGTCGGCGCAGTCTGTAAGTGTCAGTCGAGGTTGATCGCGCGAGACGTTGAGGTGGAGACGGTGGCGTACTCTTTTGCACGTCTTCGGTGTGGAGATGGGGATGCATCGTCGCAGGCGCTTTTTGGGTTATGCGTGAGAGGGAAAGGGAGGGCTTGTGAGCGCGACGGAGCTCTGCACGGTGGCGTGAACGTCGGGCGAGCTACAGAGATGCCGATGCGAGTCCACTCGGCATCTTCGAGATTTCGTGATGTTGGACCGTGCGCGGATTGAACTTCGAAGTGCAGTTTGGGTACAGGCAGGAGGAGAATAGCAGGAGGCTCAAATCAAGTGAAAAATATCGTTTTCCGAATCTACATGCCTCAATCCTTGCTGTGGGTTGTGCTACTGGAACATCGATTGTGATTTATATCGTCCGTCTGGCCGCAAAGTTTCGCGACACCACCGAGCCCTCCCCGCAACCAACCAGGCGCGTGCATCGCACCTTCACATCACCAAGTCAACATGGCGTCGAAAGCGCAACTGGACAAGCAGCAACGTACGCAGGAACCTCGAAATGGTCTTCTCATTCATATCGCTGACTGGCTATGCAGAACTGCAAACCACATACCAAAACTACAAGACGACTTTGCAGAACATTGCCTCAAAGATCGGCGACATCGAGCAAGAAACCGAAGAGCACAAGTCTGTCTCTCCCGTCCTGCCACTATCCTTCCTCTTCTTTCTTTTTTCTTTTTGGCCTCAGTGGATATACTCATAATTGCGTGATCAATTGTCTAGCACTAACCCACCCCCCAGGCTGGTCCTTGAGACTCTCACCCCCCTGCCAGGCGATCGCAAATGCTTCCGCATGATCAATGGAGTGCTCACCGAGCGAACCGTTGCAGACGTCGTGCCGATTCTGCAGACTAACCAGGATGGGCTGAAGAAGACGCTTGAGGAGCTGGTCAAGCAGTACAAGACTAGGCAGGACGAGATGGAGAAGTGGAAGGTATGTATAGTCTTAAGTTGTGTGTGGATGTGAAGATGTCTGACTGTGTGGTTTAGAAGAAGAACAATGTTCAGGTTGTTCAGCAGCCGGGGCAGTAGAGATTGGGGGATCTGAGAGGGAGAAGTGGGGGTTGTGGAAGAGAGTGAAGAGATGGTTGATGTACGCTCTTTGGGAAAGACGTGCAACTAGATATGGCACGCTCATGCCTGACAACCCAGTATTGAGGGTCGGTTTGCGATTTATGTCAGGTATGGCTCCGAGTTTCAATCATCAAAAGAAGAGGCACTCGCGATTTCACGTTACGTGATTTGGTATCATGAAGCAGAGCTTGAAGAACATCAAGCTTTTTATTGCAAGACTTGTGCAGAAAATACTACTTTGAACTATTCGCAAATTCCAGATGTTTACAACTTCATTCTGTTGATCATCCTGATATGCATGCAGTAGAGCACGACCCTTGCACTACCCCGCCCCCACCACAATGCCTGCAACTGCTTTCTCGCCCGTCACCGCAACCTCACCACAACAGAGCTCCGCCTCAACCACAACACAACACCACAAACCACACACACACAGCCATGGCAGACACGCTACCCGTCAAGGTCACATACTGCGGAGTATGCACACTACCCCCAGAAGTAGGTACGACATCCCCCCGAACACACGGCGCCAGTCAACTAACAAGCCACGCGCGCAGTACTGCGAGTTCGGCGGGACAACCAAGAAGTGTGAAGAATGGCTCGAGAAGACACACCCAGACATGCACACGAAGCTGTACTCCCAAGGTGCGCAACCCCTCATCCATCCCGGCCTCCCAAGCACCTCGCGAAACCACGCACTAACCTCCCCCCAGAAGCCCTCGCGCAAAACCTCTCCGCCCTCAGCGTAGACGCGCAAAAACGCGCCGAGAAAGACGCCGCCAAGAAAGCCACAAAAGCCGCATCCGCGGCGCAACGCGAAGCCGAGACGCGCGCGAGCAGCAAAATCACCATCAAGCGCATCGAGCGCACAAAGCGCAAATACGTCACCGCGGTGTCGGGCCTCGAAGCCTTCGGGCTGGATATCAAGAAGGTGAGCAAGGATTTCGGGAAGAAGTTTGCCACGGGTGCGAGTGTGACCAAGTTGCCCGGAGGAGGGGAGGAGATCACCGTGCAGGGCGATTTGAGTGAGGATATTGAGGAGTTTATCCTCGACAAGTATAAGGAGGTGCCTGAGGATAATATCGAGTTGGTCGAGGATAAGAAGAAGAGTAAGCAGGAGAAGGCGGCGGCGAATGTGCCCGCGCAGTGAGGCTGGGGTGAGGATGAGGGATGGAGGTGTTGAGGCGTGGGTGCATTTGGGGAGTTGGAGGGTGGTGAGGCGTAGAAGCATCATGCATATGGTTTGAGACACAGGGCGTGGATTTGAGAAAGCGAGAGCGAAATACTCGTCACGATACAGCATCAAAGAAGATTGTCCATCGATATCCGCAGCGAGACGACCGGCTGCGTCTACTTCATCAGATTCTTCAGTATCCGAATCCGCGGCTCCATCCTGACTTCCACCCAATATCCCCTCAACACTCTTTGCCTTACCAAACCCTCCAATTTCCTCCACATCCCCGCCATCTTGTCTGTCCAGTCTCCCTGCACCTCACCGCTCCCAACCCCAACAGCAACTTCCTCACCCCCGCTCCCACTCTCCTCCCCAGGCTTCAACAACCTCACTCCCCCATACCCATACACAACGTGCACAACCTCCCAGCTACCAATGACCTTCTCCGGCCTCTCAGCAAGCACGTAATCGAACTTGGCCCAGAAAAGCGGGTCGCGCAGCAACACAGGATCCTCTGTCTTGTCGTACGCCCACGCGCGCTGCTGCACATCCGTCTGGGCAGCGAGGACATCTTCGATTGTCTGCGGCGCGCTGTGCAGCTCCAGAAAGCGGGTGACGCCGGTCTGGCACGCGAGGTTGTCAGCGTAGACGAGCGCGTGCTGGTCCAGAGAAACGGGGACAGCGTTGTGAAGAGCCGTCAGGGCCGCGCCGCCGGGGTAATTGAGGCTGGATACTGCGAGCAGGGCTGACGAAGCTGCGAAGGAGAGTAGGACCGACAGCACGAGAAGGAGCGAGAGAACGCCATAAACCACAGATTTCCCACGCCGCGTCCAGATCCAGGATGCGCCTGCGGCAGCCACGGCGGTGAGCCCGGGGATCACGTAGATGATGAAGCGCCATTCTTTATGGGGGAGGAAGCTGTACAGCGCGAGGAAGTTGAAGAACGGGACGACGAGTCTCAGGCTAGGTTTGCGGGTTGCCGTGTTGAGGAGCGCGACGGGGATGCAGAGGAGGTATGTTGCTGGGTTGAGAAGGAGGCGTGGGAGAGCGTTGAAGAAGTAGAAGTACCAGGGCGAGACGCCCCAGTCGGCGGAGTGGCCTTGCAAGGTGTTGTAGTAGAAGGCGGTCCATTCTGGCCAGAGCGGGAAAGACTGCCAGAAGAATGAGTCGATGGGGACGGTGCAGAGGAGTCCGATGACGAGTCCGCCTAATCCAGCAGGGATTACGACTTTGATCAAACTCATCGAGACGCGTTGCATGCCTTGCGTGATGCCGATGAAATCGAGTGTGATAGTGGCTACCAGGAGAGCTAGCTCGGAACGAAACACAACGCCCGCGATAGTCAGTAGGTACAGACACAGTCTCTGTCTATAATAGTATGCCGTCTTCTGTGCATTGAGCAATGTTAGAACGGCAAGGTTACCTGCCCGCTGTCAGCTCAGCTCCATCATTCCCGGCAATCAAACCTACTAAACACGAAAGCAAACATATTCGGCAACGTCCTCGAAGCATAGTACACCACATGGAACTGGCTCGCCTGAAACAGCGCATACCAAATCCCCGCAGTAGTACCAAACACCTTCCGCACGCTCCTCGCAAACATAACCAGGACGAATGCATTGCACAAGCCCAGTATGCCTCTTACTACACACGCATAATCAGCCTTCATCCTCTCATCATCAAATCCAACAAGAACAAAACTCCATCAGGCGACCGACCTAGAATCTGCATCTGCGCCGTATTCCCCACGAAGCCGACAAACGGCCTCGCCAACCCGCTCAGCATCAACGCGCCCACGAACGTCCGCGGTACGCTGCCAGGGAAGGAAACGTGGTCATAATTAGCGGTCAGGAACTGGTCCGCATTGCTGCCCGGAATGCCGTGGATTAGGATGTCGTGTGTGGCTTGTAGATTGAACGACTCCTCGACTTTGGTGTATGGCGCAACGAACAGGTGGAGTAGGATGGCCGCGGGGATGAGGAGGAAGAATAGCCATGGCAGCAGTGCTTCTTTGCGTGCAAGAGGAGGACCTATATTTTCCTCTCTCTTCCTTGCCATATTGAGAGACTCTCAAAGCCCTTGAGAAGTTCGGGGATGGATAACGAAACGTTGGAGTGAAGTACGATGGATACCTCCAGAGCAATTGAAACGCATCACGTGCCCGCGCGCACGACCGCGCCTTCCTCCCATCACCCCTACACTTTTCGATTCTCCCGCCACAAATGTCCTCGCTCTCCCATCTTGCGGTACCGTTTGTGTACGCGCTGATTTTCTTCCTTGGCTACCCGGCGCAATGGCTTTTGATGCGGCTGGACCCCGGCCCGTTGACGAAGAATGAACTCATCACTGCGAATGTCGTGTTGGTGCTGATTTGGATTACCTACACGAAGAGCGTGTTTGTTGATCCAGGGACTATTCCGAAGGACTGGGCGGGGAAAGAGCTCGGGAAAGGGTATGGGAATAGTGTGGAAGATAAGGGGCGGAAGGAGGGAAGGGCAGAAGGGGAGGTGAAGAGCAGGAAGTGGTGCCGGAAATGCGATGCTGCGAAGCCGCCGCGAGCTCATCATTGTAAGGAGTGTAAAAGGTATGCATTGCAGAATTATCCCCAATCACCACATTTCTTCCCCCAAGGAATCATACAAGTATATACCCTCCAACTAACCCCCTTCAGATGCATCCCCAAAATGGACCACCACTGCCCCTGGACCTCCAACTGCGTCTCGCACACCACCTTCCCGCACTTCCTCCGCTTCCTCCTCTACTCAACCCTGGGCCTCACCCTCTTCGAACTCCACCACTCCACCCGCCTCCTCCACCTCTGGCACACCCGGCACCTCCCCTACTACCTAGGCCCCACCCTCCCCGAACTCTCCCTGCTCTTCACCCTCATCTCCGTAAACAGCATCACCCTCTTCGCCCTCTCCATCCTCCTCATCCGCAACCTCTACTCCCTCGCCGTCAACACCACCACCATCGAATCCTGGGAAATTTCGCGCCACGAAACCCTCCTGCGCCGCGCCCGCCATTTCGGCGGCTACCTCTCCACCCCAGACGGCGCACAGGTGCGCATCCAGCGCCAGGAATTCCCCTACGACATCGGCATCTTGGCCAATATCGCACAGGGCATGAACAGCGCAAACCCCATCAGCTGGGTCAACCCCTTCGCCGGCACCCCGTCCCTTGCCTCGGGCCTGGCTTTCCAAGTCAACGGCTTCGAGAGCGAAGACACCCCCTGGCCGCCCCCAGACCCGGATCGCGCGTACCGCAGACGCGTGCAGGACGACGCTCCGCCGTTTACGTACCGCGACGCGGAGTTGAGCCGGGAGGAGACGCTCCAGGCCTTCCGCGCGAGGCAGGCCGAGGATGCGGTTAGGCGCCGGAAGCCGTTTGTGCAGCGGATGGAGGCTGTGAGGGACAGTGGGCGCGATGGATATGCGCGGGGTGGGTATGAGGAGGACGGGCTGGATGACTTGGATGATGCCAGCGGGGAGGAGGCGGAGGATGAGGGGAGGAGATATGGCGATGGGGATGAGGGCGAGGAAGGGTGGCGGAATTCTGAAGGGGAGAGGTTGAAGGATTTTGGTGTGGATGAGGATATTGAGTTCTATGATGAGCAGGAAGACGATGTCCCGTTGAGTGTATTGATCACGAGGAGGCAGGCGGCGGCGGCGTCTGCAGCTTCGGCAGACTAGGCAGAGTCAGTGTTGAGCTGTTACAGCACCTTGCCAACTCCGAGTGGCCGCTTGGCGTAATGCGAGATACTGGAGGCCTCCAAGGCTGATTGGCGCAGACTCATAAAAATTATAGCTTTCAAGATGGCTACGCAGTCAATCGACCCTCTCATTCTAAGGCTCTCTTCTGGTTGAATCCTTCGAAATTGTCGAGTGGCCATTTGGAGCTGGCAAGGTGTTGTATGAGAGTGCAGACAATGAAATTTCACAAGCGCATGTGTACGAAGCGTGAGCAGTTCCGCTTCTATTACCATATTCCACTCCAAGGAAGATACATATCCAGGCACTGGCCGTCCGATGCCGATTTCCAACTCCCCAGACTCCATCACACGTACATTCCCTTGTACGCACGAACGTCCGCGGTCCGATCCGAGTTTCCGCACCCTGAGCAATCTGAAACCACTCATGACATTCGCCAACAAATCATTGGCATTCTCTTCATCCACCAACGTCCGTTCCCACACCTCACAGCATCTCTCTCCATCACTCCGCGGCGCGGATTTGACTTCTAGTAGTCGGCGCTGCCGTTTCCGTTGTGGACGCTGTAGCCGAAGGCAGTAGCGCTGTCCTCGGCCATGTCTTGGTCGCCGCTCAGTACGTGCTGCTGGACATTCTCTCCACCGGGCGCGCCGGCGCTGGCCCCAGGCGCACCGAATTGGCCGCCAGGCTTGTTCTGATTTGCGAGGAGGGTCTCGTGCCACCAATCAATATCATAGTTCAGAATATAGTCATGCCAATGTGTTCACAAAAGAGAGACACAGGACAAGGGGAAGTAGGCAGCTTACCTCGCGATACCGAGACAGATAGATCTTCAGGGCCTCGGAGTAGTTCTCGAAGCCAAGCGACGTCATGGCAAAGAGGATGTCCTCGCCGTTGACCGTCTTGCGCTTCTCCTGCTGGCATTTCTCGGAGGCTGGAGGCACAACATCAGTAGGGTCCCCGCAGCGGGGCACTCTGAAACTTACCCTCGCTGGTGATGAAGGAGATGAACTCGCTCACGCACTCCTGCATGCATTCCTTGGCCTCCTTTGCAATCTTGGCGTTCTCGGGCAGAGCCGTCTTCATGATACGGGCGACTGGAGCAAAGTTACGAATGTTAGCATCATTGGCGGCACTGGAAGTCGGGCTCTTGGCCCCGTTGGACATGGACGAGTGCGGCGACGACGACGACATTTGGGCGCTGCAGGGCGGCCGTTTCCCAGGGACGCGCAGCAAGCAGCTTCGGCAGCGGGCAGGCCGTGATTCGGGGGTCTGGCGGGCAGGCGCGCGGACTCGGTCTCAGAGCAAACGGGCCAGCAGCGCCGGGCGGGAGCAATCGAGCGACGTGCAGATGGGCAGTGATGGAGGGCTAATCAAATTGACGGGGGAGGACGGGGGGAAGAGTACGCACCATTTGCGATTGGAAGCCATCGGTCCTGTTCCTTGACCTCGAACTCGTAACCAAGTCCTTGCGCTTGTGTATCCTCAGCGTTCCTGTCCATATGTTGGTCGTCGTCAGGCGACTGCGGTGGTTCCACACCATCCTTCTTCGGCGGGGTGGACGACATGTTTATTCGGTCGGCTGCAGGGGTGGGAGCGGTACGTGTGCGCTGGCTGTGAGCTCAGTGATTTGCTGGCGTCCACGTCACTGCTACAGGCAGCTAAGCTGTGTAACAAGCTCTGGTCTGGGTGCGATGCGGTTAGCAATCTGCGCCAGCGGGACGACGTGGGCAGGCCGCAGCAGCACTGCACTGTACTGCACCGTACTGCAAGGGAGGCCTGCAGGACAGCGACAGACCTGGCCTGGAGGTGCAGTGCGCCGGTGCCCGTGACATGAACGGCTTACCTGGGCGCGGACGAGCAAACGGTGGGAGAAGAGCGCGACCGATCGGGCGGGCGCGACACTGATGCGACGGCTACAGCTGCGGGCGCAATTGAGGCAGGCGGCAGGCGGCAGGCGGCAGGCGTGGCGTACAGAGGGCAGCAGCAACCAAGCGCGGCGTGTGCGACAGCGACAGCGACTACGATGGGAGGGAGCTATGGCACGGAGCTTGGGCTGGGGCTTGGGCGTGGAGCGCGGTGGTGGGACTGGCGCTGCATGCAGCCGTGGACGGGCTAGCGGGGCGGGGGTGCAGGGCAGCGGGCAGAGAGCAGAGGCAGTGGACAGTGGGCGCTGCTGCGCTGCGTTGCGTTGCAGTGGGAGCGTGGTGCTGGTGCTGGCGGTGTTGTCAGCGGTGTTGTCAGTCTTCGCGGTGCGCCCGTCGTTCGTCACGACAGACGCGCCGGCCAATGGGCGCGCGACGCCGCCGTGAAGCTTCAGCCCAGCAGGAGCTTGGACTTGGACTGGGGGTGCGTGCGGCGTGGAGCCTCCGCCGCGCAACGGGGACGGGGCATACCTACGTGCGATTTGGCCGTGGGTGGTGGCAGCGGGCGAATCGAAGGGGTCGCTGGCAGCAGAGAGGACAAATGATGCCCACTCACATGTCGCAGCCGCAGGCGAATTTCTGGTTGGGCAGTCCGCGTCACCACCGTGAGGGGTGCTGTTCTCCATCCTCGGTCCGTGCCGGCCCACTCGTTTCCCTTGCTGAACCATCCGACGTGCCCTCTGACAGCGTCCAACCTCCACGGCAGGAGAAGAATAACGTTTGATAGCCTTGTTTATCCTTAATAGATTGGTTCTGCTACTGACAGGCTCGCCCACCTGGCCGCCGCTGAACAATGGTGCAATGCCATCTTGCCAGCAGGACACTGCACTCTGACATGCACTCTGACACTCCCCCAACCCGTCCGGCTCGGTGCCTTACCACGGCCCCTCCCCAGTAATCATAGCCCGGCCCGCCCTCCTCACCGGCCGCTCTCACACCTGCATATGCAGTGTGCGAACACATGCTGAACGCTAGGTATCAAGCCTCACTCTGGGCCCATGCATTTGACCGTTCGTACCTACCTCCATAGTCACCCAGCTCAGCCATGAGACCCGCGCACTCTCCGTCAATAGCATTCAAGCGAACCCGACCTGCCGGCCTCGGTATCCTATGAAGTTGCCTACCCACGCCTGCGGTATTAGTCCGTCGATCTTTGCTTGCCGTGCATGACAGCACATGCTGCAGCAGCCATTGACACGTTGGCCTGGCAGACGCGAGATCCCAGCAAGCCGGCAGGGCGTGGCGTGGGTTGCAGATGGGGTTGCAGCATGCATGTAGCTAGGTGTGGAGCAGGCGCAGTGCTGTGAGGTCATGTTATCGTGCTGGCGTTAAGGGTTGGGATGGTAGGCGTGGTGGGTTGCGTGGACGTGGGCGGAGCTGCAACGTGGGATGAGATGCGATTCATACTCGTTTGTAATCGTGGTGTATCTTTCTCTGAAGGACGGAGAAAGGAACCTTTCATGAATAACTCTGTGATTGCGATCTCGGGCAGTTGTGTTTGTGACGAAACCCAGAAGAGACCCAGTACTACACCTTGTTCTTGAAGGATACAGTTAGAGGGAAGCAAAAGTAATGATAGAGGAGAAACAAATTGCGCAGCCACCTTAAAAGCTATAATTTCTTAATTTCTCCACAAATCAGCCTTGAAAGCCTCTGTTTGAAGAGCTGCATTTCACCATCTTGCAACAATTTTGAGTCGCCTTGACTCTGCTCTTTCTCAGCGCCAAACCGCTGCTCAGAGCTGGCAGTCTGCAGATAAAGAACGTCTTTCTATCTAGTTTTATCCTTTCTTCTATCACTCCGCTCTCCAAAACTCAGCAATATACTCCGCGACCTCCTCCGCATTTTCCCTGACAACCCCATGTCCTGCCCCTTGCACGACCTTAACATCAAACCCAAACCCTCTTACCTCTTCTTCACTACTTAGCCCATCTTCACTCCCAAGCACCATCAAAGACCTCATCCCTGTCTCTCTCATCTTCACAAACAACGCATCATTCTCCAGTACCCCTCCATCGCGGAAAATACCCACAACACTGGCCTCATGCCCCTTATGATTGTCAAGCTGCCACTGCTTCACCGCCTGCGCGCAGACGCTCCCACCAGCAACAATATCTTCCCAGTCTTCCGGAACAACCAGCTCACCACCCTCCAGCGCGCTAACCACAAACTTCGCCGCCTTCCCCTCATCCTCCGGCGGACACGCCTGACTCAACAAAGCCCACTCCTCAGGCTTGAACCACTCCTTCCTCAGCAGACCCGCAGGCGCAACAAGCACACAACACTTCACTCCTTCCCCTCCCTGTGCCCAGTGTGTATAGAGCGGGGATGAGAGATATCCCATGCTCACCACAGCACCAAACGAGAACCCCACTATCCCCAGCCCCTCTTTCCCCTTCCATCCCAGCGCACCCAGCACCTCATCAACAAGCCCGTGAAACAGCGGGCCCTCGTGCGGCGCAACAGGCGTCTCGCTCAGCCCATGGCCCCAGAGATCCACGAGCGCGAACGAGGTAAACGGGAAACGCGCACGTAGCGCTTTCACCAGGGGAAGCAGGCCCAGCGCGGGGGTCTGGACGCCGTGGATGAGGAGGACGCGCTTGGGCACGGGATTGCTGCTGGAGCCGGAGCTGGGGCTGTCGGTGCTGGGAGATCCCGATGTCTGTGCTGCGAATTGGTAATATGCTGCGCGCCCGTGGTTTGTGGAAAGGTACTGGGCGGCTGGTAGCAGTGTGCCGAAAGTTGCTGTGAAAGCTGCTTCGCTGGGGGCGGGGATAGGTGACTGAGACGCGTACGGTCTTCCTGGACGGGGGAGCACGAGAGGTTCCGCCATTGTCATGACTTGTAAAAGATGATGGTAGGTGATACTGTGAGGTGGGGATTCGTGGGTTGAGGCTGATGCCGATGCGGCTCTTATGTCGGCGTCTAGCGTCAGCACTTGATAAGCGGGCGGGCGCCTCACGCGGCTATGCTCTGATGGATATTGGAATAGTGGAGCGGCTTCGTATGGTTTGTGTGAGCAAGCTGAATGTGGCAGGTGGGTAGTGAGGTTCGCGAGTCAGCGAGTCAAGGGGAAATCAAAAACAACCGTGTATTCATCAGCGAATCGCTATAGCTAAGTAGTTGATACCCATGCGTCCAATATCATAACAATAAATCCATGCCCAATCGCCCACTGATAGCTGCTTCTTGATATCTTTCATCAAACAGGGAACAATGGCTCCTTACAAGTCCTCCTCATCAGTATCCTGCTCTTGTACCGCAGGCTCAGTGGGCACGCGGTGCAAGCCTGCGTGCGCCTCGTCGCTGTCTTTGTGCAAGCTGCTGCGCCTCCTGCGACTGACCACACCGGGGAAAATTCTAGGCTCGCCGTCCATATTGACGCTACTCGATGTACGTGTCAGGCCAAGGTCTTGCTCAGGCTGCTGTTCCGTGGGTGGTTGAGGGGCAGACAAGACGCTGGGGCTAATCGTCATACTGGAAGTACGGCGTGGACGTGGCGCATTGGCAGTGGTGGGCGATGCTGGCTGCGTGGGCATGCTCGCAATATCAGTGGTGGACGTGCAAGGGTTCAGTCGAGCCTGCTGAGCGGGGAACGACGATGGTGGCAGCCTTGGGAAGGCTTTGTCGTGCTCGTTCGGGTCAGTAGAGGACGGCTGTTGGTTTGCAGAGTGCGCTGGAGAGCCCGGATGCGTAGCGTGGTGAGTCTTGGGAGTTTGGGGTACTTGCTGCTCTGGCTGGAGGTTCGACGCTGTGAGATCGTGGGTTTCGGCGTTGGCAGCTCGCGTGTAGCGGTCAATCATAGCGAGCTCCTGCATCAACGTCTCATGCCGGAAAGCCTCACGAACGCTAGGCACATTGGATCTCGCCATGTCGTTACCCGCTACACCAGGCAGGTGGTAGTTGCTACCTAGCCACTTCTGCTTAACAATGTGCTCAAAGCCGCTCTGCTCGACTGAGTGTTTCGCCAGCTCACACATGTCAACTGCACTCAGTTTGTAAATCTGCGCTGCAACCGAGTATTCCTCGATCAGCGGTTCTTTCGTGAAAGCAAACTGCAGCGGGTCATCGGTGGAGAGAGAAACATTCAGGCCGCGACGGAAATAGCTCAGGAAGGGGTTTCGTTCGTACGCAAGGAAGAGGGCGTTGTTGCTGAGAGGCGACATAGCCACACCAATCTGCTCAAGGTAGAAGATGTACTGCAGCAGAGGCACCTTGCGAAGGAGCAGACCGTGGCTGATGCTGTGACAGCAGAGAACGGCAGCCGCCAAATGGTCGGTATCACCCGCTTCTCCGCAGTGGGGACGAAGTAGGAACGTATTGAACCCACGCTGTTTCCGCCAGACGTTAAGCGATGCAATGTTAGAGAAGAGGTAGTACATCCAGTAGCTGTAAGGCGGGTTCTGCTTGGTGGTCCATTCCTTGGGGGTCGGGAATTTTCGGTACACGCGCCGCTCAACTTTGCTTTCGTCATCGACGCTGTCAAAGCCAATGACTCGCTGCAAGAAGATGTGAAGTTTAGGGTGGCTGCTGGGGTCCTTGGTAACTTCGAACAGCGGCTGGAAGACATTGCGCACCACCTCCTCAAAGTCGTGCATCAATCCAGTAGCCTTGTACACATCAAAGAGACGAGGAACTTGAATCAGCCACCTCACGTTGGGCGAAAAAAGCTTATTGTCGACAACCCATGCTGCCAGCTTGTCCCACTCGTCCAGATCGCGTCCGTAAATTGAGATACGCCACTCGACGAACTGATACTTGCTGGATTCCAGATCCGAAATGACCTCCTTTGTGATTTCTGCCAGATACCTACCCTTGATGAAGTTATCCGTCTTCAAAAAGATCGTTCGCAGGCGTGACTCGCCAATAGGGTTATATTTCAAGTTGAACTTGTCGAATCGGTGGAAGGAGTCTGTATGCGCGTGCATATCCAGCGTGTCGATACTAAGGTCGTATGCGGTAAGGTTGATGGACTCGAAGACTTCCCTCAGAGTGAGATGCTTGCCGTCACGGAAGAGGACTACTTCGTCTGGCGACTTCTTCATCTTTGACTTGATAAAGCGCAGCAAATGCTTCTGATTCATGCAGGCCGAATGGTGAACGTGAGTGTCGACCTTTCGTACATTGTAAAAGTCCCTGTGAGGTACCTTCTTGCTGTCTGCAATCTCTTGATACTCATTCAGAAGGTAGTACAAGTTGAATTTGCCTTCCAGGTACTGCAGTCTCCGGAATGCAAAGCTCTTGCTCGGTCCATCTGAGGAGATTTCCAGAATAGCATCCAGATCGATATAGAATTCGCGCAGCGTGGGGATAGCGACAATGGGGGTGTCGAGTTCGGCGGATTTGGCGTTCTCATACACTTGAAATACACCGCCACTGTCCATACGGAAGGTCATCTCGGAAGGTCCTGGAAGAGGCATAAGATCGTCCATAAAGAAGTCTTCTCCAATGTTGGTTCCCATCTTGCGAGGTGGTTTCGGTGCTTCATCGGGCTCCAAGACTGTGCTATTCTGCATGCTGCTAGAGGCATTGCGGCGCTCCTTTGAGGAGTCGTTCCAGACAGGCTCTGGATGAGGTGGGTAGATCTTCCATCCTGGGTCGTCTCTGGGATTGTCAAAGTCGTGCTGAAGCGACAGACGTATGTATTTGTGACGAAGGTCGAGTACTTTCTGCACATTGGTGTAGATGGCACTCAGCTCAGCAGTCACACTCGAGTCTGACATAGCGAAGCCTCCTGCACCCGAGCCAACTCCAATGCCTGCACCTGCACCGTGTATGCCTTCGTCTGCGAGCAGAGGCTTCTCTTCGTGGGGAAGACCGGGGTGCTTCGAATGCGCTCGCGCGTCCTGGTCGGCCTGCAAGAAGACATCGCCGGCCTGGCTCCCCTTGAACGAACGAGGGTCCAGCGACGGCTGATTGAGTGTCTGATGCTGCCCGAGAGTGTAATGGCTAGACTGGTGACCCTGGTTGGCGAGACTGACGTTGCTCTTGCGCGAGCGGATGCTCATGCCATCGGCTGTGCTGAAGTTGGCAGGAATCGTCTTCGCGCGCAGGGCTGGACTGTAGCCGTCGCCAGCCTGCGAGCCACCATGCTGGGTCTCCCATTGGTGACGCTGATAGAACTGTTTTGCTTCGATATGGCTCATTTGCTTCTCGGCCGTGTAGTCGTAAAAGGCGTTCTTGCGCTGCTTGTCACGCGGCAGCATTCCATCGTCGTCGTGCTCGATGCTCGTGCCATCTGCGGTACCACTTGCACCAGCTGACCCTTGCGCCAGGTCGCCGCTGTCAACTTCAGGATCTGAGACCTCTGGGCTGTACTCTTCGTCCTCGTCCGAAGACAGAGTATGGTCATGGCCCAGAGTGGGGCCCAGAGCTGGAGAGCCGTCTGCGTCTGCAGCAAACGGTCCTGTGGAGCCAGTCAGCAGTGAATGAGAGGTCCCAATCTGGCTGTCACGTACTACCTCGCATTGTACCGCTGCACATTTTGTGTGTAAGTCACGGCTTTGGCTTTTGCGGGGACCTCAGAGAAAAAGATGGGAACGACTGTTATCGGGCCCCTCCGAAAGCGCGTTGCGCCGCCGCAAACAAGCGCGTGCGAACCTGAGTGGCCATTGATGATTGAGCAGCGTGCAATGTCACACACAAGGAGCTCGCCGTCATGATCAACATGATAGCAGGCGCTCCAAGCTTACAGTATGGTGGCAGGGCCTGAGACGCTGCTCGACGTGACATGACATGCTATGCTAAACTTAGGCGGCGTCCCTCCAGGGCTACTCTCCGATTCATATGCTCCTCGGCATGTGCGGTGGAAGCTATACCGAGCTGCAGCGTGTGGACCTCAATCCACCGACCATTGTAGTTCTGAAGTTGTGTGCTCCTGCAACCAGGAACCATCAGCGCGGATGCGCCGATTGTGTAGTTTCTATCGTCCAACCAAGTGGCGACTGGGCGTGAATGGCTCAGAAGTCAAATGTTACAGTCAGCATTACGCGCTGCAATGCTCCAAAATGGCATCGCTGCAGTTTTCGAGCAGCTGCTCAAAGTGTCGTCATTGCGAAAGTATTGCTGGTCAGATCACTCAGAGTATGCTGTGAGCAGACATAGAATTTAATGTGTAAAGTCCTAGAATCATTGATTGATTCGCGGCGACACGTGCACTCGCGCTAGTAGCAGGTTCTCCATTTCGTAAGTTCGATCCCGAATTTTTGGCCAACTGTAGCTGCAAGATACCCCGGTGCTATTTTATCGTCCATCGCTCAGCATACTGCCATTATGTTAGTCTTGTCATAAGTCTACTATGTGTGTAATGCAGCTTCTAATTGTGCGCAGGTTTCTTCTCCGTCGCTCCGCCGTCCGCGCCATCAGCGCGACACCGTCCAAGGCCTTCCTCGCGACGCCCCGCTCGATCTCGACCTTCACCCCTGCTTTCCGCACCCAGCAGAAGTGGGCAGTGTCCGCTTTTCAACGCAGATTTGCCAGCGACGATGTCGTGAAGAAGGAAGAGACCGCCACTCAGGCACCCGAGGACTTCGCCCAAACCGTTGCTGAGCCCGTTGTCGAAGACGGACTCACACCAGTACAAGAGAACGCACAGGCCGAGCCCACCAACGTCCAGGATACTGTCACCCCCGAAGCGCTCGAGCAAGCTGGCTCCCGGACACAAGACAAGACACAGACCAAGCCATTTGAGCGTCGGTCGAGGCCGCAGAACGCGCCGAACAAGACCCTCTACGTCGGCAACCTGTACTACGAAGTTACCGCCGATCAGATCAAGCGTGTCTTCGGGCGATTTGGTGAGGTTGAGAACGTCAAAATTGTCTTTGACAACAGGGGATTGAGCCGAGGGTGAGTCCCGTCACGCAATGACACGGAGGACGAGAAACTGACCTTGCACAGATTCGGTTATGTCGAGTACAAGAACATTGAGGACGCCAAGACAGCCGTTGAGAACCTTGACATGCAGGTCTTCGAAGGCCGTAACCTTGTCTGCCAGTTCCACAAGGCCAAGGAAGGAGGGATCAGGGGTCCCAACGGCAAGGAATACGTCCCCAATGCCCCTGCTAAGACTCTCTTCATTGGCAACATGTCGTTTGAGATGTCCGACAAGGACCTGAACGACCTTTTCCGTGACATTCGCAACGTTGTTGACGTCCGTGTCGCCATCGATCGCAGGACCGGCCAGCCCCGAGGCTTCGCCCACGCCGATTTCGTTGATGTTCAGAGCGCCACCAAGGCTAAGGAGATCTTGAACGAGAAGGTCATCTACGGCAGGAAGCTCCGCATTGACTTCAGCAAGAACAACGAGCGCAATGGTGACAGGAAGAGGAACGATTCTGCACAGTAGATTGCTGCATTTGCACCATGATCTCAAAAGTAGGGCCGGCAGAATGTCCAGATTGTTGGATCTTCGCTGTGATTCGTTGATATTGTATTGATATCTGGGCGTGTATGTACCATAGAAGAGGAGTGTTGGGCGTTTTGTCACCCATGTTCTGTATATGACGCGATACAGAGTAGGGTGTTGTATACTACAGTAATGAGCCCACGAGCTACAATCAAATGTGCTTGGACCACAGTTCGATCATGTCCGTTACAATCATGTGTACTCAATGCTGGGCAGGGCGGCGTTTGGTTGCCACAACGGGAAGCCGAGCGCGACCTCGGCCTCCACGCTGCCCCACTGCGCTACCCCAACCATGAGTTGCTGATGAATACATCGGACCATGTTACCTTTGCCTTTGCCTCTACTACTGCCTCTCCACAGCGTTTCCCGCCTGTACCATAGAGTGTTCTTTTGTCGCATTTGACACGGCGTCTTAGCATTACACTGTACATTTGCCACTTCTACAATGTCCTTCCTCGGCGGCGCAGAGTGCTCGACGGGCGCCAACCCCCTCAGCCAATTCACCAAGCACGTCCAGGATGACAAGTCTTTACAGCGAGATCGGCTCGTTGGGCGAGGGCCCGGTGGCATGCAGGAAGGCATGCGCAGCCAGCAGATGGGCCCTCAGGACGGCGTACGTTGCATGGTCGGGAGCATGTCGAGGAAGCACAGCTACTAACAGCACTGCAGATGATGAACGAGTTCATGCAGCAGAACGCACAACTACCCCAGGGCCCCGGCCCCGCCTCGCCTTTCGCCATGGAGCAGATGCGGAGAGAACTGGAGCGCGCACAACACAGCGGATCGCCAGCGTGGGCAGCAGAATTCGACCCGGGCATGCAGGCCCCGCAGATGGGCCCATCGATGCAAGAGCAGCGGCCAGCCGGCTTCAACCCAGCCGAGTTCGCCAAGTTCCAGCAGATAAATCAAAGCGAGCGCACAGCAAGCCCGGCCGCCTCGACCCAGATGGGGTACCAGCGGCCAATGCAGAACTTCGGCATGGGAATGGGCATGGGCATGGGAGGCATGGGCATGATGCCATCGTACGCCCACCAGAACTTCCAGCAGCCAATGCAGACGTCTGGCAAGGGCAAGGAGCGCATGGTCGAGCTCGATGACCAGGACTGGGAGGCGCAGTTCAAGCAGCTGGAGGAGACGGACCAGAACCTCGACGCGCTGGACGCCGAGGCAAACAAGAACATCGAAGCGGAGCTGAACGAAATGGACAGGTCAGTACTAGAAAAGGACTCCGGCCTCGAGGAGTTCGACTTCGAGTCTGTCTGGAAGAACATCCAAGCTGAGACAGAACGCGCTAGACACCTTGCCGACGAAGCAACCTTTGGCGACGGCATGCACATGGGCGATCTCGACCAGTGGGAGGGCTTCGATGGGCTGAACACGCACTCGGCCCGCGACCCATCCATGGGCGACTACCTTTTCGAGCAGGAGAACTTCTTTAAGAATGTCACCAATCCCTTTGAGGAGGGTGTCAAGATCATGGAGGAAGGTGGCAATCTGTCCCTCGCAGCACTCGCTTTCGAAGCCGCCGCTCAGAAAGACCCCAACCACATCGCCGCCTGGGTCAAACTAGGAGAATCGCAAGCACAGAACGAGAAGGAGACGCCCGCCATCCGCGCGCTCGAACATGCCCTGAAGCAGGACCCCAGCAATCTTGAGGCTCTTATGGGCTTGGCCGTAAGCTATACAAATGAGGGATACGAAAGTACCGCCTACCGCACCCTTGAGCGCTGGCTCGCAACAAAATACCCAAGCCTGGTCACCGAGCCGCTCTCCTCAGACGCAGACATGGGCTTCACAGACCGCCACCTCCTTCACGAGAAAGTCACAAACCTATACATCCAAGCCGCCCAGCTCTCCCCGTCGGGCGAACAGATGGATCCGGACGTGCAAGTCGGGCTGGGTGTGCTATTCTATGGCGTGGAAGAGTACGACAAGGCGGTGGACTGCTTCGGCGCAGCCCTGGCATCCACCGAGTCCGGTGTCAGCAACTCATCATCACAGGTGCACCTGCTCTGGAACCGGCTCGGTGCCACACTCGCCAATTCCGGTCGCAGCGAGGAAGCCATCGACGCGTATTCACGCGCGCTCGCCCTGCGGCCCAACTTCGTCCGCGCCCGCTACAACCTTGGCGTGAGCTGCATCAACATCGGCTGCTTCACGGAAGCCGCACAACACCTTCTCGGCGCTCTTGCTATGCACAAGGTGGTGGAGGCTGAGGGCAAGGAGAAGGCGCGCGAGGTCGTCGGCGACGGCGTCAGCGAGAGCCAGCTCGATAACATGATCCACCAGAACCAAAGCACTAATCTGTACGACACACTGAGGCGCGTGTTCGGACAAATGGGCCGCCGTGATCTCGCTGACATCGTGGGGCCGGGGATGGATGTTGAGCGTTTTCGCGGCGAGTTTGAGTTCTGAACAGGGGGTGCTTGGTGGGGAGATGGGGGGATGGGGTGAAGCTATCAAAGGCGTAGTCAACGACGCTGCCGCACACGTAGTTCCAGCTGCCACCACAGCCGCTGTGACTGCCTCACTCACTCCTGCCATCTCAATCACTTTCCCTGGCAAAGCTGAAGCCATCAGCCCCAGCAACAGTATCAGCATCGCCCCACCCACAACAACGCCAGCCTCCCTCATCTCCCCACTCGAAGCCCGTCTGCGCGCCGCAGAGGCCCTCGGATATCCCGTATACCGCGAGCCCATTCCCGCGCCTGTCTCTGCCGCTCCCATAGCCGCTTCCATTCCCTCTCCTCAGCCGCCCTCCGAATCACACCCCTCGGAACCACATCCTCCGACATCTCATCCACAGCCGCAGAGGTACGACGACTGGCTACTGCAAAAGCGAGTAAGGGTGCGGAAATCCTGGGCGGAAGAGGAAGTCGGAGATAGCTGCTGTTTCGGCACGAGGTCTGTGGAAGGGGGCTGGGCCGGCGGATGGATGGATTAAGTAGAAATGGGAATGTAGCACTTTGATGGCGAAGAACATTGTTGAGGATCACAATTGAGAATAATTGAAATGTTAATGGGTTGAAGCAAATGCGTAGCTATCTCTAGGCACTCTGTGTCTACGCAGCGTGATCAGGATACTCGTAGAGCATCCCAGTAGCACATGCATTCTTGAGATGTGAATGCTTGCATGTACAGCATTATATTAGCTACGAGTGGACACTTGGAAAGATGCAGGAAAGGCAAAATGCAGTGTCTGGATTGGAGACCTCAAAGGCGACTGGCGCGATTAAAGTATACGCGCAATCTCCTCGGATGACTACATGACTAATTGGTACCATTCGATCTCCGTAGTTTCTTAATTGAATCTTTCAAGAGCGCTAAGTAGCTACTCAGAGCTAGTAAAGGGCTGTACTGCTGAACAGCTATTGCCATCTTCGATAGCCGCAATGAATTCAATGTCCCTCCACTTGACATGCCCTTCGCCAGAGTAATAGACAGACCTCTCGAAGTCACCAGGTATCGAGCAGAGTGCTGCCTGAAGAACAATGGGCGAATGTTTCGGAGACTGGTGCATCCCACGACTTTGTTCTATATTTGACAGCGTTGAGAAGGACCGCTGTGACGAGCTTCTTCACGGTTTTACCTGCGAGCTACTACTTCTCTCGCACTAGTTATCGGGTGATCAGAGCAATTTATGCATGGTGGCATCGATCCTAAGGGCGTCGCGCTTGGTGAGATGGTAGTCGGGGTAGTGTATAGTGAGGAAGCGGTCAAGTTGCATCTCTGAATTCTTTCATCACTGTCTAAGCTACCTTCGTGTCCTTGTGTCTGGATTGCAGATGGCTGAAAGTCGGGCAATGAAGCGAATGACGTCCTCGGGAGTTGGGGTCTTGCTAAGGGACTGTCAGCACCACTGTCGTGATCCTCGTTGGAAATGAACTGACTCAGGACGAGTATCGATTCGTAAGGTACTGGCAGCGTACTGCTTGAAGGTTGTACCAGTGTTGTCTCGCGATTCCCGCAAAAGGAGCATTGGCAGCAGGCTTGAGGGTCTTCACAGCCTCCTTGGGTTCGATGCGGTCAACGGCAGACTGCTCAACGATTGATGCAATCGGTCGTCTACCACGTCGAGGGGCTTCATCCTTGGGTGAGCTGAACTCTATAAAAGATGAGTTGAGCTTATCTATGGCCGTAAATGTGCGTGCGAGCGAGCCGCAACTGAAGGGGCCAATTCAGCAGTGTTGATGAAAGCTGAGGAACAGCGCTACGTGAGCGGTTTGATGTGTAGTTTTTGTGGAATAGGGCAAGGTGTAGCCAACTAGGTTGTTACGCGGCGTTTGTCAAGAACGAAGGTAGCATGGCGGCATCGCGCTCTGGCGCAGGAAAGGGCCTTGCGAGCTCCGAGTATCCCAGCAATCTGAAGGATGCAACTAGTAGAGAGCAATAGCAATAGAGAATTGATAGATTTCGTAGCCATATTAAGAGCTATGAGTTCTTGCAATCAGCGCCAGTCAGCTTTGAAGACCTCCGCGAAAACGCTGCGTTTTGGATCCTCACATTACACCCGGTAGTAGCCACTCGAAGCCGGCAAGGTGCTGTAGGGTGTGCATCAAGCTATCAGCATCGCAGAAGAATGTGTGCTTGTCCTCATGGTCATGTATGAATTGAAGATGTTGAAGAGTTCACTCGGGGGAAGATTGAATTGCCAAGGGGTTTGAGCGACCGTGTAGCTCTGTGGAGCTGGAAAATTGCAACATTTCGAGGCCCATGCGTAGTAGACAGTCTCCTTTTGAGAAAGACTCGTATTATATTGTTTTCCAACCATTATCAACCTGGCTTAGCTATCTATTTGAAAGGCACGGCAGGCACCTTCTCCGACCCGTTGCTGCGCTGGTAGTAATGAATCGCACCCTCGGTTTTCGCACAATTTGTCTGGTACGACGCACTCGCATCCACAGGTACGGTGTTGCCCTCCTGCGGGCGGCCATACACGTACTCGTAGTACCACACCTCGCTCAGCACAGTGTAGCCGTTATCAGTCGAACCTTTGCCTTCAGCGGTAGCATTGAAACGCGGGCCCGAGCACCCGATGAAGGGAATACCGCCATGCTTCTTGGCAAGCGTCTTCTTGAAGTCGGTGTAAGAGTAGGTGGTCGAGTTGGAAGGGACAATATCCTTTGCCTTCAGCCACTTGTAGGTGGGGAAGCGCTGGTAGTACTTGATTGCAGTTTCGAAGAAGTCGACTACCTCTTCGTGCTGGCGGTACAGCGGGCCGTAGCATGGCGTGTTGAAGGTGCTGTAGCAGGTGGCGTGCTTGCTAAACTCATGGCCCCAGAAACCCGGGTTATCTTGATTCTGAGCGATCCAGTACGTGTTCATGTATTGCAAGAGATCGTAGCGGCCGAAGGGCTCCAAAAAGGTGCCAATGTTGGGCCCTTTATAGGGAGGCACAACAGTGCCGTTCTTGAGGCCATTTGTCGTGTTGGGCGATGGGATAGGGTCGTATTGACGGGTCAGGTCACAATATTGGGTGTAACTGCCATTGCAGAAATCAGGCCAACTGAGGTTTGTAAGTGTCAATGTCCTCGCATAAAAAATTGAATTTCAGCAACTTACAGGCCGTGAAGGGACCAGGTGTCTTTGGGCAACACCTGGCCTTGAGCCTCGAGACCGGTGTAAGTATCCCAGAATTGGGTGCTGAGGACAAGACCACCGAAGGTCTCGACACAGCACGAGTCGACATCAGTAGCATTCTGAGACGGGCAAGAAAGCAACGGCTTCTGGAGCTGGCAAGTATGGTTGAGCTTGCTCAAGCCCGGGTAGAGCTGAGCAGTGGCTGCGCCGGCAAGCAGAGCTGCTGCTGTGAAAGTGCTGCGCATCTTGGAATCGACCGAGGAAAGACAGGCAGGATTGCTGGAGTACTGCAGTAGAACATCCACGAACCTGGGTGCTGGAAGTACTTAAATTGGCCCGCAGCCTACATCGAGCCGGAAGCTCCTTTCCATATACGGCAGGTGAGTGCAAAAAGACATCGTCGCTGTTCGCCGCCCGGAGTACCTTGCAGCAAAGCTTGGGGCGAGGTCTAGTCTCACGTGCGACGTTGATTGGGTGCGGACGAGATAAGACTACACCAGCCGCGCCCTAATGCTTGTACAGATCAGTTGCCGTCTCCGAGGACCGCATGGTTCTGGAAGATGGATTGACACTACATTCAGCCACAGGTCGAAGTCTAATTCCAATGCGCGGATTGAAACCCATTTCGAGGTCTGTTTGTGGAGGAGAGTAAAACGTGGAAAAGTGATAGGCCGCGGTCTTGCAGATGATGGAGCAGGAGCGAGCCACACAATGCACGCCAAGTGAGCTCTCAGATGAGATTTATATCAAGTGGCACGTCGAACTGCCGGCTGTGTGGCGTCTGGACAAACGTGACAGCTTCTCCAGCTTTGTGCGACCTCTTGACGTGAGCGGCCCGCCGGCCAGTCTCAACGTCCGTAGCGCATTCGCCCCAGCCCGCTATCTCCGACCTCACTTACCATAACATCATCGCTGCCAACGTCGCCATGCCTGCCCGAACCGTGTTCGCTGAAGCCCGTCATTTTTTAGGCGTTGGACCCAAGGCGGAGTCGCTATGCCGCCGAAGTCTGTCGTGAGCGCCCTGCAGCCGTTGCAGCCTGAGAAATTCACCACCGCCCACCACATCGGGAACCCACCGACGGGGTTCAAGAATCCATGGCCGTCATACAGTAGCTCTGGCTTGATTGGCGCTTTCCGTACGCGACTCAATACACCGAAGAACTTTGTACCTGTTCCTGTAGATCGCGTTGGACTCGTGAAGGTCCAGAAGCCTGACTTTAGCGCTCAGCAAGACGGGTTGAAGGCTACTTGGATCGGCCATGCTAGTTTCGTGGTTGAAACGAGCAGGCAAGAGGGAGCTGAGAGGGGAACACGCATATTAATCGACCCTGTTTGGAGTAATAGGATGGGTCCATATGGTAAATCGGAGACAGCCTTGGATAGAGGGCAGCGATTGACCTAGGTGTAGGACTAGTTGGCCCTGTTCGATTCACGCCTCCGCCGTGCACGATTGACGAACTCCCAGACATCGACGCTGTGGTGATCAGCCACGACCATTACGACCATCTTGATTCAGATACGTTGAAGAAACTAAATGCGAAGCAGAACGGCGAATTGCGTTTCATCTGTGGCTTAGGAGTGAAGGCAGTATTGACTGGTCTTGGAGTTGGAATCAAGGCAGATCAAGTGACAGAGCTGGATTGGTGGAACGGCGTCAAACTCCAGACGGAGACGGCCGGCTCGGTTGACCTGGTCTGCACGCCTGCACAGCATCGTTCCGGTCGTACACCTTGGAATTTTGACGGTACCCTATGGTGCTCATGGATCGTAAAGGAGTCACAGGATGGAGGCAAGAGACTATTCTTTGCCGGCGACACCGGGTACTGCCACGTTACATCGGACGCGCAATTTTCTCATCACGATGCGCCGCATCCGCCATGCCCGGCGTTCAAGGAGGTGGGTGAGCTTTATGGCCCGTTCGATCTTGCACTCTTGCCTATCGGCTGTTTCAAGCCGCGGTCGGTGCTGTCTGGTCAGCATTCGAGTCCCGAGGATTCGCTGTCCATTCATAAGGACGTGAAGAGTAAGAAAAGTATCGGAATGCACTATGGTACACTAAGAGGCGCGTATTCTGCAGCATATGAGCCTGTTCTGGAACCACCCGAGCGATGGCGGAAAGGCGCTGAAGCTGAAGGCTATACATGGGGCGAAGAGGTTGGATTGTGCGATATTGGGGAGACTGTTGTGGTATAGCGGCGATTTACCTTGTAGTGAGTGAAAAGGGAGACTGCATCCGGGGACATGGAAACTGCCATTCGGAAGTATACAGCTCCTTGCCAGCTCCAAATAGCTACTCGACAATTTTGAAAAATTCAACTGAAAAATGTCTAAAATATAGAGGACTAATCGACTGTGTAGCCATCTTAAAAACTATAACTTTTTGAAGTCTGCACCAATGAGTCTTCAAGGCCTCCAATACCTTACAATACACTCGGAGCTGGCAAGGTGCTGTAGAAATATTCAATGGATCCAGCGCAAGGTCTTTGGATGGATGTATTGCCACAGACGTGCTGTAAGGCTTAAGTTCAGAGCTTGGTCTACGTAAACCATCTCTTCGATCAATGAATCGTCCTGCCATGCTAGTACTACATTCTACCAGGCCTGGGCGTCCATAACACCTTATCAGCTCCAATGAGACACTTGGCAAAATGCAGAGAATGCATTTCAGGGGAGAGCTTCAGCTTCGATTGGCGTAATACAAACAAATGCACATCTTTCCATGATGGCTACGCTGCTAAACAGATCTGTAAAGCGTATAGCCTTCCATCTCGAATCTTTATTTCTTAACTTCCTCACAGTTGGACGCTGTATCAGCGTCTAGATGCTGCAAGTGGTTGGCAGAGCGCAGTATGGGAGTCATCTAGCTTATTGAGGACGTGGTCGTACAGAGAGCTGTACTAAAACATGTACACCATGTCATGATACTTGTGGTTTCTCAGCGAAGTCAGGGCACGTCCTGTGTTTATTGAGCCATGTAAGAGAGTAAGTTTCGCCAAGTCCTGGAATACGGTCGAAGTGTGTCCAGCACAAACAAAGCTTCGGTACAGGTTCGCCAATCTTTGAATTCCTCATCGCTTAAAGTGCGTCTTCTGAATAACGTGCAAATGAGTCTGTTTCCAGACGTTGCAGACATGACACATGAAGCAGAGCAGCCTGAAACTGTCAGGAGGGAGCTGTGAACGCAAAACTACAACTACGCGTGTGTAGGATAAGACACACTACGGTGCGGCATTATAGCCCAGACTTGATGTCTGAGTGAGGTATTCTGGAGTGAACGGTGTCTTGTGCAACTCCAGCCACAACGTGACACAAACAGCCACTCCAGCAACCAGAGCGAGGCTTGCTTTGAAGACTGGGGATGAGGTTGGTGTTGTACGGTGAGACTTGTCGATTTTGTGTACTTCAGGTGTTGTTCATCTGACTGTGTTATGTGTGTTTGATAGTCAATGAATAACAAAACATTGTCTGCCATTCAGGGAAATACGACAACCATATTCGTAGTAGGGAAGGTGCTGTTCTATCAATACCCACATACGGCTCTGGTCGGAGTGGGCACATCGTACCCCGTTATTGAATGCCCACAGGATTGCGTCACGACGTCAATGCACGATGAAAGCTGATGGCTCGCCCCGTCAACGAACTCGAAACATGTCTCAAAGCAGCAAAATGTATACCACAACCGCTATTTTGAAGCTGCAATGAACGGTGGTGAGCTGTGCTAGTTATCGATGGGGGCGTTCGATAAACAATAGCTCATTCAACAATGAGTGGCTGATATTATTGCCGACGTTGACTAACGGCCTCGCTTGCTCCAAAGACGGGCTGCGAAAATGGCCAGGTCCATCGTGAAACAAAGCGTCGTCGTTTTCAGCAAGGGTCAGAGCGCGTGGTGATGGGTAGGCATATCCTTGCATCACCATTCGTCAGCACAGCATCACAACCAAGGTCAACACTTTGACTTTGGCAATGCAATCGCGGAGAAGTGCTTATCGATGTGCATTGTGGCTGGCTACAATTGGGCAGGCATTACAACGACCAGCGTCCTGGAATTGCACACAACACTCATTGAGTTGCTCAAGCTGCCGTTCCAGAGTGGCCTCAGGCGCGCAGGCCAAACAGTGAAAGTCTCGGATCTGCCAGAAGTGAAGCCCAAGACTGGCTGGGCAGACGATGACATTTTGCGCCAAGAAAACGATGCGGGCCTCTTGTGGGGACACTAAGAAGCTCACTGCCACGATGCTAACGCGTGGTGGTGGTCAGTTCAGCGAGGAGATCCTTGGAGAGCGTTATGTGAGGAGACGACAGAAAGAGTGACGGGTGCGTAAGCCTTTGACGAGATGCTGCATCTGCAGCGCTGGAAGAATTGCACTACCGCGCTGATGGTTCCTCACTTTGGTGCCACGCCAGCCACGATGACGGGAGGGGGGTGCAACGTGAACTGTGGACGCAGGGCTTCGGGAACGTATGGCTTGAGGTCGGCGCAGCGCCCGGCGAATAAGGGGCGGGATTGTACTCCTCCAGCCTTTATGCCCGCCATGGTCGCTTTGTTGGCAGCATTTCAGGGCTGCATACACTTCTGCACCGCTGCTACCGTCACGGTGTTTATCGTGAACCACCATCGTCCCTGAAGCTATCGAATTGCAGCACCAAAGCCCAGTGGGCGCGCTATTGACTGGCGAATCGTCTTTCACCACCGAATTGCTGGAGACACGCGCTAGCTTGGTCTAATCTCCTCGTGCCAATCGGTTTCTTCGCCAACAACGCCTAAGGACCCGCGCCCGGGCCCCTTTCCTTCTGCGACCCACGTCTGTACGAAAGCCAACGGGCGGCGCTGCACCGTCAGTCCCTCACGCCGCCGTGCAGGCTGCCTCTCTCTCCAGCGCCCATCTCACCGTAGTCAATCGTTTCCACGACGCCCACAATCGCATACCGCAGCAACTGCACCTAATACCAACGCAATCCGCTACATACCCGCCAAGCTTAGCACCTTCCCGCGTCACCCCGGCCGCTCCTGAATCCGAATCGCTTCACGCCATCGCGATTGCCCATCGCCTCCGAGCGCAACTGTCAACCAACACGAACGTCGAACCACAGAGGATGTCTGCGCCTTGAGTCTGCCAACACCAGCATTAGCATCACGCCTGGGGGCTCTGCGGTATCAACGCACATACCACTTCTATTCTTTCACCACAGAGCGCGTGTGTCGCCATGAGGGACTCGTTCGCTTCCCTGCTGGCCTCGCGCGCCGGCAAGCTCGCCCTCTCGCTGCTTTTCACAACTTCCGCCCACGCCATCACCTTCACACCCGTTCCTTCGCCCAACCTCAACCTCGAGCAGCTCGGCCGAGTCGCGTTCGCGGGTGACTTCGATTCTATTTCCATCTACCAGTATGAAGGCCAGAGCCAGGCCAATACCGGACGCACCGGCGCCCTTCTCTCCCGATACCCTAATGACGTTTTTGCCCCCATTAATGAGACAGATGCCGACATCAAGACTATGTGTACTTTCAAGTCGAGCGATCAGGACCGCATCATATTTGCTGGAAATTTCACTAGTGTTGGAAGCTTGCCAACTCCCGGCGGTGTCGCGGTGCTCAATCCCTCCAATGGTAACGTGACCGCGTTGGAGGGTCTGAATGGAGCCGTTAACACGGTTTACTGCGACGGCAATCAGGTCTACCTTGGTGGAGTCTTCACGGGACTTAATTCAAGCAATGCCATAATCTGGAAGGATGGCTGGCAAGATCTGTCTTTCAATGGTTTCAACGGAGCGGTTCATTCTATTCAGAAAGCGCCAAATGGCAATATAATCTTCGGAGGAGAGTTTAATGGCCTCGGCGGCAATGCTACAGTGGCGACAGAGAACAACACTCAGATCATCCCCATTTCGAACGCGCAGATCACAGCTCAGACTAGCTCCGGCATACCTGGATTTACCAAGCCAGAGGCAATCCTTTGCAAAAGCGATTTCGCCACACAAGGCTTGGATTCAACATGGCTTCTTTCAGACCGTGCACCCGGATCTTGGAAGGCTAGGTTCGGTTTTGGCTTCCGCCCCACGAAGCTGCGCCTTTACAACACAGATTATGAAGGTCGTGGTACCAAGACCTTTCGCTACACGGCGCTCCCAGATGGCGGCATCATGAACCTGACCTACACCGATCCTTCGACTGGCCGAAAGGCATATTGTGACGCCAGGTGCCCGCTGCCAGAGGGTAATACTACAGCACAGGACTTCACCTTTGTCAACAGCATCGGGATGAATGCTTTCCAAATCGACATCTCCGACTGGTATGGCAACGGAGCTGGTTTGAACGGCATCCAGCTCTTTCAGGACGAAATGAACGCATACGCCATCAATGACTTCAACGAGCCGGCGAATTGTAGTGCTTCAACCAAGACGCATTCTTCGTCGACCCAGACTGGCCCGTGGCAAGTTACACCTTCGCACGATAGTTTCTCGGAATACCTTACCGCTGTCCTGCAAGGGCCAAACATCGCGCCAGATGCGGCCACTGTTACTTTCTATCCGGACATCAAACAATCTGGGAATTACTCAGTCATTATCTTTACGCCTGGTTGTCTGGGAGACGGTACGTGCGGCAGCCGTGGTCGGGTCAATGTCACAACGGAGATGTCTCAAGGTGGACAGGATGAAGGCAACATTCTATGGCAGACTAATAACTACGACAAGTATGATGAGGTCTACAATGGGCCTATCGACGTTCGTGAGGGATTCAGGCCTTCCGTCACTCTAAGGCCTGCAGTCAGCCAAGGTCCGACTGCCCTTACAGTTGTTGCTCAAGAAGTCCGTTTCACCCTTATGAAGGCCACATCTGGTAACCTCAATGGCCTCTTCGAATACAAAGCTGGCCAAGCCCTTGCCGACATTGAACTGTCCGATTCTGTTATCAATAAAGCCGGTGCCAGTCTCGCTCCTCGTGAGAAGGCAGTTATCACCAGCGTTGCCACTGACAATGACAATCTCTATGTTGGTGGCAACTTTTCTTCAGACGATGGCCGTAACAACATTTTCCTTGTTGGCAAAGATGCTCAGGGCCCAACAGCGTTGGCTGGGAAGGGATTGAATGACCAAGTCATGACCATGTTCCATAATGCTAGCACGCTTTATGTTGGTGGTAACTTTACTGGCATCAATGACGGCAACGTTGATGGTCTCCATGGTGTGGCCGCCTATTCGAACAACCAGTGGTCTCCTCTTGGCGCTGGTGTTGAGGGCGTCGTTCTGTTCCTGGTTCCTTTCACACTCAACATCACCGCCAATGCTCCAGAAGAAGTTCTCGCAGTAAGCGGCTTCTTTGGCACCGTCAATGGGTTCGACGGCAATCCCTCTACGGTTGTGGACGGCCTTGCGATCTGGGTGCCTTCTAAGAACAACTGGTTGCACAATCTCAACACAACAACCTTCTCAGCCTCCGGTAGGTTGATGACGTATGCTGATGCTGGTAGCAATCGTTGGTTTGGTGGTTCCATCACATCGGGTTTCCTCGGTGCAAATGGCGCTGCTGAACTTAGCAGCAGCAACGATAACCTATCTCTCCGTACATTCCCCATCAATCTGAAGGACCAGGAACAGTCGACTGCCTCGCGCAAGCGAGCCATCAAGGAGACCGATGATTTGCAGACCACTGGCGTCCGTACTGGATACTTTTATAAGGATAATGGCAACAACAAGACGATCTTGGCCGGACACTTTGCAGCTGAAGGTTCCGACGGACAAAACATCACCAATGTCCTGATCATCGATGGGAACGATTCCAACAAGATTACTGGTTTTGTTGAGCAGGTCGACGCCAACTCAACCTTCGCCGCTGTTGCCGTGAACAACAACACACTCTTCGCTGGTGGCGTAATCACCGGAACCGTCAACAACAAGAATGTTGCTGGCATCGTTGCTTATGACCTGCCTTCAAACAGCTTCCCTAGCGTTCAGCCACCTGCACTTCAGGGAACCAATGTCACCGTCAACGCAATTGCTCCTCGGCCGAAGTCTGATGAGATCTACGTTGGTGGCCGTTTCCAATCAGGCGGAGAGTTTACCTGTCCTGGCCTGTGCATGTGGAACAGTGGGAGCAGTCAGTGGAATCGCCCAAACAACAACGTGGCTGGCGTAGTCAATGCCTTGATCTGGACCTCGGATACCACCCTGCTTGTGGCCGGCAATCTGACATACGGTGACAACAGAACGACAATCCTCTCGTTTGATCATACCAAGAACGAGTTCACTGAGATCGCCGGTGCCAACAACCTACCTGGACCGGTCACAGCACTTACTGTCGCTACCCGGGAGGGTGACCAGCTCTGGGCTACAGGTACTGGCGCGAACGGTGCCGCCTACCTTCAGCGCTTTGATGGTAGCAAGTGGGTGTCCGTTGACAACTCCCTCTTCGGAGCAGGCACAGACATCCGCGGTATCCAGGTGCTGAGTTTGTCCGAGAGCCACGGAACAGCAGATCTCATCGATCGCGATCAAGATCTTCTGCTTATGGGGCAGATCAACATCACAAACTTTGGCTCTGCCTCTGGTGCTTTGTATAACGGCACTACCTTGGCTCCTTTCCTTCTTGCTACAACATCCCAGAACACTCCTGGAAGCCTTTCGTCGATCTTCGTTGAGAACCCCAATATGTTCTTCAGACAATCCAGTAAGTCTTCCCCAGATACTTCCTTTATAAAATCAAATGCTAACGCATAGAGCAGAGAAGCACCTCGCTGTTGGATTCATCGTCCTCATCGCTCTCGCAATCGCGCTCGCACTTACCTTCTTGCTCGTCGTGATCGGCATCCTTATCGAATGGTATCGCAAGAGGGCACAGGGCTATTCCCCAGCCCCACAATCTTATCCTGATCGGCTAGGCAACGTAGGAAGGCTACCGCCGGAGCAACTATTCGGAACGTTGAGCGGTCCACGAGCACCAACAATATGAGAGCCCGTCAGTCATGACTTTTGAGATTGACAAGTCTGACACATATGGTGGCTGATATACAACATGGGATAGCATGAGCCGGGTGGTGCAATGACGTCTTACCGACATTCGTTTGACGCACCTCACATCACAATTCAGCCGCTGCACTTCCATTTGTCCGCATCAGCACGAAGAGAGATATCGTCAGATCTACGGGTGACGATGGCCCCCTGCGAGGAACGAATGTACAGAACCGTTCACAGGATTAGCGAGAAGCTATGTGGTTGACCTACCTTTCCCTCATGGCCTATCGAGGCATTGCATTTTTTTAGTGTGTTTGATACCACCGGCACGTCATCGTAGCCCGAAGCATTTCCTATCTCTCGTCTTCTTCTTTCTCTTTCTTTCATGTGTCCAGGTTCCATGAGCGTAATTGTCTAGATGGAGCTTTCTAGCGAATGGGCCTGTACCATCGTAATGTGTACTTTTGGTGAGCATCAGAGCGAGCAAGCGCAGTGTGCTGAGACTCGATACGCTTGATGCGGATTCCGAGTCGGGGCTTTGTAAATATCGAGCGTAGTGATGAAATCCAAGCGTCATAGGCAGCAGAGAGTCAAGTAGTGTAGTCATAGTCGAAATGGTAATTAGTACCTTCAGCCCTCTAGCGCGCTATTCGATACAGTTCCTTGCCAACTCCGAGTGAATACTTGATCTATTTCGAATACAGGACCTTGCCAGCTCTGAGTGGCCACTTAGCACAATACAAGAAATTCAAAGGCAGCGCTTCACGGAAGTCTTCAAGTCTGATTGGCACAGACTCAAAAACTCTCAGCTCTTGAGATGACTACGCGGTAATCGGTCCTTTATTCCTCTTCCCTCTGGTGGTTGTCGAGTGGACACTCGGCTGTATTTGAACAATGGATAGCAGAGTTGACAAAACTAATCACAGTGAAGCCATCTCCGAGTGAACACTGTCGGATAGGCGCATTTCTAATCGGAGCCTTGGGAGCCATGGATGTCAGAAGTCAGAATCATGAATGTCAGAAGTTAGAATCAGAAATCTCAAAAGTCAGAATCAGAAATGTCAGAAGTCAGAATCCTGATAAGTGCCCCACTTAGTACTGCAGCAGGTCACATGGGCCCGGCATACAGCAGCCGATCTACAATGGAACAGTACCTACCCATTCAAGTAAAGCGCAAGCTCTTTCGAGAACGTATCCTTGAATAGTGCACATCTGTCTGCCTGAATTGCACAAGCTGGACGTAAGCGCCAGCGCCCTTCGAATTGGTCGCCTTTCAAAGCAGCAGTCAGCTGATTCTACACTATAAAAGCAGTATTTCCTAGTTTTAAACTGCACAGTAAACAACATCCTCACGATGTCTCCCGCAAAGCCCACCATCGTGATCATCCCAGGCTCCTTCTCTTCCCACGGAGCATACGACCCTTTCGTCAATCTTCTCCGCGCACAGGGCTTCACTGCGGTCGCCGTCAGTCTCCCGTCCACACAGAAGAGGTACCCGCTCCCTCCGGCCACGTTGCAGGATGACGCGGCAGTTGTGCGCGGGGTAGTTGGGCAGCTGATCGCTGAGAAGGAGGGGACTGAGATTGTCGTTGTAGCGCATAGCTATGGTGGGACTGTGGCTACAGAAGCGCTTGCTGGGCTGGGTGTGCAAGAGGGAGAGAAGAAGGGGGGAGTAAAGAGGTTGGTGTTTTTGAGTGCGACGGCGCTGCTGGTTGGGGAGAATCAGATTACGGGCATGGGACTTGAGGATGAGTCGTTTTTGCCGAAGGAGACTGTGAGTTCTGGTCTTTCAGCCTCTTTGAGTTCAAGACTTGATACAGTTTTTGCTTCATTGAGGAAATTTGGTCTTGGCTAATCTGTTGTACAGGACGGTTACATGCACTCTGACCCCGTCACCATGGCGCTCGCTCTCTGCAACGATCTCCCTTACGCTCAGGCGTATGAGGCCGCTCTGCTGATCCCGCATCATTCTGCCGTTTCTTTCCGGAACGAGGTCACTCAGGCGAGTTACAAGGACATTCCTCTGACGTACATTCTGTGCGAGCGGGATCTCATTATCCCGCCAGAGATGCAGCAGCGGTTTATTGGCAATGTGGAGAAGGTCAGTGGGAAGAAGGTTGATGTCAGGAAGATTGATTCTGGACATTGTCCAAACTGGAGTCGACCTGAGGATTTGCTGAAGTTGATTGTTGAGGCGGCGATGATGTAGATTGAGCTGAGTTCCTTACGACAGCAAATAACTCTTCTCTACTGTTAGTTCCTAGTGACCCATTGCTTACTTTTGCTATGGTCTGATGTCATCACAGCATGGCTAAACGCATATGGTAGGTGAACTAGCAAATAAATCCACGTAGAGCAAGTCATTGGTGGGTGAAGGCGGAAGAAAGCTTCAAATTTGCCAGTTTTGCTGTACTGGAGACAATGTCCCCGCCAACGACTAATCGCAATGCTTTGAGGTAGTGGCACAGATAGGACCCAGTATGGTTGCCTACTGAAGGCCTTCAAAGCTGATTGGCGCAGACTTCTAGAATGTTACAGCTTCAAGATAATTACGCAGTCCATTGCTTCTTCAATCCTTACGCTCTCTTCTAGTTGACTAGCAAAGTGCTGCAATACTTTGCATTATTGCTCATAGATGGAAATTGAGATGGATATTACAGGGGATTACTTCTGCCCTATTCATCCAAAAGGAAGCTTGCAAGCACTACTACCTTCTACCTTTTGGTGGCTACAGCCCTTGTCTACCGCTGCACTCGAGAATTAACATGGCTACCCCAACCCACTGGTAAGTAGGCTGATACGACACAGTTTTGCAAGTGTGAAAAGTGCACGCCTAGATGACACATCTTCAGCAAACAATCTGATTGCAGACCTCATTCGAGAAACGAAGTATCAGCTTCAGATGAGCGTACTGTGCTGCCTAAGACACTAGACACATGCAATGCGAGTATGGTCGCTTAGATTGCACTCTTCAGATCGGAAAGCAGTTGTCTGGGTAACAAGAAGGTTGATGGGGTCGTTGCGAGCTGCTCCTTTTGATCGAGTAGCCTAATCGGAGTCGGCGAGGCTGCTGTGAACGACGCCTGACATCACGCTCAGTGAGTAGCATTGGGATAAAGTCATCGGAGATGCAGAACGTCGGTACTAATGACAAGTTCCTGTGGTGACCGCCAACATAGCGTCAGCAATTGCAACGCACTTACTATCAGCCGATTAGACAGCACCCAGTGGCAGGATTGACCATACACGTGCCATCGGAAACTACATCATCCGTTCTTAATTAGCTGCTGACAGGTTCGAAAGAGCACATAAGACGTGGCTACTTCTTGTGGAGTAGATCTTGTGGAGTAGAAGGAAGTTGTCCAGCAAACCATTCGGTAATCTTGCTTATTCGATTCAGAAATAGTCAGCAAGTCTATATGTACATGGGCTGACATTGGCGTCAAACAATGGCTACACGATCGCGTGTAGACGTTTCTATAGTTGTAGTGAGCTCGGACACTGTTAGGCCATTGGAGCTTCTATAGTTGTGGGAAGCTCGGACAGTATTGAGTGATCACAGACAGAACAGAAGGCTGCCCGAGCTTTCTACAACTATGGAAGTCACCGTGCGCAGAAGCCTTCGGTAGTTGCCGCCCCGGATTGTACTCCGCTCCATATTTCGATCAAGTCTTCGGCACTTGAGGCAGTTTATACTGGTCGAGTAGAGGATATGCAGCCACCTTGTCTTTGATGAAGATCGGCTGGCGTATTCTCGGAGTCACTTTGCAGTACCGATCGCGATGTCGAGTCAACGTAGCCGCACTACTGACCGGTCGTTATCAGACGACATCTATTCTAGCGAGATGGTGATGTTCTAGCGAGATGGTAAGATTGCTGTTGTTAATTACAGCTTCATGTCAGGCGTGCGCTTGAGCACACCGCCAGTAGATCGCTCAAGGGAGCTTGCTACGGGACTATCAGCCGGGCAACTCCACTGAATTGCAGCTACACCTTAGCCTTGCTGATCGCCTCAAACAGTGCCAAATTAAGATGTTTGACACGGATCGTCCCTTTGATGATGACTCTGTCGCTCACGTGTCGAACAGCACGCTCCCAATCCGTTGGTAGGCTAGTTTTGAGGTTACTCGGTTACACTGGTTAGTGATGGTGCTGCGTCGTGCGGTGCACCGTGCAATTGTATTTCCAGGTTGCGGGGCACGACTCGTGCGCAAGCGCAACTGCGAAACTTGGGTGCTCCCAGACCCAGCAAACTAGCTCAGGCAACAAGTGGTTTCAGAGTTTCAGAAACCTCAGACAAAGTTACTGCGTCGCACACTGGCGTTTGTACCTAGTAACGATCGGCTGTTCTGTATAGCAATAGTTCTTGACTCGCATTTGATGATCCTTGACTTGATTTGCCGCTTTTACTGTGGCACGGTGTGTCGGTAGGGCTGACGAGCCATGTCACTGAAGGGCCGAATTGTGCCAGCACGGATCGGACGTATGTTTCCCAAAACGGGTCGTCTGCCATCAGGAGAAGTGGCGTGGGTGTTGGGACGGCATAGTGACCACCTGGATGCAGTAAGGTCTTGCGTCGTGGCATTCTGGCATCTTCGAGAGTAGAATAATTGTCGGGACTTCGGCCGCCGTTACAGAAGCAGAATTTTGCAAGGCCGCCCAAGTGGTCAACCTTGCCATGGGAAACGATACTCGCCCCGTGAATGTTGGGCTGATCGTTCCTTGCAAAGAGATGGATTTGCCTTGCAGAGAGCACAGAGACCTCATCAGTAAAGCTCGGTTTTGGCAGGCGTGAGACGCATTAGGCAAACTCGTATAGCTCAACAGTGAAACCGACACTTGGAGACGGCTCCAGGCGGAAGGAAATTGACGTATGATAGCCGTCTTCTGGAAGCTTCATAGAACATTGGCAACGTTGATGTGGAGATTGCAGTCGGAGCAGTAGTGCGCCCAAAGACTAACAAATTTCCAAATCTCCTGCCAGCTCCAACGAGACACTTGACACTTCTGAAGAATTCGATGATGGAAGTGCAAATACTTAACAGACCCCATCAGCAGCGTAGTCATCATAGAGAGCCTTGCATCTATATAAGTGCGCCAATTAGGATTGAAGCCCTCCAGTCAAAATGCATTTTTTTGCGGTTTGCCATCTGTCTCATCGGAGCTGGCAAGGTGCAGTAACTTGACTTTGATCTTGTACAGGAGAAGTTGTGGTATGTTTCACGAGCTGGGACCAGCTGTTCTGAGATGATGATGATGTTCGAGTCCCAAGAGAAGAGCCGGCCTCATTCAAGGTTTGAGGCGTATATGCACGTTCGTCCTTTGCATCCGGTGGCTCACCAAAGGTCGGACGAACCAACGACCCGACATTGAGATCCTACAGCCGCGACAGTGATGGCGGTCGGATTATGAGCCAAATACATTATTTCACTCACAACTGCATGGCAGGGTCGGTAGATGCCGAGATCGATATGAACTGGGATGATATGTCATCGTTGTTCTCGCTGCCGGTCGCATTCTAAACTTTAACCAGAAAGATGGTACCGACGCTCGGGAAGGTCTGTGTCCCGTACTCGTGCCGGAAAGCTCTCCTACATGAATCTATGGCACGTCTCGCTGAGACTCAGTAAGGTTGTCGGTCCATATAGGGCGACTTTACTAGGTTTAAATCGCAGACAATTCGTCGTAAGCAGTTTGGAGCGGATGTCATGGAACATGTGAAGCTTCAGCCCACAAAGCCTCAGAAACCAGAAAAAAGACCTGTCTGACCTTCCAAGGTCTGCTACGCGCCAGGACAACCACTTGACGTAGTTCGCCTTCTGCATTTGCAGCCATAAGACGGTCTCGATCCTTCGAAGTGGTAGTATGTTCGGGCCACAGTATTGAGAAGCGGGCTCCACTTCTTTTGTTTGGGTCCACGGAGAACGTTTCGACCCTCCAGAGACGATCACTGTGGAGGATTGCCGAGATTCTAGTCCACGGCAGGACGATGCGGGGCAGTTGCGGATTTAAAGAAAAAGGCTTGCAATAGCCCGCCACAAAGCAAAGCATAGCATCATGGTCGTGTGTGAGCAGACCCAACGTTTGGCGCGTAACTGTATTCGAGTGGCCGGCCAATCAGCTTGCTGTCTGTGACAGAGCGGTCCGTTCCAAATGCAGCAAAACCGTTGTTGGGACGGGCAGAGGTGTCGCTTACCGTAGTGAGACATACCTTTAGCATGATAAAATTCAGATTCTGACCTATCAAAGCGACTGACAATTATTGTCTCCGTCACTGTTTCACATGGTTTTCCTAATGGATTTGTAGGTTAACCAGCACACCGGTCAGCAAGAATGACCGAGGGTACGGTACAGTTACTATGATCATTTCATGGATCTTTCGAGACTTGCTTTCAGTACTACGGTATTGATTGTTATTTTGACGAGCCTACGTCTACGGTCCATCAACAAAGTGGCGTAGTGCAGATGCAGAGACTCAATGGAACAAATAACGTCAAATTACTCTAAGCAATGGACGGCGCAGCTGTATGCACGCCCAGGAAGCAGGTGACTGAACGCGTCTCATACCAGTGCAGTCCCGAGGGTATTAATGCCTTTGGCTAACCCTGCCAAGCTACAGTAGAGAGCAGACTTGCAAATCATTTGGCACAATGGCGCGATAGACGGCTGGCCTAGGTCATTTGCTGGCGAACAGTCTCCTTCACCTGGAATCATGGGATTTTGGTGTTCGCTGTAGGCAAGCCCTGCTGGCCAGGCTATTGCGACCAGACTCAATTCGTCAGCCAGGACTCCTCACACGATCACTCTCGCCCACAGGTTGCGACCATGACCCAAACAGCAACTCTGTGTCGACGGCACGAGGGCTGTCCTTTGCGTCTGCCTCACATCCATCTGGCCTGATCAACGACGCCTTAACCTAAGTAGGGGTCGAAAGCAGTCAGCATCGCATGAAAAATGACATGCCCCGCACCACGACGCCCGGTGCTCCGCCCGGATAACACTTTTGTATCCGTCGCTAGATATTCCTTCGACAGTCGGCGAACGCCGGTGCCGGTACAGGCTCACCCACAGGGATGCAAATTCACGATGGTCATTGGGAGCTGAGCTGTGGGTTTACGTTCGCTTGTAGAAACTGATCCGACCACTCAGCAACCAGAATCAGCAAATCATCCTAGCAAGACAAAGGGGCAACTCACAGCGCTTCAAAGTAGGTACACCCCATACAGAGAAGAATTGTTGGAGTTCGAGGCCATATGGCATTTTCAAACATAATCAAGTAGAGAACCCGCAAGTCCGCGGAAGCTCCCTGCAGTACGCAGCTGCGCGGAATCTGAAGGCCTGTTACAGAACACTTTCGTCACTGCACACCTCTGGGCTTTTCAACTCTTGACAAGATGTTTCCAATGCCATCCTGTGGAGGACACGAACAAACCCGTGCGTGGCTTTACGAAATTGCGGGCATGAGCGGCAAGCAGCTCTCGTATCCTCACAACGCTCAACAGTGCCGTCAGATTGTGTGCTGCCATCTGTTTTCATCCGACCAGTGCAAGCTCTTGCACAATGAACCCCGACTCTGGTACCCCTGCACGGGCCCGCCACTGAAACCCTGCCGCACATGCGTTCCTGATGCTGGGCGTTCTTAGTTCGCCAGGGCCACAGCGCGCTAGTTTTAGGGCGTGCGTATCTGCAGGGGTCACTGACTTGCCCATGCAATGGATCAACGACCATGAGCCGGCGGCTCCTGGTTGGGCCCGCCGCCTTCGAGACCTCTTCTACGCAGCCATCGCTGCTGTGCCGTAAGGATTCTCTGTACTTTTATCGTCGTCACTCCTTCTTTGTCTTTCGGCCCTTGTGCCTTCTTAATACCGCCGTTACTGTCTCCTTCCCGGCTGCCTGATACTTATCGAGTGTATCGGCGAACGATTCCGGCGTCTCTTCTGCATTCTGTTTCTGCTCTGCGACGTCTGCCTTCTCCTAAGGAACATTGGTTGTCACCAGTTTCACATTCCCTATAACCTACGTGACGAAACTGCAATCGCCAGATCTATCATATAGCTCTCAGCTATACCCTCCATCAACACCGGCAAGCGTGTCAGCCGGGTTGTACCTTGGATTCGACATCTCATCAGAGCAGATATACAACGAAACTGAGTGGGGCAATTCTTGAGGATACTCCATGTCGCACATGCCCATCTTCCAGTAGACGTATTGCATCGCACAGCTCTTTTAGTTGGCCAACATGGACAACACGACTCTAGCACCGAGGGACTTGAGAGGGTTTTGCCCGCCGCCTTTCTTTGATCAGAAAGCGTTTGGGCAAGATGGCTGTAAGTTCCACATAACAACCACCGAACATTCCACTGACATCAGTAGTTACTGGCGGACGCTTCTGCGCGGACTCTGGCCTAGGAATAACTTGTTGTTTGCCCTGCCCAATGACAGATTTTCTCTATCCACCAGGTCAGCACACACCAAGACCTCGCTTTGGAACCTATTCACTGACGTCCTCCCAGAGTTCAACACATGGTACCGTGTGGCAGAGGCTTTGAACGTAGCTGGTCTCGTGTGCTTGATCTTCCTTATGATAAGCTTCATTGTTCTTCCTGCGGAGAAGACTCGCCGGCATTATCTGAGTTACTGCCTCATTCTTGCTGCTATGTTCATGGCTGTAAGTTTCTATCATGCGTATGATGCATGCACCGATACTAACAGACGGCAGCTTGGTTTCGTGATTCCTTTCGGCGCACAACCTGAGCAATGCTATGACGAAATCACGCCCAATGATATGTACTCGGACTTGACGTGTGCTTTCTCGGGTGCGTTTCTCATCTCTGGAGGGTTGTCGATTGCAGTTTGGATCTTCATACGCGCCCTGTCGATGCATCTCCAGATCTGTTGGGATGTCACGCCCGGCAAGAAGTTCTTCTACTGGGCGCAAGGGCTGGGTTGGACAGTCGCCGCGGGTTTCTTCACAGCTACTATCACCGTCACAGGAGTGTCTTATCGCTTCGGTGATGTCTGCCACGTCAACTCAGAGAACTCTATGAAAGACTTCTGGGGTCCTCTTCTGGCTATTGCCGGCGGTGCGACGCTCATTCAACTCGCAACGTAAGAAGAGGCACTTTTCTTTTTCGAACTCATACTAACTACCGGCCTAGATTTGTTTACTGCATCAAGGTATATTTACAGAACATTTGGAGCGACGACAAGACCGAAACTCACAGCAGTGCTGGGTTGCCCTCGTATACTGGCAGTGTTCGCACAAGATCAGCTCGAGCAGTCTATCGCCGTGTGCGGAAGGTTCTTTGGCTTCAGTGGAGAGGCATCACCATTGTCGTATTTATCCTGGTTGACGTCATATTCTTTTCAGTCGTCTTCATTTGGCTCAACTCCCTCCAAACTAAGGCACAGGACGACATCCAAGAGTTTCAGCCATTCCTTAAGTGTCTAGAAGCGAATCCTACAAATCCACAGCCATGTCTGGAATATGGGCAGAAGCTAGCGATCAACCAGGGAACAGTCATCGCTATCTTGATGATGTTATCCATCGCAGGACTGCAAGTATTCATTTTGCTTCTCCGCTGGAGCATGCTTACCGGATGGGTCGAGTTCTTCAAATCCAAGTTCAGTAAGAACCGTGAGTTTGTCTCTTTGGATGCCAAACATCACCAGGAGAACCCAAAAACCTACGAGCTGAGGAAATTCGAACAAACCGATCTTCAGTCGCCTCCACATGCATTTTCAAGCCCAGGCTTTTATGATCACCGCGAAGATAAGCAAGACTATTTCCAGAAGGAATCGGAGAGACCGTACAGGAGTCCGAATCAGAGCTACTCGACCCCGAGACCGTTCTCGCAAGATTCAATTGCAGGATTTCCTCGCGTAGACTGGGATCCAAAGAGCACACATGCAAGAGGTGGATTGGGCTTGCACCCTCCAGACTTCGACTCAAAATTCTGAGTAAAGCATTCATCCAAGGATTTTTGTAACGCAAGGTGCCCCAATCCAACCCGCGGAGGCGTCGGCGCCTTTTTTGGCACGCCGTGATCCTAACAGGGAAGGTGCTCGCTGCGTCGAACATTGCATAAAGAGCTACACAAGTCCGCAGCATTAGGAGATATACTATGCGCACAAGGGTAGGCCCCTAAGCTCTCTCCCGCATCACTGTATGCACAAAACTAGACAGGCGAGAAGTGTGACCCCGATTGCACTGCCTCGGATTGAGACGCAAAAGACGCAAAAGCGCACATAAACTGGAGGAGCAGTGTGAAGGACCAAAGTGTTTGACCTGAGCAGCTGTATCGACTTCCGCTTTTACCCCACAATTTTCCCATCTTTGGCTTCGGCCACCAGTCAGCCATGCATTTCGGCCTCTCGAGTTCCATCAAAATTCCTTCTATGATCTCCCATTGGCAAGTAAGCCTTGGTTTCCACCTGTCTATAGAAACCCTAAGTAGGTGTTAGACGATCCGAAATACAAAATTCAATCTCGATATTCTCTGCTCTTCTGTCTCATTCTTTTCTTGCTCACGTCTTGTCTAGAGCATGCCGTATGCCAAGTCACTTGTGGTGACACCGGGGTGGCTCATGCAGGTATGCACTGTTGCGTCTCGCATGCATCAAACTTCAGGCTGTCACCCTCTTGGCAGGTACCCTCATAATCCGCAAATCATACCAGAAGATGACGGAGGAAGGGGCGCAACCCCATCCAGTAACAATCAATGCGATGCAAAAGGCATGCCGCGCGGAGCACCCGTCTCAGCTGCGCGCCTAATAATACAGGGATACTTTTGCCGTGCTGACGCCCCTGCAGCTAAACTTGATCGAGTGCAATCGATGACCTCCTGCCGCATGCTGGAGTTGGGTGGATACACTTCCCGATTGCGACTCCATGCGTAGGTGTTATGCGATGCGGGTTCCTACGTATGCAGCCGCGTACAACTCTGACTAGTGCATCTCATTGCGACTGTGACAGCGGCAGACTGTTTTCTGGAACGTTAATACCGCACTTGTTTTATCGACGCCATGCCAGCTAATTTTATAACCGAACGAGGGCAACACATGGCGCGGCACGTCCATCCGCGTTATCATCGCACGCGAGCAACGTCCAGGATGGACTCCGAGTCCCAGTCGGCGGGTCAGTGTTGAAGAGAGAAAAAGGAACTGTGGCCGCGATTAAGATGGGTCCCTGCATGCTATAGCTGTCACGGGCCGGGGTATCTGCATGGTCCGTGGGATCGAGGCTCACGGCGCGGTCGAGCCGCCCCAGTTTTCTGCGTCCAAAAATTAGAAAATCCATTGGACGCCGATTTTTCCATCTTCTACACGGATTCCTGGGGGATGTGTTGGCTGGTGGAGATTTGCACCTCTGGGAGTATGAGACTATGTAGTTTGAGGCTTGGTAGACGGGCTTGTCGTGCGTAGCGAGGAGCTAGATGCGCGTGGCCAGCAGACTGGACGGCAGAGCGGCGAACACGGGTTTGGGGGTGTGGGTCGATTATTGCTCTGGAGGCGAAGGCAGACGGCATCGTGGTGAGCTTAGCAGAGACCGGAGTTATCTCACATTGAAGCTGAAAACGAATTCGAGTGCTACAGCATTCTTCTGCTACCCAGCTACTTGCTATTGAACGATTCGATTGTAAAGAAGTAAAGAACAATGCATTTACAAACCTCGAGTAACCACCTGAGAGCATTATGTTCGTCTAGATTGTACAAATCAGGATCCAATCACTCCACTCAACATACTAAAAGTCACACTTGGTGAGCATTCCTTATCATATTAGGTGGTTCCTCAGAGCTACAGCCGTGCAATCCATTCGATATGGACAGGTGCGATGCATACAGTTTCACACTTCACCCCGATGCGCCCCCATTAGGCTCGCTCTCGACTATACCCCATACAACCGTAACTCATGTCAACACTGAGTTTGTGAGCTCGAGCAAGAAACTACTCGTTTGCAGGCCTGTTGGCCCATCCTTCTGATTCGCACGGTCAGTCATCGGCTTCTTCAGTGCTGTTGACGTTACGATGTCACAGTAAGGAGACATGAATGACACGTCTTGCGAATATTCGCATTGAAGTACGTTGATATCTTCGATGGTCTTTAACCTCAGTGTGAAGATCGCATGATACCATGTCTGCGCGAAAGCTTGGTCTTCTCTGTTCTTCCAGTGAAGCTCGTTGTATGTGTTGGAAGCTCTCCAGCCATCCAATTCTTCTTCATACGTGCTGCTTATCCGCTCTTTGCGACTGTGTACCAGGCTATTTCATCGTCAAGATCCTCATAGGAAACATGTAAATGTTCCGGCAGGTTCTGAGAAAAGTCGGAGACACAGTAAGGTGAGAAATTCTAAGCAAAGACAAGCCTGTTCTCAAGTGGCGAAGAAGTCATTCCACTCATTCGGCAGATTGTGTCCTCGCTGGTCAGTTCTCTGGGGGCTACCCCAATACACATTCACGGAGAGGTGCTCAGGAGATAGTACGGGACTCATTTCGAATTTAATCACTATATATAGTACACCAACCAAAGGAAGTCTTGGCAATCCATAATAGTCGTCAGCGACGTGATGAAGGGCGATCAATCTGCAGGAAAGAAAAGGCATAAGCAAAGCAGCAGACTAGACATACTATCTCTGATCGATTTTGAGCAAAAATTCAGGAGCACCTCGAGGCCTAGACTGAGGATATAGAACATGGTCGTCAAGCTGTGAGTGGATCGGCCGTTGATGAGGGCGGGGTTGTCAAAGAGGGGCTTCAGCCCTTCCAAACTCTGGATATAGTATGACCAAGTCGAAATTGTTCAACAAGAACAACCAGGGCGCTTGGTCTAGGGGTATGATTTTCGCTTCGCATCTAATTGATGAGTTTGTGAAAGGTCGTGGGTTCAATTCCCACAGCGTCCATTTTTTTCGGCCCTCATGAGGATCCTTGTGGACTAGCCTAAGTGGCTGGAAGTCGGAGCTTTTCATTTTTTTTTTTCGGGTTGTGGACATCAGCAGGCAAAGCTACGGTCACGGGCGACAAGGCTGAGGCCAAATACTCGTCTGTTTGGCGCACAAATAGGAAGGTCTTCAAACAAGAGAAGAACACGCGCTCAGGAGAGGACAAAACGATGATTCGTAAGATGCAGAGTGCCAAACGCGGCGTCCTCACTGTGCCCTTTTATTTGCTGGGGTCAACTCGCTCACAGCAAATGATGATTCATGAGCTAATCCCATGTCGAGATCCAGAGGTGTCAGTTTCTTTGCAATATCTGAGCTTGGAGCTGTTCGGCTTACTCGAAGTCATTTGCCTTTCAGCGTATCGAGACAACCGAGACTGCAGTGGTGACTTTCTCAATTTGCATCCTCCTTGTCTTGATGCCTCCTAAAAGATGGCGAAGGCCTCATGGAGTTTGACTATATGCAATACGACTACCTTCCCATTTCCATGCCAAAAGATAGCGGGTCTTAAACTACCCTGAGCGGCCAGTTCTATGCAATCACTTGCCCTAAAGATCTTAAAAAAGGCTTCAGTGTGGAGGGTAAGGCTTGTAACGGTGGTATTCAGGCTGCAGTCGAAGGAGCGAACCATATGCCCTCGCTTCACTCAACTTCGTTACACAGAAACCGGAGACAACCAACCATGTGGCAGAGCGGCTTTGCAGCCTGGAGCTGCACTTGACCGGTGAGGGCAATAATGTCATATAAGAAGCCGAAAATGCCCGTCTTACTCTAGAAATATCTCTCCTCAACATTCACTCGAGCGGCTGAAGTTTTCGCTCGCAGCATTCATCAAATTTATTCGTCCATGAGCACTTGTACCGAAAACGAGTGGACCTGTGTCAAGTCCACCACTAGATCTGAGACCGACATGGAATCTGCCGCCTGCGACGTTCCCACCAAGGCTGATGTCATCAACGACCCCACCGCTGACGATACCTCTGACGAAGACAAAGGCAAGAAATACATCGATTGTACTTGCAAAGCAAAGCCGGGACTTTGCCGTGAAGAAACTGAAGGTTCAGATGAGGAGGAGTACTATCGTCCACGTCGCGCAGATCGCAGGCCGCGTGCACCTAGGAGTTACTCCCCTTCACCAGCTCCTTACCACCCACCACCGCCGCCGCCGCCACCGCCACTACCATTTTCTTCCAGACCATCCATCAGCACATCTACGCAGCTACTCGATCTAGTTGGTAAAAACGATGAAGTCATTGACCTACCTTACCCAGCACCTCAACGCTTTGCTTATCTTGCAACATACCCTTTTGGCGAAAGGGACGTTAAGAAGTGGTCGTGGCTCTTCTCTGCAGGTATCGAGAACGAATTCATTACGTCGGTTGCGCGTGACTCAAGAGAAGACTTGCCTCGCAGTCGTAGCCCAAGATACGGACGTTTGCCCTCGGACGAAATCTTGTCGGTGAATCTCTCGCGCGCATTGGACGTGAGTGTGGTGCCTGAGAATACCAAGCACAATGTGCGCTACTTCATCATCACCCAGAGTTCCCTTAGGTCGGCTGGGTACAAGTTGATTGTAGCAGAGTCAAGGAAGGCCGCTGGTATGCTTATTTACCTTCAAATGCTGAGAGCGAATTCGGTCCTGTTTGTGGGTGCTATGGTGCATGAGTGCCAGACTAGTCCACCCAAGAAGTTCAAGAAGGTGAACAGCGTGGATGAGGCAGTGAGCTGTTATAAGAAGGGATTTGTTGGCGTCATCTGTTAAGGGTAGGCAGCAGTAGGAGATGTCTCTTCCCTTCCTAACTTAGATCAATAACAGTGGCGTCTCAAATGAATGATTGAAAGAAGACTTTACTCATTTTCGTAACTATGTGGAGTTATTAAGCCTGCTATATCGTAAATTTGCCGCCCAATGCAGATCTGGCTCCGATGAGACACTTGACATATCTAAAGGATTCAATGATGTTAAAGCAGGTACTCAACAGACCGAATCAGCAGCGTAGCCATCATAAGGAACTTTGCGTTTTTTTAAATCACGCCAATCAGAACTGAAGCCCTCCAATCACAACACGTCTTCTGCATTTCGCCGAGTGTCTCATCGGAGCTGGCACGGCGCAGTGAAAATGATACTGATTATGGCCCACGTCAGCCGGAGCGGCCCCACGGATACATCACCGCATTCCTACAACACTTATATAGAGCAATGATATCTCATCGTGACCAATTGCACTAGAATCTAGCACATCATGGCCGCCCTCAACGACACCCAGAAAGCCTTCCTCGCCAGTCTCCCCACCTTTGACCCGGCCCACACCTCCACCCACGCCGCCAGCTGCCACTGTGGCGCCATACAATACACCGTGACTCTCTCGCCCCCTTTGCAATTTCAGACAGTCGGGAGCTGTAACTGCACCATCTGCACCAAGAACGGGTACTTGTTGCTGTATCCACGGCGGCAGGATGTGGTCATCCACCAAGGGGAGGAAGCACTGAAGTCGCATAGCTTTGGGCAGAAGCAGCTGTTGCATCGGTTCTGTGCCGAGTGCGGGAGTAGCGTATGGCATGATCCGCGGTTGAGCATATTAGGAGAAGACATACCTGATCTGTTGGGGATAAATGTGAGTTTGAGATGCGCTTGAGCGCTTGGCTGTGGGATGAGTAGCTTATGTACACATCTAGGTGCGTATGTTCAAGGGCGTCAAATTGGAGGAGCTGAATGTTGCAACGTTTGACGGCTATAGCAATTATCCATTTTTGGGTGACTCTACTCATCTGCAGGAGGAGGGCACGCCATAGTGTCTTTCGTCTCCAAGTTGCCAAGTCCATGAAGGTTTCAGCACTATTGGATTGACGGTGTAGCGCATGACGCACCTCTCAATAGACAATTGCAAGTGGATGTGACTTGATTGACAATAAATCTAACTGTTGTATCTATTTTTTGGCGATTCGCATGCCTACCGGAGTTTGATGGGCATTTCGGACGCTGGGAGAAAGGAATTGTTTTAAGCCGTCTCTCCTCATTTGGCTGCCAGTGTGGCCGAGTCATCGGTAGCTTGTGTCTCTGGAATCTGCACCCTGCTTTCCCCATTCACACCTTTTGGACTCTTTTCTTGCGGCTGACCATGGACGACCTCACCAGACGGTGTCTGAGTGTCACCGCGCCCGTTCTCGTTTGTGGAGTCTGCGTCATCGCCCATTTCGACATCCTCACTGGCAGCTTGAGTTTCCACAACCTCTCTGCGCTCGGAGTTTTCTTTCTTGATTTTCATTGGGTGCTTTCCAGTTCTGGCAACTTGTGCGCGTGGGTGGGCCGTGTGGTCATGATCCTCATTGAAGACCTGGTGTGCATAGTCGTGCTGTTTCCGAGAGTTGTCTAAGCCTTCAGGAAAGATCCTACCAAGGATGTCATGATGCTTCTTGCGTACACTTTCCGTTATATTTGGATCCAACTGATCGTGCGGCGATGGACTCGCCGAATTCGGCCCTGTAGATGTCGCATGAGGACGACTTGGAGTTGACAACCTTTCTGTCTCTCTCTGCTGTTCCTCCTTACGTGCATGAACCTTCCTGAGGTTCGCAGCGGATGACTGGGACCGCCTATCAGGCCGACCATCTTTTCGAACTAGAATACCATCCTCATTTCGGACTGGTTTTGACCTCGTCTTTTTCACTTCGATAGGTGAGTCTTGGATATGGTAGACCGTACGAGGTCCGATTTCTGGTGTCCATTCGTGTGTATGCTCCCCAGAGAATGATCCAACACGGGATAGACTACCGCCACCGCCACCACGCCGAACAACACTTCTAGCGGGGTGTGCGGGATGGCCCTCGTAGACACCTGGGCTGGCTTGTGAGTCAGGTACAGCTGACCATTGATCTCGTTCCCAATCTGGCGTTCCCGCAGGATGATGCTGGCCTTGCATACTCTTACGTACGCGCCCGCCCCTACTGCCTGGTCCCCTTCCGCCCCTTGAGCCCCTACCCCGAGCTGGACGCGATTCAGTCATACGCTGAGATTCAGGATGCCAGCCTTGGTCCGATGGACTGTCTTGCACCCCATAATGCGGAGGGGGCTGCGATGGTGGCGGCCCTTGATGAGGTGCTGAATGCGCTCCTGAATAGACTCCTTGTGGCGGTCCTGGGTATGCTCCTGGCTGTGCTACTGGCTGCGAAGCAACGATAGGTTGTGTCTGAGATGGCAGCACATGCGATGGCTCTGGAGGGGGCTTTGGCATCGATGGGTTATCTTGAGATTCGCCTAGGACAAGCCTGGGTCGCTTGGGGGACCCAGGGGCAGAGGTTTCCCCTTGGTGTGGACTTCCTGTGCCACTTTCGAATACTCTTTTTACCCCAGCATTTACAGTCGCCCAACCGTTTTGGGCTGGTGCAGCTTCCTGCCTCTGAGTGCTCTCGAGAGGCATTGCAGGGGCAGGTGTCTCATGGGTAGGCACAGGTTGTGGTATCGAGACTGGGCGAGCAGGTGTCTGATACGCTGGCGCCGGAGGTGGATGTGGTGGAGGTGGGTGAGCGACGTGAGCTGGATGAGAAGGCTGTTGTGTGGCATATTGAGGATGCGCTTGCGCTTGCGGTTGGCGACTGGAAGCTGTCTCTGACTCAATACGGTGGATTTTCCCACCCAAAATGGCCACATGGTCTCTCAATGTTTCTAGATCGGTCGTTCGATGTGCGACCTCTCCGATCCGTCGTGCCATGAGCTCAAGAGCGTCATCCTGGTACCCCAGCTGCGCAGCTTCACTAGGACGCCGCACAGTCTCTGTTCTGGCAACATGTACTTCGTGTGCAAGGCCCATCATGGTCTGGCGACACTCGGCAAGCTCCCGAACTAGCTGATTGACAGTCTCACTCATTCTACGTAGCTCTTGGTCCTGCCGCTGCAGTTGACCCTGCAGCTCTCGATGAAGACTGCTTTCGATCTGCGCTACAATAGCTGCGGCTTCCACCTGTGTGCGGGCTTGCGCAGCCAACGCACTTGTGTTCTGTGATGTTTGAGTCTGCAAGCGCTCGATGGCATCGAAATATACATCGCGTGGATCCCGAGGGTACTTGTGCGAATCGTGATTACCGTTCACGATGGACTGTGGCTGGTCATTTCGAATTGAGCTTCCGACAGTATACTCAGACTGCGGTTGCCCGGCTGGTGGAGTCAGCTGCGATGTCATTGGAGCAGGGCCCTTGTATGAAACTGCATCGTGTCGATCGGTTGGAGATCGCGGTGCTGAAACTGGTGGCAGAGAAGTGTTCGATGGTAATGACTGGCGTAAAGGATCTCTTGACTGTGGTTGTTGTGGCTCACGCTGTGCAGGCTGGCCCCACGATGGATGCGAAGATGAAAGAGGCGCGTCAACCTCCATTGTATTCGCCCTTGCTTCAGCTTGTACAGGTGAGGAGCTTCTTGAGTCTTCAGGGGCGACCAGATCTGGTGCCACGCTTTCCTGTGGCTCTACTGGGATTTTCTTTCCTTTGGATATTTCGCATCGCAGTTCGATATGTTGAAGCTTGAAGAAATCTCGTCCTCTTAAACGTCTATGTTAGTAAAGTTGGCGCCATTCAAAGCAACGTGTAAGCAGAATTCGAGCAATGAGATTCCATCGTCGATGTGAAGCTCTTGTTATGTTCTAAGTGTCGACTATCTCGTGCGCCTTACCGGCTGTAAGCAGCCGCACAGGCATTTGGAAGTGGTCAACTTTGTGAGAAAGGCGAACAGCCTCTTCAATATCGTTGAAGACTTCCCTCTCATGCTCAGTCGTGCAACTTGCCAAGTGGCTGCTCGGAGCTGATAAGGCGCAGTAGAAAAGGAGATTAGGGTTTATGCAAGTAGAGAAAGAAAGAAAGGCGTGTATCGACTCACCGAAATCTCTTCCCTCTTGCAGGTGCATCGACAACGACAAAACCAAGATAGTTGGTGCAGCTTGGGCAGCAGCTCAAGTCTATAGTACTATCGCGTGTCAGCGAGGTGCCGAAACAACGTTAAGAAAGTGCGGGCCCAGGGTTTAATACTAATGATGTGTAGAGTGGAGATAATCTGACATGACTAGCGCAGGCGCGCCAAAAGAATTTTAATACATTGTACCAGACCGTTTTAATTGGTGCTAGGATAGGCTCATTAATGCTAGGGCATTACCGGGTTCTTGACTGGGAAAGGCAGCTGTGCGAAAACGACAATGCGTAATAGGGCCTAATATGCGAGGAGTCAAATGCACTTACCATCCTGCCAGTTCCGTTGAGTCTGACGCCTCTTTTCTCTGGCCCGCCGGGCGTAGTAGACTTCTGTAAGACCCGAGCAGAGCCGGGCTATAGTAGCTACTCGTTACCTTGTGCCACGAGTTGTAGAACTCCCCTACATTGCCACCGCACCTCTTGCAAAATGCAGTGACTGAACGGTCGTTTGGCGCTTCAAGTTTGGGAGAAGCTCCAAACTGGATTTTTCCTTCGTCAGCACTTCCAGTGATCTCGACGACTTTGTCCTTCGTAGCAATTGCGGTCTCCGGCACGATTAATGCTACACGAGACGCCGAACGCTGGCGCTGATGTGTGTTGCTCGTGTCACGAGCCCGAGATCGTTGTCTCGTGCCTGCCATGAGCTGTGCTTTTTGTACGAATGCTTTCGGACTTCAGATGGTTGGAAGGTTTTGAGTGCAGCACATAGAAACGGGCCGACAATCTAAAGATTGATGAAAGATGACGCAGGGCTAAGTAGCCGATTTTCTTTTACTCGTTTACGCTTAAAGGCCACCGCGATAGCCGTTTGCAGCGATCTGAAAGTAGTTGGACAAACAATTGGTGCGCAGGATTACGTGTTAAAGTGTCTGTCAGCGGCTTGAGCGCGCGGAGTCTCGAAGTAGCCCGGAGCAGATGATGAGGTGAGAATAAATTAGCGATTCCTATACGAGATTGAGGGATTGTTGGGATCCGAACAACGAAAAGGGCTTGTGACAGAAAACAGCCGATGGAAGCTCAGAGAGGAAAAGGGTGTTAAGATTAGCAGAAGTTAATGACTTAGCGCCTCTTACCAGACACGCTAACTGGATAGACGCATTCAATCACGAAAAAGAGCGCGCTAATCTGCCTTTACCGGCTTATGCGTTCCAGAACCTGGTTAATATTCATTTGTCCACGAATCCGCTGCCTATCGTTATTCCTAATCATTCATCAGGTGCCTGTTATCTTGTTGATATGCGTATCATCGACAGAACGAGCACTGCCAGGCGCCAGTGAGTGGACTACCAGATGCGAATGAGGCACAATATGTCTGGAGATGTCGCTGTTGTGGGTCCGAAGAAGAATTGCTGTTCGTGTCTCAGGTTACACACAGCATTTACTTTTGCAGCACACGCCAGAACGGGCAATAATCACCGAACCTGTCTGCTTACATGCAAGGGACCATACATAAATGCAAATGCAGGCATGGCGCGCAATACGTAATGCATGTGATAACATGAAATAGGAGCGCACTTGGCTCCAATTTAGAACAAATACTTGCGCTGAGACGCGATCCATATCGGTGTGTATTCCCTAGACCCAACTTTGTCTGGTAGAATGTGGAAATCCACGACCGTTTTCCGTTTTCATACGCCATCGTTGGCGTTGACAGGCGCCACCCAGTAGTGCGGCGATAAGATATGGATGATGCTGTACTGCAAGCGCCTGCTCAGCATATAGGCTCAGCTTGAAACCCTCGTGCTACTGCACGTGTAGCACACATGAGACACAAATAAATGCATCCTATTTCACGACAATGAATCCCACGCCATTGCGCGCGTCTTGACAAGCTTGCGAAAGGGCCTGTACCTCAGTATCTGTCCACTTTACGCTCAGATTATCCCAATTCTTCGTAGCGTACTCGCGGCGATACTGCTGTTGCATCGTTTGCAAGCGGCGAATCTCTCGTGGGTCGCCCGTGCCACTATACACGATGAGCGCTGTGCAGCGTGGCAATGAATCGTAGATCTGTGTAATGTGTTTGACGGTTTTGGAAACAGCTTCGCCAAGCTCGATGCCCTTTACTTCGACTTCGTCCTCATCGTTCTTCGAAAGTCCTAACCTTTGCAACGCGTTTTGTCGGATAAGCTCTACGTCTGGGGTTTTCGCGTCATCCCACCAACCACGAGCAATCTCTAGTTCGCGTAGGCGTGCCCAGACGAAGTCGACTTTGTCCGTGGAGCCATCTTTAGCCTGCATTGCTCCCTTCATAGCAGTATCGATGGCTTCGACGACCTCATCATCCGACTTGCAACCTTGGGACAGCTGTGCCTGACCACCATGGCCGCGTTGTGGCTCGCCCCAGTCGATGACAGCTCCAGTGCGTGTACCGTTTGATTTTGGTCGCGGTGTGCGGCCGAGTCGTTTGAATATAGACTCAGCATTTGTGTCGCCGGATCCCCACTTGGGACCCTTTTCACATTTCTGTTTGACTAGGTCAAGACACGTTTTGGAGTCTTCCACACTATCGTGACCACTGGAGCCTTTCTGGACTTCTCGGTGAAGATACTTCTGAGCAAGCCATTTCAGGGATTGTTTATATGGCGGTCCGCGGGGATGAGGAAACAGAATGCCTGTGTCGATGATGAAAGGATGTGTGAGCTTCATTGCGTTGAGGTCAGAGTTGAGGGAATGTCCCACGAGGATCGTGCGTGGATTGATCAGTTCCAGCAGCTCTTTCTGGATATCTGCCAATGTCGTCGTGACATTTTCAAGCATAGCCGGTGTGATACCCGACCATTGTGTCAGATAGTCTTTGATGGGCACGTCCGGTTTGACTAGCTTGTCCATAGCTACACTGCCGTCCCAATTTAGGAGACTGATTCGTGTCAGTACCAGCTGATCGTTCTCGGCTTTGCACATCTCGCAATCAACTGAGATAATATGGCGTCCGGCAGTCACACTGCCTTGCTCAATCTCGCTTTCGGGCACCTCGCCGTCCTCCAGGCTTGCAACGTTGGTGTCCACCCACCCGTCTTCTACTGATTGGTTGAGTTCCTGCCTCTGCTTGAGTGCAGCTGCTTTGGACTCCGGCGTTAAGAACCAAGCGGGATGTAGGACGTATTCATTTTCTTGCTGTTCTGCGAGAGTAGCGATGTATTCAGTGATCGGCGTACGCTTGTTGTCCCAGTGCTTCGAATTCTGTGGCATAGGTCCTTTGTGACCACCATGCTTCTTCATTTGTTTCTCCTCTTTAGATTTTGGTATTTGGGATGTTAGCATGGTGTGAATCGGCGAATGCACCCTGACAAATTGATTACCGCGATGTTCGCCTTGGGCCTTGATAGGCCAAACATGGTCGAAAATGTCAGACAACGGCTTGAGAGCGGCAGGCATTTTGTTAGGTTTCAGACTCGCAGGATAGTACTCGGTGTCTGCGATGCGCAGGTAACTCGATGTATCCTTATCCAAAGAAGCGGCTTCTTGGGGAGCGGATGCAGCATCAGCAGCTACTTCATCAGCAGCTGCATCAACATTCATGGCTGTGGCCGCGTCCAGCGAGACCTTGCCATTGAACAAGCCCAGTTCCAGACCAGGAACCATGAGCATGACAACCTGCCGAATGCTTGTACGATTACGCACAGAGACCCATTGAGGAGCGTTGCCATCTGCAAGTAAATACAACACAAGAGCCTGCAGATCGGTGATCTTCACGTGCGACTGCAGGCGTGCGTGATGTGAGTGCTCAATGGACGGATAGTTCCTCTTGAGCTTGCGCTCTTTGCGTCGCTCTTCTCTGCTTGCATTGGCATCTTTTGAAGCTCCCTTGGATATGCCTATGGATGTCGAGAAGGGGTTTTCTGAAGCCGATTGTCCGCTTCCTGGATTCTCGCCATTCGGGACAAATGGATTGGCGACAGAGTGAGCGTCCTGCGCACCACCATTTGAACCTCGACGGTGTCCATGGGAGCTACTGGAGTTTGATTGCTCCTTTCTCCTCCTCTTGGAACCGCCGGCTACAGTCCAGCCTCCGTCGTCCTCGGCGCCGGTCGACGTCGCGTTCGGCTGTGCTTCTCCCCTCAAATGCGCCAGCGTCGCGCCGAGTCCGACATCGCGAAGATCTTCTTCATCGCTTTCGTGCTTTCGTTTCGACATATCGGCAGGCATGCGACGGGCGCGAACGAGTGTATGTAGGGCGATTGCGTCTTAAAGCACCTTTGACATCTCGAGAATTGTTTCGAGCTCATGGATTCTAGTGCCACGCTAACTTATCGATAAGGTATCCCTCCATGACATGACTCGTGTCGCAAGCTTACATTGATATGCCCTGTTGCCTGCACCTCCTTTCGCCTTTCCATCTCCAGCCACACGCATGTGCCTAACATTCATCTCGATGTTAAATGATTGGCGTATTGTGTTGTATAGACGGTAAACTTGGGCCTGTGGGAAGAAATGTGTCGATGCGCCAAAATTTTCCACTTTCCACTACACACTAAGTATCCGAAGGGCTTCAAGCATCAATCAAAAGCAACAATTTACCTGAAACTGTCTAGACGGCAGCCACTCTGAGCAAAGATAGGAGTCTGTGTCGCGACTTACTCAGCCAATGAACTTTTCCGTAGATGGTTGGAACATGAAGCAGGGCTACAGAAGCCGGCACAGTACATCTCATAAACTCCTTCGATTCAAGGCTTCTAAAGTGTCACTAAAGCTTCGCCATTGTCCAGGTCTTACATGTTGAAGTCGTCAAAACCCATGATTAGCTTGTTGTATGATTTGCGGGTATAGTCTCGAGTCGTAATTCGTGTGTCCTCTCTGTCTCGCATCTACTTACCATCCGTGCGCTTCTGTGAAAATCAACATGGAGCCGGCGGGTTTCATGATTACATTTCTTGCGACCAATCTACTCTTATGACATCCACTCAAGGCGAAAGAATGATTGAGATCCTCTACCAGCACTTGACTCTGATCTGATTGAGGCGAAAGATGTCAGAATGCATCCATCTGGAAGATGACAAAATTAGGATATAAATGAAAGAAATTACAAATGTTTCATCAACAGCCAATAGGCAACAAGAATCAGGGCGCTTGGTCTAGGGGTATGATTTTCGCTTCGCATCTAACTGATGAGTTTGTGAAAGGTCGTGGGTTCAATTCCCACAGCGTCCAATCTTTTTGCCCACGTACCGCCCCTGCAGACAAATGATCTTATGGATAGATGAGTGTGTGGAACAAGTTATTTTTTACACGGCATGTATGGCCCCAAACCGTTGCAGGCGTTGCGCGGACCTTGTCACTCCCGTTCATCAGGGTTGGATCGAGAGATCCTGTGATTGTGCCGCTAAACTACATTCCAATGAAGGGCCTGGCGCTGTAGGCTGCGGCGGCAAGCAGAATTTTTTTGTTGTCAACGTAACGTCCTTGGGTCTTGGGGAGTGCGAGACTCAGGCAGACTGTATAGAGGTGGAGCTTCGTGCACCATTTGAATGATAGCAGGTATAGTCTGAGTAGAGCAAGATCTCCATATTGGGAGCTTTCTAGCAATACTGGGACCCTAGGTGATAGCGGTCAACGCGGCGCCTGGAGAGAAATTAGCCGCAAAGTGACGGAACGAAGATGGGACGAGTAACTGTTTGCTCGTTTTTTCAAACAATCTAGCCTATTGCACCAACTCTCTGTTTGGCTACATGGAATCGACTTTATCGATAGATAAGAAAGGGGTTGAGACTTGAGATTCGAGAAATTGATGCAGCTAGTAGCATTTGTGTCAAACAGTAGTCGAACACGGCGAATTCATTGTTTTGAGCTGATACATGCCGAATTTCTACACGAGTACAGGCCTCATCCTGCTTATAGTGGTGTCCTGCAGATACAGCTAACTTCAACGGTTCTCTCAGACACACTCTCTAGTAGTCATTATCACGCCTCGAGCTACCATAGCTAGACTCCTGGCGATCGTTCCTACCAGAGCCATACGAGCCCTCATCATCATTGCCGTAGCTCGGCTTCTGCGCACCATACGAATCATTGCTGTCGTTGCCGCGTCCCGACTTGTTGGAACCATACGAGGTCTCATTGGAGTCGTTGCCGTAGCTAGACTGCTTGGATCCATAAGTGTCGTCGTCATTATTATTGCCATAGCTCGACTTCTTGGAACCGTACGAGTCCTCATCATTGCTGGCACCATAGCCAGACTTCTTGGAGCCGTAGGAGTCGTCAGCGCGATCGTTGCTTCCGTAGCTGGACTTCTTGGAGCCGTAAGTGTCGTTGTCGTTATCGTTGCTGTCGCCATAGCTGCTTGACTTCTTGTTCTTGGAACTGTATGAATCCTCGTCGTTGTCGTTGTTGTCGTAGTTGCTTGACTTTTTGGACCCATACGAGCCATCGTTGTCATCATTGTTGCCGTAGCTACTAGACTTCTTGGAGCCGTACGAGTTCTCATCGTCGTCATTGCCGTAGCTGGTCTTCTTGGAGCCGTACGAGTCATCGTTGTTGCCATAGCTTGACTTGTTCTTCGAGCCGTAAGACCCCTCATCGTCGTTGCTGCTGCTTCTGTTTCCGAATTCGTTCACCTTCTCGGCACTGTAGGACTTCTCATTATCCTCGCCGAATCGAGATGAAGACGAGTTCTTGCTCGGATAGCTGTCGTTCTTAGATCCGAACGCGCCCGACTGGTCGCCGAAGCTCTTGTGCCTGTTGTTGTCGCTGGAGTCAAGTGTATCATTGTCGTTTAGACCGAATCCGGATTCCTTGCGTCCGCTACCATACGAGTCATCGTCATCTTTGTTGCTGCGACCTACGCCTCCGGAGAAAGTGCTGTCATTGTTGCCGTAGCTGGATTTCTTGTTGGAGTAGGAATCGTTGTCGTCACCGTAGCCGCTTGACTGCTTGTTCGAATAGGAGTCGTCGTTGCGGCCCGATGAGTACTCATCGCGGTCACGGTTGCCGTAGCTAGAGCTACGATCCTCGTCGTATGAAGAGTTGTTGCGATCGTTGTTGTAAGACATGTTTATGAATTGAGTATTCCAAAGAGACTAGCGTATATGTTGCTGGGTGCAAGAAGGTGATGATATTGGGTATCTCGCACAGAAGCAACGAGCTGGTCTTATATCCTGCTTTCAGGCCCGGTAAGCCACATGAAAGCAGGTTCAGATACTGTCCCGCAATGATCCAGACCCCGCATGTTGGTGGAGCGGGATCACACCTGAGACCCCTGTCAAGCTGAGCGTCATGGGCGACTGCGCCACAGATTGCTCCAGATGCACGGCTGTGTTCCACCTTCGTGATGGTGCACAATAGCTTCGGCCAAACTCAACACTACAATCGTAATGGCGAGTGTGTAGGCCGTGCTGCGCCACAGGAGAAGGTGGATGTTCCATCAAACCTTGCCATTTCATACAGCTTCAAGCACAAGTGGGATTAGTGATCGCCGAAGTGGAACATGAAATACTCGCCATCACTGTAGATCTGTCATAACCTACCGCAAGGCTGGTGGAGTCGCGCAAGTGCAATCGGTGCGATGTCAAGATGGTGATAGGCATGGTGGGGTAGATGCTCGCTCACCCCGAGGAGCGAATAAAGCCCTCAAGATCGAACACGGGACGGCACGGCCGGTGGTTGTCATCCTGCACGAGCACGCAATAGAATGATTTGTGCTAACAGGTTTATCAACGAGTGTTTATCAGGGCGGAAGTGATAGGATGATCGTCTTGCGCTGTTTCAGAGATGGTGTTCATGTGTAACAATCGAACAAGCTTAGGGCCAAGCTTGATGAGCACAAGGATGCGTACATGCTTGCGTATGGAGCTGGCATGCACGAGCACACTTCTGTATGTACTACACAAAAATTGCAACGATGAGACCTTTGACTTCCCAGCGTTGATGGGGGCCTTCAAAGCGTATCCGCGTACTTTCCCTCTTGTCGTGAGTGTGAGTTGACTACGACGCAAATTTCTTGAGCAGAAAAACGAGCTTGACGACAATAAAGTCCCAGCGCAGTAACAATTCTTGTAAAGCAGATAGCACATATACGATCACTGTCTACGAATCATTGAACATGCAAACGTTGATTGACTTCAAAAAGAAAAAGTAGGGGTACAGTATGTACAGTCAGCCGCCTGGTATCTCAAGCTAGCACAATTCCGTTTTTCTTCAAAACACACCTCTAGCTGTCGATATACCCCTCTCAAATACTCGCTTACCTATCGACCTCTCCGAACACCAGGTCCATTGTACCGATGATGGCGACAGCATCAGCCAGCAAATGCCCTCTCGAAATCTGGTCCATGCAGGCCAAGTGAGCAAATCCGGGTGCCCTAATCTTGCACCTGTACGGCCTCTCACTGCCGTCCGAGACAAGGAAAACACCCATCTCACCCTTAGGTGCCTCGATGGCGCTGTAGGTCTCACCAGGAGGCACTGTGTAACCCTTGCTGAACAGCAAGAAGTGGTGAATGAGAGCCTCCATGTTCTCCTTCATGGCCGCACGGGGCGGGGGAGCAATCTTGTAGTCCTCGACCTTGATGGGGCCGGCGGGCATGTCGTTGAGACACTGGTGGATAATGCGGAGAGACTGACGGAACTCCTCCATACGGCAGAGATAGCGGTCGTAGCAGTCACCGTTGACACCGACGGGGACATCAAAGTCGACCCTGTCGTAAGCATCGTATGGCTGCGACTTACGGATGTCCCATGGAACACCGGAACCGCGAAGCATGACACCGGAGAAGGAGTAGTTGATGGCATCGGCAGCGGAGACGATACCAACACCCTTGGTACGGCCAATCCAGATACGGTTGTCAGTCAACATCTCCTCGGTCTCGTCAATGCGGTCACCGAACTGGGTGGCCCACTGGTAGATGTCGTCGAGCAGTCCGATGGGAAGATCCTGCGACACACCTCCAGGGCGGACGTAGGCAGCGTGGAGACGGGCGCCAGAGACACGCTCGTAGAATTCCTGCAGATGTTAGCTCCCATGTCATTTGCCACTGTAGCTTTTCATCGTACCATGAGCTTCTCACGCTCCTCGAAACCCCACAAGAAAGGTGTCAGAGCACCAACATCCATAGCGTGAGACAAGACAGACATGAGATGGTTCAAAATCCTGGTAATCTCGCCAAACAGGGTACGGATGTACTTGGCACGGATGGGAATGTCGACGTTCAGCAGCTTCTCAACGGCAAGCGAGAAGCACTGCTCGTTGGTCATCATGGAGACGTAGTCGAGACGGTCGAAGTAGGGCAAAGCCTGCAGATATGTGCGGTATTCGATAAGCTTCTCGGTACCGCGGTGCAGCAGACCAACGTGGGGATCGGCGCGCACAATCTCCTCGCCATTGAGCTCCAGAATCAGACGCAACACACCGTGGGCAGCAGGATGCTGGGGACCGAAGTTGACGGTGTAGTGGCGGATCTTGCGGGCGCTGTGGCTCTCCTCCTCCTCAATGGCCTCGAGCGTCTCGGGGTCCTCGGGCTGGATGGGGCGGCTGAAGTCCTCGGTGGTGGGGATCATGCGAGTACGCTCGCCATCAGCGATCTCAGCATAGCGGCGGGCGAGGGTAGTCGACAGCGGGCGCGCAATGGTTCGTGTAGGGAGGGCGGTGCGAAGCTGGGGGCGGGCGGCGTTCAGGCACACACGCTTGGCGGCGTGGCCGGCCAAACGCGCAACGGAGACGGGCATGGTGGGTGAGGCTCGCTGGTGATGCCCTTGTGAAGCCTCAATGGGCGTGTGGAGTGGAGATTGAGGGCGTGGCGGGATGAAGCTCTACCAAAATCGATATGTCATGGACTTGTCGTGGTGTTCATTGGCCCGCGCGCGTCGGCGCTTGGCATTTGCAGGCCGATATGGCTATCAAAAAAGTTGAGCTGCCCGCGCCGAGCACCTTGAATTCCCGCAGCACGAAACGCCAACATGGCTCTCCCCAATTCCACCGTGCTGGCCGAGCGCAAGGTGCGTCCGCGACCACGACTGCGTGGTTTAGTATTTGCTGACAGCGCCTGCAGAAGCTCCATGTCGGCGCAGAGATTGTCCAGAACCAGCAATCCAACGACTTTCCCGGCCACTGGCCAGGCGAAAACCATGAGTGGGACCTGGAGTATTTCAAGGAGGTATGTGCTGCTCCTGCCAAACGAGTGACTTGGCGCAGAGTCTGACGACTGCAGAACTTCAACGTCCAGTTCCACGCGCGGCCCACACCCTACGACTCCTCCTTCTCGCTGTCTGGCGTAGACACATCGGTCGCAAATGCCTTCCGCCGAATCATGCTCTCCGAGCTCCCTACCCTTGCCATCGAGGACGTCTTCATCTACCAGAACACCTCGATAATTCAGGACGAAGTGCTTGCCCACCGCCTGGGCCTGATCCCGCTCTGCGGCGACCCCAAGGGCCTGGAGTGGATGAAGTGGTACGTCAAGCCGACCGACGAGGACGAGGGCTCTGGCGGCCCCTCCGACTTCAACTGCGCAATCTTGCACTTGGACGTCGAATGCACCTGGCAGGAAGGCGGCCTGCAGCGCGCAGTCGCAGGCGAGACCGACCCGGACAAGCTCTACGTCAACCACTCTGTGTACGCAAAGGACCTCGTGTGGGCGCCGCTGGGCAAGCAGTCGGAAATGTTCGACGCCGCGCAACCAATCCGCGCGACAAACCCCGACATCCTCATCGTCAAGATGCGCCCGGGCCAGAGAATCACCCTCACCATGCACGCCATGAAGGGCATTGGCCAGGACCACGCCAAATTCTCCCCCGTCGCAACAGCCAGCTACCGCCTGATGCCGACCATCGACATCCTCTCTCCCATCGTGGGCGCCGACGCTAAGAAATTCGCCCGCTGCTTCCCCAAGGGCGTCATCCGCCTGGATAAGATCACCGATGACGAGGCAGCCTCGAACCCCGAGCTGAGCGGCCACGCAGGCGAGAACAAAGCTGTTGTTGACAAGCCCATGAACGACACTGTCAGCCGTGAGTGCCTGCGCCACCCCGAGTTCAAGGACAAGGTCAGGCTGGGGCGCGTCCGCGACCACTTCATCTTCCGCGTTGAAAGCACTGGCCAGATTGAGAGCGACGAGCTGTTCCTCGAGAGCGTGAAGAAGCTGCGTATCAAGACGCAGAGGATAAAGCGCGGGCTGGATGAGATGATGAAATAGAGGCTCAACGGACTGACGGGTTGTTTGCATTGCAAGGCGTTCTTGGGGTAGGCTGGAAAAGTCACGATATCATGGGTGTCTTTGTGATAAGATGGATAGATGTTTGGATTGATACAGTTCATCTTCGACTACTATTTCGTACTCTTCTGCTCTCGCAAGCGCATCCGTTCCAGGCCGTGGTATCATCATGAATATACTAATACAAACTCGAACAAGGCCAACACAACCCAACCTTTCATACGCATCGTCAATTGTCGCCAACATCTTCAAACCTTCAGACAGTTAACTCTGCCATCGCCTCTCCACACAACCTCCTCACGCCCTCGGGGTCGAACCTCGGCCGAAATCTGACATTCCTCCTCGTCTCCCTGATCCTCTCCAACGCGCCCTGCTCAGCCTCATCTATAACCTCCTCACCACCTGCTCCGCGACTCCACCGCGTTTTCACCGGCGACGTGCGTGGCTCTGGCATTGCAAACCTCACAGCCGGAACGCCAGCTTTGTCTTTCTTCACACGGACGTCGGCGCGGTGCGCTTCCAGCATGCGGACAAATGACGCGATGTTGGCGGTGAAGTAGATTTGCTGGGGCGTCTGTGGGCGCGAGGTCGATGTGCGGAGCTGAACTTTTTCAATGCTGGACGGACCATGTGTGTGGCACGTGGGTTTGGACGAAGACGATGAGTGAAGGTAGTCGTCCTCGTCGATGGATGTTGCGCTGGAAGCGGCGCTGGCGTGCGAGTAGACGGAGCTGCGGCGCCGCGAGTAGGGAGATGGGAGGGACGAGGCGGGCGACCAGGGTTCTTCTTGCGCGGGTAACGATAGTGGGGAAAGGGCGTGGATGGCCGCTGTGTAGTGCTGATCTGCCAGGCTGAGCTCTTTCCAGCGGTTTTTAAGCGTGGCTTCGCGCGCCAGCGTGTCGTGCGAGAGTGCTGTGTAGAAGTTCAGGTGAGCTAGGTGGAGTGGGTGCGTCTGGTCTTTGTTAGGATGGAAGGCACGCTTCTTGCTTGTGTAGTCGAGCTTGCATACTTGATCATGGATCTCACTCAGCAGGAGCTCCCCGAATTTCGCACACTGAGAGTAGTGCCGACTAGCATAGAGGCTCTTCAGAGCTGCCATCTTCTCTTTTAGTTCGCGGTACCGTGCCTCATTCATGTCGTTTTTATTGTGATGTCGTATGAGGTCAGAAAGTTGTTTGTGATGGAGTGAAAGTCCAACCGGGGACAGGAAAATTGTAGAACAGCAGATGTGTAACAAGCTCCAACTTCAGACAGAACGTATACGAGAGTCCTGCTCAACAATTGCGAAGGCTGGAGTCAATGAAGTAATTATGCAGACTAGCTGCGGGTAGAGCACGCTTGACGATAGCGATCGTGTTGAACCCCGCGACCCTGGATGATGTCAAGTGAATTAAGTGCGGCTGGGAACCGCAGCAATAAATTTGAAGAGAAATGTTCGAATCCTCCAAAGCATGCGCAAATTACAGCTGACGCACCATGATATAGCTGAAGTCTGTCAGAATGTCACCAACTAGATGTGTAAGTCGAGGGGGGCGATTGTTTCAACGGCTGGACCGTGTTTCAACGCCTACCCCAGCGAGGCACAACTTCCTAATCGGGGCGCCTCGCGATTCTACCATTGGCTGTAAGCTGTTTATCTTCGCTTGTATATGCACGAAGGTTTTCTTGGGTGGGTTGATGGTTTCAACCGCCCTGTAATCGATAGAAAATCCGTCTCGTCTACCTTGCTTGACAGATCACGCTTGCCGTACAGGATTGCGACACTAGTTCGGGTTCAATAATGCGTTGCAACATCTGATGGCCGTCTGGGGTCGATCTGCAAGGTTCGGTGATTCTGCGAGAGTGTGAAGGAATAGGGCAAGCTGGTAGAAGCAGAAGCTGGCGCTGGTCTACTTCAACTTGACCAGCTCTGACGGTCCATGGGAACTATGAAAGATTCAGCTAAGAAACACTCTAGGGAAAAGACGAATGTAAGCTGGCTACACAGCCTACAGGCGTCTTTAGTAACAGCGTCCTTGCCAGCTTCGAACGGACACTTGGCGGAATGCGAAAAGGCTAAAATTTGGCTCTCTCATCAAGGTACTTCAAGGCTGATTGGTGCAGACCTCAAGAAATCGTAGTCCTTGAGATGGCTACACAATTAAGTGGTCCCCTGACACCTTTGCTGTTTCTTAGTTGAATCCTACAAAACTGCTGAATGTCCGCTCAGATCTGGCAAGGTGCGGTATGTCCACATCATTCAGCACGGGACTGCTCCGTTATTCTTGCGCTCTTGCATCCCGCCAAATGACTGTTTGGAGCTGGGACATACAGCATTAGAGTAAATTAGTAGAGGGTTGGACATGACACAGAGGCGGCATGGGAACGGACTTGCAGTTGCTTAGCAGGTGACAAATGAGCTATGAACAGTACTTATTCTACACGGCGCAACTGAGCCAAATGTTCGGGATATCTAGTTTACCGCCGTTACAGCCTCTAGTTCTCGGAAGCAGCCGCACCAGTGATAATCTCGACAAGTTCGCCAGTAATGACGGCTTGACGGGTACGGTTGTAGAGAATCTGGAACTTGTTGATCATGTCACCAGCGTTCTTGGAGGCGTTGTCCATAGCGTTCTGGCGGGCAGACTGCTCGCAGGCGTGGCCCTCAGCAAGAGCCTGGATGTCGTTAGCATACTGCTTGCACTTCTTGACTCCACAAACGTACCCAGTAGAGCGAGTTGGCAAGAGCGTACTCGCGGAGGTTGGGGAGAGCCTCATCCTCAATCTCGAAAGCAGAGTAGTTGGCTGTGTTCGTGTCAGACTTGTTTCAATGGTATGTGCTTGGTTCGGTCCTACCGGACTGGGTGATGGCCTCCTGGGAGTAAGCCTCCTGAACAGTGGCCTCGTAGGAACCAGCGTTGATGAAGCTGTTGTAGATGATCTGGATGGAGGCGTAATCGGTGGGGAGGAGCGAGATCTGGTCGGCGATGGCGGAGGCGTCGGCGAAGGTGGGGATGTCCTTTCCGGCACCGGCGAAGCTGAGGACGAAGTTCTTGCCGTTGGAACGCGAGAGCTGGGCCTTGCACTTCTCACCGATGACAGCGATGTCGGCGTTGGGGGCGTCCAAGAGGATCTTGCGGACCTTCCTCGACATACCCGAGTGAATACCACCGCAGAGACCCTTGTCGGAGGAGCAGACGACGAGCAGTGTCTTGTTGCCGTTGTCGAGGGCCTTGGTCTCGGCGCTCTGGAAGACCTGGTTGGAGGTCTGACCGTAGGTGCGCGAGGTAGCCATGGCCTTCTGGGCGCGGGTGAGCTTGGTGGAGGCGACGACCTTCATGGTCTTGGTGATCTTCTCGATGTTGCGAATCGACTTGAGGCGGCCCTCAATCTCACGGAGAGTGGCGTAGCCGGCGGCGGGGGCGACAGGCCTGCAGACGCGAACATTCAGTCAGCACTTGATGCAATGGAGGATGCAATTGAAGATGCAATGGATGCGGCCACTGCTGGACACGGCGGGCGAGGAAAAGCTGCGACTCCGGGGGGTGCGTACCGGGCGACGGCGGCGGCCATGCCAGCCCGCATGGCGGGGCGGGCAGCTCGGGACAGCATCATGGCGAGAAATTGGGATGAGTGGAGATGGCGGCGGCCGGGTGATGGTGGTGAGCTGCTGTCTGTTCGAGCTTCACGATGGGCGGAATCTGTTGCGCTAAGCGTCCATGCGTTCTGCAGATGCGTCCCTGCCGACAGTCACGTGCCTGCCCAGAAGCAGCGCCTGCGGGCGTCCGGGACGCTGCAACGCGCAAACCCGCGTCAAAGTGCACTTTGCTGAGAAGCTGGCCATCTTGAAAGCCATCGCCTGCACATGCGACTGCCATCTGACCGCTTGCAAAATGACGGTATTTGTGCGGTGTTGGTCTTGGGAAGGAACAATGGCCTTGAACATGGAAGGAGCAACAAACGCAGGTCAGGTTACATAGAAATCGGCAGCTACCTGCACAAACTCGCATCTGCAGCCTATCGAGCATCTGCATTTCTTTCTTATCAACATACCCGATTCGCATATCTTCCGCTGTGTCATGTTTCTACTTGTTAAGGCGACGTTCGTCACAAAGATTCCTGCGCGATCATTTTAGTAAAGGCCGAGAAGCCCGTGCGCCGTCGCCTCGAGTCTGCTGAAGGGAGGCTCACATAAACCCCGGCATTCCTCTTTCTTCACTCATCTATCGTCTTCTCACTCTCTTCAACATCGCCCTTCTTGCCCCAATACTTAGATCAGTGGGCGGTTGCTCCAACTCTGGGCACGTTGCTCTACGATTACAGCGCATCTCTTGCGCCCGTTCGTTCGGTTCCGCTAGAGCTTCTGTCTTCGTGTCGAACAAAGCTGTTTGCACCGCTCCATTCTCTCGGCTTTCGCGACACCAACGCGTTCACCTCGGTCACACCATGTCCTCCTCAGATGACACGCCTCTCGTGAAGGCGAACCACGAAGGTGAGTCTACTTGCGCTACACTTGCCTTGCCTCACTACGTCACATATCCACGCGTAGTGGGCTCAATGATTCCGTCGAAGCCTGTATCACTTCCTACAATATCGTCTCTGACGTGTCTGCGCCTGTTCCCAAACAATCCCTGCACATTGAGCTAACCTATTCGCCGACCAGCTCTTTCCAACGACACAATTCCGAAGGACGTCGATAAGGCAATGGACAAGCAGCTGCCAGCCAACGGACATGTTGAGCCTGGTATCTCGATACGTATGGGCCCAGTGGACGACATGGACGTCGATGCGCCCAACGGCACGGCGAATGGGAAACGCAAGTCTCGTGGCAGCATCCCCACCACCAGCTACAAGGAGCGCAGCGGTTCCGAGGATGACGACGATAAACCACTGGTGGGTCATCCCCCAGGCTGTCTTACGCGAATGATACGCTAACTCCTCCGCAGAGTAAGCGTCGAAGAACATCTCAGCAAGCGAAGCCTGCGCAACCCGATTCCGACTCCGAGCTCAGCGATGTCCCTCTGAAGGCTCGGGCACTTCCCAAAGCCAGCGCAGATCAGATCGGAGAGGATTCTGATTCGGATGTACCACTGACCAAGAAGTTGGTACAGAAAAAGGAGTCTATCGAGAAGGCCGCCGCAAAGGAAGCTAAAGCCATCCGCACAAAGGAGAAGGCAGCACCGAAACGTAAGGTCAAGGCTGAGAGCGATTCCGACGATGTTCCTCTTGCGAAGAAGAAGGCGCCAGCAAAGAAGGCCAACGGTGTCAAAAAGGAAGAGTCAGACTCCGATGCTCCTCTTACCAAGAAGTCGGCAGCGAAGAAGGCCACCAAAGCCAAGCCGGTGACGACCACAGCGAAGAAGGGCAAGGCAAAGGTCAAGGGTGAAGAAGAGGAGCAACAAGACCGCGACGCTGATCAGGAGGAGGAAGAGTACCGCTGGTGGGAGGATGCAGCCAAAGGTGACGGTACTAAGAAGTGGGACACCCTGGAGCACAACGGTGTCGTCTTTCCACCTGAGTACGAGCCCTTGCCGAAGAATGTGAAGTTGATCTATGATGGAACACCGGTATCTCTTCACCCCGAGGCAGAAGAAATCGCCGGTTTCTACGGCGGTATGCTCAATTCCACCCACAACGTCGAAAACCCCACTTTCAACAAGAACTTTTTCGAAGACTTTGTTGCCGTTCTCGACAAGACAGGCCACGGCAAGGACAAGGACGGCAAGACCGTGAAGATCAAGAAGTTCGAGAAATGCGATTTCAAGCCCATCTTCGAACACTTCGATGCCGAGCGTGCGAGAAAGAAGGCTCTGCCAGCAGCGGAGAAGAAGGCCCTCAAAGCGGAGAAGGACGAGGTTGAGGCACCTTTTATGTACTGCATGTGGGACGGACGGAAGCAAAAAGTTGGAAACTTCCGCGTTGAACCCCCAAGCCTTTTCCGTGGGCGCGGTGAGCACCCCAAGACTGGTCGCGTCAAGAAGCGAGTCATGCCTGAGCAGATCACTATCAACATTGGTGAGAATGCGAAGGTTCCGGAGCCACCTGCAGGCCACAAATGGAAAGAAGTCAAGCACGATCATGAAGGCACCTGGCTCGCCATGTGGCAAGAGAACATCAACGGCGCATACAAGTATGTTATGCTGGCTGCAAACTCAGATATCAAAGGCCAGAGCGACTTCAAGAAGTTCGAGAAGGCGCGCGAGTTGAAGAAGCACATCGACAAGATCCGTGCCGACTACCGAAAGGAGCTCAAGTCTGAAAAGATGGTAGACCGACAGCGCGCGACCGCTATCTACCTGATTGATCAGTTCGCTCTCCGTGCGGGTAATGAGAAGGGCGAAGACGAAGCAGATACAGTCGGTTGCTGTTCGTTGAAGTTCCAGCACGTCACGCTGAAACCACCAAATACTGTGGTTTTTGACTTCCTTGGTAAAGACAGTATCCGTTTCTACGATGAAGTCGAAGTTGATCAGCAAGTTTTCAAGAACTTAAAGATCTTCAAGAAGGAACCGAAGACCAACGGGGACGACATCTTCGACAGATTGACCACCTCGGCCTTGAACAAGCACTTGACCAGCTACATGGCAGGGCTGACCGCCAAGGTGTTTCGTACCTACAACGCCTCATACACCATGGCTAGGCTCCTCAAGGAAATGAAGGCCACAGGTACCATTCAGGAGAAGGTCAAGGCATACAATGATGCCAACCGAGAGGTTGCCATCCTTTGTAACCATAAGCGTACCGTCGCTGCCGGTCACGCTGGGTCCATCGAAAAGATGCAAGATAGAGTAAGTTTGTCGAATGAAGACGAGTCAAACCAAACTGACACAGCATAGATCAATGGTCTTCGATACCAGCTATGGAGGACGAAGATGATGATGATCGACGTCGACCCCAAGATCAAGAAGAAGAAGGGTGCTGAGTACTTCGAGCGCCCAGAAGACCTTGACAACGACTGGGTAAAGGCGCACCAAGAGGCCGAAGTCGAGGAGCTGCGTCAGAAGATCACGAAGAAGTTCGAGAAGGACAATGAGAAGCTTGCGGCCGAGGGCGAGAAGGAGATGAAGCCTAAGGAGCTGCAAGAGCGTCTTGAGAAGGCCGATGAGCTTCAGGCCAAGTACAAGAAGGAGAATAAGACCGGCAAAGTCGAGGCCGAAGGCAAGGGTCCATCCATTGACAAGCTCGAAACAGCCGTCGACAAGCTGAACCAACGCATCGAAAATATGAAGATCCAGATGGAGGACAAGGAGGGCAACAAGGAGGTTGCTCTGGGCACTTCCAAGATCGTCAGTATACTCCTGTTAAGCTGCGAGAAATGATACTAATCTGTACCAGAACTATATCGACCCCCGTCTGACCGTCGTCTTCTCCAAGAAGTTTGATGTGCCCATTGAACGTTTCTTCTCGAAAACACTCCGTGAGAAGTTCGACTGGGCCATCAAGTCTGTCGATGAGGATTGGGAATTCTAGACGCCCAGGCTGCCTTCCGGCTTACTTGCCTTTTCGGGATGGGCAAAAGCATTTTGATTCTGTAACTTTTACATGGCTGCTACGATGCTTTTACCCACTTGCATTGCTTTCTATCTAAAAAGCCCAGGGCTTTTCTCGCAGAATATCTGCGTAACATCTATTCTTGATAGATATCTATTTGCAACAGACTATGATACTGCAGCATCTCAACGGCCTTGCATCCCGCTTGTGACAAATCCTTCGATCGTGCATTGTGCAGCGGGACGATCTGTATTACCTGCAGCACCGCGGAATGCACGGGCATGCTTACAACCTCACCTTCCAGAATGATCGTCAATGAGGCCGGTAGTGGAATATCGATTGCTACATGATCGCCGACCTCAACACAAGTGCAAAGGGAACATGGCGATCTGGCGTGTATGTGTGGTCCAAGCGCACATACACTGGTTGTACAAATACATATCAGACACTTTTCCGACATGGCAGGCTTCTGGAAAAGATGGCCGAAGACAAGTCTAACAATCGACCTCGGAGCAAGACTGCGCCTCATTGCAGCACAGATCGCAGATCCACCATGACATGTGACGCCAACATCTCATGGCCAGGCACGCGGGGGCACTGATTCGTGGATTCAAGCCATGTTTGAAGACAAGCAAACTTTCGCGGCCACGACTCATGCCTCAGCATGTAAAAGATTGACTTTAGGACACATTGAACGCATAGTCTCGGGCGCTCCGCAAAATTTTGCCGTGCGGTGAGAATGTTTCTCCAGGTCGCTTTCGGGGGTTGCTCCTTGGCTCACTGGAGGGGTGTTTGCGCTGCTGTGTGTACAGTAGGTCCAGGGTACTATGGAGGTAGTAAAGACAAGAGCCGTGCAGGGTCGATGCTGGCGCAAGATGGATCCATAACTAAGCTCTGCACCAAAACGGCAATGTGCTGTTAATCTGAGACTCTGCAATGAAAACATGCCAGACAGTGAGGCAAGACGCTGCCTTGCAAGTCAGGCTGTTCAAAAACAGAAAACAAGACTGCCTGTTCACTCCTCCCGTTGCATACATAGCTCGCAGCATTGCCACGGCGATTGGCATGTCTCTCAATTTCTCGATACAGCACTCGACTCTAGCTTAGGGCAGAATCGCCCACCCCTGAGCTGGAGCCCCGCTCTCAAGATTGGGCACCTGTCATTAGCCCTCCGCCCGCCATCGAGGTTCAGGGAAGGCTCAGGGCTACGGGAGCGCGCCGTCGTTCTGCTTGGCTTCCGTCCGGTTCCAATGTTCATCACCCGCATCTCGTTCTGTGCAGATGGCGTAGATGCCAATATTGGACGGCACAGAGGGTGCCGAGCTGCTGTGCAACGTAGGTATGCAGCACGGCCTCGAGCTGTTCCTGCAGGGCGATGACGGACACGAGGGCTGTCAGTCCTGTGATGCAGGTGGTGAATCATGTTAGGCCTGCATGTCAAAAAGCAATGTCGAACATTGTCGCGGCGCGAACGCAACGAAAGCACGGCACCAGCCACAAGCTCCACCAGTGTCTTCCTTCCCGCTCCAGGCAATGCCTTGATCCTGCTCCGTCAGAGGCTGTCGCGGCCGTGGTTTAAATATTGGCCTTGGGCGCCCATGCCCATGCCCATGATTTCAGCGGTCTGCACGTCAATGAATCGCGTTCGTTAAGAGAAGTTTGTACTATAACACCTGCGCCGCGACATTCCGTCTTTCCTGCATCACTCCCCTGCAGCGCAGACTTCGTTGAGTTTTTGGAAGCATCTACGGTCCTTCTTTTTTCCCAAAAGGTGTGGCAGTCCCAAAGCACTGGGAGCGAATTCCTGCAGTCACGGCGCGGCCCACGTCCTGAGCGCGGCGATCAATCACCAACTCTCATCTCCCGGGTTTGAGATTACAGAGCACACACAGCACGCGACAAATATCCCACCCGAGCCCTTGCACTGGAAGCAGCGTCTTCTGCGAGTGTGCGCCTGCAAACATGTCAGCAGAAGGAAAGCCAGCGGTGCTGATAATCGGCGGACTGGGTACGTCACCCGACTGGGGGGTCCCCTCGGCCCCCTCCCCCCCGCAGTCATGGCAGTGGTATGAGCAGAGCAGAGCAGAGCAGAGCATACTAACAAGCTGATCGCAGGCTACATTGGGCGCCACCTGGCCAAGTACATCCACGACAACCAGCTCGCCTCTGAGATCCGCCTCGTGGACAAGCACCTGCCTGAGCTTGCCTGGCTTGCGCCCGAGTTCAAGGAGGCATGTTCGCGGGAGCGCTTCATGCAGGCTGATGCCTCGCAAGAACGTGCGTGCCCCTCCCCTCCACCAGCACACTGAGCGCCGACTGACATGTGCCACAGGCTCGCTCGCGCGCATCTTCGACCGCGAGGGCGGCAAGGAGTTCGACTATGTCTTCAATTGCGGCGGCGAGACGCGCTTCTCGCAGGATGACAAGGTCTACGAACTGCGCTCCCACGCCCTCTCCATGGCCGTCGGCCGCGAAGCCGCCAAGCGCAAGGTTCAGTGCTTCCAGGAGCTCAGCACAGGCATGGTCTACAAGCCCGAGCCTGCGCCGCACAAAGAGACAGACAAGCTGAAGCCGTGGAACAACCAGGCCAAGTGGAAGCTCAAGGCTGAGGAGGACCTGGCCAAGGTGGACGATCTCAACCTCATGATTATGCGAATTGCGCATGCCTATGGACCGTACACGGGCAAGTTCCTGAGCACAGCGCTGTGCATGGCGAGAGTATACCAGAGCAAGGGGAAGGAAATGAAGTTCCTGTGGAAGGAGGACCTGAGGACAAACACAGTGCACATTGACGATGTGGTGCGAGCGTTATGGACAGGTGCAGAGTGGTACGCCAAGCAGCCGAAGAAGACACCAGCCCCCATCTACAACATCGTGGATCATGGAAACACCTGTAAGTCGCACCATATTTTGTTGCTGGGCACAAGCTGACATGTAGCAGCCCAAGGAACCCTTGCCAAGATCATGCGCGACGTCTTCAACATCGAGACAGGCTTCCACGGCACATTGATATCGGCCTTCGCAAGGCTGAACATGGATCACGTCGTTGACGAGGTCAATGATGAGACACTAGACCCGTGGGCCGAGCTGCAGAACAAGGCTGGCATCAGCCAGTCCACCCCGCTCAGCCCTTTTATGGAAAAAGAGCTGTTGAAGGATACTGATCTCAGCATGGACGGCAGCGCCTTTGAGAAGGACACAGGTTTCAAGTGGGTCATTGCAAAATTTCGACTCGAGAAGACGCTAACAGTAATTGCAGATACATACACGAGAAGATCACGAAAGAAAGCGTCGAAGAGGTCATCGAGAGCTACAAGAGACAAGGCTGGTGGCCCTAGCCCCACCAAATGCCTGCCACCATTTCTCCCTCTTGGACCGTTTGATACCCAATCCATTCATCATCACGACGCTTTCACGGCCGATTCTCGCATGAACCATTACATACAACTCCTCCTTCTCAGCCATTTTCTGCATAGCATCAGTGTTCTGCATACATGTGTCCCCCTTGCACAACTACTACTGTGTATAATAGTTCTGGGCCTCTTTCTTCCCTCCTTTTGCGCCGGGGTTCGCCCGCGTTTTGGTATCGCCTCTGCATCCTGTAATTCATCCCCCTTACGTTACGTGGTTTGGTTGAATGTTATAGAGACTACATACCCAATGAGAATACGCGTGATCATGATCTGTGGTTGGCTCAATGCCGTAATGCTGAGATGATCGGGTCAGAGTCGTATATGATGCGAGAGGACGTACGTTAAATATCATTGTTGAATCTCGTATAATCTTAAAAGAACTCTGGCTTACTCTGTTGTTCTTGCTATTAGATATCACTAGTATAATTAATAAGAGATGGTAGTGAGACGTAGTAGTCGAGGATCGGCAGCAATAGACACATCGATGCTGAGATCTGTGTTGACGTTGTTAAAGCAGCCTGGCAGAACGAGTCTGATATAAAACTATACAGTGAGGATCCACAATCTGGTCTCTCGAATCCAACCAGCAAAGCTCAGAAGGATCTATGCATAGAGGTAGTGCGAACAATAGTATGGATACTTTTGCATTAATTGCTAAGGGCAAGGGGAGCAGCGATGTTTCCGTAATAAAGCTCATTTGGACACTATGAATCTGATATTATGGATCTGATACTATGGATGTTACTATGGATCTGATACTACAGACCGGATACTATGGATCCACAGACCACTATGTGACTCAGCTATTTGCTACCTATGGTAGCGGTCGCAGTCGAAGTGACGGCCTTAAGTGCGCCAGAAGTAGCCGATGCAATCGCCAAAGACATGATTAGTTGCTGCCATAGTAGCTGCCCCAGTAGCGGCCATAGTAGCTGTTGTAGCCGCGAACGTAGTTAAAGGCGGAGAAATCGTGGCCATTGTCGTACTCAGACGACCTATCCCACGCTCCATCCTGCTCCTGAGCAACTTTCCACTGAAAAGCGCTATCCCGCATGAAGGCATCGAGGTCCACTCTGAAGAGAGCCATGGGCTTGATGATAACCCTAGTGAGGTTTGGGAAAGTGCCCTTCAACTGAAGGTGTCGAGAGCGGGCCCAGAGAAGAGTATCCAACATGATATAACGGACAGCCGATCGGACCTCTTGGGACACCCAGTTCGATCACTTGGCGAAGGAATCTGGCGTGAGGAACTAGATTTTGCCTGAGGAATACTGCAGCACCTTCGTTTCGTTGCGCAGCTGGTGACATACGAACGGTAGCTTCAGGGCCTTCAGGGATGATTGGGGCGTTCCCACGTCATGGTATAGATACTCTCCGTCGAGATAGTAGAGAGGACCATCACCGATGACGTAGTCGTAGATCTTGTTGCGCAGCTCGCCAGGAAGACGTAAGACAGGCGACTGCTCGCAGTTCCGCTGCGATCTGTCCAAATGTCGGTATCAAAAGTCGAACAATAGAATATTTATATGCCACGAGACTCACATAGTTAGCATCGAACCAGCTCCTAGACCGTGTTCCGTGCGCATCTTGTTTGGGTCTGTAGCAGTCATCATGGTTAATCTGATATATTCGGTTTCCTTCGGTGCTGGAGGTGCGAGAATCGGAGCTGTAGAAATAGAGTGGAAGGATATATATATCTCGCTTGAGTGAAGCAAGGTCACGATGAGATTAACTGAAGGCCATGGTGGAAGTGTACAATAGCCAAGATACGCTACATCGCTTTTGAAAAACTTGACAAACAAAAAGCATATTCTAAGAAGGATCATTCACATATGTAGTCATCTCACAGAGCCTCTTGTCTATGCAGAATGTGCCTATAAAACCTGAAGTCATCCGATTGGAACGTGTTCAGTGTGTCCTTCAATGTTGAGGCGCCGTACAGACAAGTCCACAGTAGAAGAGCTTTGAACTTGCCTATAACCTCATTTATGTTATCCGGAGGTATCCGTATGGACTCGGAAGATCCAGTTTACAGTCCGTGTCTCCTGATCTATGAACCGACACTTTCACCGCTCCTTATCCTCCGCCACAATTGCCCCCAAAAGCTCCTTGTCTCCCAAATAGGCAAAAAGCAGCTAATCGCGCTGCTCACAAAGACCCAGATAAAGCTGATGATCACCCACGCGGTGAAGAAGCCTTTGCTGAAGATATAATGACTAAAGAACATGGGCATGGGAAGCAGGAAGTCCAGGATGAATGTCAACACAAAAGATGAGATGCATGCGAGTTTGAAAGCGCTGCGGAGCGATGATGGAGAGTCGGTTACGTCGCTGGACTGGACGTGCAACGTAGCTTCAGCATCGGCTTCAGAAGGAGCTATGGCTGGCGATGGCGGAGCGGTCTTTTCGCCATCCTTCTCGCGGGCAGTCGGAGGCTTAGCACTATCCGGAGTCTCGTAGCCTGGCTGCCTGACTCCTTCACTGACAGGTACTGCATTGATGGCGCGGGTGATCTCCCAATCGAAGTCATCTGGCTTGATGAGTGACACTACAGATGTCACGATGAGGCCAGTCATGATTGCAGCCAAGTTGCCTGCGAGCGTAGCATACTCAGTTCCTGTCGTCGCAACAGTGACTTCGCCGTAGTAATGATATGCTGTCGTCAACCAGGCGATCAGGCCGGCAGCCAGACCTGATAGACATCCTGAGATTGCTCCAATGCGGGTTTGCTTTTTCCAGATGATAGAGAATGCGGCGGGAAACACTGCGCCTCCAATGAGCAGACCCATAACTCTGTTCATCGGTCAGTATTCGGAGAGGTTCATGCCTTTCGACGGAACTTACAGGAAGAGCCAGCCTAGGTCAATGGTCGCAGCATTCCAGATGCACGCAAAGACCGCCATTACAAGACCAAAAGCGCAGATCATGATGTGAGACACAAATATGAGCTGCTGAGGTGTGGCTTTAGGTTGAATGTATGCTTTGTAGACATCGAAGGTCAGAAGACTTGAAGTTGCAATAAGCTCTGCGGAGGCACAAGATGTCACCGCCATAAACAATACAATGAGTAGTGCTGCAGCACCATTCTTTCCTAACAATGCGATAGCCGCGTACGGTGCTGCAAGTCCAGAGGAAATCTCGTGTGCGCTCGGAACATTGGGATAGGTAGGGAAGCTAGGATGGTCGGTGAGTGCTGCAGCAGCCAGTCCGAGTGTGGTCGAGAATCCAAAAGGAATCGCGAACCATGCAATGCCACCAAGGATGTATGCCCTGACCGCAGTGGATGGTTGAGATGCAATGGCTCGCTGCCAATACGCTTGATCAAGGAAAACTGTGCCAGAACCGGAACAGAGCTGGATAACGCCAAAGATGAGACCCAGATTGGATTTCAGGGTAACGTAGGAGCCTTCATGGTTGCCTTCGATAGGCCGCGAAGTAGCAGCACTGCTCAATAGATCATACATGCCGCTGGGTGAGCCAATGAGGTCGCTCGTGGCGTAGGCGTGGAACATGAAGTACAGGATGATGATCATCAAGATCAAGGTATGCGAATAGTCGCAGAGGAAAGTCGCTCGAAGACCTCCAAGAATAACATACGCACACACACCTGAGAAAGTCAGTGGAAAGACGACGCAAGAAGTAATGCGTACACACCGACAGGAATGAGGAAAATAGCAGCGTAAACATTCATGCCAGTCAGGGCGGTAACGACAGCACTGCCTCCCAACAGCAGCTGGCTGCCAACAAGGATATTTGTGATGAAAGCAAACACCATGAACACCAGATGTGCTAAGCGGCCGTATCTAGCACTGATAATCTCAAGATAGGTGTGGCACCGAGGCGCATTTTGCTTGACTTTGCACGCCAGGATGGAGAAAACAAGAATCTGTACCGTTGCTCCTGCCGCGTACCAGAATGGACCGGCAACTCCATATGTGTATGCGACCTTCTCAAGTCAATCTAAAGTTCACAATCGTGAAGTAAGTAATCTTACTTACGGTACTTGACTGTAATAGTGTAGCCGCCCAGGTCCATGCTGAGACAATCCCGGAAGCTATGAGACCGGGCTTGACCGATCGAGATGCAGTATTAAACTCTTCCGATTGCTTTGTTGAGTAAGCTGTGTACCGGTTTTGTATCCATGAGATTCCCATCATGAGGAAGGCGAAGAAAAAGCCGATGCCAACGACGACGCCTAAGCACGTGTTAGCATTGTAGATGCAATTGTGCGAGGTGAATTACCATAACCGGCGCCGACTGGTAGAACAGCCGCTGCAGAGTCTGCCATTGTACGCTTTCAATTACAAGAATGGTGTTCTACCCTGAGAGGGTCTGTGTAAGTCCTTATAGTATAAGTGCGGCAGATTGGTTCCTAGGGTCTTCATTGTGTATGGCCGACAATACGTTGTAACCGGCCACCAAGATCTCCGTTGCGGTATGATATCGGGGTAATTTGGAGTAGGTGATGATTGCGATAAGTCGACAGCCTTACTCCACGCGAGCCGGCAGTGATGATAAGATGTGGTAGGTGCGGATGCCTATCTCCGTGTCGAACACCTGGGGTCGTGAGAAACGGAATGCCGAAAATGTACTAGGTGGTGCAGATCGGGCAGGGTTTAGGACGCATATCCCAACGGACAGAGATAAGAGTAGCACAATCGTGCAGCAGGGACTTTACGCGTCTTGCCTGAATCCTGGTAACTCCAATCAGTTGGAGTAGCTGCAGCTGCAAGTTGCGTGCGCCTATCCGATTGCACGCCTCTACGATTTGCCGTCTACATATAGCGGGCGACTAACGAACATCGTATCTATTCGGCATTAAAAGTTGCAATATGCAACAACTACTTTTTGGCTTTGTCAATATTGACGGCTAAGATCAAAGCAAAGGTCGCCACAAGCAGCTGCAGACAATTAGCACGCACACTGAGACAGTCACCCAGTCCGCATGTCCAACTTACTAAAGCACTCATCGCCATAACCGCAAAGACCTCCCATCCGCCGACAAGCGCTTTGCCTCTTACCAAGGCGTTTTGTAACCTCAAAAATCGAATCGCTCCTACGAGGAGTACGAAAATTGCCATCCCAATAAACACAACGCTGAGCGGCTTACCAACGACATAGAATCCGATCTGCGGGTCAGGAGACATCGAGTGTTGTATTCGGAACAATTGCGCAATGATAACGCCCGTCATGACCAGGATCAGTGAAGTACGCAAGTAGCCAAGGAAAGTGCGCTCAAGGGCTGGGGTCTTTTTAGCACGTCTTTATCAAGAAGCTGCAAGAGAGCATACCCAGATGGTCCCGATGAGCGCCTTCATCAATAGTGAGACTGGTAAATTAGCAAGATAAGAGCGGTTCACAGCGGGGGGTAATTGTACCTGATGTGTATAGTCCAGAAGTCCACGAGCGGATCGTACCAGTGTTCCTCCCGTATGGAGCTGTCTCGGATACGCGACATGTTTGACTGTGTAGTGGCATAGTTTTCCAATGATTCGTAGCTTCGGAGTGGCGCGTCGGTAGCAATCGAGCTGCTGTGTAATGATAGGCGTGATCGTAAAGGCACATCACCGTCTTGGTCGTATGTATGCAGCGCGACCTGAGTTGATGCACTGATTTTGTATGGTCTAAGTTCTCGCGCGACACGTTGCTGTTCTATCCGTACGGCATCCTCGGAGTCTGGATGGGGCACGCGTTGTGTACAGTCGTGCAGCGCTGCGGCCTGCTGCTCATGGGTTTGGATCATTATGGCTCGCGAGGGATTATCTTCTTGGACAAAAGATAGTTCCGTCCACTGGCAATGTCATCACGTAGCTAGATGCGGAGTGAGAGATGCTTACTTCAGTGATCATTTGCACGACATCTAAGCCCTCGTAAACAGATCAAGGTGATAGGAAGGTATTCGGGCCGTCGGCCGGCCGGTCGGACTGGGCTGACATCACCGTGAGACCACCAAATACAGCAGAAGCAATGTAATGGGAGGGTTCCAGTTGTGGTCAGCACAATTTGAATAAGTACACAACCCTTAATGATAGCTACGCTGTTGGATGAATCTTCTGAGTATTGTCTTTTTCATCGTTGCATCCTTTAAGTGTCAAGTGTCTCGTTGGAGCTGGTAGGAGTGTTCGCAATTTCGAATACGCATAAGCAAGCTGTGTTATTTGGTCATGCAGTGCGTATCGCCTGGGTATAATAACGTCTACAATGTAACGCACCTCTCACATGCCATTAAGCACACTCTGGACGCCGACGCTGTTCACATCCTCTCTTCTGGCGATAAACAACTTCAGTTCCTGACCATCTTGGCCCGCGCCTCTGAGTCTATCCCTCAGAGCCTCCGGACCGATAATGAATAATGTGCTCACATCACTCAATACTTCCATAGCTCCAGACTCCAACTCGTCGCCTGTGGGCCAACCACGAACAAGCTCGGCATATCGGTTCATGTCCTTGGATACACTGAGACCGCCGACCTGAGATACGGTGAATTTGAGCAAGTTCGACAAGACGAGTGCCCGGAGACCACGCGCAAGCTCTGCAAGGAATAGCGAAAGATTACGACCGGAGAGCGCACCGCTTGCTTGCTGAGCAACCCGAGTGAGGAATGCTGCGACTTCACGGCAAGCTGCTGTTTCGCTGGTGACCATAAGATCTGCATCGTCTTTTGGTCGGAAATCGGTCTTCTTTTGCTGTGACAGACATCTGCTCACCCAGTTGAGGGATGCTGTCAGGGTGAGGTTCAGGATGTTGGATAATTTTGCTTCCAATGTTGCCATCGTAGTGCTAGTCGCCTTTTCGATCTCGCGTCGAATCGTTAAATTGGGCGTACATAGTGGCAGCAAAATCGTAGTAATAGTCTGCTGAAGAAGATGCAGGATTGTGGTGATGGCATGCAGCGAAGAGAGGTGGGTGAGATCGGGTGGTGTCTTCGAATTTTCTTGAGAAGCAGCATGATCGGAGGCGCTTGGGCAGTCAGTACAAACTTAAGCAAAGAGACTTGGGCGACTTACGCATCGAGAGCCGTCTCCAGATAGATCTCGCCCATCTGCTGCAATAGCAGATTCAGAAGATTCTGTACGTCCTTAGGAGTCTCGTTGCCGGGAGACAACTCCAGGCCTCTCCCAACACCTTCTGCCAACCATTTTAGCATACGCTTCGCGGTCGCCAATGACAGTCTGCCATCCTCGTCCGTGACTTCGATATCCGTCTTGGATTGCTGGTCATCCTTGACACCTGCAATTCGGAGGAGAGTCGCTTTTTGACTCGCGGGCAAGTCGGTGCTCTCCAATCGATCCATGTATGCGTCTCGCGCAGAGGAAGCAAGTTCCTTACCACGTTGCGCAAGCGATCCAAAGTAAGATGTTGGCATCTTCCTCCGGCGAGAGTGGTAAATTGTGAACTTAAGCAGAAGAGAAGAGTATAATTCTTCCAGGTTCCTCTTTTCTCGCTCGATGTACGACGAACCGATAAAGTACCGAGAAAAGAGCTCCTCGAGCTGTTGATCCAATGTGGCTGCAACCTGGGAGGTAACGGGCTCAGGATGCTCTGTCAGACCATGTGCTTTCAAATCTTCCACAAGTTGCGTAACGTAGGCTCTCGATGCTGCCAGCGCACGCAAGAACGCAAGACTAGACAGGTCGTTGGCTTTGTCCAGTACCATTTCGAGTCTTTGTTGTATGGACTGCTGGAAGATACGCTCAATGAATCTTATTAGCACCTCTTCATAGTAAGGGAACGCCCGTTTGATGATCGCAGATTCCTCCTGCACAACAATCTTGACCTCATCGATCAAAGACTGCAACGTAGGTTCAACAGCGGGTGGCTCCATATCTGGATCTTGCAAGGCATCCCACGCCTCATCATTAAGCGCAAGTTCCTCAGACACAAGCTGATGTCTGTCGATGAAGAACGAGTGCTGACTGATATAAGTTGCGATGACACTAGAGCCGTCACTAAAGCCCCTCAATGCAACTGCACAATCACGCATGCCGTCGTAATTTGGCCTCCTGTAGCATTCGTCGAATTTGCTGAGCAGATCCTGCTCCAAGTTTTCGAGGAACTTTTCAATGACCTCGCGAGTGTTGTGTTTCTGCTGCGCCAGTGTCTTCCTCTTGTTGCCATTGACCTCGACACCATTACTTCGCGAATTGTTCTCGGGATCAAGCCGCGCGCTGATCCTAAGCAGTTGACGTGCGATTTCGGCGCATCGTACGATGCCGCCACTCCTACGGTGGTCTTCCAGGATGTTCAACTCTCCTCTTTCACTGACTTCTTGCCAGCATTCGATCAAGAACTTGGCGTCCATTGCCCTCTTGCGCTGGCGGTCCAACTCTTCCAGTCTCTCACCAATGCGCATGGCGACGTTGCCTCCGGAATCTGAGCCTCCATCATCACCGCCGTTGAGGGAACTATCCAGCCTCTGGAAACGATCGATAGCCTGCTCGAGTCGTCTCCCAAGAGACTCGACATTCTGGTTGTGCTGGGCTTCAGCACGCCTGACAGCACCCGAGAGCTCATTCTCCCTCTCCTCCAGATCCTCAGACTGGCTGTTCAACCTATTTAGGGCATGTTCAAAGGTGCGGATCAGAGGCTTAGGGTCGAAGGCTTGCTGGTTCGAGACTGGAGCGGATTTCCGCGAAGCAGGTACGGCGCTGTCGGAGAGTTCTTCGATAAAGTCTTTGACAATGAAATCCTTACTCTACAGCAGTCAGTACAACACCTAGAACATGAGGTCTATTGGACCAACCGAGAAGGTTTCCAAGGTAAACTGTGGCCCACGGCCACCAGATGCTGTCTTCGAAGTCCCCTGCGTATAGACCGACGCTGTCTCTGGATTGTTCGCCATGTTGAAGTCTTGGGTACGGCTGCATTCGCGTGCACCGTCGAGAGGCTCAGCAGCAAAGAGCGCGCACGTCTACCGCGGCCGTCTGGCCAAGTGTTGCCTTCTTCAAGCTGGCGCCTGGGGGCAGCTGCGAGCTATGAAGGGACTCATAAACATGCGAGCAAAACTAGCGAGCTCGCGATGCGTGGAAGAGACCGCTTTTTGGGACCGACTACAGTGTTGCTGGGTGTTGTTGTTACTCTAATCAGCGCTGCTAGCTCTACGAAGCTCGAGGCCGCCGCTGCTGTGGCTTGCGCCCGCATTCCGCGTTTCGAGCTGCTGCCGCACAACTGACCTCATACACACCGAGCCGGCCATGCTTAAGCTCGACTACTCCAAGACATGAACACGAAAGCATACCAGACACGATGCTCGCCTCTCTTGGCACTTGCGACACCAAACGCGCAATAGCACTGCCTCGACCGGGCTGAGCACCCAAGATGATGCGCTTGGTCGGCCCATTCGGCAGCAGCGGAGACGCCACAAAACGTGGCTGCTCAACCTGTCAACATCGACTTTGCGGGTGCATATGATCTCACACCGTCCGTTCAATCGACACGCATTGCGCCCAGCACCACGCTCTTCAGCACCCAGTGCTGCGTTTTCTTTTGTCATTTCTCTTTGATCTCCATAGATTCCCAACTTTACCACTCTACGTCTAGCAAATCCCCTTGCAATGGCTTCTGCAACAGGCGTGACCCCCACACAAGCGACAGCCTTCCGTCAAGGGACGTTTCGAGGAAAGGAATTGACGCCGCAACAACGCGAGGAGTTCATGAAGCCCTTTCTTCCGTCCGAGCCCACTTCCTCGTCCGACCGCGAGACAAAGAAAGCCGCCCCCAGAGGGCGCCGCAAGTCAGTGCATAAGAAGCGCACAGGGCCTATACGCGCATTTATATACTTCTTCGTACACCACGTTATTGCGCTCCTCTTCTCCGTCTTCTTCCGATTCCGTCGCGCCTACCGACTCGTAAGAGGCAAGATCGTGGAACTGCTCAAGTACCACCACCGCACGCCCGAATTCATTGCGCACGATGTCAAGTCGCTCCAGAAGCTGCCCAAGCATTTGAGCGTGATTGTAGATTATCAAGAAGACGACGAGCACCAGGGAAATGCTGGCTTGGAAGGACTAGTCAACGACGTCTGCGAGATCGCAGCTTGGACTGCTTCAGCTGGCATACCATTCCTGAGCGTATACGAGAGGACTGGTAGGCAGCAATATTCGACACGCAAACAGTGATCGCGCCAGGCTAATGAACGCGTAGGTGCACTTAAGAACTATCTTCCTCAGACCCACGCCAGTATCTGGAACACACTGGAAGCCTACTTCGGCCCCCGCCGCAAGCCTACCCTCTCTCTCCGTGCTCCCCACCTCAGCTCTTACTCACCTCCTAACACGCCCCCGCAAACTGCGCATTCAGATGAACTTAAGGAAGAACGTCAGCACCTTACTGTCCTGTTGCTATCTGAACATGATGGACGCGACACAATCGTCGACCTGACAAGGACGTTGGCCGAAATGGCGCAGAAGGGTGATGTGCGACAAGAGCAGATCAACATGGACCTGATTGATGCACAACTGAGCGACCATGTAAGCAGCGAGCCTGATCTGCTGATTCTGTTCAGCCCGACAGTGCAGCTCAAGGGGTACCCGCCGTGGCAGCTGAGGCTGACAGAAATCTTGTAAGTTTGTCTGAGTTAAATAAAGGACGTTGCTGACTTGGATGTAGCCATCTTCCGGACAACAAAGGTGTCAACTACCAGGTCTTCTTGCGGGCGTTGTACAACTTCGCCAAGGTTGAGATGCGCCTGGGAAGGTAGTTGGTAGGGATGTAGGCGGCATTCTCCTATTGTTATAATACCCGTCTCTTGTAGACAACAATTGAAGAACCATTGCTTCATTGTGCTCGTCCATATATGCATGTTTGACCTTGGTGAGAACTTCATGAGACTGTGTGCTGCTGTTACAAGTGTGCCAGAACCATGGAGCCAGAGTGAAAATGGCGACCACGCCTGTAGTGGGAACAAGGAACAGGTCACTCTGCAGAACGCTCGAAAGTGGAGGTATCTTTTGATGTAGAGGCTATCTACATCATGTCTTCATGTCCATCGTGACCGCTTTTCATGCGTCACCAAGTCATAGAAAGTGTAATGCACCTAACACCTGTATTCGTTGGAAGGTCGTCGAGCACACACTATCCACCCCACAAAACCCATGCAACCAGTAACCCAAACCATTTACTTGAGAGGAATGAAACGGGAAGAGTGAGTGGCACCAATACCGGGCCTTCCGTGCTTGACGGGCTTGCTGCAAGGAGGTTAGCCATCTGTTCCACAATCGCTGAAGCGCGGACTGGACAATCTTCGCGCCCAGGCATGTGGGAGTACGCACTATGAGATGGAGAATTCAGCGAGGTAGTGGCCAACCATCTCGGGCTTGATCTCGACCTGGTTGAACTCCTTGCCAGAGTAGACACCGACGACGGAGCCGATCATCTCGGGGACGACGATCATGTCACGGAGGTGGGTCTTGACGAGGTCGGGCTTCTCGTTGGGCTTGGCCTCCTGCTTGGCCTTGCGGAGCTTCTTGATGAGACCCATGGGCTTGCGCTTGAGACCGCGGTTGAACCTTCTGCGGGCGCGGGCGTGGACGAGGTCGCGGAGCTCCTCAGAGCCGAGGTCGAGCAGCTGCTCGAGGTCGACACCGCGGTAGGAGAACTTCTTGAACGAGCGCTTGGCCTTAAGGGCTGTGAGGCGAGTCAGCCGGTGTTTCTTTCCTTCTTTCTTCTATTCCTGAGTTGCGTCTGTAGTGTAGTGCATCCTTGTCCATCATGTGAAACCTGCATCCTCCACCGTTTCGTGCTCAGGAGGGATAAACGGTAGTCGTGGCGAAACGTTGCAGGGTTTGCGGAAGGGGGGTAGGAGTGGGAGTGGGAGTGGGAGCGTACCGGCAGCCTCCTCGGCGTTCTATGCGCATGTTAGCAAATGCATACAATACTGTAGCGGGCGGTAGGTACTCACGTATTCGGAATCAGCCATGGTTGCGGTGGTCGAGAAGCTAGAGAGTTGACTCGATGGGTTCGCAAGATACTGTCGTCGGTCGCAGTTTGGAGGTTCGGGGCTGGAATTTCGAACACACACTCGCTTAAGCGAGCTGGCGCGCAATAGACTTGGCGCACCGTCCACCACCCAATCACCCGCCGCTCCGCCAACATCAAAAGAGAGGAACATTAACAGGAGGCTGCACTTTACAAACTGCTGGTCTTATGCAAATGCGGTGCATTGTCTCTTTCAGACCTCATGTTTCTTGGCACGATTTATTGTAGAATATCAAGACTTCATGACCTTATTACACCTTGTTCGCAGGCAAACCTAAAAGCACAAATTCATTCTGGAAGAACTTTGGATCTTTCGAAAGGGCCTGCAAAAGAATTGTATTCTCATAGGCCAGACATGTAACTCATTATGAAGTGCACACTATTCTTAAGAGTCGCTGTCCGACTGCTTGTGTTTCGATGTTGTCTGTGGTGCAAAAGTACTCCTGCTATTCCTTGCAGTACGCCCGACACTTGATCACAGGCTGCTGCATTGAGTAAGACATGTCGATTTCTGGGTTGATAGGGAAGCTCTTTGCTTATCCCGACGTCATTTAGACATTTTCTATCTTGTACTCGATATGCAAAGTACAAACATATCACGGTTGCATAGTTTGTGTCACACGAGGTTCATTGGTGGTGATGGACGTGCATGGCTTCATTCAGGGTATCCTAGCAGACTACTATCAGAGTGCTGCTGCCTAACTGTTCGTCATATCCGCCCGACAGCACGCTCGACACCGCCCAAATGCTCCTCTTCGTACCGCATGATTCTCGTGTTTGTCGAGAGATTGGCGTGATCATACTTCGTTGATGTTGATGGGGTATCCGGTTGGCGATGCGCTTAGTCGAAGAGACCGAAGCCCATGTCGTCATCGGACTCCTCCTTCTCCTCGGCCTTCTCCTCAGCAGGAGCGGCCTCAGCAGCACCACCAGCGGCAGCGGCGCCACCAGCAGCGGGGGCAGCACCACCGGCACCGCCGGAGGGAACGGAAGCAAGCTTCTCGGAGCCGGAAGCGATCAGCTGTGGCATGTCAGTGTCTGCACGTGAGGAATTTTCGACCGGCGACGCGATCAGATCTGGGCGCATACCTCGTTGATGTCCTTGCCCTCGAGCTCAGAGATGAGGGTCTCGAGACGGGAGTCATCGGCCTCGATGCCAACGGACTCAAGGACAGCCTTGACGTCGGCAGCGGAGGGGGAGGTGTTACCACCGAGTCCGAGAAGGAGGTAGGCCGCGAGGTGCTTCATTTTGATGTGGTTGTCGAAGGTTGTTACTTGGTAGGAACAGGAGCGCAATCGATTTAACCTAAGAGGAATTAGAAATTAAGCGACTGTGGCCTAGTCGCAAAGTAATCACGTACCGTTCTAACGGAGACTGGGGCTTCAAGTTCTCGTTCGAGGGGTTGGAAAAAGTTCCAAGTTCAAGTCGAAAATCCAAGTGGGATGCGACCGGGCTCGGCTAAACTGATCGCCGGTGCACGGACGCTGATGCTGTCCACGTGACGTCCGTTTGCTGGTTTATAAACTGTGTTCGGCGGGCGCCACTTTCTCCTTACTGCTCTTTGATTGTCTGCGCGCTTTGTGTTCCTCCGCCTTCGCCTCCTCGCCGTCTGCGCGCCTGCGATCTTTTGCCCGGGGACAACGCCGTTAGTCGTACAACTGCCAGGAAAGCATGTACGACTTGCCCAAGCGATACGACCGGTAACACTGAGTCAAGCGCTTGCCAGTCGCCCACCATGAGCGTGAGTTTGGCCTCGTGGCCCACGCATGTGATTCAGCTAACATCGGACGTAGGCTTTTCGAGATATCATGTCCATAGTTGGACCTGGAGGAGCAAAGACAACAAATGCTTCCAAGCCAGCGCAACCGCAGCCTACTGGAGCCACGAGACCTACCCCGCGACCAGCTGCTGGCACTAATGGGGCGACATCAGCACCGCAACTCAAGCGCAAGGCATCAGGCACAGCGGACGCCAGTCAAGCCAAGGTGCAGCGCAAGGACGGCCCGGCTCAGCCTGTGCCATATACCGGCACTGCCCGTCCGACTGCGATTCCTGGCACGACTAGGCCGAACCAGTCCTCTACTACTACGGTGCCTTACCGTGGAACAGCCGCACCGTCCTCGGCAAAGCCCGCAAACACTGTCGCAAAGAAGCCTACAGCGCCTGTAAGCACAGCAGCTGCTCCACGAAAGTCGACCCCGCCTGTTCCGAAGCCTGCCCCTGCAGCCCCAGCCTCGAAACCGAAGGGATATCTGGCACTACTCCAAAAGGCCAAAGAGAAGGATGCCAGCAAGCCGGTGGCGCCTCCGGTCACTGTTGCGAAGGGGTTCATTCCGTCAAAGAAAGAGCGTTTGGCTCTTAAGGCGGAGGCCATGGCAGCCAAAGGAAAGAAGCCAGGCGTTGTGGCGGCAGCGAAGAACGTGGACGCCAAAGGCGATGCGTCTAAGACCCAGCGGAAGCCTGCAGATGTTGGCTATCAGGGCACTGCACGTCCGGCTAAGACCGCTGCACCCATTGGCTACAAGGGAACGGCCCGCCCACAGAACACTACCGCACCATCTAGTAGAAGCGGTACGCCTGCCGCCAAGCCGAAGCCAAAGCCAGAGAAGGGTCGCTACGATGGCTACGCCGACTGGTCCGACCTTGATGACATGGAGGACGACGAGGAGGACTATGCCTCCGATGGCTCCTCCGACATGGAGGGTGGCATGTGGGACGTCGAAAAGGAAGAACAAGAAGCGCTCAAGCTAGCAAGGAAAGAGGACGCCGAAGCTCTGGCGGAAGAAATGAGACTCAAGCGCGAGAAGGAAGAGAAGAAGCGAAAGCTCATGGCACTTTCTAAAGCGGCCGCAGCCAAGAAGAAGTATTGATTACCTTTCCTTTCCGGCGTTTACGATCACACGGCATACAATACCACACCAGGATACGGGGCGTTCACAGCATTTTCAGCAATTGCATATTTTTGGGGCGGTTTGCATTTCTCGGTCGTCGGCGCACACAGTGCCTCGGGCTTGATTCACTTACGAATGTGCTATTATCGTGCGTCCTCTGGACGAGGCCACACCTAGTGTATAGTTTAGACGACTGTTGGTTCGACGTCAGTCACACAAATACAATCTTGAATGATTGTGCATACTGCAATCACACCACCAAATGCTGCTACCTGCGTGTCTCGAAGAATCCTGATCGTTCTGCAACGTTTGACAAACGCATCAAAGGCTCCCTTCACAACGCGGTGGCATCACCGGCTCATAAGCAAACGCGTCTCCTTCACATGCAACAATGCCGATTCGATAGCGTGATTATACAAGTGTCTCTATAAATTGACCCTCAACCAGGTCCAGAAGAAGCCGCAATGGTCCACCATGCCTGGAGCAGATACATCGCATCGACGCCCAAGTATTACCTTAGGGGTAGCACAGCTTGTCCATCAATTCCGGCATGCCCTGCGCATCCAGGATGTTCGTCACTCCCCTGGTCCACCTTCAGCTCCATCCACGCGTCCACTCTGGGACAGGCACCGCCCACTGATTCTACAAGAGCAGCAGGAAGCACTAACATTACATTCACCTTGTGAGCTTGTCGGGGTACTAGACAAGGGTGAAACTACCGAGCCTAGACCTGCCGATATCAAGACACGTCGGAGCAGTATGATGGCAGAGGCAGACGGTGGGGTCAAGAAGCGTATGAGTGAAGAAGGCACTGAGTGGATGATACCAGGGCGACATGTTCGACGGTCTCAAAGTGAGCAACAGTTCTCGAAAGTGCCTCAAGTACAGACATATGGGAAAGACGACATTCCCACCGGCTCACCAGTAGCAGACCTGATGCGGCCTCTTCCAGCTCCTCCACTTGAAGACTCATCGTCCAGCGTCGTCCAGCCCATCCCGTCCACACCCATTCTTCTAGACGATACCGCCGACCGTTTCATCACCCTCACTGAAACTACCCCCTCTCAGACTCCACCTGAGTATGCATGCTGGAGCTGGAACAGCGCTCTCACTGCCATCTTAGCAAGCCCTAATGTCCACACCTCCATTTCAAAAGCAGTCCGTTCACGCGCGCCCAACTACCAAGCAAGCAGTGACGCATGTGGTGAGGAGGAGGTGGATATGCGCGCTGTACGTGTAGTGCCAAACTTCAGCTACCCGCTTGCTAGTGCTAGGTGGTTCGGATCGTGGGATCACGCCGATCCGCCCAAGTCTCTGAAGGAACGGAGGCCATCATGTAGTGTCGGAGACGACATTGGCGCAATGTTTCCTGATCCATCACTTGTACCCAAGAAACTCAGACTCAAGGGCGAGAAAGTAACGGATGCTTCATTAGATCAGAGCCACATATTGGAGCCAGATCAGGTACGGATGTACCGCCAGATTATGAGGCACAATCCGACGTTCACAGACCCTTTTGAAAGGGCTGGTGAGTGATCCCGGAATGGAAAGGCGGATAGATGTGGCTGGCCTTGGATGTACTTTCTTGAATGCATTTGCTGTTACAGGTGCCACATGTTTGTATGATGAATCCTCAAAACACACCTACATATCCAACTCGGCAATCACATCATTTCGACATAAACACAAAAGAGACGAATTTCTCATGATGAACTACAGCGATAGCTAGACTACTTGATGCTTTGCAAAACCAAGATTGGACAAAGACATTATTAAATACGGCTGATGACATATACAACAATTTTGACAGGCTCATATCTATTATAGTGAACGCAAAATGCGACCTGGAAAAGGTTGACCAACACCCTGTATTATTGGCAGCTATAATACAGCAGGTCTTCCACCAATGGAAAGCAATATTGACGTTGATAGTTTGAAGAAGGTGTAGCGTGTGGGCAGTATTGACGAAGGTTCGTCACAGCTAACGAAGCTAGAAGACAAGACCTTATGCACCTACTTCACACAACACCTTGTTAGCTCTAAGTGCCTTGGCTACATTGAAGGATTCGCTCAAAAGAGAGCAAATAGATTAGAGTACTGATTTATTGTGTGGCCATCTTCAGAGCCATAATTTTTTTGAAATCTGCACTAATCAGCATCGAAGGCATCTATGAAAGCACTGCCTTTCAGATTTCTCACATTATGCTGAGAATGTATACAGAGCTGGCAGTGTACTGTAAGAAAAAGAACGCTTGTTAAAAGAAGTTATGGTGGGTTCTCGACTATCTGTAGCAGGAAGTTTGTTATGGTGCCAATGCGGTATCAGAAGTTTGTCGACGATCAGTCGGCGGTAATCGAACGCAAAGTCAGCAAGATATCTCACTTTCATAGAAACAAGCCGATCGCTTCGTGCATTAACGTCACCCTGAGATCGCAAGGCTGCTGAGTACCTTGATGGCCTGGATTCTTGAGCTGCCTTTTCAGGCCAAACAGTGGATATTTTGAAGTCGTACTGTGGGTTCTCGCTTGATCTTGAGGCGCGTTACATGCTTTCGAATCAGTTGCTATGTTGATTGAGATAACCGTAGAGACGCGTTACACTCATGGTCTACTGGTCACAATAGAGTTCAGAGGAGTTGGAAAATAGAAGACTAAATAATAAGAGAGAGCTCATCTGGATATGCCCGTCAGTCTTGAAGATTTCTTCTACATCATCTTTCGAACTCTGAGTGGATAGTTGCTAGCAAGATGCAGAATAGGCTAAAAACAGCGATTCTATCGGGGCCCGTCAAGCCTCATCAGTGCAGCCCAAGTAGATGAGCATTTCTCTCAGTAATGACTACAAACTAACTCATCCACCTACTCTGTGTCTTCCTCTCGTGAAAATGAAACCTTCAAAAGATCCAAAAATCTATGCGGAACCTACAAGCTGCTGTATGAAGTGAACGTCACAGATCTTACGGTCTTCGGGAGACGGATGAAAGATAAGGATTCGACGCAAATTTCGGTAGAGCTCTGATTGATCTAGCGGGTAGAATTACCGGAGGTCTTGGGAAGCGTCTACCACGTGCTCCACTCCTTCGGTAGTATGCCTCCGGATAGCATGAGAATCTACGCAAAAGCTGCAATACTCACGTCGTTGCAGTCTGTAGTACATTTGTAGAGAAATAGCTCTGAGCAAACGACCTCTGCGCCTGGAAAACATGTCCTACTCTTCTATAAGAAGCAATTTCGACGACACTTGGTCCTTAGATTATGGGCGGTGGACGCTGCGTTTGGCGGCACGGTGAATAGCCGCAAATGGCCATGTGGATCGCGAGCGGATGCAGCTCCCGGCCCTCGGATTGATGGGATCGCAATAGCCCCTCAATCCGCAATCCTAACCTTTAAAACGCAGATTTTGCTTTTCACCGCACGGTAGGCGGCGGAGCGTGCTGTGCAAGTGTCAGCTGCTGACCAAGCTGAGCCTGTGTGTGGCGTGGCAGATAGGAGAACATGTTTGATGTTGTGTTCATGGCACGAAGAAGGAGTGCATGAGAATTGCATTGGACAATGATACAATGGCCTTGGCTCGATCACACTGCATTCCAAGTCGGATGTGGTAGGGGTTGAATGGGGAAAGGGCTGGTTGCGCATTGGGGAAAGCGTGAGCCTTGACGCAATCGGGTCCAGCAAGTGGCGCCTGTGCGCTCCTCATTTATGGGAGATCGCTCATCCGTGCATTGCGCCTTCACTCACGAACTGTCTGACATCCCACCGCCACACCACGCCCAGCACTCGAAAAAGGTCAGACTCTGCTTTTCCTGCGTCGCCCTCGAAGACTCTGGCCATAGCGGCCTAAACATCCCCTGCACATCGACCGTCACACGAGCGCGCGCGCTCCGATACCGCAAACATGGGGCTCTCCAAGTCGACGCGCATTATGATCTTGCTGGGCATTGACTCAGCATTTTTCCTTCTGGAACTGATTGTGGGATACGCGGTACACTCATTGGCGCTGGTCGCAGATTCTTTTCATATGGTATGGCAACTCAGCCGCGCGTCGGCGGGAACTGGTGCTAACTTTAGTTTAGCTAAACGATGTCATATCGCTCCTCGTCGGTCTCTGGGCCGTGAAGGTCGCAAACGAGAAGACAAACTCCAAGAAATACACATATGGAGTAAGTATATGGGCATCGCAGCAGCCGAATCATGACTAACATATGTAGTGGCAACGCGCAGAGACGCTCGGTGCGCTCGTCAACGGTGTCTTCTTAGTCGCCCTCTGTCTCTCCATCTTCCTCGAGGCTATCCAGCGATTCGTTGAGCCCCAAGAGGTCTCTCAGCCCAAGCTCGTTCTTATCGTCGGATCCCTCGGTCTCGCCTCGAACATTGTCGGTCTCGTACTCTTCCACGACGTCGGCCACAGCCATGGCCCTGGTGGCCACTCTCACGGCCCTGGAGACGAGCACTCCCACGCTGAAGAAGGACACGCGCATGGCATCGAAGCACACGATCACGCCCATGACCATGCGCATGACCACGCCCACGAGCACGAGCAGGAGAGCAGCTCTGCGCAGACACCACGAACACGCCGTAAGTCGGTCTCTGGCAAGCGCGGTCACCGCCGAATCCGATCAGGCTCCCAGGGATACTCTACTCTCGACGAGATCTACGTGCACCCTTCGTCTTTTAGAAACAGTATCATTGAGTCTTCTCGCCAGGGAGCTGAGGATGCCGACGTGAGTGAGAGCGGTGACGATCAGCCAACCGAGCAGACGGCCCTTCTGGGCAAGAGCAATGGCCACTCGCATTCGCATGCCCCTAAGAAGGATCATCACAAGAGCCACAACCATGCCAAGCCCAAAGATCAGAAGGCTGGCGGCGGTCATGGCCATTCCCACGGCGATCTGAACATGCGTGGCGTCTTTCTTCACGTCCTGGGTGACGCTCTTGGTAACGTTGGCGTCATCGCGACTGCCTTGTTCATCTGGCTTACCGACTTCTCGTGGAGGTTCTACGCCGATCCTCTCGTTTCTCTAATCATCACTGTCATTATTCTCCTTTCAGCTATTCCGCTTTGCAAGGCTGCCTCCCGCATTCTGCTCCAAGCCGTGCCCGAAAACCTGTCTATCGATGAGATCAAGGAAGACATCACCGATCTTGACGGCATCATCTCGTGCCACCACTTGCACGTCTGGCAGCTGTCTGACACCAAGCTCATCGCTTCGCTTCATGTCCAAGTTGATTTCGACTTCAAGGGCGAAGGCTCAGCGCGCTACATGAACCTTGCCCGTCAAGTGCGTGAATGCCTCCATGAGTACGGTATCCATTCTTCTACCATTCAGCCTGAGTTCTGTCTCGACGAGACCCACGATCATTCCGCCGCAGGCTCAGAAGACGAAGCCACAAAGCCCAAGGCACCAAGCGTCAAGGGTGAACCAGAGGCCTGCCTGCTCGAGTGCCCTGACAGTTGCGGCAACGCAAAGCAGTGCTGTGAGCCAGGACAGAAGGGCTGCAAGGGGACCAATGGCTCGTCAGCCTAATTGTTTCTCTCTCTCTTTCTTTGTCTTAATTCTTCTCCGGTATCTGTACAATAATGTCCGTTTGTGTTTCCACGACTACCCACATATTTTCGACATGTATCTTTGCGACGCTCTGTAGATTCTGGACGGTTTGGACGACACTGAGCCAAGGGTTATGCATAAATTCTGTCTTTCAGGACAGATGAATGTGCTGACGGCGGAGGCCCTTCAGGACGGAGGGCCTTAAAAGCGTAGATAAATCAACAATAGAAGGCACAAGCCTATCGTTTGTATAGGCGCGGCACATTTGTGGTCATCATGTCACATAGTCTGACGCTCTGGATGCACTGGATGCACATCTCGGGGGATGAGTTCAAAATAGTCTATGCGCATCAAGCTGGTTGACCACCACTATGTCAGATGAGCCGTGTATGCGTGTCATCGTACAACATACTCAGTGACAACAAACAGCACGCCTGATACATTCCACGCCTCATCCTTCTCGTGTTCTTATCTCTGACCCCACAGTCCAATGTCCGTCTGCGATCTCGAATCTCCATGTTTGACGTCCTCACCGAATAATTCGCGCTTTTTTTGCCGCGGTACAAGAGTCAGTGACCACTTTCCACCTACCATATCAAATAAGCTCATGCGCCGACACGGCACGGATGCACAAGCGAGAGCTTGGTACCTGCCAATATTGTTTGACAGGTACAATTGGCTATAGGTTGTTGATCAATATTCAATGCTTACCGTGAGATGAACTCATCATGCGCATCCCACATCGCTCTTCTGCTCTGCTTCCAGAAGAGAAGCCGCTTCCTTATCTCTGCGGCAATGCAGGGCGTCCCTGGGACCCACCAGACAACTTACTCGCACAAATCCGCCGTACCCTTTGTTTCTTTTCTCAGACCCGGCGCGTTCACGCACGAGACTGGATCATAGCCGGTCCAGCACCAGATGGCTGGGTGCCACGCCGGGATTGGGCCGGGGACAAGCGGGGCGCGAATCTCCTTTCGATGAAGGCTAGCGAGGATGATGTGGGCCCAGAAAGCTTGACTACGCCTTCCGCGAAGAGGAAGGAGCTTGGCATTACCATACTGCTTGGTTGCGGAGTGGGGCCCTGGCTGAAGATGGTCTGCGGTGCAGCCGAGTACGAGCGGCTGAGCATGGCTTTGGGCGGGAAGAAGGGGATGGCAGTGGGTAGTTGGGGAGCGAGCGGTTGCGGGATGTGAAGGGTGGGTGAGGGGAAGGCAATACCGCTGGTCATATCGCTGGGGAGGGTGTGGTGAGGGGCGTTTTGGGGGAGGGTATTATGTAGGTGTTGGCTGACAGCGGTGCGGGATACGAGGGCTGGGGACATGACACGAGCAATCAATTATTTTTTGTAGAGGTGTGTGCACGATGTATTTCTTCAAGGCGAGACCTGTTCACTTGAGATTTTGTCTCGTACATTTAACTCACTACGCGCCGATGTCGCTGTGTAGTCTACGAGGACGTACAAACTCTGCTCTGGGAGTCACTGGCTGCATTGTGTAGGAGTGCTGGTGGAATGATGGGTATTACAAAGCACGTGGCAACGGGGATCCTGTGTATGCTCGCTCAATACTCCTACAAGCGGCGGACCCGATTCTCACCGATGTGAGCTGACCGCACCACACAGAGCATCGAATGTGCCTGTCCATCACGCTACCCGCGGGTAACGAAAGCGCGCTGTGTGTCTTTTCGTGGTGAGATGGGAACTGCCTTCGGGCGCGTCCGAGACTCGACGTTGAAACTCGGGCTTGGGAGATTGGTAGCTGCTACCGAGGGATTCCCGGTGTGGATTCGGCGGCGCAAAAATCTTCACGGCAAGAGGCTCTGGGCTTCGCGAGGAACAGTCAGAGCGGGTGCCAAAGGCGAGATGTAGTCTTGGAGGCGTAGACGGTTCCGCGACTTCCTATCTATCGCCTTGCGGCGTGGTGGGCAAGTGGTCGCCTGTCCATGGGGCAAAGACGGGCTGGCGTTGCATGCACTCATTCACCAATGCGGAACCTGGGGTTTCCTGCAGATAATCAATCCACTCATCCTTTGGTTTCACTATCATCGGCACTTCGGCAGGGACGCCAATACAGCGTCCTTTCGAAATCATGAACGTAAGATCGCCAGGCGTGCAGCCTCCTTCGGGCAGGTGGTCGCGGGCGTGGCGAATTGGACGTCGTAGGTGGTGCGGATCGTGGCGCGCTTAAGCCTTTCGCGAAGGCTTCGATTTTCTTGCTAGCGGACGTTTGTATGGTTGGAGTTAGTGCCAACACTATCAAGACGTTACATCGCTGCTTGTCCGAGCTTAGGGCCCTTGGCCTCGGTCTGAAGCGAACGTCCCCGACGCGGTTGGTTAATGACTGTGGTACTGGGAGGGGAGCCTTTGTTAAATGGAGAGTGCAGCCGCTTCTTTGGACCTCAGGTGTCCGGTCTCTTCGAACTCACCCTGTTCTTCCATTGATCGCTTGATCTGTGGTTGTATCGCATACCAGCCATGGCCACCGCACAGGAAACACCGTATGTTTTACCGTGTCCAAACACACACACGCCACTGTGTGCTAACAATCTCCCAGAGCGCAGCATCTGCAGCGCGAGCAGGCTGAGGCTGACCAGCACCCCCACCTGAATGGCTTGTCTCTTACCAACGACAATGTCGCAGGCGCCGGCGTCACAGAGAAGGACTTCGTCGAGAAGCCCATGAGTGCTACTTCTAGCGCTTCCGTCCGCAACATCGATGTTGACGATGGCATGGGCGGCGTCAGGCCCACTCCTGAGGAGCTCCTCACTCTGCGCAAGGTCGGCGAGCCTCTGCCCAAGTCCGCCTTCTTGGTCGCTATTGTCGAACTTTGCGAGCGTTTCACCTACTATGGTGCCTCCGGTATCTTCCAGAACTACATCCAGCGCCCACTCGATGGCAGCGAGGGACGCGGTGCTCTCGGCATGGGACACCAGGGAGCCACTGGTCTTTCCACCTTCTTCCAGTTCTGGTGCTATGTTACACCCATTCTCGGTGCCATCATTGCTGATCAGTACCTCGGAAAGTACAACACCATCGTCATCTTCTGCGGTGTCTACATGGTCGGTCTTCTCATCCTCACTCTGACTTCGATCCCCGTTGCTCTTGAGCACGGCGCTGGTCTCGGTGGTTTCATTGCTTCTATCATCGTTATTGGTCTCGGAACCGGTGGTATCAAGTCCAACGTCGCTCCCCTGATTGCCGATCAGTACAAGCGTCGCCAGATGGTTATTGGCACCGATGAGAAGACTGGTGAGCGTGTCATCATCGACCCTGCGATCACCATCTCGCGTATCTACATGATCTTCTACTGGTGCATCAATATCGGTTCTCTGTCCCTGCTCGCCACTCCTTACATGGAGCGCGACACCGATTTCTGGTCCGCTTACCTTCTCTGCTTGTGCATCTTCTTCGTCGGTACGCTCGTCCTTGTTCTCGGTCGCAAGGTCTATGTTGTCCGCCCTCCCCAGGGTTCCGTTATCACCAACGCTTTCCGTGTCATGGGCCAGATGATCAAGGCACGCAACATGGACGGCGCAAAGCCTTCTCACCAGGCCGCTCTCGGAAAGCAGCCCACCACTCTTTGGGACGACCACTTCGTTGATGAAGTCAAGCGTGCCCTCGTTGCCTGCAAGGTCTTCTGCTTCTACCCCATCTACTGGGTCGTATACGGCAACTTCTCCAACAACTTCGTCACCCAGGCTGGTCAGATGGCTGGTCACGGCATTCCCAACGATCTGATGCAGAACTTCGACCCCATCGCCATTATCGTTTTCCTGCCTCTTATGGACCAGTTCTTCTTCCCCTGGCTCCGCAAGAACAGGATCAACTTCCCTCCTATCAACCGTATCACCGCCGGTTTCTGGATCGCCTCCCTCGCCATGGTCTACGCCGCTGTCATCCAGCACTACATTTACAAGGCTGGACCTTGCTACGGCCACCCTCTTTGCGCGGCCAGCGAGGTCGATGGTGTCGCCCAGGGCAACAACATTCACATTGCTACCCAGACCGGTGCCTACATGCTCATCGGTATCTCTGAGATTTTCGCCTCCGTCACTGGTCTCGAGTACGCCTACACCAAGGCTCCTCCCAGCATGAAGTCTTTCGTCCAGTCCATGTACCTCCTCACCAACGCCTTCGGTTCTGCCATCTCTGAGGCCCTCAACCCTCTCCTCTATGACCCCGCGATCATGTGGATGTTCTGCGGTCTTGCCATTGCCTCCTTCGTTGCTGGCTGCTTGATCTGGATCATGTTCCACCACCTCAACGAGACTGAGGACGAGATGAACCAGCTTGACCAGGACTACGACAAGGACCCCACTCTGCGCAGGTCCAGTGTCCACGGCGAGCGCGCTGTTGGTCTTCACTCCCACCACGAGGAGGAGAAGAGCGCTCAGTTTGCTTAGACAAGCTGATGTGTGTACGATATAATATGAATGATAATGTAGCGAATGCGTGCTGAGGCCGCATTGAATGAATGGAATCTCAACATCTTCAAACTAAATTTTTCATATATTGGTGATTTCTTGTATTGATCATCCATGAATTGCATCTTGTCGTTGGATTTTCATTACCCCTCATTGCAGTGCAGATAGCTTATGAAACCTGCAAGTTGGCTACAATGTCTATGAGCTACTATCTTGTTATATTCTTACTTGACCGAATTCCTTGGGAGTATCAACAAGCGTCCTCGCTGTTGGCAGCGCGCAGCATTGTAACGTTTACTTTTGCCAGCTGCGACGCACTAGCTGCTCATCCCACCTTCATCAGCAACATCCTCTTCAAGCCCACGCCTCAAGCCCTCACACATTCTCGCACAAATTACGCAAAACCCAAGCACAACGTGCACCATGAATCCAAGGCATTGGGATCCTCAACAAGGCATTGTCGCCGTGGACGTCGATCACCAATCATTGCGCCGCGCATCGAGCCTAGTCGACGTAATGAGGGGTCTGGGCAGGAGCTCATGTGGGGTACGACACATCATACTCGTACCACGCATATTAGCAGCTCGGCTTTACTTTCATCTTCATCTCTTTCAATTCTACGCTTGACACTCAATCACACAGCCTGCATCTCGAATTCACACTTTGCATCGAAAAAGGTCAGTATTACCCCGCCTGTTCTCGCAGGAGCAGCAATGCTGCGCAGGTCTCTGGGTCAGAGTACCTGGATAACCCCGCAGCTCAGGAACAATGTGCCGCGTCGTCCGATGGCTGCATCGTTATGTCTTTAACTACAGAGTGAGCTGACTGTAAGATCCTAGCATCTAATCTTGCGCCATGTCCTACAACGATTCCTACGGTGGTGAGCGCCGCAACGAGGGCTACGGAGGGGGAGGCAACGGTGGCTACGGACGCGACGATGATCGCCGCCAGGAAGGGTACGGCGGAGGCCGCGATGATGATCGTCGTCAGGAGGGAGGATACGGCGGAGGACGTCAAGAGGGAGGATATGGTGGAGGTCGCGACGATGACCGCCGCCAAGAGGGATATGGCGGAGGTCGTCAAGCACACCAGGGTGGAGGACGCCAAGAAGGTGGCTATGGAGGAGGCCGTGACGACGACCGCCGCCAAGAGGGAGGATACGGCGGAGGTCGCCAGGACGACTCTTACGGCGGTCGCCCAAGCGGCGGAAACAACTATGGTGACAACGACCGACCTAGCGGACGCTACGACAACGACCGGCCCAGCGGTGGAAACGGCGGTTATGGTCAGGACGAGCGTCGCCACGAAGGAGGCGGTTACGGCGGTGGCCGTCAGGACGACTCCTACGGTGGGCGCCCAAGTGGTGGCAACAGCTATGGCGACAACGACCGACCCAGCGGCGGTAACGGCGGCTACGGTCAGAGCTCCTCTGGAGGATATGGCCAAGGCTCATCAGGTGGCTACGGCGGAAGCTCTGGCAACCACGGCGGTCAGCACTCCTCTGGCACTTCATATGGCGGTGGCGGAGCTCATGGCGGCAGCTCGGACGAGTTTGGTGAGGCTGCTAGCCACGCTCAACAAGATGCTGGATCCTCGGGTGACTCGAATCTCTTCAGCACTGCTCTTGGTATGCTTGCCGGCAACAAGCAGAAGCTCCAGAACGAAGACGTCGACGAAGACGACGCAGTGCAGCAGCACCAGAAATTCTATGGCAACCAGCAAGGAGGCAACCACCAGGCTACTTCGAACAACGTTGGTGCTGCCGCAGCTATGCAGGCATTGAAGATGTTCAACGGCGGCAGCAACCAGCAAGCTTCGGGCGGCCAGAACAAGTTCATCGGCTTGGCTATGTCTCAGGCAGCTCAGCTGTTCGATCAGCAGCAGAGCCAGGGCAAGACGGTAAGAGAATCTCCCAATCGAGATGACCGAAAATCTAACAATTCCCAGGATCCTAGTGCTTCTAAGCAGGATGCAGTTGCCCAGGCTGCTCAGATGGCTCTCAAGTTCTACATGAAGAGCGAGATGGGCGGGGGAGGCGCTTCTGGCGGAAGCTCGGGTGGTCTGGGTGGGCTCCTGAACATGGCCAGCAAGTTCATGAAGTAAACTCCCATACCTCTTGACCTCATACAACGAAAACAAGAGACATATATAGCTATGATTAATGGATCAGACACTTCACGAGCTTCATACAGATGCTTCGAACCCCACACCTTCGCAGGCCATGCTGTCGCACATTGACACCTCCCCAATCGTGCAGTCATCAGCACTTCCCCCAATTCTATTGTTGCATTCAGATTACTTGGCTGCTGTTATTGCCACGTCATATGGTATCGTATGGCAGATCAGCTCCACATAGCACACAGCCGCCTCATTGGAATGAACCAAATCTTCTTGACGATCACTCAGCTAGCAGAACCCTACTCCTCTTGCAAAGCCATACAGCTTACATGTGAATGGGACTATGAGAAGGCAATGATTGGCGAAGTTGTGTTCCAGGCGCTTATAGGTGGAGACAACTACTTCTGTCAGCCTCGTATTGCGGCCCTTTTCTTTGAACGCTATCGTGTACGACCCCGTCCTAGACTGACAGAGCTGACAGCCTCCTGCCTGATTCCTTATAGATCTCTAAATCGGTACCAATATTCGCCGGTAATCAGTACACTCGATAGCGATACTGCTTCCCAAAGATCTGGACGTGTCCTATGTAAAGCCTCCCGTTCTGTTGGCCTGGTACGGTATGTCTGTGACGTTTAGCGCACCGACCCTCTGATTCATTGTATTGCAGGGTGGTAGAGCGCTTCCATTACTAGGCGTATTGCAGCAACATGGTCGACAAATTCATGGTATGCAGTCAAGGCGCCTATATTCCATGATCTTCACTGATGGGCAGAGCACAGACACTGAACATTATATTTCGACCAGATAGCCACGCAAGATCAACGAAGCCATGCTCATTTCGAGTCTATCGTCCCTGGAGCGTCGCAAATTGATATCACCTCACGATGCGGGAACACCAGTGTCTTTTCTTCGGCGCAACACGATTCGCTTACCGACCAAGGAAGAAGCCTGGCAATGGGTTAAAGCCTACCAGGCGTCTGTTGATTCCGAATGCCGCGCTATTGAAAAGATACCGGCTATCGAGGATATTCAACAGCGTCCGATCAAATCTTTCTGTTATGAGCCCTTGGATCATACACAGCCTTCGATTCGCCTTGTGCATCTGCTCCCTGTATTATCGCCAGCAGGCCTAATTCAATGCAGGATATCACACGCATCTATTAGCAGTTCCTATGTATGTTTATCATATGTCTGGGACGTTCCTACAGATCATGAAGGCTCTCGATTGCCGGCAGATCCAAATGTACGAGTGATCTTGGTGAATGGACGGCCCCTTCGCATTCGGCAAAACCTGTTCGAATTCCTCCGAATGGCGAGACACAATGCCACGCGGGCTAACTGTGACCTGAGGCGGTTCGCTTTGTCAACTCCGTTCTGGATAGATGCATTGTGCATCGATCAATCAAATCTCGGTGAAAGAAATCATCAAGTCAAACAGATGGGTAATATATACTCACGCGCGCAATCCGTTCATGTCTGGCTTGGGACCGCACCATCGTGTATCTTGGACAATGGCAATCCGCAAAGCCCACAGAGAAACAGCGTTTACCGGTCTTATATCGAAGATATCTTGTACTGCTGGAGATGGGCTACCCCCGGGGAAAGCCCATTTCGACAAGCAGATGACAAGTATGGATCAGCTCTTTGCCACTTCGTGTTCATGAACCCTTACTGGGAACGAGCATGGGTGGTGCAGGAATTCTTTCTAGCGAGAAGGTCGACCATATGGATACATACGTACCCATTGAGTATGAAGTCTCTCAGACAAATGTGGGATTGTATGAACCACCGAGGAGCAGCCTACCTGTCTACGTCTTCTGGCTCCATTAGAGCCCCCCACTACCGCCAGTTCCATTCTAACAAATTCGGTTTTTCGCTCAAGTCAAGTTTGTTAGAGATCTTGCATCAATTCCGACTCAAACAATGTGCAGATCCAAGGGACCGTATATTTTCCCTGCTTTCTCTCTGCCCGGATGAGGGATCGTCAATAGTCGTTGATTATGACGTTCCATCGATTAGGCTGGCATATGCGGTGTTATCTCTCCAAAGCGAAAGAGTCTGCCTTTGCACAGCTGCTATGGTCTCCCATGCCCTAATTGGAAGTATTGGCGATAACAACCTGGCTCCAACGCACGTGCTTGACAGCCCTTGGATTGAGGTCGTCGTTCCTGGTCGTTTCGTCCCTGGTCGTCACAGCATTAAAATGTACCTGTCTGAGTACGTGTGTCGGTCTGTGGACTTTCTTCTTGAACCTTATTCGGACGACCAGAAACACCAGGGCTTCGAGGCTGGGACCGCCTTACGCATTCCTCTGCATAAGCTTCCTACGATAACAGACATTCCTAGAGATTTGTGCCCATCGTGGCAAAGCAATAGAGGGCTCGTTCGTATGGGGTGGGGACAGGAGCAAATCGCCTCGATCCCCGATGCCAAAATAGGAAGAGCTGGTAAAAACAGTCAGTGAAGTATGGATCCATCCTAATGTGATGTTTAGTGGTTTAGTCTGCATTCATTAGACTCTCTACGTTATCGAAACGTTAGCCTAAATTGCGGTTCATACGTATCTGATATCCCACCAAGTACCTTCTCTAAGCACTCGTCTTGTTCATTCCCTTCTTGAAAAGCGGCGACTCCTTGACGCGCTCCCAGTCATGTAACATGCGCGTATTCGCTGTACCATCCCTGACTTCCGTCCCTCCTCTCTTAATCATCTCTTCTTCAAACTCCGCTATCGCCACTGCCTGCGACTCGCCCTGTTGAACCTTCACCAGCGCGTCTCTCAACTTCCCTGCATCGGTGACACTGTGGTTCAGCCCCTGACCCCTCTGATAGGTCATAGGATGTGCGGCATCGCCCACCAGCGTGACCAGCCCCTGACGATTATCCCAGCGATGCCCCTCAGCGCCAGGATCCCACTCGGTCAGCCCCAGATACCACGCCGACGCGTCATCAGGCGTCCACTCGAGCGCGCTCTTCCACGGATCGCAGAACTGGCTTGCAAGCTCCTTCTGCTGCTTAACACGTTGCGCGTTGGTCCAGTTCTTCGTAGCCTCCTGCTCTTCCAGGCTCGAGCGCCAGGAGACGTAGAAGAAGAAAGTCCAGGATGAGGGGTCGGCGGGATCGGGTGCATCTTGCATGCCGAAGAAGGCGAACATATTGTTTGGGTGTGCAGAGGCAAGGTAGAGTGGATGAAAAGAGCGAAGGTACAAGGCTTGCTCGGCTGTGAAGCGCTGCTGGATGAATGTCGCGCAGTAGGGGATGGTGTTAATTGTGCCTAACTCGGGACCGAGAAGAAGGCTGCGTGTAGTGGAGCGAGCACCATCAGCGCCGACGAGCAGCGAGCCTGTGGTGGAGGTCCCATCTGCGAAGTGCGCTGTGACAGATTGCCCATCGTCCGAGTAGGTAATGTTCTGTAGGTGCTTGCCGTATTGGATGTCGAGATCTTGGGACAGCAGGTCTCGCAATTTGCTTCGCCGCAGACGATAGAACGGACCGAATGTGATCGTTGCAAGCCTCTCGCCGCTGTCACCTTTCAACCATATCAAGTCGTCAAGATCCTTCGTCGGCACGTGAGGGTCCACCTGGAGGCTTTGCACCCTCCCATCGAACTGGCCATCGGGTATAAGACTTTTCAGGACGGGAGCGCCCCAGTGCAGGCCCATATTCCAATCTCTTTCTCCATGGTGGTGGGCATTCTTCTCGAAGACAGTACATCGAATGCCAGCCTAGTAATGTCAGGTCATGCTTCTGAGTGTAGACATGAGCAGCCATCTGATCGGTCGGTGGATGACATAATGCTGCACCTGGGGGTGACACTGCTGCAACAACGTTTCGTCTTACTTACCTTTCGAAGTCCTTGCGCCAATGCAAGTCCCGTACTGCCTGCAGCTCAAGTCAGTTACAGTTGCACAGCACGTTCAATTAGCTTTGGAGCACGCACCGGACCCTACGATCAGCACCGGCAAATCGCGCGTAGCATCTGCACCTAGAGATGCTTCTGCCATTGCGACACTGGTGGGCCGCAGCGTTCCCGTACTGAGGAATGATCGGAGCCCGTAATTGACCTCAAAGTCGTTGACGGAAGCTTTACAATCTCTGGTCATGTCACTTCCTACACGGCTGTCGGCCCACCGCACCATCCAGCGAGCCGTCGACGGCCTTATTTTCGGTGCATTGCTAGGCCGACCAAAGTCCAACAGCGGGTCGAGTCCTGCGACTCTAGAGCACCGGACATGGACGCCATCTCGCAACAAGCATACGCCGGCCGCCACCTAGCGAGACGGCAACACTCTTGCGCTTCAGCGACTGGTCACCGGCACGGCGCAAAGCGGAGACGGTGCGCTTAGTTCCCGCCATGGGCGAGCGACACTCTGACTGGGGCGCGGCCAGCTGCTGCCCACCAGCCGTCGAATATAGCCAGCCAGCTCCCGCTGATGACAAAAAGGGCTCTCGACGACCGGGAGCACGCCGCTGACCGGCTGTTCATAATGTGATTGTCGTCTCGCGCGCGCCTGAGACAACTCGACCTGCCTTCCCGACCTTCTCACCAGCGCACCCACTCCACCGGAAACATAGCTCCGAACTGCCTACTATGGCCACGACAACCTCCATGGGGCAGCAGCCCCGTGGCCAAGATAGCGGCATCGACCTGCACGCGCCTATCGATTCGCCCCAGGACAGCCAGCACGCGGCCGAGCCAGCAGCTCACGAAGAGGAGCCTGTAGACGAGCACGTGTACGACTTTGCCTCAGATTCGGGCTTCGACAGCGGCAGCCTCGTAGGCGACGAGACCGACACGCTCGCATCCAACATCCTCAACCACCGCATCGAGAATGGCCGCCAGTACCATGCATATCGAGATGGCGCATACTGGGGACCCAACGACGAGCCTGCAAAGGAAATCCTGGACTTCGCACACCACATGTACCTGCTCACACTCGACCAAAAGCTACACTTAGCACCCATACACCATCCTCAGCAGATTCTCGATGTCGGCACAGGCACGGGCATCTGGGCCATCGATATGGCCGATCAGTACCCCTCTGCAGTCGTCACTGGCACTGACCTCTCGCCCATCCAGCCTGAGTGGGTACCACCAAACTGCCACTTTGAGATTGACGATGTAACGCTCGACTGGACGTTTCCTGACGACCACTTCGATTTCATCCATATCCGCGAGCTGTTCGGTTGCATACCGGACTGGGACTTCTTCTTTCAGGAGGCATACAAGCACACAAAACCTGGTGGCTGGGTTGAGATTGTGGAGCACTCTGTGCAGCCGATTGCGGACGATGGGACAATGGGGCCCGATCATTTCTACCACACCTGGGGCAAGACGGTCATCGAGATGGGCGACCGATTCGGCAAGAGCTTCACTATCTGGGAAGAGGCGAAATTGAGGATGGAGAAAGCTGGATTCGTCGACATTGTCGAAGTCAAGTACAAATGGCCCATGAACGGCTGGTCGCAGGATAAGAAGATGAAGAACATCGGACGGTGGAATCAACTACGGCTGCACGACGGGATCGAAGGCTTCATGCTGCGGCTGCTGACTCAAGTTGGTGGATGGAGCCTGTCACGTGCGCAGGTGCATCTCGCGCAGATGAGGAAAGAGCTCAAGAGCTACAGGACGCACGCGTACCTGCCAGGCACTGTTGTCTACGGCAGGAAGCCCCTGCGATGACGTCGAGTTTCTTCTTTTCCTACAGTTGCCCCATTTTTTTATTTACCGGCGATGATACCCTTTCCCGTTTACTTACAGTGCTTCAATTGAATCATCGATTAGAATATCACACATCATGCATCTACCTCCATTCCCTACCCTCAAAGCTGGTGATGGAGCAGAATCATTTCTCTCATTAGCGTTTTCATGTCTGCCTCGAAACTGCCTCGCCCGTCGCTGACACGTTACCTATCACCGCAGTCTGCATAGCCTGCGCCCCGAGCCCGCCTGCGTGCAGGAGGCTATGCTGAAACCCAGCGCTCTGGGCGGGGTACGTGCAATGGCGGTGTCTGAGACCAGGAAATGGCTGGTGAAGCATCCGTTGTTCATGCAGCCCGGGAGGGGAACCGGTTCGTTGTACTAGAGCTGTGGCACCGAAGTCACCAAAGTGACCCACGAGCGCCGATTGCACGACAGGCGGCGTGAAGACTGTCGAGAGAGGTTGCGCGTTGTTCTGGGCTGTGCAAGAGTCGTTGTCTTGAGGGCATGGCCGTTTAGCATGGCAAGATATATGGTAGTATATCGACACCGAGATGTTTTTATGTGTACTTGAAACCGCAAAGAACGAAAGACACATCGTTGCCTCAGATTCCACCTCCGGTACTGCCTCCAGCCAAGTTTCGCTTTCTTTCCCCCCGCTATTCGCTGTTCGCTCTTCGCCATTCGCCGCCCGCTCTTCTCTGTTCGCTGCTCGCTCTTCGCCGTTCGCCGTTCGCTGTTCGTTCCTCGCTGTTCGCATGTATGCCAGATCCTTCGTCACCGCGAACCATAGATAATGGTAGGATATCTGACCTTAGCCACTCTACTAGCAGAGCTTCAAATGCATTTGTCTGGAGGCGTGTACAAGGCGTGAGAGCAAGATGAGAGTATCAATATTCATACAGCACCGTAATGTACTACCATATCACAGCAAGACAAGACGTGGCTCTACCAATGTTCACTTTTATTCATATTCGTCAAGAAATACATGGCTACATAACCTTATTGCAAGAGAAAGCTAACATCAACAAGTCTCTCCAAATGCATCTCAAACGCAAATCCAAGACATTTACCTCACAATCTCTGCATCAACCTCCTTCCTCAAGCTCGGCTTGACATAGCGATGGAACCATTCCGCCACGCTGCCCTGAGGAGCTGCCTGAGCTAGAGGCTGGACCTGCGCGTTGGCACGTACAGCCGCATTGCCCTGCACAGCGGTAGGCGAGAAGGGAAATTTGGGGACCTTCTTGCTGCCGATGTGGTTCAGCTGCGAAGCTTGGAGCGTGGCATCGAGGCCCTCCAATGCCCGTGCGGGCTGACTTGCATCGAAAGCAGAGTCCCAGTTGCTACGGATGTCCTCGTAAGGGTCCTGCTCGGGGGCCTCATAGAAAGGTGTAGCAGCAGGATTGAGCATGTTATTGGGATCGAGGCCGCCTGCGTTAATGATTGCTGCAAGCTCAGCGTGCGAGTTACTGTTGACTGGGTTGACAGACGAGTCGGCAAGCTCAAGTGGCGTACCAGGCTGGATGAAGTCTTCGGGTGAAGGGTCTGCAAAAGAACCGCCACCTGGACTGAGCATGTTGTTGGGATCGAGCGATCCACTTGGACCGAGAATGCTGCTCAAATCAACCTTCTGTGCATTGTCGAGGTTGGGGCCGATGCTCTGCACACCCGGTATCGCCTGACGTTTGCCGTGACGCATCGATCGCTTTGAAAGCGTTGTAGCAGATGCCAGTCCGTCAGCAAGCTGAGCCTTGGTGTCGGCGCTCAGGTTCTCGAAGTCTGACTTGAGAGTGGCAGCCATGGCATCGACGTTGTCGTTGTTTACAGCGTTTGCAGAGTCATGGATGAGCCCAGTCAACTCAGACTGGTGAGACTCATCCAGCTCGCCTAAAAAAGACTCCCAATCGCTGGCCGGGCCTTGCTGCATCTCCACTGCTCGGCGGACGGGACCACGAACGGGGAGGATAGTGGGCAGGGTCTTGAGAAGGCCGGCAATAGGTGCCACTGCCGCAGTGACTTTGCTGACGGCGGGTGCGACAGGTGCAACAGGGATGACAGGTGCAGCTGGGGCAGCAGCGACAGGACCAGCCGCAGGTAAGATGCTAGCAATAGCAGCAGGCAGGATACTGGCGACTGCTGGAGCAGCCGGGACAGAAGGAGCATCAGGCAAGATGCTAGCCACGGGGGCAATAGCAGGTAGGAGATCAGCCACAGGACCAGTGGGCAAGATACTAGCAATAGCAGCAACCGGAGCGACGACGTCAGTGGCGGCAGGTAGAGTGCTAGGGACTGCAGGTGCTCCAGAGAGAATCTCTCCAATGCCGGGAAGTGCGGAAACTACATCAGCAACCGCGTCAACGACAGAAGTCGGCAGTGCGGCTACAGCCTCAACCACTGGGGCCACAGCTGAGGCGACAGGCGGAGGGAGGATAGAAGTGACATCCTCCAGAGTGCTGCTAAGAGATGATAGAACATCGCTCACAACAGGGATGGGAGGGACGACGCTGGAGACAGCAGGTGAAGTGCTGGGCTTCACGGGAGCAGGTAGGATGCTAGGCCTGACGGGGGCGGGAAGGATGCTAGCAATCGCGGGAGCGGGAAGAATGCTGGGCTTGACAGGGGCAGGAGGGATGCTGGGTGCACCAGTGGGGATAGGGAGAGGTGGCAGAGGAAGACCAAGGCCAGCTCCAGGAGCAGCAGGCAAAGGTAAACCAGGCACACCAGGGATACCAGGAATGCCAGGGACACCAGGCAGACCGGGGAGACCGGGTACGCTGGGCAAACCAGGTACGACGGGCAAACCGGGTGCGACGGGCAGAGTGGGCTTAGGGACGCCAGGAAGACTGGGGACGCTCGGAAGGCCAGGGATGGGTAGGCCAGGGATGGGTAGGCCAGGGATAGGGAGACCTGGCGCAGGAAGACCAAGCCCAGGCAAAGGAAGACCTAGGCCGGGCAAAGGAGGAAGAGCAGGCGTGGGGCTGACCACCGGGCTCGTGAGGTTGTCAGGAATGAGTTTGCCGAGATCAGGCAGCTTGCCCTTGAGATTGGGGAACTGATTGATGAGCTGGCTGAGTGCGGTGAGCATCGGCTTCGCGAGAGTCAGAGCAAGGTCGCTGGCAGCTTCCTGGGCAGCCGAAGGGGAAACGGGAGGCTTAGGTAGGTAAGGGTTAAGAGCAGGGTTGAGGGCAGGGTTAAGAGCCGGGTTGAGGGCAGGATTGAGCGCAGGGTTAGCCAGCCAGGGGTTGGGCACAAAAGGGTTCCAGTATGGCACACCGAACTGACGCTTAGTCAATGGCCTCGATACGCTGGGGACCTGGAATGGCAGACTTGGTACAGCGGGGGCCGCGGGCACCACGGCTGGGCCAGCAGCCACAGGGACGGCAACTGGGAGTATCGACGCTGGAGCGGTAGGAGTAATGATCACTGTCGGCACAGCCTCAAACGCGTCGTTGAGGCTAGTTGGGAGACCGCTCAGAGCATCCGTTGACACAAGAGCAAGGCTGTCAGTCACAGCAGCAGCTCCCACAAGCGGCGTGGGAATAGGAGTGAGCTCTACTGATGAAAGTATTAGAGGAATGTCAGGAAATGCCTGGATGGGGAAACCCGTACCAAAGGATGAATCTGGCAGAGCCGGCGCAGGCAGATTGGGGACACCGTTCTCATCAAAGTCAGGCGTGGGGGCGTTGAGAACTGCATCAGGGATCGGAAGATCAGGGAGAACATCTGGGAGTTCGGGAGTAGGAGACGGCAGAGCTGGAGCGTCAAAGTCATCCACGAAGTCATCTGGAACGGGAATATCCCACCAGTTTAGATTCGTAGGGAGAGCCGAGGGAAGAGTGGGCCCAGCGACAGGTGCGAGAGGCGTGTCGATTGGGATACCATTCTCGTCCAGATCAGGCCAAGGGAAGTTAAGAACTTCGTCTGGGATTGTCGGTTCGGTTGTCGGTGCTGGGATAGCTGTGGCGACAGAAGCGACGTCGGGGAACACAAAGTCGTCGGGCTCAGGAAGATCGAAAAGATCTGTTGGCAGCGCGCCGGCGGGTGCTGCGAGTGTTGGGGCACTGACAGGGAGTAACAGTCCAGCCACTGTATCAGTAGGCACATCAGGCGCGGGAAGATCGCTCAAATCTGGCAGGACGCCGGTCGCATCAGGCGATACGTCCTCAGGAATGTCAGCGAAGGGCCAGTCAACCAGGTCATCACCGAAAGCGTCGAGGCTTGTCGGGAGCCCTGCTGGAGCCGCAGCGACAACAGAAGACACAGCGCTGACGGGCGCAACGACCACAGCCTCGACACTCGTCGCGGTCGGAACCGGAGCATCAGATGCGACACTGGACAGAGTACTAAGAACTGCATCGATGATGTTGCCAGCGTCGTCAAAGTCTGGCACAGGCACATTGAGAACGTCGTCAGGGATTGCTGGCTCGTCCACGGTGGTAGGCGGTTCCACAAAGGGCGGAGACTCGAAGGCAGCCCAATCGATAGACTGGAATTCGTCTGGGACAGGCACGTTCAGAATATCGTCAGGAATAGCCGGACCAAGGTCAGTTGGGAGCGGCGGCAAGACTAGGGGTTTTGGAGGAGTGGGCAGATCCGTAGGCAAGACGTCTGCGACTGACAAAGGAGGGGTTGGCAGGTCCGGGAGCGCGATAGTAGGAATGGGCAGCGCAGGTACGTCCACTGGGGCTACTGGAAGAGTGGCAAGTGCTGGAACGGCGCTCTCGACTCCAGAGAGAACCCCTGAAACGACTTCAGCTGTTGCGGGATCCACTGGGGTGACTTGAGCGATGAGACCCTTGATAGCCTCCAGGATTGGCTTGAGCACTTTAAGGAGGCCGCTAACATCAAGAGGGGGTGTCTCCTGCCTCTTCGCGAACCTTTCTGCAAAAGGGAGATCTGTGTCGGGCGCGGCTGTCGGCTCAGACTCGGCCAGTGGGTCGAGTAGAGATTCAATGAGGTCGGTTGCAGTTGCGATGATATCGCTCAGTGTCTCGGTAGGGAGCAGAGGATCTCCAAAGATCTCAGGAGACTCTGTTGGCGACCATTCATCATCGGAAGTCTGTGACGGCAACAAGGGGTGGACGAAGATTCCGGGTAGCGGAGGGGCAAAGTTACCAGGCAGAGAATTCAGCAATGTCTGGATAACTGAGATGAGAGGCTGAACCACAGCGTTGAAAGTGCTGATAGGAACAGTCGATTCGCCCGGGAAGTCAGGAACATACGGCTCTGAGATAGGCTCATCTGGCACCTCAGTGGGTTCCGGAAGGTCAATGACCTCGAGACTGTTGGTGTCTGGAAGATCGTCATCCAAGCTGGGAGTCGGAGTGGAGGACACCGCATCAGACGTCAGGTCAGAAGGTACATCATCTGGGATGTCCGACTCCAGCGGAGGCAGATCTGTCTCGACGGGAAGGATGCCCGGAAGGATCAAAGGAAGAATGTTCGCCTCCGGGTCCAGGATGGAAGGAGTAGGCAGGGCGTCTTCCAGCGCAGACGACGTGGTTTCATCTTCAATGGCATCAGTAACGTCTCCAATCGCAGATTCGACTGCAGGTTGAACTATAGTACCGACGACTGTCACAGTGGAGGCGTTGACGGCAGGGATGGGGAATGGGCGAGCCGTCACATCGGAAGGAAGGACTTGGGGTAGGGCGATGCTGTAGGGCAGAGAAGCAAGCAGCAGCGCAGTGGCTGCAGTACGGTGAGACATCTTGGCGAGGAAGCCTGTCCACACCAGCTTCAGTAGCCAAATGGCTGAGACAGCAGTGTTATAGTTGTAGATGTGGCGTGGTCGTACTTAGCCCATGCATTCCTCGCGTCGCGCGGAGCAGCGGGACGCACTGATGTCAGGGCATTCCGCTACGCGACTTTCAACATACCGGCCTATACACAGGTCACGAGGAAAGGTGCAATGAAGTAAGGAGGCTGGGAAAGTGGTGTTCGTTATGCTAAAGATTGGAATTGGCTTGGCCTACGAGCTATTTAGCAAAGGTGATGGGCGCCGACAAATGACACGCACTGTAGCTGCAAGAAGGGAGATTGCTCTACAGATCCCCGCACCTGCTAGAGATATGCTGCAGCCGCTTCCATGCCTTGGGGTATTGTACAAAAAGAGTAATCATGCGCCTAAATCGCGTGAGCGCTAAACGTGTAAGAGGTTGACTGCGCAACGTGAGGTCGACTTACTCGATGCCGTCTTTCCCCCTTTCGTATATGACAGCCGAAAGCCCTAGAGGGATGGCATTCTTGTAGAAGCATGGCACCACTCCATTTGTCGTAGGCGGAAATCGATCCTGCACGCCATGAGCCGTGGAGCCGCAAAATGCTGGTTGTGGAACTGAAGGATTGCTTACCGGGCAACAAATCCTGAAAGGTATTCACAGCCGAGCGCCAGTCGTTGTTCAACGCCGAGCTCCCCAAGATTGTATTCAAAAAGGACCGAATACCGTAGGAATTTGTAAGTGAAAGGTAAAGGTGAAAGTGACGTCCGTGAGTAGAAGTGAAGCTCCGTGAATTGAAGGCAATGCGTTTCGAGGCACAACAGGGACAATCATCCGGAGATGGCTTAAACTAACCAGTGTTTGTACAGAAAAGTACACTCAAAGTTCGCAATCGTGGAGGTAAACTACAAGTCGTATCCCTGGAACATTATTGCGCACAGTTGGTCGAAAACACGCATCGCCGGTTGTTGAGTTGATCAGCGGCCACCCATGATGCGGTCCTTCTTGCTCTGGGAACCGTGATGGGCATTCTCAGAGCCTTGAGCAGACTGAGAGGAATTGGCCTGCTGCTGTTTCTGCTGCTGCTCCCACAGCTTGCGCTGACGGTTGGCCTCGTACTGATCAATATCAGTTTGAGTGAGCTGGATAGTGGTTGGGCCACGTCGAAGCATTTTGAAGGTTATGGGAATTTTCTTCGGGATAAGAAGGGTAAAAGAGTGTGGGTTCACAATGGAACGAAGCACAAAATGATGGACTTGAGTTTGTCGATGTGTTGGGCTGCAGCGGTGGTGGTCGAAACTGGCTTAAGAACTGTGGGATTAAAAGGCGTCGAGTATCAGAGTCATCAAATTAAGCGGGGCGACTGCGGGCTGTGATTAGCTGCGTGATAAAAGTGGCGTGGTGTCGTGAACTGAATGGGATGGGACAGTGAAAGCCAGAGCACGTGTGTTCCGGAGAGCGGACCACGGGCGTGATGATCCCTGTCGCGCCGCCAAGACTCGGCGACGTCGAAAAGTCGAGGACAGGCACCACGGTCTAATCCATCCATTGCGGCCATGTATCAGCGAAACGTGTGCCCGACTGTGGGCGCCCTGCGGCGTACATTTGCTGCAGATGTTGCAGCAGCACCGAGAAGCTCGTCGAGGGCTTTCAGCGCCTCCGCGCGCCGCTTCGACGAGCCAAAGGATGCAGCGCCTGCTCCCGGTATGCTTCACGTCCCGCCGTCGCCATCAGAGGCTCTTCTGACGTCTGTGTAGCCGCACCAGCCCAGGACTCCCGCAAAGCACGCGCCGCCAATGCCCTCAAACAGATCTCCCGCCTTGGAGCGAATCGTCGCGCCCAGCCCGGAGCCGGAGGCCTTGCGAAGGGCAACTTCCCCAGCGGACAGCTTGCACGCGGCCCTCCCCGTGCACGACCTGCAGGCGAGCTGAAAACCACAAGAGGGCCATCTGGGCCTACTACCGGCGCAGCTATGGCTCGCGCTCCTGCCAGGCTGAACCTCACACGCGGCCCCCGAGCGCCTAGCAACGCATCAGTCGGAGGCAACCGCGGTCCCAATCTCCGCGCGCGCGACCAGAAGGCCGGTGGCGGTGCCCGCAAAGGATCTGGTGGGTCAAAGAAACGTCAAGCCCGCGGCGACCAAGATAAGGGAAACAAGGTCGAGAGTGTTGCACCTGAGGACGTCCTCAGTGATAGTATGGTGCAGCAGCTCCTGCGACTGCAGCGAAAGGAGTGGGATCGCACGCCGTACGAGCCCAAGTACGCACCTGGGAGCTTTGCTGCGAACCAGCTGATCCATGCTGGGCGAGAGTTCTTCCGCGGCGAGGCGCCACCAGTCAAGAAGTGGGGACCGCTGGAGAAGATGATAGGCGTGGTTGGCATGCACAATGCAGAGGCACACTTGAAGGTCAGGCGAGTGGCAGACCCGCATGACGACAGGTTGGGCGACAGGAGGGAATACTTTGAAAGTGGCGATGTTGAAGCCAAAGCAAAGGGGCCGAAAGGCAAGGTTGTGAAGGCTTCGGAGAGCAAAACCAAGAAGGCGCCTGCTACAGACGCACCTGTAGTACTCGCTCAGTCAGCAGCGGCAAAGGTGAAGCAGGTGCTCCGTGTATAGTAAGAGAAGCTGCAAAGCAGCATGTAACAAGTGTAAAGAAGCGCAGCAATTGTACCATCATCCCGCCACACTTCACAGCACCTTGCCAACTCAGAGGAGATCTGGCACCTGTAAAGAGTTTGTTGATTTATAAGCAAAGAGCCAACAGGATCGGTGAAATGTGTAGCTGTCTTCTAGAGCTGTATGCTCACCAACACTGTGCCATTTGGACCTGAAGTACCCCGACCAAGATGGCTACACCGAATTCTGCTAAAAGCGTCCCCGAAGCTGGCAAGGTGCTGTAGATCATGGGTATAGAAGACTCTCACCGCGCTGACTACCATCAGTAGAAAGCATGCAATGGTTTGCAGGTTTTTAGTAAAAAGGGATCTTGGGACGACTGGCCATGATCGAGAAGTTGAACAAGAAAAGGAAGGGTTAAGAAGTGAGAACGACACCAGATTGCAGCAACGTCAGAACGGCCTATCTGTGAGCATTGCTCAAATCATTCAGAGGAACTTCGAATGCAGCATCCCGAGCGAGTCAAAAGGGATTTCAGAGCCTCGTACACCAGCCCAGAGGTGGCTGGAGTCAGTGATCACGTGAATAGCTGCCTGTTACCTAGGTAGGTATGGATGGATCCTCACCAGCTTCCCAAACCAGACTTGAGTCAACGGTGCCTGCTATAAAGCCGCATGTGCACTACGCATCTTGGTTTGAAATGCTTCTCCCATCGCCGTCATGCTTCTTGAGAAACTGCCAATCGAGCTAGTCCAGCATACCATCGATCTCATCCTCTCAGACCAAAATCTCCATGAGCAACACAATACCCTAACCGTCCTTTGCCGCGTCAACAAGGCTCTAAAGAGCCAAGTAACTGAGTCATACTTGCGTATCGTGCAGGACGCGCGGTATGGTGTGGAATGGTGGCCGCAAGTGCCGTTCCTGGTTCGATTCCACATGGCTCACGAAGCAATCGCCACCGCACCTTCTCTCAGGGAAAAGCGTACGATTGCTACTTACATGCATGCTGTGGCTTTGCTTCTCAAAGAGTACGCGATGTTGCATGACCCTCAAGGGACTGGACAGTTCAGCCATAAGCGTTGGTTGGGCGAGATTGCTTCTGTACTTGCTCTTCGAGGAGCGGATTGTAGGTGTGGTAAGCCAGCGTTTATGCATTCGAGATGCTACGATCTATCTTCCGTTTCTGACACAGCCTTCCTCGTTGTGCTTTTGAAGCAATATACAAAGCTTGAAACGGTGATACTCGAGGATGGAAAAGGTATCGACAGTGCATGTCCATACCTCAAAGTATCGAAGAAGGACCCTTTCTTCACAAGGAGAAATGCTCTGGAATGGGCTTGTGCACATGGCCTCGAAGTGAGTGCTCTACGTCTAATCACCATGGCGAAGAAGCAAGGTAAGAGCACAGCTAGCTACCTACCAACTGCAGCCGCAGTTTGCATCATGCACACCACGAAAAGCACACGGCCCTTACTCTTCTACCTGCTGCACGACCTCGACGTCATAGCATATTGCTCGCCTTTCTCTCGAAAACTCCAGTACTGCGGACGAAACATCCCAATCCAAGAATGGTCACGGAAGCTCCTTCTCTCCCTTGCCCAGCACAAACGATCAGAAGGACTCTCCATTCTCCGCGAATATTACCCTTACGTCGACAGCCCCAACATCGCTTCCACACTGAAGAAGGAACATCACTGGGAGTCCATGAAGACGTTTATGGAGATCGAACGGCCCTATTGCAACTTCGAGGTTCGGGATGAAATTGATACGTGCAAGCACTGGTCATTGTGCTGCGCAGATTGGTGCTGTAATCGCTTTATTAAGGCCCATCAGCGGAACAGTGTCTGCACAACCCGTTATGGTGGGCAAGCGTTCGACAGCGATGGATGGCCGATAGGGACCGATGATGTGCAAAACCCAAAGCCGAGACCGTTACAGTAATTTCAATAGATACAGTGTCTTGAGAGCGAGGGGTCTGAATAGAGGTCGGGGCCGGGGCTGGGGGAGAGGCCGAGGGTCATAATCTGAACAGTGAAGTAAAAGGTGAGTAGAGATATTGCGTCCACTTGAGACCAGAGAAGAACGTAGAAACTTCCCTAACGTGAGGCGGTAAGTCGAGATTGTAAGTTTACATTACATTTCGTTGTATATGCCAGCCTTGTCCCTCTGTCCTGCGCACAAGTAAAATCCTCAAGCACAATCGTTAGTTTCACAAATACGCTTGAATACACAGGCCAGGCGCAGAAGGTGGTATGTATCGTTTCATTGGGTCAGAATGGAAATGTAGATAAGTCGTGTCAGCTGACATTTCCCAGCCAATACTCGAGTCTGCCGTGACCCCAAATGGGGTGGGTTCAAACTCGATTGCATGCAAAACGCCGAGATATGAGGGTATGTTATGCATCGCTGCCATCCGGTCGTGGAGGCACGCACGCCGGGTGCCTCCGTAGATGCAGATATATCAAATCACAGGAACGCCGGTGCCGCTTGTCCAGAGACGGAAAAGGAGACAAATAAAAGACTGTACAACACATGAAGACGCGCGCTATCGTCCAAATAAGCCGCCGCCCACGCTCATGCCTAGACCGCTGCGCTGCGTCAGAGGTGCTCTGGGGCCTGGTGGTCCAGAAGGCATTGCTGGGGAGCCTGAAGCGATACCCCAACGTTGTGTCGGGGGTTCGTGTATATGGGGTTCGGCGTGTTGTGCAGCTGGGCTGGACAGCATTCCATACGTTTCTCTGCCCAGTATCCCCATGTTACGTGGATGTGAGCCTGACGTATCGTTGTATGACGCGTATTCTGTCGGTGGTCGCTTCATGTGCATGACGGGTGATTCTGATTCTCCGATCCGGCCATCTTGATTGTGTGCATGAGACGACGGTGGGTTTGAGTTGGCTTCAATAGTCGAAGCAGATCCATTAGGCGCGTTGAGGTCCACAATACGCCGTTGTCCTGCGGGTGTCTGGTAGGTAGCTACTCGTGCCGGACCTGGAGCAAAGCGTGACTCTTGTTGAGAGCGAGTTTCCTGGTGTGATGGGTGTCTGGGATTCGCCCACGGAGTACTCTCGAGGAATTCACTCTCCGCGGCTACTTCATCTGCAGTAGTCCTTTGGTTGTAAGTGCGAAAGGACGGTGGCGGTGCTGGTACGGTGGGACGTGTCACGATCTGCAGGGTTGAGTCAGTCGCGAGCTTTCCAGAAGAGCCGCAGATCAACATACTTTCATAGCGCGAAGATCCTCCTCAATCTCGCCAGGCCGTGCTGCGCTGATGTCTGGCGCAGCGGGGAAGCCAACATATTTGGCCACGCCTGACAAGACGGAGACTTCAAGATTGTATGCGGTCTGCTGTCTGATTTGATCGGAGCGCTTCTCTGGAAGCTTGACCATGTATTCAACCTCGTCGCAGCCCAGCGATCGCCTGCCGCGCTGAAGCTCGAATACACGCTGATTGCATTCTGCAATGATGTCTTCTCGCAAGTCTCGCACAGTCTGGAAGTACTGACTATGCATCTGGTGTCTTTGAGCCGCCGTAATGTCGACCAGATTCCGCTGTTTAAAGTCGAGCAGTGTTCTCTCGTAGTCGATCTTCTCCGCCCTGCGATCGTCTATGCACTTGATCATGGCAAGATACTCGGGATGTTGGCAGTCAGGTTGCTTGAGCATCTCAAGCTCGCGTTCATATTGTGCGATCTGCTCATCACATAGTCTATCATGGTCAGCCGTTGTGGCACTGTATCGGCTATTGGAGGCTTACTTCTCGCGGAAAAGCTTGAACTTCTTTTCGATCTTCGAAAGCTCGTCAATCGCGCTCTTCTTCTTTGCGACTAATGCAGAAGGTCAGTAACGGACAGCCACAAGCTTTGCATGTCTCTTACCTTCTTCGTCGACTGCTGCGCTATCCTCATCGTTATCGTCGCCATCCACGTCTCCGTCGACATTCTCTGTGGTAGCAATGGCTTCCGAGAAGGCGTAGTTTGTTTCCTCGGCTTTCCGCTTTCCCCTGCGGCCGCCCTTCCGAGGTTTTGTGTGTTTCGCGACTGTAGCTAGTTCACTGACGGTCTCGGCTGCAAGATTTGCCTGTCTTTCCTCCAGCTCGGCTTCTTCCTGAGCGATTTCGTCTAGACGTTCTTCAGCATGGTCTAGCTCATCCTCGACGTGGACGCGCTCAGAGCTTTCAATAACATTCTCCATTGTGCCGTTGTATGATGCGATTTTGGCCGACGCGCTGCGCTTCCGTGCGGGCTCATCGCCATGGTCGTCGATCGGTGTGCCTCGTGCGCTCATTCGCTTCCTCTTCTTCCCTGCCAACTCGAGGTTCGCGGCTTCTGAAGCAGCGGCCAAGGACAGAGCATGCAACGGATCCTGGACATCCTCGGCGTCTTCCATGATCTCGTCCTCGGCAGCGTCAGAGGGCGTAGGCGGGACAGAGTCGTCGTGTTCTATGGTCTTGGAGTGCATTAGCTTGCTCGGTGTTCGTGCGTACATAGGCTCAGAGGCTAATGACGTATCCGTCGCGGTGCGCATGAGCTTTCGCGGTGTCTCTTCCAGGCGCTCCGTCTCGGCCTCAGAGTCGTTCTCGTTCAGGTCAGCCGTTGCAGCAGGGCGCGGTGTGGGCTGCTCCGACTCGACGTCTGATGCGTCACCGAGCTCGCTGAGGCTGCTCGAGCGGTCATCGGCGTGGTCGTCAAGACTGCCCAACACCTCGGCGGCGGCGATTGGGTCTGTTGTAATAATTGTAGGCGGCGGCACCGCTGCTACGATGGTCGAAGCAGCCGTCACAGGCCCAGGGCGGGTGACGGGAGACAGCTCCTCGACCTCAGGTCGGCGTGTTGGGGTCGTCGCGGGCGAGGGTCGTCGCTGCTCGTCCCTCTCGACTGTTTCTCGGGGAGCAGCGTCTGCACCATTCGTTGCGCCGCCGTTGGTCAGATCGTCGCTGGTAGCAGTGGGCGCTGTGGCAGATGCGCCCATCGTGGCTCCATTATGGGCGCTCATAGCACCGAATGCGCCCCGGCGGGAAGGTGCGTCGACTCGCAGCCAATGTCGTCTCCGCCGTGTTTGCGGGCTGGGCAAGAGGCGTGCGACGCGCGAGAAGCGTTGTGGAGGGCAGAGGGCTCTGCAAGCCGGGCGCGGAGAAGGGTCAAAATCGCTGGGACGGCGCGGGCGTCGAGGGCCGTGTTTGGGGCAAGACGGGCAGGTGCAGAGCTCCCAGAGCTGTGGGAGACGCGGTGAGGGCTGAGTATCAAACTGTCGCTCTGTAAAGCATGGGGAACGTCCGTGTGCAGCGGAAGTGCAGCTTGCGTTTGCTCACCGCGGGCAGGAACGACCCGGCATGAGCGACTGCGCTGGGCAGGTAACACCGGACAGACGTAGGCGGTCTGCCATTCTGCCACTCCCCGATTGGTCCTGGCGTCAGGTCCCTTCGAGGTCCCACTGAAACTTTCTGTCTGTGATTGCTGCTCGAGCACAAATATATCACGACCAACCAACACCATGGCCAAGTCAAAGGATAAGCAAGCAAAAGAAGTCAAGGCGGCCAAGCCTGCAACCAAGTCGACCAAGCCGTCACTTGACCCTGCGCTGAGCTCGCTATTCGCAAGCAGTGTACGTGCGGAACTCTTCCGGACGCATGAAATTTGAGACAGCCAGCTAATTGGGCCACAGTTGGGTCCCGTACAGGCCCCTCCTAAACAGCGCTATGAGCAGAAGCTCGAGAAGCGCTCCAAGGCGCCTGTAGAGGCGTCGAGCGAGGACGAGGACGAGGAAGAGGAAGAAGACGCTGAAGACGAAGAGAGCAGTGATGAGGTGTCTGCCGAGCAGGAGGATGGCGAGGACGAGGACGAGGATGAGGACGATGCCTCAAGCGAAGAGGAATCCTCTGAGGAGTCTGACAACGAGGCCGAACTGGCCAAGTTGCGTGAAGCTGCTCTGGCAGGCGAGCACGACAAACCAAGCAAGAAGCGCAAGCGCGGTGGGCAAGAGGAGATCGAGGACAAGTTCATGCGCAAGCTGGCACGCGAAGAGGAGAAGGAAGAGGAAGAGAGACAGAAAAAACGCAAGACGAAAGAGGCAGCCGCCAAGGGAGAAGACGAGGATGAGGATATGAAGGATGCCTCAGAGGAGTCAGAGGCAGCCGAGCAGGACGGAGAAAAGTTCGAGATCCCACAACATGAATCTCTGGCCTCAACAGCAGGACAGACAGAGGAAGAGCTTGAGAAGGCTGCCCGTACCGTCTTCCTCAGCAACGTCTCGGTCGACTGCATCAACTCGAAAACAGCAGAGAAGGCGCTGAAGAAGCACCTCGAGTCTTTCATCGCAGACTTGGCTGATAACAAGCCTCCCCACAAGATCGAATCGATCCGTTTCCGTTCCACAGCCTTCTCCAGCTCCCTCCCCAAGCGCGCAGCTTTCGCGAAGAAGGAGATCATGGACGCCACTACAAAGTCTACGAACGCTTACGCTGTCTACACAACCAAGGTCGCAGCTCGCGAAGCAGTTAAGCGTCTCAACGGCTCCGTCCTGCTTAACCGCCATCTGCACGTGGATTGGCTTGCGCATCCTACCAAGGTCGATAACCGACGATGCGTATTTGTTGGCAATCTGCCGTTCGTCGATGACGAGAGCAAGGGAGCCGAGCCTGAGGAGGGCAAGAAGAAGAAGATTCCCGCAGACATTGAGGAAGGTCTTTGGCAACAATTCGGCAAGTGCGGCAAGATCGAGAACGTGCGTGTCATCCGTGATGCGCAAACCCGCATCGGCAAGGGTTTCGCCTACGTGCAATTTACCGATGAGAACGGCGTCGAAGCTGCGCTCCAGCTCAACGAGAAGAAGTTCCCGCCTATGCTTCCCCGTATTCTGCGTGTCACAAGATGTAGAGCAGAGAAGAAGAAGGACAAGCCTCGTGGCCCCGCACCATCCTCGGAGCGCGCAGGAAAGAAGGGCGCGTACCAGAAGAAGTTTTCTGCGGAGGAGAAATCCCAGCAGGGTCGTGCAAAGGCCATGCTAGGCAAAGGTGGCGTGGCCAAGGCCAGAGAGCACATCGTCTTCGAGGGCCACCGTGCGACTGAGGGCCAGGGCAAGAGCGGGCTCAAGTTCAAGGGTGCGAACAAGAACAAGAAAGGACCGAACGGGAGGAAGAGCAGAAGCTCGGCATGGAAGGCGAATGGCAAGAAATAGGGCTCCCGATATTATTTGATGGCGCAGAAAAATAGAAGGGAGATGCAGTTGTTACAGATTCGACTAAGTACGATAAAGATACCATGTTACCGCGCACAGTCGTCGTGTTTAGTCCGTGATATGCGACACTTGTCAGCGCAATATGCATCTTGTGTCCAGAATATTTTGCGCTGTGTACGAGGATGCCTTCTGGGTAGACATGGCATATGTTGACAAAAAGACAACGGAAATCTCTCCGAGCATCGGGCAGCAAGGGTTGGCAGGAAGAAGCACACTGCTAGCATCACAAGCACACCCTGCGAGTACAGCAATGCAATGGAAATGCAAAGCCGTCGATGAATTCGAAAGTCTGAGATGCAATTGCCGTCAGTGAATCGGAGGATGGTTTGGCAAACGTGGGCAGCAGCAGCACGTTGACGTCGTAAAATGTGGAGCCAGATGCAGGCCGGGCGATGGCCAGTAGTGCGAGCTCTCAGCCGCTGGGTTGAAGCGTCGCTGCGAGTGTCTCACCAACGCGGCTGCACAGCACGAGCTCTCTCCCCACACGTGTGTTTGGTACTTCTCCGCCAAACAATCGCCTTTGTAGCCGTCCTGTGCCTCTGTGTGCCGCCGGTGCTGCTCGAGCCTGCCCAAGCCTCGGCCAGCTTCCCCCCTGCCAGCCCCTCGAGAGGTACTCCATACCCCCGTCCGTCTCCTCCGCCGGCTTCCAAGCTCATGCGCCTCACAGGCATCCATCGTCATCCGCACGCTCCCTAAACACAGGCTCTCTCTCTCCTCACGCACCAGGTGCGCCGCACCGCCAGACGCAGCCATGGTGTTCCTCGGCATCTACCGCGCCATCTACGACTATGTGCCCCAGAGCGACAATGAGATCGCGCTGACTGAGGGCGACCTGTTGATGGTCTTGGAGAAGTCGGCTGACGACGACTGGTGGAAGGCCAAGAAGAAGGGCAACGCCGACGAAGAGGAAGAGCCCGAGGGTCTGATTCCAAACAACTACATCGAGGAGGTACGTCGACCTAGGCGCAGACACCTAACCAAAGACCAGCCATTGATAATACTTCTCTAGGCCGCCCCCGTTTCCCAGGCCAAGGCTCTCTACGACTACACTCGCCAGACAGACGAGGAGCTGTCGTTCCAGGAAGATGCCACACTCGACGTGTACGACATCTCCGACCCAGACTGGTCCCTTGTGGGCTTTGGCGGCGACTACGGCTTCGCCCCAGCGAACTACATCGAGTTGATTGAGGGTGGGGCGCCGCCTGCACCGCCAGCGGCAGCAGCAGTCACATCCCCAGGTCTTCCTCCCCGGCCTGCCGCTCCCGAGTCCGACGACGACCAGGGTCCGCCAACCCCAGACAGCCCTCCGCACCAGACCCCAGCTGCTGCTCTGGCTGGCATCATCCAGAAGAAGTCAGAGCAGCAGGCAGCGCCTCGATCCATCTCTCCGCCTCCAACCATAAGCGCTCCCCCTAAAAAGCGAGTCCAATTCACACCAGAAGAGTCCGACGAGGAAGCAGAAGCACCACCGCCTCGTCTGCCAAACCGGCCGCCATCGCAGTCGTACGCGCCCGAACCCCAATACGTCTCCGCACGCTCTCCTTCGCCTGACCGAGTCAGATCACCTCCGGCGCGCAGCGATACTTTTGAACAATACGATCCTCGACCGCGGGAAAAAATGCCCGACACGCCCCTCTCCGGCTCAGGGTACCACTTGTACAACATCTATGAGTACATCACCCAGCCTGGAAAGAATAAGAAGATGCCCGTCACGCTGGGCATCAACATTCCTAGGGGCATGATTATGATTGCGCCCGAAAAGGCCCGCGATGGAGCGCAGGAGGAATGGTCTGCTGATAAGATGGAGTACTATTCGCAAGAGGGGAAGCACATTTTCATGGAGCTGAAGCGGCCTAGCAAGAGCATAGACTTTCACTGCGGAGCCAAAGATACAGCGACAGAGATCATGTCAGCTTTGGGAGAACTAGCAGGTGCAGCCAAGGGCGCCGGTTTGCGCGAAGTTCTAGCCGCAGGTTCTGGGCATTCCAATGTGCAAAAGAAGGGCGTCATGCTTTTCGACTTTATGGCTCAGGGCGATGACGAGGTCACTGTCGGTCTTGGTGACGAAATTCTGGTTCTCGACGACTCTGCCAGTGATGAGTGGTGGAAGGTCCGACGGCTGAAGAACGGCAAAGAGGGCGTTGTTCCTGCTAACTACGTTGAAGTCACAGAAACCGTCGCTGTCTCGACTCCTGCAAGTGTCGCTCGGTCCGGAACCAATGCTGGTCGATCGGTTGTGGAGCAGAACAGGCGAGAGGAAGAGGAGATGGCACGTCAAGCTGCGAGACGAGACAGGCCTAAGAGTGATGCACGGAGTGATCAGGTAGGACCCGGTCTGCCTTTACCCGCCCGTGGTTCTAGTCTATTGCAAACAAGCTCTGACCACCGTCGTACTTCACAGAGATCAAGTCAGCGCGACAGCTCCCACAGAGACTCGAGATCGTCGACGTCAAAGTCATCATCCTCCAAATCATCGTCTAAACCAAGTAAGTTCTTTCGCCAACTTCACCGGGGACGTACTAATCACTTCCTAGACCCGGCAAAGCTGCGTACTTGGACCGACCGATCTGGGTCCTTCAAAGTTGAAGCTGAGTTCCTCCTTCTTAAGGAGGGTAAGATTCATTTACATAAAGTCAATGGCGTTAAGATTGCTGTCCCAGTCACAAAGATGTCCGTGGAAGATCTGGAATACATCGAGAATGTCACAGGAATCTCTTTGGACGACGACAAGCCTCTCTCCGAGATCAAGAGAAGGAGCACAGTCCGTGCCAACGACAGGGCCGCCACGTCTTCGCCCGGAATTTCAGTCCAAAAGAAGCCCGGCTATGATTGGTTTGACTTCTTCCTGAAGTGTGGTGTCAACCCGCAGATCTGTGAGCGCTACGCTCAAGCTTTCGACAAGGACCAGATGGGTGAGGAAAATCTGCCTGATATCACTCCCGCGCTTCTCCGCACTTTGGGGTTGAAGGAAGGCGATATCCTCCGCGTTACGAAACATTTGGATGCTCAATTTGGCCGCAACGCCGCCGAAGGCGGCTCAGAAGGTGGTGCTGGAGGCCTGTTCTCCGGTCCCGGTGGTACATTGCGAAACAACACTCGAAAGGGACGTCCGGCTCCGCCTGTGGAGACGAACAATGAGATTGACGCGAAGGCATTTGAGCAGAAGTCTGATGATGCAGTCAAGAAGCCCGCAGATGCAAAGACGTCGCCTGTACCGGATAAGAAATCGGAGGGAGCTGGTGGATTCGATGACAATGCATGGGATGTCAAGCCCGCTCGATCGACACCCGCTGCACCTGCACCGACAGCAACACCACCTCCAGCTCAGACTGCACCACCTGCACCGAAACCTCTGACAGGGTCAATGAATGACCTTTCTCTATTGGACATGCCCGCTCTCAAACCCGAAGAGCTACCAAAGGCTCCTGAACCGACGCCAGCCCCAGCGCAAACGCCTGCTCCTGCACCCGCGCCCGCGCCTGCTCAACAATCACAACCTACAGGCGCCACGATGTCTCTATTCGAACAGGTCGCAGCCATCAAGGCGCTGACACAGCCTCAGAATATGGCGCCGCCGAGAATGAGGCCACAAGCGCCCCAGCAGACAGGGCCTGGCGGTCTCATTGCACCTCCACCTCAGCGTGCTTCCTCCGCACCACAGAACCCGCAACAGAACAGTGCTTTTGGTCCTCCACCTGCTCTGATGCCCCAGCTGACTGGCTACCAAGGCAACCAGATGATGCCCCAGATGTCTCCCGCCGGACAAAGTATGAACGAGCAGCAGAACATGCTGAACATGCAGCGAATGCAACCTCAGATGACAGGGTTCCCACAGCAAAATTCAGGATTCAACAACTTCCAGCAGAATGGACTCATGCCGCAACCCACTGGTTTCCAGCAGCCTCAGAACGGCTTTGCGTCGTTCCAGCAATCCCAGCCAACTGGTTTCCAGCAGCCAATGCAGACAGGATTTGGCCAACAGGGCTTCCAACAAGGTTTCGGCAACGGCAGTCCGTTCGCAGACCCACCCCGGGCACCTTTCCAGCCGCAGCCCACAGGTTACAACAGCTTCCAGCCGTCGCCGCTCAATCCCCAAGCGACTGGTATTAACCAATTCCTTCCCCCTGCTATTCAGCCTCAGCCTACCGGCTTCGGGCAAAGCCCGCCGCCAATGCCTCCGATGCCACCGATGCCGTCGATGCCCACAGCGCAACCGTTGGTGCCTCAGAAGACAGGCCCGCCCCCACCTGTTCGCTTTGGTGTGCAGCAAGCGAAGAAGTTGACGCCTCAACCCACGGGCAAGGCCAGCCTCGCGAATGCCAGTAAGTTGTCCTTGAAAATATGCTCATCAATTACGCTGCTAACAATGAATCCAGCTCCCCAAAACCCATTCGGCTTCTAATCGTGTGGTCGTCCGTCAAGTGCCACTGTTTGCTTGTACTTTGGGCATGGCCTCCGGAACCTTGGGTGTCCTGCTGCACATGCGCATGTATATAATTTACTATGGTCTCTGCTTTGCACGTGGAAAAGACGATAGAGCTCGATCATATAATATTCTTTCGTCTGCTGCATGTAGCTGATGTTGTAATTGAATTGTTCACATCAACCACCCGGTCCGTAGCCATCTGCGCTGGAAGTCTGCGCCTGGGGCTGGACCTATAATTTGGAAGCCAGTAGTATGGGGCTGAAGCAACACCGGCTACGCCGTCAATCGGACCTTCTCTGTCCCGAAAACCACGCAGACTCACATCCAACACCTGAGATAGTATCATGTGTGTTAAAGGATAGTTGGGTTCGACTTTTGTTTTGAACGTCTTGCAGATCAAGCGCTCTGTGACAGCTGCCAAACAGCTCTGACATCCCGAGTCACTTCATGCCGCGCGGTGCACCACCAAGCTTTTGCCAAGCGGAGCTTAGCATATCGGTGGGGTCTTGGGTGGCTGACCCGTGCCTATGCCACACAGCCCGAGCGATTGACGAAGCGTCTGCGCCGCAAACGTCGCCTTCACCTCACAAACGGAGCGTGAGCTGCGCCTCATCGTCTTGCCGGCGGCCCATCTGTGGAAGAGCTCGGTGCTCCCTCGCACGAGCTTGCTCGCCATTTGGCAGTCACCAACAAGCCACAACCCTGGGCTGACGAATCCTAGCTCGACTCCAGTTATTTGCGCCAATGACAATACGGTAAGGCGCGGGCCCTTGTTGCTGTGGCTAGTGTGATGGCCCCAATGTGACCGATGGGCCAGATGATGCGCGCTTTCTCCGCGCCAGCTGAGCGAGCGTGTTTAAAGCCCGACCCGCGCTGCCCTGTGATCCACTCTGCTCCTTCTCATTTACCCGTGTCTGTCACGTCTTCCACCTCTTGATCGCAACCTCCTCCATCGCAATCGCGCCCCGAGCTGAGACAAACTCACCTCTGCTTACACGTACCCTAAGCTTTCGCCCAGCCTCAACAAAAGCTTGGCTTCGGCAGCTCGCCCCGCTTGCGTCACCATCAAACGAACGAACGCAGCTTTTCTGTGTGAAGAAACGAGCTTGACGTCAATTAGCAGCTGCGATAACTTTTGAGTGTCTCGCACGCCTTTGTCGCAAACCCCGATACAAACTTTCTCAACCAAAACCTCGAGCCAAAACAACACCTCCACAATGTCTGCCCAGGGCTACTACAACAACCAGCAGCCGCAGTACCCGCAGCAAGCCTACGGGCCACCACAGGGGTAAGCCAATTCACATATCTCACTTCGCCCTTGAACGCCGCGCTGACTGATCCCTCCAGCTACCCCCAGCAGGGCTACCAGCAGGGTCCACCTCCCATGCAGTACCAGCAGCAGCCCATGTACCAGCAAGGACCTCCCCCCAAGCAGAAGAAGGACCGTGGCTGCCTCGCCAGCTGTCTCGCCGTACTCTGCTGTTGTTTCGTGTGCGAGGAGGGCTGCGAGTGCTGTATCGACTGCTGCGAGTGCGCCGAGGACTGCTGCTAAGCTTCCAACTTTCTGTGCAGATTGGATGAAGGAGTTTGGGGCGACCATACTGCAAATTGGCAGACGGAAACTGTCAGGGGAAGATAGGAGGGCGATTCAGAAGTCAAGCGAGACACTTGCGACGGTTGCAAGTTGCTTGGCTGAGATGAGAGCTGCGGATATACCTGACGTGCGTGTCTTTTTCTTCTAACGATTGTGTATTTCATACCAGTAACCGGATCTCAATATACTGGTGTTGCTATCAGTCTCCTTTTAATTGAGATCATGGTTGAAGTCATGTTTTGCTTCCATATGAGCACAGGCTACAGGATTGTTCGGTGTTGCTCTCTGACTGGTGTGCCCACAGGACTACCCTATGTTTGTGACGGAGTACCGACTTTGTAGTGACATTTTTAAGAAAAAAAAAATAGGTCCCCTAATCTATTGCTGAGGTCCCGTTGAGCTGTATCACGTATCCTGAGCCCGAAATCAGACTGATGACATTAAACAATCTTACAAAACACTATTCTATTACCAGGAATCAGATGTGAGCAATGGAATTGCCAATCAAGTAAGGCTCTGTACTGCCAAGCCATATCGTAACAAGCTGGAATTAATCATATTGTCTGTTCTACTGTTTTGTACAGAGCAACAAGTAGCCGGTCTTTGGTAAGGTGCTGATGCGCCCTGTCGCGCAAGGTCACCTTTGCCGTGCGGTGACTCTCGATAACCCGCTAACCTCTGTAAGCAGAGGACCTACCCAATCGGGCGCTTCACTTTCACTTCATAGCTACTTTATTAAGTCTTACCTTTCTTTACTGACAAATTACTTCACTTCCTCTTCACTCCACTGCTAAGCTACACTCATCTTTCCCCATGCCACTACACTACTTCACCTTCTGGGATCACAGTCTCCACACTTATACTCACAACTGATACACGGGCATAGCAGCATGGCGCCGCGCAAGCCAAGGGCAAAGGCGCCTGCCACCACCCCGCCAATTCAATCCGGAAAAGTCACAAAGCCTGAGTCAAAGGCCACTACGGGCAAAGCGAAAAGTAATGCTGCGCCTGCCGTGCCATCTACAAGGACCCATGGCGTCAAGTTCTACAGGGATGGTATCCTTAACCTAGAGAAGACACCTGCGCACCTCGTCGACATGTGAGTCTCGCATGAAAGCTGTCAAACAGTAGCTGATGCGTGTGTAGAGTCAAGCAAAACGCACTTAACTCTCCGCTACTTCGTCTTCCGCGGGAGCTTAGAGACCAGATCTGGAGCTTCGCCATGGGTGGACAACTCGTATGCTGTCCCCAATCTGGGGGCAGCAAAGGATTTGCAATTCAGCCCAAGTTTGAAACTGCCAATTACTTACGTTGGATGTTTACAGACGAGCCCAGAGCGGACAAAGACATAGTTGCTGCAGCCTTCCATTTGCCTGAAGTCTGTAGGCAGATCTATGCTGAAGCTGCCCTAACTGCGTATCAACAAAATGTGTTCTTGGTTATCGCGGCGCATTTCTACACTGACAGTCTGTTTTATCGCTTCACGAGGGCCCAGAGAAAAGCAATCACAGGCATTAGTATCGACGATTGTCTTCTTGGCATTTTCTTGACTACATTTCTCGGTTCCGATGAAGCGGAAGCGAAGCGTATTATCAGCGTACTGCCAAATTTGTCGTACATCTTGGTGCCAGCAGAAGTTTGTGACCGCGAGCGGAAGTGGTATTTGCAACGCAGGGGATGGATCATGGACACCGAAGAATGGCAAAAAAAAAAGTTCTACGGACACTCAATTCACTCTTCGGTGGCAAGGTCAGATTCGAAATCGAGAAGTGAGAAGGTTTGGTCGCAGGAGTGGAAGGGCTCAATGGCACGCAGGATCTTGAAACTCGGAAGGAATTGACGGCACACGGGCATTTGGTGAAATGCAAGAGCCATCCCGTTATCTCTTCGTAGCTACAGATAAGTTCTTTGCAAAATTTATCTCATGCTGCCCATTCATCACTCAGCGGATGTTAGATCAAGCTCTCAATCCGCCTCCATCCCATGACAGTGAGACAATAACAGTATACACTTGACCGCTGCAAACAAATCTCCTTAGATTTCAGCGTTACGAGGTATTCAAGCAACACAGCAGCTTTACAGAGTTCAAGACAGAGAGCGCAAAGTGTTAAGAAATCAATTCAATGTATAGCCATCTCAAGAACTAAGTAATCTAAGTCTGTGTCAATAAGCCTTGAATATCTCCGTTCAAAGCCCTTTTCACATGCTTTCACTCCGGATTTGTTTGTCATGGGGCAAATGCGCGCCTACGCAGCTAGCGCATCGCTCGACCTAAATACCTTTCATCTTGCTACCGTCCTTCAAATAACACCAATACAACATCACAATGGCGCCTCGCAAGCTCGAACCGCGAGTTCCCCCAACAGTGCCGTTTGACCCACCAAAAGTCAGCAAAAGCAAGGTCAAGGGTACCGATAAGACTGTGTCGAAGCACGTACAGAAAGAGCCCGAGCCTTATCGCTTCAAGCGCTATAGGAACGGTCTTCTGAACCTCGAGAGAACGCCCGATCACCTGGAAGCAATGTAAGCGCCAAGTGAGCTTCTGACACCCTAGCAGAACCATCTAACCTCCACTCAGAGTCAAGCGCAATGCTACTGAGTCACCACTCCTCAAACTTCCTCCGGAAATCAGAGCCACAATCTGGCACTTCGCGTTGAGCAACGAACTCGTGAGGCTCCCAGATCACATCTACACGGAGAAAGGCGGTGCAGTTCGCTACACTCGAGACAGAGATGTAGATTTCAAGATTACAGATCGCTACTACTTTCGTCATTGGGCATGCCCGCGCCAGTCTGAGGGCCTTGCATCAGCCTTCCACCTTCCTGAAGTCTGTCGACAGATCTATTCTGAGACCGCTTTAGTAGCATACAGTATGTCTACGTTCGCATTTGGAACAGAGTATTTGAGAAGTCGCAACGGGATCTCAAGCCTCAAACCAGTACAGAGGAGGGCGATCACCTCCGTTGAGCTTGAACCTTGGGGCTTAGGATGCTGCTTCCGTCGACCGAACTATAAGCTAATTAAGGAAACGTACTTTCCCAACCTTGAGAGGCTCATCATCAGCAGAGCTGCTCTGGAGTACGTCAAAATGTTACTCAGACACGAAGTTGGACGCTTGAGGGATGAAGAGTGGAAAGACTACATCACACGAGCGCTGCAAGCTCGAGAAGGCTCTGCTGTCAAGGTGGAGTTCAAGGACCCAGATCCGTGCTGGTGAATTCTCCTACTCGCTTCATACTTGTCAGTAACCTGTTATGTCATCGAACGGGAAAAACCTAGAAGCAGGGTCCATAACTTCGCTAATCTTACGGAACGGCGAACGTGTGTTCACGAGTAGAGATATGGAGAGAGGAAGGAGACACCCATGCAACAGCCAGCAATGGACGACTTTCAGGGTTGTAGTGGGCTTTGACCGCTTTGTGCCTTCTAAGTTATGTATAGCAGTTACCCTTCTTGATTGCGATTACCAATTGAGCCTACAGTAGCTTTGTTTACTGATAGAGTTTTCTCGGTTGCGTACGGCGATAACTTCTTCACATACTCATGAACGATCCGAGCAAATGAAGGATATGGCGAGCACATCAAGAGCGCACAACCAGAGGATAGAACTGGACGTGCCGGAAAAGGGTCGCTCGCTCTTCGGGCTTGTTTGCGCTCACTGACCTTTCACTGTTCTTCCCATTCACTCCTAATCTTCCTGAGATATAACCATCTTGCGCCCCACCTCATCCCACTGTATCTGCACAAACCTACATTTGACCACTCAGCCCACGATCAATCCCATCATGGCACTACACAAGCCCAAATCCGACGCGGTCCGGGCATCGGATTCGAGTTCAACAGACATCGGGGAAGTGAAAGCTTCAGAGCCTCAAGGCAACCACCGCAACGCTCCATCCGTGACGTGCTACGAGAACGGGCTACTCAACTTGGAGAAGACACCTGCACATCTTCTTCCCATGTAAGCACAGCTCAATGACTAATTAACGATCTATACCTAATTCTCGTCCAGTGTACAAAGCAATGCCAAATCCTCCTTACTTCGTCTTCCTCCTGAAATCAGAGAAGTCATCTGGAACTTTGCATGTGGCGGTCACTGGGTGGCAGTATGGCCCCATTGGCGGCCTCATGGCGCGTCACAGATCCAGATTCAGGCTGTACGTGCGAAACACACTCTAGACCCACTCAGCAGCTCTTATCCCCCAGGACACCACGTGTCGGCATTCATTCTACCCAGAGTCAGGTGTTGCCCAATTTCCAGTGGCTTCATGTCACAGAGTTCAGCTTGTATTGGACACACGCGCGATGTGTGATGAAATTTGCAGACACAATGCCGAAGGAGGATAAAGAACTTCTTGAGGCCAAAGATATACGGGCTTGGTTCTTGAGGCGGTACACGGGAATCTCGGAAGCAGGGATTGAAATAATTTTCCAGGACTGAATACGTGCAGATCGAAACCAGCATGCCAGATACAGTACATGCGTGCTCGAATTATCACGCTTGATCAACTTTGGTGAGTTTGGGAAGCACACAGTATATCAGAGGACTTCACAAGTGGAGGCAGCCCAGATACAGTACATGCGTGCTCGAATTATCACGCTTGATCAACTTTGGTGAGTTTGGGAAGCACACAGTATATCAGAGGACTTCACAAGTGGAGGCAGCTGGTATAGAACAAACAACATGATTTCAAAAATGAAATAAATTTTACGTGAGACGCTGAAGTGCTTCAAAAGACCGCCCGCCGATGCTATGCAAAGCAACCTGACAGAAATTGCGTGATGCTCGAAAAAACTACGCTGAGCCAACAGAGGTACTGAACACTTTTACGCAGACCTTACAAAGAGTTTTCCGTCTTCACGAGCTCATCAAAAGCATCTCGCCACTTGTTCGTCTCCTCCTTCGACGGCCTCGGCAGCGGCCTGCGAGCATATCCTCCATAACCAAAGTGAGCAACAAGGCCAGCCTTGGTGCCAATAATACCGCCCTGGATCGCAGCCCAGTCGCCGCGTGCAACAATAGCTTGCAGCTTCTGGGCTTCAGCCAACTTGCCAGCCTTGAACAGCTCCACCAGCTTGACGCATGTCTTTGGTGCGATGTTCGCCATACCACCGATGATGCCGGATCCGCCGCCGACGAGTGTCTGAAGGGTGAAGTCGACAGAGCCGCCCATGCACATGAATCCAGATCCAGAGTCGAAGACTGTGGCGGCGTTTGTAGCAGCGGCGATTCGGTTGAGCTTGCCGGTGTTGCCGCAGGTCAGCTTGCAGCCAACAATGTTGGGGTGTTGGGCTAGCTCGATGATGATATCTGAGTTCAGGTCGAGGCCAGAGACAGCACCGGGGTAGTTGTAAATGAGGATGGGAATGGGCGAGGCTGAAGCAACATCCCTGAAGAACTCTTTGACTGTATCCTTTGAGAAGAGTCCCTGGTAATACGCTGGAGGAAGAACCAAGGCGTAGTCTCCGCCAGCGGAGGCTGCTTCTTCGCAGAGTTCAATGCATTCCCGCGTCGACTGGACACCGCAGCCAACGATGACGGGCATGTTTCCGAAGCCGGCAGCATCAAGAGCCTTGCGGGTCGTGCTGGTGATCAGATTTCGCTCCTTGTGAGACAGATGAACGGCCTCGCCATTGGATCCCTGCGTGGTGATGCCGGCAACACCAGCTTTGGCAAGACGAACTGCATGGTTTCCAACAGTCTCGACATCTACGTCGTCTGATGATGGGTCGAAGAAAGCCACTGTTGGCACGTATATCCCAGGCACAAGAGGTCGGTTGCTGGAGTTGTTGCTCATGGTGTAGACAGATTGTACGGGCTGGTAAGAACCACTGGTGTAGGAGTAGCTGTCTGGAGTCGAAGGTGCGTCAAGAAGCGGTGACATGGTAACCAAAAAGTTGTTGAGACGAGACCCTTGTTGGTTTATATATGAATCGATGTTTGCAGATCAAGCGGGGACTTTTGACAAAGAATAAGCAGGAAGCAGCGCGACGAATGGGACGAGTACGTCAATGGTAATGGTCTGGTCACCTAGTGAGGATAGTCAGGTACTTAAATATTGCGGACGGGGCTGAGGGACGCTCCGTCGAACAAGCCAGGGCGCGTGTGGGGGTCCAGCTGACGGCTTAGTTGAGATCTCGGGATGAATAGGCAAAGGGCACACGCCTGTCAGTGCATCTGCAGGAGTTGCCATATCCATGCGGAATGGCCAAAGGGGGCGGTGTTTTCCGTAGCAGGTACGGCTTTTTTGCGCCAATTGAGAAAGTGCATGGTATTGATTACATGGCTGTTACTTTTGCGCTGCCGCTGCACACAGCGCGTGAGACGCCGGATCTTGGCCGGTGGTCGACAGCAAGGGTAAACGCCTTCTGACGATCTTTGGGTCGCATGCTGTACGCTTATAGGCCAATGGTCGCCACTGCTCGCGCGATCCGAAATGTTGGCGGGCTCGAATGAGCGTTGGTGGATACCGTTCGGGGAATCTTAGTGTGGGGGTGGGGAATGGTAGCACCCAGGCTTCGCCTCTTCGCATCATCTGATTCCGCGCTCATCGACCCCCGCAATTCCATCGCCCGTCGTAGTGCCAGCAATCATGTGCTGCTTGGCTCTGTTTGCTGTAGGAAGGGAAATGCGGGGTGTATTGGGTGCTTGTTAAACGTGGCAGAGCCTGGCAGGGTAATGGTCACAAGACCACACACTGTCATCGGGTTAAGGGGGCGCGAGCAACGTACTGCACCAAGAATCAGGTCCTCCTGGATCGACATCGATACGAGTGCATCACAGTGACGGGCTTTGCCAACTCGACGAAGCTTTGAGAATACCCCCACGTTGTTACATCAAGTGGCGCCATTTGGTCTAAGCTCCACTCTAGCCCAAAGCCTTTCTCGACAACAAGTCTCCATGACATTGACCACGACTCCATGACTCCACTTGTGTGCGTAGCTACGCTCTTTACAGTCTAACAACTATCAAGCGTAGGACGAGGAAACAGCCCACATGACGCCTAAGCATTGACATTTGCCATCTTACAAAGGAATTGCATGAGGCGAAGTCTAAGAACGCAGCGCAGCAGGTACTAGGTACGTCTGCTCAACATAGCAAGACTCTCGGAAATAGCGGCACCATGCGAGAACCGATACTATGGATATCACCTTGCTTTTGCTACCAGGAGCTGGGTCGGACAAGCCAGGCCATGCCTGGACAGCCTCGTGAGCTGTGCCTGATCCTCGGTGGATCCCCAGGCTTACAGCCCCCCACGCTTATAGCCGAGGTGGGCTAAGAAAGGACACAACAATAGGAATTCCGCAGTGGGCCTCCCAAGAATTTGATGTCCTGGGCAAACCTTCTGCTGTGCAATCCAGAATAATGCTGCATAAACCGCCTTGCGACCGTGGTGAATTTTCGACAGGATAAACCGGAGTCTAGCCTTTCCAATGAAGATCTGATGCAAATGTCCCAATTCAGAAACCAACTTGGACACTATGCTGGTCAGCAGGAACAAAGCGTTACGCTGCCAATTCATCGTCATCCAGATACGTCTCACGTGTTGTCAGTCGTACAAGTGCATAGCCTCATATTGAAGCCCAATACTAGTTCTGGACTGATCGAGCATGCAGGCTCGCAGCGCTATTACCCCACAATTTGGCGTTCCTACTAATGCTTCCCCGCTTTCTCTCTTAATTCGCGCAAAATCATTCACCATCTGCCGCTCCCTCTGACACGCATGAAGGTGCAGTCAGAAGCCACATTTGTGACAAGTTCGGACGATGGTTCCTCGAATACCCGATGTCTACAACTACCATGTGCCATCCTTTACAACAGCCAACACACGTCAGATTGGATCAAGAAGACTCTGTATCTTTCGGAAGGGCCAAGCATGATAGTGCCACATATCCTTTATGATGATCCATCAGAAGATCTTCCAAGGCGACTGACACTTCCGTATCTAAGTCATAATGCACGTAGATTGGCAGACCACAGGTACACTCGACTGCGAAAAAAAAAATCAAGTAATCCTTCACCGATGCTCTACCCTCTACATGACTCCATTGGTATGCGATTCGTGGAACGTGTGTTACACAAGCTCCTCTTCGTCACAGGATCGCCGAGGTTGTATCAGTTTCGTCATTCCTGTCTATTGCACCGCAAGAACATATCCGCCATGCAAAGCTGCTGGCAAAGCTCATTGCCGGTATTCGCGTCCGTGGGATGCTGTGCGTTAGAAAGTCAGCGTGGGGGTAGTACGTTCACATGCTGTAGCCGCAGCCGTTCGGCAGGTCGTCAGATGCCGATTTTGCCACAATCCTTCCCAAGGCGTCCAAACATGGAAATCTGGAGCCTCAACGGTAAGAAGCGAAACGTTCGCGTGGGATGGTCCAGACATAACGGTACGAACACTTTCCGAACGTGGAACAGACGTGGGATGCCAAGGTACTATGGAGTTTCCGTTTGAACCTCATACCTCATGGTGTGGATTCTGCCTCAACGGAAGGGTTCAACAAAATGTCACATTTGCCTATGTGTTCTTGGCCTTGTGTCACAACGATCCAGCTACGACTGTCGCTGAGCCATCGAGGTAGTCCAAAGATCACAGGGTAATGTACCCGGCTGACTGAACGTGGTGGGCAATACGGTATGGGTTGGTAAATACATGACGAATCATCTCTGTGCCTCCACAATGCAAAGCTTGTGGCGCTTCAAGCTCGACCTGCTGACCCCGGACCCATCATTCTCAGAATTGGCTTGGCTGGCCGCCACTTTTGACTCTTTTCGGTCGGTTGTACAGTCCTATAGGCTTACCGATCGCATCCTTTCTGACTGCAGCCGACACGAAATCCAAGCAAGACCCCGTGCAGCGAGGTCAACTTGCTGCATACCTCCGCGGCCTCGGATTTGAACAAGAGTAAATTACCTATAACGCCTCTTGCATCAGGCACTTTCTATGGCAGGTCCAAGGGCGATCTTGTAGATGCCAACGGGTACTGGCCAGATCAAGACTCCCCCTGATTGTGCGCAACCTGACACAGCAGGACTGCTACTCATGAGCTACCATTCTGAGCAAGTGTGCCTTGCGTAGAGAACAAACAAATAAGCTAAGTAAAGGATGTAAGGTTACATTACCTCAATAGCCAGCCAGAAACTGTTCAGAACCCGAGTTGCAACTGATTCTTATTCCCACCAATCCTCAGATGCTGCCAAATTTGCCGACTATAGCTTCCGCGCTCTCGACTTCTTTCGAGCAAGCCAAGCAAGTTTGACACAGCGTGGGGTAGCACTCCTTGTTTGAATGATCGCCGGACTCAGTGACAACTCACTGTTCCTGTTGACGTCCGTCTTTGATTTGTCATTATCTCCAAATGCCCCGCTGATGATGAGGTAGTACTACCCGATGGGCGAATGGCGTATATAGCATATTGAAAGAAGGAGTGGGTCTGCGCTCCCGGAAAAGTATTTCCATTGCCCGAATCTATCTGAACTACGAAGAAACTATCAGACGATACTCTCGCACATAGTCCATGCCCCAAGACAGACTATTTCTTGTTTCCTCCCGGCGGAGTGTAGGTGGAACCGCCCTTACCATCGTTATGATACGTCGAGCCATCAGAGTTGGAGTAGTAGTATGATCCGTCGCTACGACAACTGTCAGTGATCATCTTGATGATTTCTTCGTTTTCTTACGTATTGGAGTAATGGTAGGAGCTCTGGTTCACGGCATCTGGTCCGTGATCGCGGTGACAGTAATGATTCCCGGCTTCGTTTGTCCCGGTGCTAGTAACTGTGTAGTCACTGCTAGCGTTGGACGAATCGCCAGAGGATGGGTTGGAGGGTGTGTTCTTTGACATGTCTCTTTCGAAGCTTGTAGACAAGACTAAACAGGTGCAATCTGGTCACTGGGCCGATAACAATCCTTTATATTGGCGATGTTTGCTGCTATGTTATATGGTAGAACTTCTCGTCCACGAATGTGTTTGCGGTCTTATCAGGGGAAGCATGACAATGGACAATCCTTGTTTCGAAAAGCAAATAATCGAGCAATCAGAAATCATTCTTTTCATTCCAATGGTCATGACAGACTCAAGCAATTACAACGTAAGCTCTAGGACTATACTTGTCAGCATCGCTCACAGTTTGACATCAGTACACGCTTCCCGTTGCTTGGGAAATGATCAGAAGCTCGTTACAAATCCGTCAGAAGCCCAACGCAGCCTCAAGCGATCGATTCATCATCTTTGTCAGTGACTATATCACGCAAGTTCGCATCTGACGGGAAGCGCTTCACAAGCTCCAGTAAATCACATGAACAAGTATATTGCAGAACTGAGGTGTGCTGAGAATTGTGCTTGTAAGGTGCAGTACACTCTTTGAGTTGGGATATTCACATTTGCCTTATGGATTATAGGTTTTGACTGACCCAAGTTGAGCTACTCTTAATACTCAGAAAATCACTTGAAGTGACAGTGTATGACATGAAGTTGGCGCTGTCCACAAATCAATCAGTACATGCGAGACCTGATTTGAGTGGGGTTGGTGGGTCCGAAGAAGGATCTGATGCGTTATAGTCAACTTCCTCGCTGGACAGCCATCATCATGGACAAGCACTACATATTTGCGCTAACGTAATGAAATACTTTATGTTGAAGTCTCAAGGACCATATGGTTCATAAGAATAATCGCATGACTTTAATAGATGAGATGTCGGAGTTCGTTCGTTCGAATCCGCATCGCTTCCCTACACCTTTAGCAGGCTCACTACGAGTCTACAAGATAGGTGTCGGAGCATCTATTTTGGTCCAAAAAACCGAATTTTGCCGCATTGTTCCCCAGAAACTCCAGATTGCTACAAAGGGAGGAGATGTTCTCGAGGATATATGTGCTTAGAGAATGGGTCTACCTTGCCTTGACAAGGGCCCTTCTGCTATCATGCTCGTACTCACAATATTTTTTTTTTTTTGGATATTGTCATGAATTGACGCAATTCAGTGGTAATGGGATGCTAGGTCGAGTCCCTACACAACCTGGGAAAAGAAGGGCCACTGATGCCTATTTAAACCCGCTCCTGACCCCTCTCAAAATCCTTGCTCTTCCTGGCTTCGCTGCTGAGATCGCTGTCATTGTCGCTGTCACTCAGCAGACCGTCCCATGCTCCATCATCGACGCTGTTCAGGTCATCTTCTCTCGCGCTAGGTTTGTTGTCTACCTTCACGGTAGAGAAAAGCACCCACAGACCCAGATCATAAGTGATTCTACAGAAACCAGATGCAAGGAAGGCAATCCAGAATACGTTGTTGCCTGATAATAGGCCAGTAATCGATGGCCCCAAGCTCATAGCCAGAGTTCTGGCCATACTCGTGATGCCCATAACGCCTGTACGCTCCTCAGGCTTGACAACCGCGGCAATGAACGCGGTCCTTGGCGCTTGATCCATGCTATTGAGCGCTGCCCGAAAGATGAGTATACCAATCGTCGGACCGACTGTCTTCGGCAGTGGAATGAAAGCACTTGCGATCGAAGACGGAAGGTGCGTGAAAACCATGGTGTTGATAAGTCCGATCTTCTTTGCGAGGGGACCAGCAAAGACCGCGCTGACAGCGCACAAAAATTGTGAAGCGGAGGTGATGTCGCCGAGTGTTGCCTTCGACACGTGGAACTTTTGTTCGACGTAATAATTCATGAGTGAGTATGGTGTCATACCATCGGCCAGAGAGTCTATTGCAAGGAGAATCCAGAGCTTGTACATGATGGAGCGGGTCGGTTTCGATATCTGGCTGATGTAGCTCTGCTTCTTCTTAGGAGGCACTCTGATATCTGAACCTCTTGCAGTATGGCTGTTCTCTTGGTCGAAGTCATTATTAGTCGGCGCCATAGCCTCGAGTAAGACTTCCTCCTCTTCTCCGTTGCTGCGCCCGCGCTCTTGCATCTCTGCATGTTTCTCACCAGCTGCCTCACATCGATCGCTCAACCCCAAGCAAAGAATGCTTCCTATAATTCCGAATGCTGCATAAGCCCAAAACAGCGCATGGTAGGCTTTGACCACGTTGTGTCTCTTTTCTAATGCATGTACGACTCGCCCGGCGACTTCAGCACCAACAGCTCCAGCCATGGTGGTAAATGTGACGTACCATGCCAAGACGTCGCTTCTTGTCTTCTCGTCAGTGAGGCCGCTTAATATACTCTCTTCGACTGCTCGAAAAGGACCACAGTCCGCACCAGTAACGGAGATGATACCGAACACGGCCGCGATGAGCAGGATCCAGAAGTTTTCTGATAGTGCGAAGGTGACGCCAGAGAGTGCCATCATGATACTGCCGCCAAACAATATTCTTCTCCGGCCCAGCTTATCCGCAATGAGTGTGAGTACTAGCGACAGGAGCACATCGCCGAGAAGCGTCAAGGTCATGAATAGTCCGATGCGTGAGTCTGGGACATTGAGGGCAGCGAAGAATAAGGCAAGAATCAACGATGGTATTCCAGAAGTGAACATGCGCAAAGAGCGCAGCGTGATAATGATGTATGCATCTCGCCCAGTTGCTTGAAGTGATGTGATGCCGAGAAAGCCTGCAATACTCGATACAATGGGTATGGCCATAGCGGGGTCGCTACTCCGTAAATTTGAGTCCGCTTGCGACCGACAGAGAAGCGTTTCTGTTAAAAACAAACAGAAGCGTTCTCAAAATCGAAGGCAAAAGGTGAGGAGAGAGGTAAAGAAGAGAAGAAATGGAAAAGCATATCCTAAGTCGCTGACAATCACCTGCAGTCTAACCTGCATTAGCCAGCTTATATCCGCGTGCGAGCATCCCGCAGTAAGGCCCGCCCGGAAAAGCGTTCTGAGTCATCCATCTCCCAGCGAGGATAACTTATGACCTTGGGTGGCTAAGTAGGCGAATCTTTGAGGAAATCATTGACATTTGGTCGCGTGCCTTTCGCGTACCTTTCGTGTCTGCTTCCCCGCACGCCGCACAGTCGCGGTGCAAGGTCAGATCTGACGTCACCCTCCGAATTTTGCATTGATGGCACATGGCAAAAACCCACGTTTCTGTAATACTTCAGGGAATCCACTAAGAGCTGCTATCGCGTAGTGTACTCGAGGGACGATTTATGGCACGAGATTCAACTGATCACGTGACTGTTGTCTCTCTGCCCACCTGAATCATTGAGTGTGCATCTGAATGAAAAGTCAGCTTTACATCAACTATGGCTATAGCGGCATACTTTCGAAAGGCAATGTTACCCCAAGCCCAGAAGGAAGAGGGACCGATCAGCTACGTTGTGTTGATATACTGGCAGGTGTACAGCCTGTGTTTGATGAATACACCCTGCACGAGCGTACACTATCATCCCCACAATGAATTACTGTGAAACCATCGATGCAATAAATGTAGAAGTAACCAAAATTAGGAACTATGGTTGAGTGAATCTATAACTCACGTAGCTATAGGACGTTTATCATGAGGACGAGCCTACCGTGAATGTAACCCGAGTCATAATCGAGTTATGGCATAACGTCTTCAGCTTCTGTATTATAGACGTGCAAGAGCGTGCATCAACCTTTCAAAAGCAAGTAAGTTGCATATGCATACTGGCTATGCACACTGTTCAAGAAATAGCTTGATCAGACATATCTTCAGCTCCACATCAGTCAAAGCATGCTACGGACTGACTTTAATGTGCAATATATCTCGCAAACCCTGTCGCATCCACGTCGTCTGAAAAATATGTGTCAGCGACTTCGGTCTATCATGATCATGGCTAATATATCGAATTTTCGTATTTCGAAATATACGCTCGTTGTGCAATACCAACTCCAAGCATCCACTTGATTAAGTGCAGGACTTGAGTGATACGAACAGGTCTCCTTTTTGAGTATCTCGATGATCAGGCTTATATGTCTTCGGCGATACAGGACAGCTCGTTGGTTTTGCTCATGACGAGTCAAAGCAATTGAAATGCCAAGTAGCTACCTGAATTGTTCAGTTGCAGGTCGATGTATTTCATGACCCTTGTTAGGACTAGCGCGGTCCTTATGAAAAGCCTTGGGAAAATGTTCCTGCACCAATTAAAGTATCGTAGTATAACAAGAACATGCAAAAAGCACATGGGTAAGCCAGAGGTTTCTCCTAGCCCGCGATCCTCCCGCTGCGTTTCCACCTGTGTCCCATTATTATTCGACGGTTGTTAAGGTCCTCTTCTAAAAGCGGTCCAGATGAAGATGCTGCATCTGGAGCTCCGTTGGGGCCCCACACGAACCCACCACTTCCGAGAACGTTCCTGGAATGACGCAGTCGTACCCAATCTTGTCTCCGACGAGTGAAAATAGCCCTTTTCAGATATTTGCGATCAGCGATGACTACGTGGTGAGTGCACAGGTTGGTGTGCTGCTTGTGAAGTCAAAGGATGCGATTTTCGCGGCAGAGAAGTCGTCAGTTGAGATAGTAATAACGAATCTCAATTGAGGACCAAACCCTTCAGGTGCCACCGCCGATAAATGAATATGGCGTTTGCACAAGGGCAAGTCGACATCTTTGCCTGTGAGCACGCAATTCAGACCCGCCCTGCCCCGCAAGATCATTGGCTGGTGTTTAGGTGCGGCTAGGGACCGTCAGATCCTTAATGCGCCACCCCTGTCGCTCTAGCCGACTTCTCAGCGAAGCTGAGGCTTTCTGTCATCGACTTAACTCCGACCGCGGCAAATAGCATCAGTACCATTTCCACGATTGGAGACCAGGTGGCCGACATGTCTACAGGATTATGTCACCCGTTAAGTCCTGTCCGAGGAGTGTCTCGCTTTAAGGTGGTGTGAGGAAGGATTTTCTATCACATACACACCGGCTGCCGCCTCACCATTACCACAAGGCACGTTACGCGTCTGCAACAAATCGAGGTCTAGAAACTTGACAATCGTCAAGCCTAGAGTTCCCTGATTTCTGTATTTGACAAGCTCCTGTCACGCAATAAGCCGCCACGTTAAGCAATTTTGAGGCGTTCCCTAAGCATTTTGCTTTTCCAATCCCAGGCCGTACCGCATCGGAGCATCGCGAATTCGCATCTCGCAATTCTGTCCCACGGACCTAGTCGCTGGGCATCACTGCACCCTCCCGTTATTCGCTGCAGGTGGACCTCCCGCACGGAACCTTGTCACGCCCCGGCCGCCTGGTTCCTCTGATACTTAAGTTCCAAGCCCTGGCAACTGTTCTGTGGTAGCTTGTTAAGTCTTGTCAATCTTGTCTTCCAACCTATCACCAACTCGGAACCCTATAAGGGTAAAAAGCACTTGGTGGTTTTCCAGTGCTAGAGCTTGACCCATAGCTATCCCACCCTGATCGCCTTGTCCCCTTAGGGTACACCTTACCACCATGGCGAACAGGATCGGCAATGGCATTGCCAAAGTCCTTGGTATCGACCTTCACTACCGCAATGAGACTGGTTCGGAACGAGTGACTCGAGGCGAGAGCGTGTTCACAGTTGGGTCGGCCGATACGTACGTCGAAGATGAACCTACCGCTGCCGAATGGGTTCGTGAGGTTATCCCTTCTGGACGAGAGTTCGCGGAGTATTGCTACAGCCTTTTCCCTTTCACTCATTGGATAGGACGGTACAATGCGCAGTGGTTGATGGGGGATCTTGTCGCTGGTAAGTATTTCCACTCGACCCCTTCAAAGTCGTCTCTAACAAGCCCCAGGTATCACTGTCGGTGCAGTGGTCGTCCCTCAAGGCATGGCTTACGCGAAACTTGCCACACTACCCGTCGAGTTTGGATTATACTCTTCCTTCATGGGAGTGCTCATTTACTGGTTTTTCGCTACTTCCAAGGACATCACCATTGGCCCTGTCGCTGTCTTGTCAACTGTCACCGGTAATGTCATAACAAAGGCACAAGCTACTGGAGTCGATGCCTCTAAGGACGTCATTGCTTCCTCGTTGGCCATCATTGCAGGCTCAATCGTGCTCTTCCTCGGCCTCGCTCGATTGGGATGGATTGTTGAGGTCATCTCTCTGCCCGCTATCTCGGCTTTCATGACAGGTTCCGCCATCAGTATCGCTGCTGGGCAAGTGCCAACCATGATGGGTTTTCCTAAAGCTCTCAACACACGCGCCGCGACGTACAAGGTCATCATCGATACACTTAAGAACCTCGGCAAAACGAATCTAGACGCCTCTTTCGGTCTGACTTCGCTTTTCCTGTTATACTTCATTCGCTGGCTTTGCGGCTTCCTTGCAAAGAAGTTTCCCAACAGGGCCAGGCTCTTCTTCTTCCTCAACACACTGCGAACAGTCTTCATCATCCTGTTGTACGTTTTCATCAGCTACCTGGTCAACCGTCACCACAGGAAGCATCCGAAGGTTTCAGTGCTGGGCAACGTTCCTCGAGGTTTCCAACACGCTCGTGTCCCTCATGTGACGATCCCCATCATTAAGTCCTTCGCCAGTGAGCTGCCATCAACCGTTATTGTCCTGCTCATTGAACACATCTCCATCTCCAAATCCTTCGGACGTGTCAACAACTACACCATCAACCCTTCGCAAGAGTTGGTTGCCATTGGTGTCAGCAACTGCCTCGGTCCTTTCCTTGGAGCGTACCCGGCCACAGGGTCCTTCTCCCGAACAGCGATCAAGTCAAAGGCCGGTGTGCGCACTCCTTTTGCTGGAGTCATCACAGCTGTCATCGTTCTCCTTGCCATCTACGCTCTTCCGGCTATGTTCTGGTATATCCCGAACGCCTCTCTGGCTGCTGTCATCATTCACGCCGTGGGTGACTTGATTCTGCCACCCAACACCGTGTACCAGTTCTGGAGAATCTCGCCCATTGAAGTACCTATCTTCTTTGCTGGTGTCTTCGTGACGGTCTTCTCCAGCATCGAGAACGGTATCTACACCACCGTCTGCGTCTCCTTCGCTCTCTGGGCTTTCCGTGCCTTCAAGGCTAGGGGCCGCTTCCTTGGTCGCGCAAAGATCCACTCCGTCATCGGAGACCATCTCCTCGACCCGTCGAACGACAAAGAGGTGCCTAAGAAGAATCCTACTGAAAGCGAAGACTCCGTGCGCAGCATCTTCTTGCCCCTCGACCATCACGACGGCTCCAACCCGCAGATCCAGCTCGAGGACCCCTACCCAGGCATCTTCGTCTACAGGTTCAGCGAAGGCTTCAACTACCCCAACGCCAACCACTACCTCGACGACCTGGTCGAGACCATTTTCAAGAAAACCCGCCGCACAAATCCCGCCACGTACGGAAGACTCGGTGACCGCCCATGGAACGACCCCGGCCCACGCCGCGGCAAGGAGACCGATGTAACCGACGACCGCCCAACACTAAAAGCCATCATCCTCGACTTCTCCTCGGTCAACAACGTCGATCTCACATCCGTCCAGAACCTCATCGACGTGCGTAACCAGCTCGACAAGTACGCCGCCCCAGACACCGTCGACTGGCACTTCTGCAACATCAACAACCGCTGGACCAAGCGCGCCCTGGCTGCCGCAGGCTTCGGATACTACACACCAGAGCCCGATGTGGAGGGCGGCGTGCACCGCTGGAAACCCGTCTTCTCTGTCGCCGAAATCGGTGGCTCGGATTCCGCTGCCGCGGCGGCTGAGGCCCGCGAGAACCGTCATGCGCAGCGCGCTCACTCCTTGGCTGTCAACGATATCGAGGCTGCGCATGACAGCGCCGAGTCCAGCGATGCAGGGTCGTTGAACAAGCAGCTTGAGCATTCCAAGGCGTATGAAGCTGCAGAGGGTGATGTGAGAGGGACGAACGCTGGTAGGATTGCGGTTGTTCAGGGCTTGAACAGGCCGTTGTTCCACGTTGACATTACTGCCGCGCTGAACAGCGCGTTGGCGAATGCGCAGAGGAAGAGCCACTAGTTCTTGAGCACTAAGCAGGGGCGCTCTGGTGTTTTCGGTCTGGATAATATGAAGTGCCTATATGCATGATTTGCGAGTACACGATTCCCATAGAAGTTGTTGCTATTCATCCATTTTTAGTCGGGTCGATTGACTCGATATCCTTTCAAAGACCATCTCGTCTGATCATGCGTCGTGAACGGTGACTTTCCACATACCCAGAATCACCTGTTAACTAGAAACTCGATTGACCAATCGAGGCCACCGAAATCTCAGTATACACCTAAATGCCAAAGCCAACAATCCCATCTCCTCGGGTCGCCCGTTAACTCGCACGGCAGTGCAACATGTCAGCGGCGCGCCCGTCTTCCCCACCCCACATTTGTCCCACCCGCCCTGCAGTCGAGGTGACCTCATCACAACGTACGTCAGATAGATGTCAAGTCGAACAGCACCCGCGCTGTCGCAGCGATGCTCCGTCCACACAAAAACAAATCCCCTTCTTAAACTTTCACAGGTTACTTTCAATTCGCTATATCGCACTCTCTGATTGATACCCAATACCCCTCTGACAAGCGTTTACAACCACAACAACCGACACAATGGCCGCTGCAAGGAAAGACCTTCTGAAGAAGGTATACAACATGGTTCCGCCCATGCTGGAGAGCTTTCACAAGGGTATACCACTCTGCAACAGCTGTACCCAGTATCTGCCGCAATACTAACAAGCTCCCCAGGCCAGCTCGGGCGCGTTGGCGTCATCGGCGGCAGCGAAGACTACACAGGCGCACCGTACTTCTCGGCCATGGCCTCTGCAAAGCTGGGCTGCGACATGGTACCTCCCCGCGACCATCCCCAAAACCTCTGCATCCAGCAACTAACACAAACGTGTCTCAGTCCCACGTCATCTGCGAGCCCGGCGCCGCCGCGGTAATCAAGACGTACTCGCCGAACCTAATGGTGCACCCGATTATGCGGCAGGAGAAGAACGTCGCGGCATCGGAGAGCGCAGAATCCGTGTCCGCTGAGGTTGTGGGCATGCTGGGCCGTCTGCACGTCATTGTCATCGGGCCCGGTCTGGGCCGCGACAAGCTGATGCAGGACACGTGCGCAAGGGTTATTGAGGAGGCCAAGAAGCAGGGTATCCCGTTTGTGCTGGACGCGGACGGCTTGTTCCTGGCGCAGACGCGCCCGGAGCTCGTCGAGGGATGTAAGGAGTGCATTCTCACGCCTAACGTGGTCGAGTTTGGACGTCTGGCCAAGGCGAAGGGTGTGGATGTGAATGAGGGCGACCCAGCGGAGCTCTGCTCGAAGCTGTCGAAGGCGTTCGGCGGTGTTACTATCATTCAGAAGGGCTCCAAGGACTACATCTCCAACGGAGAGCACACTCTTGTCTCTGAGGGTGAGGGTGGCTTGAAGCGCTCTGGCGGTCAGGGTGACACCCTCACTGGTAGCTTGGCGACACTTCTGGCATACCGCAAGGCGTATCATGACAAGATTTGGGACCACGACAACAGCATGTCGAGGAGCGAGACCCTCGCTCTTGCCGCATACGGTGGTAGCTGTATCACAAGAGAGTGCTCGAGGTTGGCTTTCATGGAGAAGGGCCGCTCGCTGCAGGCCAGCGATCTGACTGAACATGTCCACACCGCTTTCCTCAACACCATCGGGGAGAGAAAGGAGACACCGCAGTTATAGGAGAGATCAGCGACTTGGACGATTTTACTTGATTGCCACGGACATGAATGAGTAAGGGTGTTAAGAGCAGCACACATGGGTAAATATACGCGCATATTGACGACGAAATGAAATACTTTTCAACACCAAACTTTTGCTTTTGAATAAACCATCTGATATTGATTCTATTGAGGAGCTTCAGGTCAAGTCGGTTGAACAGGTTTGCTAGAGGGTCATGCTGGTCAAGTACGAGCTGCGACGACGGAGGCGCGGCCCAAAGACCGTCCTTGGCTACGACGGGATTGCAGCCAACATGCCTTCTACCAGTGGCTTGATGTCCGCGCCCTTTGTTTTCGCCATCATGAGTGCCGCAACTAATGGCTTGGTCTCCTTGGGAGCTGCGAAAAGTAGAAGTCGTTGTTTTTTGGCGCCACCGGAGGCCAGTTTGCTACGCCATTCATCTAGCTTCCGTACTTTGGCAGAGACTGTAGAGGGACTAGGAATGATCAGCGTGTCCTGCAGATGTTCGGCATCCACACTTACGCTGCGCCCTCCTCGGGTTCAGCAGCTGCACGTTGGACGACATTTGCTTGTTCTTCAGGTGGAGCGTCGGGAGTAGGTTCACTTGTAGGTTCAGGTTTAGGTTCGGCTTCTGGCAGGGGCTGCTCTTCTGATCTGGCCTTAGCATACATATTCATCAACTTACCAACGATATAATCAGCATCACCTTCTGATTTGGGAGCTGCAGCAGGCTTCTCCTCCGGTGGAGCGGGCGCTTCTTGCTCAGGCTCAGCAGAGCGTTGGACGACCGGCGCCTCTGTTGGTTCAGGCTCGGCTGGTGCTGGTGGTTGTCCAGCAGGTGTCTCTGCGGGCTTTTCCTCTGCGGCAGGTTGTTCAGCGGAAGGTTGTTCAGCGGGCTTTGCTTCGGCAGGCGGCTCTTCCGTAGCTGGCTCTTCCGCAGCTGGCTCTGGTGCAGGTGCTTCTGGAGGAGTCTCAGCAGGCGGCTCTTCTACTGGTGGATCCTCCGCGTTCTTCTGTTCGGCAGCAGGCTTTTCTGCGGGCGCTTCTTCCGTCGGTGGTTCCTTCGGTGGCTCGGCCGGCGGCTCTGCTGGAGGTTCTGCTGGGGGCTCTTCCGCAGGTGGTTGCTCAGCAGGACTCTCTTCCGGAGGTGCTTCTGGGGCAGGCTCAGGCTGAGGCTGTTCTTCGGCGGGAGGTGCTTCTGGGGCCGCAGCTGGTGGGGTTGAGTCTGCCATATTGTTTGACAAGGGCTACTCTCGCCAAAAGACGGCCTCAGCGTATGTTGGAGGGATGTTCGCAAAGAATGGCTGTAATGAATACGAAAGTTAGTGAAGTGGCGAGTAGAGAACGTGTTGTGGGCTAGATCTCTACCCCGTCTCGTTCAGGATTGTTTACAATGCCGCGTGGCTATGAGAGAAGTCATGATCAAAGCTGGGGGCAGTCGAGGCTGACATGTGAGGCAAGTGCAGCTCGTCGGCCTCGATGATGTCCACGGCCGAAAGCATGGCCAGACACAACCACCAATTTGTGATATCTACGTGGCCGAGGCTCACAGCAAGGAATTCATAAAACTTGGTCAAGCATGTTGGGCCGTACTACTATGTGGATAGCTGAGCACATGGAGCGCACGTGAGAGAGCGGAGGTTGACGCGATGCGGACCTCCGTGCCAGACGCCAAGCCGACAGCCGACATCATCGCGCGTGCTGCTTGTGCTCTTGTCCTCTCCACAGCCCCAGCTTTCCAAATCCTTACTCCGCACACGGCCAGCCATTACTTCACGGCAACCATGGCCCTCAGCATTGATCAAAAACGCATGAAGGCAACGAAATTCCCGCCGGAGTTCGATCGCAAGGTCGACATTGAGAAAGTCAACATTGATTTGATGAAGAAGTGGATTGCGCAGAAGATCACAGACATACTGGGAGATGAAGATGACATCGTTGTGGAAACGTGCTACAACTTAGTGGAACAAAGCCAATTTGTGAGAATTCGTTCGCAGTCAGAGACACGACAGCTGCTAAAAGTTGCAGCCCAAAATCAAAGAGATTCAGATCCAGCTCACCGGTTTCCTCAACAAAGACACTCCAGCCTTTTGCAAGGAGCTATGGGATCTTATGCTCAGTGCACAGGACAGCCCAATGGGCGTCCCGAAGGAGATGCTCGAGGCGAAGAAGCTGGAATTGCAGCAAGAGCAGGTAGGACCACACAGTTTGTCTTTCAAGAGGCATAGCTGACACGCACGTTATAGCTCTCAAAGGCAGCTGCCGAGTCTCGTCGAAAAGAGCAAACCGACCAAGACGATATCGTAAACATGTTCCGCGATACCGAGCGTCCAGAACGAGGTGACCGCGGTGACCGTGGTGATCGCGGCCGTGGTCGTGGAGGGCGTGGAGGGTTCCGCGGAGAACGTGGAGATCGTGGAGGATATCGAGGTGATCGTGGAGGGAGAGGCAACCGAGACTTTGACCGTCGACCACCGCGTCGAGACTCACGTTCTCCACCACCGTAAGTGCGCTTCTCAAGTACAGAGAGTCGTGTGCTGACTAGTAGCAGCAGACGCAGGTCACCTCCACGCCGCGAGCGTGACATCTACGTTCCCAGCGGTGGTCGTGGCCGAGGACGGGACCGTCGTGATAGCTCACCACGCCGCCGCTCGCCCTTGGGCAGCCGCTCTCCACCACCTCGTCGCAGCCGTCGCGCGCCCTCGTCAGATCGTTCGCGCACGCCGCCACGCCGCCGAAGACGCTCACCTTCAAGCGATCGCTCGAGGTCTCGACCACGCCAATCGAGGCGATCCCCATCTCCACACCGCAGACGAAGAGACGCTGGACGAGACAGGTCCCTCTCTCCAAGCACAGACAGCAGAAGGCTGCCTAGGCATCAGTCACGATCTGCTTCCCCCCACAAGAAAGCAAGCTCACCAGCACCCAGGCTGTCAAGGTCGCGATCTCGTACACCGCCGCGCCGCCGCCGCGCTAGATCAAGCAGTTCACGGTCTGTAAGCCCCGTCAGACGACGCAGACGCTCCTCTTCAGATATTGGTTCAGGATCACCAGCTGATATCAAGAAACGTAAACGCTCTCCCAGCTCAAGCAGATCGAGATCACGAGATCGAAGCAACCGCAACAGAAAGCGCGCTACGCGATCTCCCTCAGACTCGCCTCCACCACGATAGGAAAGAAACTTGAAAGACTAGGTTGGTACATCAGCTCAGTAAAACCCCATGCTGCGGCTCAAAGCAGTACTCCGCCCGCCGGGGATATGACGACGCCATATGCCTGTCTAGCTCTAATACTTTCCCCTTCCTACAACCAAACCTATCCATGTGTCGACACGATTGGGTCCTGCATCATATGCCCCAAGAGCGAAGCCATATCCCAGCGCTTGTACCATAAATTCTCCATATCGATCGTTGAAATATACTCATAGAAATTGGTCGTCCTGTTCAAGAGTATCCTCGTGCATTCCATCATTGTCGTGAGAAGCCTGGTGGATCCAGGCCCTGTCTGCAGGTCTTTTGAATCCAGACAATTGTTTTGCGGTTGGGAGCCACCCCTGCCGTAGCATCGTGTTTGACTCCAGCCTGCCGGCTCTGATGGCTCTGGATTAATCGTCCGAATCTTTGGGTGGTCTACTGTCTTCAACAGCAGATTGTGCTTCAACCCTTGCGCCTCTTGCACTGAGCAGCGACCACGCTGATATCGTCAAGCTTGCCTTTGCACAGTCAGGTTGCGTACTCCAGCCTCTGGCACCGCTCAACACTTACCTCCTTCGACACCCAACCCCTCATCAATCGCCTTCTCCATGTACGGACTTTCAGCAAACGGATCCTCCGCAATCTCCCGAGCGGCATTTACCAGCCTCTGCGCAACAAACCGCATCCCATCTGCATAGCTCTGCTCCTGCTCGTCTTTCCCCTTCTCCCCCACTTCCTTCCCTCCAGCCTCCTTTGCCCCCTCGCCCCGCCACTTCTCCATACTCTCGCAGACATTCGTCACAACCTCATGCTCCCACAGATTATCCACCACCCCATCCGTCATCGCAATCACCACATCATCCTCCTGCAGCACGATCTCATCCAGCTTCGCAATCGTCTCAGGCGTGTCGGGCGAATTCGTCCCCAACTGGCGCGGGCAGTCGAACCAATGCCACTGCTCCTCGGTGCGAAACACGACTTCGCGCGTGCTCGGGCGGATGACCAGGATCTGGCCGTCGCCCAGCTGTGTGACGTATAAGAGGGGCTGGTCGTTTGCGTTTGCGCTCAGCAGCGCGCCGCATGCCGTCGTGGTCCCGTGCCACTCGCTCGGCGACGAGGTCGCGGCTTTGGTCTTCTCGAACGCGGTTTGCAGGTATGCGATGGGCGTGGGGACGTCGCTGGGCGAGAAGGGCGCGGCTTCGACTTCGAGTGACCAGAAGTGCAGGATCAGGCGGGACCAGAGGCTGCGTTTGGGCGAGTCCTGTTAGTGGATGTTGCTGCGGGGGCCGTGTTGGGGAGAGAAACTCACGCTGCGTGTCCGCGCTCCCGTGTCGCCCATGCGCCGACGCCGTCGTTTGCGCCGATGAAGTAGTCGCTGACCAGCACGGCGTCGTCGCCGTTTGTCACGCCCCGGATCATCTCGCCATTGACTTTGGGCCGCCGGTCTCGGCTCTTGTGGTGCGTGCTCAGCGGCTCGGAGAAGCTGGTGGATGGCAGGGAGAGGAAGGGAGGGGGGAATGGGCGACTGGGTCGTTTTGCGTATAGAGCGTAGCCGGCTTCGAAGTAGAATGGTGACTTTGGGGGCGGGGGAGGCGCATCATCTGGGACGGGGGTTGTGGTGCCGAGGCGTGGATTCTGCGGTTGGTGGGCATAGTTTCTTTTCTGCTGCTGCTGCTGCTGCTGCCGGGTTACAGCGCCCCATCGTTGTAAGTGTGCTCGTTGCGCATGAGACGGTACGCGGATCGTCCGCGGGATGTGGGTAGTGGGACTGCGCAGGCGGAGGAGAAGTGCGGGCATGCCAGCGACTCGGAGAGAGATGTTACGAGGGGACGAGGGCGTCCGGTATGGAAGGGTTATAAGCGCATGGAGGCGCTTTCTATGTCAAGGTTTTTGCAGTAGGGTTTTCTGGGCGAAGGTTTGTTTTAGCAAGCAAATTGTCGGGTATCTGGGTTCGGGTTGATTGCCGTATCCATGGATCGTTGAGGAACGCGGATAGGGCTGAGCCTCACTAGGCCTAGACAAGGTAGCATGACGTCTAGTTTCTTTCCGTGTCGTGGAATGGTCGTGATTTCGAGCAGGGTTGTTTGAGGGGAAGTTCTGAAATTGCTCTACAAAGGCGGGATGAGTATTAATTTTTGGCATGTGGTTTATATGTATTGCAGGTGTATTATCATTGGTGAATCACACCTACGATACATGGCCTTTCATCTTCCTTCACTATGTCTTGCTCCTTCTCATAAATGTTAAATGTACATTTTGCTCAGTACAGTCGGCTCCATGGAGAACAGGTTGAATCAGTCCTCCCTCGCATCCCCATAACACCTCTCCCATGTGGTATCCGAAGCAAACGCCGAAGAAAATGCAGATTAGTCGCCAGGCCTTCTTCCCCTCGCAGCCATGCTCTACGCCCTTGTCTTCAGGAATTTATCCAGATCCTCGGTCGTGGCAACACCAAGCACAAACTTGCGGCTTGCATCTGTGACGACCGCGAACTCCTGCTTCCCACTACCGTCCACACCACCCTTGAAGAACTCCTCCAGCTCTTCAAGCGGCGTCTCCATATCGATGACCTTGTAGCGCCTGCCCCGTCGCTGGAACTTGTGCATAGCTGCTTGGACCGGATCGTTCTCGCTCACTTTGCGCTCCTTGAGCAGCTCTTGCAGGCGCGGGATGCTGATGTATCCGAGCAGGGCGCGGTTCTCTGGTGACACGACAGTCAGGTGGGTGTAGTCGCGCTCGAGGCCGCTCATGAGAGCCCATGATATAGGGTCGGTGGGTGAGACAGATAGAGCTGGAGGTGGGTCAAGGTCTTCTACCGTTGCCTGTAGTATGACTGTTAGATTCGCGATGATATTGGTTTCGTGTCGACTGCTACGTACACCGCGGTATTTGTTCGCCCATAGTGCTTTGTACTCGGCACTCTGCTCGCCATTTGTGGTGGGTGTCTGTGTCGCCATGTTTGTGAGTAGGTGTGGGGACCATGTTGGCGCACTACAGAAATACAAGAGGATCTACAACTCCCCGCACTAGTATGGAAGCACGAGCCGCGGTGAACGCTTGCGGCTCACGGGGGATCTGGCAATCTTCGGTTCATGTTTCAAATTCTGGAGATGCATTGGGCCTGTATATTTTGTTCATGTGTGTGTTATCGATAGAAGATCTATAGGCGCCTTCAACAGAGGTGCCCATACAAGAAGTCCCTACTCTCCCTGAAATCAAAGCATTTGCACCCAAATGTAATATTGTCTTTCGCAGTTCTACTTGTTACTACTTGTTTAGCATGTGCGAAAGACACATCTAAAGGTTGTTACACCTGTCGTTTATATGTTATTCTGTCAGATCCAACTTGCGCGTGCAGGTGGGCAGGGCGACTTTGCGCGTGGCAGCACGTGATGGACCGTTGTTAGTAGCGACCAGCAGACCAGTTCGTTCACAGAACCGCCCACCTCGACCACACCATCGTCTTGATGGCTTTCAGCATCAGGAGACAACTGGACCTGCGTGCGATACCGAACGCACCGATACGACCTGCGCCGTGATCGAGCCGCTCCCGACCAGCCCAATCTACTTGCTGCCGGCAGCCCCTCGGTCGAGGCGACCTCGAGCCGCCGGACCACCACATTCGCGACACGCGCACAACACCGTTGCCTCTGTTTGCGATGTTGATTTATCTGAGCACCGCGCTGCGTGCGCGCGGGGATAAATACGATCAAGCTGTGAACGCCTACATGAAAAGCGTTATCTGAATTCTGGTCCTCTCCTCCGTTACGACGTATACATCAGCGTTGACGCAGCGGCCGGCAAGGTGCATTCGAGGTGCATTCAGCGTCACAGCTATCCCAGAGACGCACAAAATACTTGGGTTATACCGCGCGATCCGGCACTACGGGAGGATCTTGAATAACCCCTGTAAAGAGCTGTGAAACGCAGGCTATAGACAATCACTTCTGTAGCTGGCGACATTCTGCAGAATAAAAGAGTAGGATACTCGGGGAATCGCAGGCAAAACGCAGATGTTCAAAGGAGCAGCCGTACGCTGGAAACCAGAGCTTATCGATAGCAGGACGTAGCGGAGGCACTCCGTCACAGAACCGCCGTAAGGGTTTCGGTGTTCATTTTGAGCTACCCAGCCGTGTGTATCCAGACCAGGCCCTTTTGCCATACAGGCTGCGTTCTGTCACCTGAAACTCAGTCTGGCCTCCTGCAGTTGCTCGACTAGAAATGTTCCATTCACTGCACATGGCTTCGTAGCACCATGGCCTGATAAGAGCGCGAAAGTCTTTGGATTCTGCAGGATTACCGCGTTGGCCACTCTGCAGCAGTCGGGTAGGGTACAGTGAGTACGTGAGATGTACGGGGAATAGACATCACGTCTTGGTATCGACAGAGAAGCTGCGGTAACAAACGACGCTTACTCAAGTACCTCTTTGTGTAGGTTGCCTATGTTGAAAGGACTGACGAAATATGGCAACCTTCAGTCCGGACTTTTGGCTTTGCCTTGCGATGCTCATGGGTCAGTTGCAGACCACCTGCATAAGATAGGACTGCTTCCGTCACGTCTTCACAATTTCCAAAATATCTGTCAGATGACTCATTGTGATGGGTACAGTATAAGAGTAGCTGTTGCAGAGGAAGCAAACTAGAAATGGAGTAGTGAGTACTGGCAAGGTGTTATTCCTGGCCAACTTCTCACAGACGAATTAAAGTAAGTGCAGTATCGGTCATCGAAAACTACAAGCTGACCAATATCATAGTAGTTGTAATACAGCAGCTTCCCAGCCCCTACACTGAGCAGCTCCATGCGTCCGAAAGCTTCTGGCCCATATCCGTGTCGTGATTCAGTTACAGAACCGCTATTTCGAAAGTCAAATAGGTGATGTGGATGGGAGAGGGCATTGGCCATGCCGAAGACAGCTAACAATCAAGCAGTTGAACACTCAGCTGTGCGACCTGTCACCGCTCACTCGTTGCGACGAATCGCGCTCTTACTTGGAGGCGCAGCTTAGCTCATTGGCGGCTTGCCTGTACAAAGCCGAGCAGCCGCTTGCATCAACACTTTCATCAACACCCATCGGCAGAGGAAGAGCTGGAGCTTGTTACGAAAGTAGGAACTAGGGACGACCGTCACATTCTGCTGGCTTCTTTGAGTACCACTGTGGAACACATCGCGCTGCGTGTCAAAGGGCGGCTTCTGTACTCCAGCGCACGGGCCTCGCGACGCATCGCGCCAAATCTTGGAAAGCACCAACAACATTACGGAACAGCATTACGAGCGCATCACCCAACAGCTGCAGCTGCGTAAGATTCAAGGCGGTGGTTCTCGTACAGCCATCGAAGCACCTCGAATTTTTATGGTGAAAGCAGGGGCTGCGTTGAAGCCAAACTAGACCGCGTCACGTGCATGACGAGGGCAAGAAGTTACGCCCCGAGAAGCTTCGCTCGCGCTTCGTCAATCCCCACTCACCACGAACACGACCCAACCACCCAAACCACCGCGCGTCATCAACACACGTCGCAGCCCATCACGCACGCGGTACCTATATCGCGTCCGACACCTCGCCAGCTTTTATCGCTGCCCCCATCCACGTTACGCGTCAGTACCAGACCGTACAACCGTAAGCCAGACACGAGCAATGGCGGACGAGGTAGCAGCACCCGTGGCAACCGAGCCTACGGTCTCTGCCGAGATTCCGACGCGTCCCGCAGACGCCGCAGCTGAGCCTGCCGTCGCTGAGGCGAAGCCCTCCGAGGGTGATGCCGTCATCGCTACAGAAGGGGTTGCAGAAGGTAAGAGAGCTTGCGCGTAGCGTACACGGAGCTTACTGACATGGCTGTGGATAGTCCCAGAGAAGGAGAAGACCGAAGAGGTCATCACTACCAATGATGAGGCCGCTGCCGACGCGAAGCCTGACTCCGCCGCAGCAAGCAACGACACAGGTACGCAATATCGCCTCACTGTCGTTCCGTTTCGCGAGATGAGACGCACTTGATACGATGTGAATACTAACGACTATACAGATGCTGCACCTGCCGCTGAGACTGCTGCTGAGCCTGCCAGCGAGCCCGCCGCGGATGCCTCCACGACCAACGGCACCGCAGCTACACCAGCCAAAAAGGCGGCAAACGGACGTCGCAAGTCAGGAGCCGGTGTGCCTGAGCACAAGGGCAAGAAGACCCCTGCCAAGGGCAAGAAGAAGGCGCCTGAGCTCCGTCTCGATGCACAGCCCGGAGACATGTACATGGTGGCTATGCGAGGATACCAGCCATGGCCAGTCATTGTCTGTGACGAAGAGATGCTGCCCGAATCCCTGCTGAGCAAGCGACCTGTCAGCGCCAAGCGCATCGACGGCACATACCGCGAAGACTTCCTCGAGGGCGGAAAGAATGCGAAGGACCGTAGGTATCCTATCATGTTCCTCGGGACCAACGAGTTGTAAGTTTGGAAATTCCGCTTCTTCATTGCAGCTACTAACGCATCGCAGCGCTTGGCAAGTTAACACTGAGCTTCTCACGTTCGATGTTGAGGAGGTGAAGAAGGATGTTGAGGCAGGAAACTCAGCCAAGAAGAACAAAGCACTGTGGGGAGCCTACGAGATTGCTGCAGAGGGCCATGATCTGGCATGGTTCAAGACCATGCTTGCAAGCCACGAGCAAGCCCTGCAGGAGGATGCCGAGGCGCGCGAGGCCAAGGAAGCCGAGAAGCAGGAGAAGAAGGAGAAGGCTGCCAAGCGAAAGAGCACCGCTGCCGCTGACTCAGACGATGTGGACATGGAAGATGCTGACGGTGCACCTTCGGCTAAGAAGGCCAAGGCAAGCAAGAAGCGCAAGAAGGAGGACGGCAGCGACGGCGATGAGCCTGCGGCTAAGACACCAAAAACCACCAAGCTCAAGCTCAACAACAAGACCCCTAAGGAGGGCTCTGCTGCAAAGCCTAAGAAGGAGACCAAGTCAAAGAAGAAGGCTGCTGAAGAAGCTACGCCCGCCAAGTCTGAGGAGCCTGAGATGACTCCGGAGGAGCGTTTCGCTAAGCGCGAGAAGCAGAGTAAGTACTATGCAAGTTGCAAAGACTTGAGCATCTGCTGACGTAGACACAGTTCTCTATCTCCGACACCGTCTGCAGAAGGGGTTTTTGTCGCGAGACCAGGCACCCAAGGATGAGGATATGGTTAACATGGCCGACTACCTTAAGCAGCTAGAGGCGTACGAGGACCTAGAGGCCGAAATCATTAAGAAGACGAAGGTCCACAAGGTTCTGAAGGCTATCATCAAGCTCGACAACATCCCACAGGAGGAGCAGCACAATTTCAAGCAGCGCTCATCCGAACTGCTGATCAAGTGGGGTGGTGCTTTGGCCTCTGCTGATGGAGAGTCTGCGGAGAAGACCACACCTGCCGCTACCAATGGTGTCAAGGCCGACGATGAGAAGTCTGAATCCGCCAAGGCGGAGACACCGGTGACCGAGAAGAAGGAGGACGAGATCAAGGAGCAGCCCAAGGAGAGCGTTGAGGAGCCGGCCAAAGCTGAAGCCACAGCAGAGAAGGAGGAGGCGCCGAAGGTCGACGCTCCAGCCGAGCCGGCGGCGGAGGCGCCTGCTGACAAGGATGGCGACGTCTCAATGGCTGACGTTGAGGCTACGAAGGAGGCACCCGCGATCATCGATGCACCTAACCCCGAGGGCGTCAATGCCGCAACCACCGAGTCGAAGTCGGAGACTGCAGCCACTACCACTTCTTAAGCAGGCTTATCTGCTCTGTTGGGGCAGGTGATGCGGGCACAGGGTACGCCCTTGCTAACGAGGAACATTTTTTCGAGATCGAAGGCGCAAAGCGTCAGGTTGGGCGGCAAAAACGCAAGGCGGATTATTTGGAGATTTTACAACAAGCGATGGTCACAGACCACGGGCCTTCAGGCGCTGTACATATATTGCTGCCTGAGCATGGCCAGTCGAGCCCAGCTGGGGACTGGACGAATAGGCTATTTTTCTTGAGCGAATTTGATTAAGTTTGAACACGTGCTTGTCCAGACATGATTGCGATCTTGTGATGTGTGGGTGTTGGGAGTGGTGAAGCTCGTCAGATGGCGCAGCGCGATAATACCTATGGTTTAGCGCGCAACTTCGACCAACTTTGTTGCTCTTGATGCAGCGCAGCTCTCTACGTTTTTGCGAAGGATCGCTGTATTGCAATCGCAGCCTCGATTGGGCGTTTTCGTAAACACATGTCGTGGTAACGCGACATACACCGACCCCAGGCCCGACAAGGAAGTCGATGACTACATACACACATCTTCAAGTAGTATCCTATTGACCTAATGCTTCAGAGCTTTCAGCCGTCTGTCACAGCCACAACCAATCCCTGAGACACGCGCTCTTCGTTACCCCCTCAAAGCAGGACTGCCCGCCGTGCCCCTTGGGCCTCCTCCGTTTCCATACACCCCCTCATACCGCCGCTATGCCCATATACAATACCAGCCCCGTCTCCACTCCACAGGACAGTCCAGAAGATGCCATATACCTTTCCCCCCTGCGTAGCCTTCTCTCAAGTCTTCCCAGCCCCGCCTTCCCGTCCTCTTCTCCCCCCTTTGCTCTCTTCTCTTCTCTTCCTTCCCTCTCTTCCTTCCCCAGACCTCACCCCCCCGTCGCCCGCTCCACCGCCCACCGCGCCTCGTGCAACCCGCGCCCCAGCTCGCCCGTCCTGCACCGCTCGCGGACGTCGTAGTGCAGCGCTACGAGCTGCTTTGCGCGCGCGAGGTCGGGGTCTGGGGATGCTTCGTCGGTGGGGGCGCTGGAAGTGGTGGTTGTTGATGTTGTTGTTGTGGTTCCTGTCGAGGAGGGGGGTGGGCGCGCGGATACGAGGGCTAGGGCTGCGGTGGGGGGCTGGAGGGAGGGATTAGTTTGGCTGGTTTGGGGGGGGTGGGGGGGGGGGTGATGGAGAAGGGTGGGGGCGAGGTGTGGGAGGGGGGGAGGGGGGGGGTTTACTCACGCACACGCCTGGCTGGAGTGAGACGAGATCGCTCAGGATCTCCGCGAGCTGCATTTCGTTGTTCCGCACAGTCGTGTTCTGCTCTTTCTGCCTTTCTATCCCCCCAAAACCGGCAGCAGATCCCAAGATACTTTCTTTGCACGTATAGACTCCACTCGCTCACGTTTTCTCCTTCAGTGGCGGGCTGGTTCTGGAAACCCCGGCCGTGTGTGTGCAAGCTGTATGCGCGCGTGTGCACCGAGAGCGAAGCTCTTCCGACACCAGTAGTCCTCGGAATGACGCACGCCCGCACCGCTGCAGAGCAGGGATCTCAGCTCGAGCACACCCCGCGCTCCGCTCCGCTTGCAAAACGCGCTACGGGACGCGCGCCGGCAATTCGGGGTCTGCGACGGCAGAGGTGATGCGGGCGTGCGGTATCGGGTTGTCTCCCTCCTTCTTCTTTGACAATTACTTCTTGTATACTTGGGTCTTTTTGTATATTTGTTGAATAGACGGGTACTGTAAATATGGCGAGCGCTCAGTCTATTGCGCGGAATTGCCGCAAGGTATGTTGTTGCTTTTTGGTTTGCTGTGCTGTGCTGTGCTGGGCTGAGGTTTTGGGGTTGGGGAGCTGGATGGGAGGGAAGAGGAGGGAAGACCGATTGTTAGACTGGAGTGCCTGAGGACCGCAGCGGCGTGTAGAGGAAGGTGTGCGTCTGGTGGTCGACGAGCAATTGCCCTGTTCCCAGCTCTTTTGGCGCATGCGGTTCGAGCTCAAACCCCAGAGCAGGGAATTGAGGATTGAGAAGCTCTGCCTCTTCCAGCTTTCCCGACTTCCTCATACTCTCAAGCAATCTATATAAACCCAAGATCGTAGACTGACAACCTCCCGCCAGATTATGTGCATAGGCCGCAACTATGCCGACCACATCGCCGAGCTCAACTCTGCTACCCCGAAGCAGCCCTTCTTTTTCCTGAAGCCTGCGTCGTCTATCCTCCTCCCCGGCGCTGGTCCTGTACTGCGACCCAAGGGCGTGAACGTGCACTACGAAGTCGAGCTCGGTCTCGTCATTGGCAAGACAATCAGGGACTTGAAGGAGGACGATGAGAAGGGCGCCATGGATGCCATTTCTGGTATGCTTAAATTCTTCGAGAATACTGTCTAGGACAGGATATTGGACTATGGAGATTTGTCAAGCTATGATGGCTAACGTGAGAACAACAGGCTATCTCCTCGCCATCGATATGACGGGACGCAATGTGCAAGACGAAGCGAAGAAGAAGGGACTTCCCTGGTCTATCGCCAAAGGCTTTGACACCTTTATGCCCATCTCGCAGCTCATCGCTAAGTCGCGCATTCCCGACCCACAGAACATCCACCTCTGGCTGTCCGTCAACGGCGAGATGAAGCAGTCTGACAGCACAGAGCTCATGCTGCATCGCATTCCAAGACAGTTGAGCGCCATTAGCAGGGTTATGACACTTGAGGCTGGAGACATCATTTTGACAGGTACACCGAAAGGTGTGGGGCCGGTCAAGACAGGAGACATCATGAGGGCTGGAATCAAGGTTGACGGAAAGGATATCGAGGAGGCCAACATTGAGGTTCCAGTAGAAGATCGTGAGGGGTTGTATGCATTTGCTGAGACATAAAACGTTGGCAGATTGTGAATGGAACACTGAACCACCCAGCCTTACTTCTGATTTCGTGGGCATTTTTGCTCTGATTGCTGAGTGGATTTGGTCCGAGGCTCGCGAAAACTGGCCGCAGTGGCGGATGGCTTCACCAAGCGAGCAGCTTTGGGACGTCTGGTAGGTTTCCCCTGACCAAGCAGCTCAGGAGAGACGGTGGCGGATCTATCTCGCATTTCGTCCTTAGGAGCGGCTTGGACCTTCTTTAACTTCCCTTCCGTCTTTGGACTGACAGCAAGCTTAATAACGCGTGACCTGGCGGCTCTCGCCACGGCAGGATACTCGCAAGTAGCGGCAGACTTTGCGCAGCGACCACAGACTGGGCGTGTTCGGTCGCAAGCTACGTGACGTGAACGACACGACATGCACGCCCCTGGTGGTTTACGGGGCCCTTTCACTTCCTTCTTTACAGCTGGCTGTTTTGGGCTATTGGTTTTGGTTTGGGCTGAGCCTTTGGCAATTGACTTGAGCTTGCCAATGAGCTTGCCGGCCTTCACAGCTTCAGTCGCCGGGAGACGTGGCTTTGAAGGCGACGAATCAGTGTCCCGTATGTTAATGCTGGCTTCCAACGCTTCATGCTGCACCGGACGAGTTTCATTTGGCTTTTGCTTGACAAATGTTCTGCGAGTGGGTGAGGACAGAGCTGGTGCATCATAGTCGATCGTTGGCGGGTCAGACCGAAGCAAGGATGACTCTAGGCTCGCTTTCTTCCCCCTGTTGGCAGTGATGACAACATCCTCATCGGTGGACGTCTCGACGCCAAGTTTTGGGCGAGCTGTTCGTTGTATGGGAGCAGTATCGATATATTTCCGCTTCGTGGACGTCCTGCCAAGGTTTCTATGTGCGTCGGTTGCCGCAGGTTCGATCTGTTTATGCTGATCATTCAAAGGCACCCGGGAATCCCCAATCGACGGACGTTTCATGAGGCTCCGACGGGCTGACTGTGTTTCTGATCGCTTTGGTGGTGAGGAGAACAGGTTGGCCTCGGAACTGTGAGCATGTCAGTGTAGCCTCGCTGTTACGTTGACAGTATATACCTACATCTCCAATCTGTTCGAGTCTCGGAGCAGGCCCGTTCGAGATTGATTGCGGTGGGTGTAATCGTCTTCTGCCTCGGGCTCAGTCGTAGCATCTGAGAAGCCCGCATTATGCTTCGACACAATCAGCGTTTCCTGAGCACGCTGTGTGGCGGCGGTATCATTGCTACTTCCAGCCTCCTGCGTTCGACACATTGCCCGAAGGGCAATGATCTCTCTCTCCATGTTTTTGTACAACTGAGTGTTCTCCCAGCTGGAGATGACTTCCGGTTGGGACTCCAGAATGTGAAAGTCGTCTTCTTCACCAGGTAAAGGTTCCTCGTCAGGTGGTTGCAGATTATTCGAATCCACACGACTCCGTCGTGAGGACTCGGTAACTCTCTTTGTTGGGGACTCTTGATTGTAAGTACTGCGTCTATCTTGGGCCTGAACCTCACGTCTCATGGACGATCTCCGATGTCTGGTGGCAGATCGCTCGTTCCTGACGGGTGATTGCGAACTCCGTATCGGTGACTGTGGGCGGGCTGGAGGTGATTGCGCATCAATACCGTAGAACACTGCCAGCGGACTGTCGTCTTCCCGTCCTTCAGTATGTGCCCGCTCTACCTGACACTCCACAGCGGTCTCTTGGTACCGATTGCCAACCCTGAAATTGCCCAACTCTTTTTTCAAAGACGTAATCTTCATGGCGTTATCTTGAAGTTCCTCTTCAAGTACTTCAAGCCTTTTGACTAGGTCTCTGAGCACTGCGTTCTCCCCTCGAGCAGTCTCGACCTGCTCTGCAATATCGTCTATTTTTTTCTCAAGGCCATGAAGCTTTTGCCTAACACCCTTCGTGGTATCAACAGAAATTTGCAATTCTTTTATCGACTCTTTAGTCCAGGCGTCAAGCGGCCTGTCGCGCTCTTCTGCCTCGATAGCAGTGATTTTTGCATCCATCTGTTTGATTCTGAGAAGTGAAGCTTCGGCAGCTTCAGCAACAGCCTCCGTTGTCTGGATACGAGCGCTGAACTTATCGTGCTGTTCTTGTAGCTCCTTCATCTGAGCAGAGAGGTGCGTATTGACGCGGTTGTTCTGTCGTTCCCACAGCAGCGCTTCGGCAGCCTCAAACGGCATACGTGGACCCAATGACAATGACTGAGCAGTGCCCGGACGTTGCTTAGTGATGCTCATGATTGCAATCGAGGGCAGCGAGTGGCTCTCGCTCGCACTATCACGACGAGCCTGCTGAAGCAATTGTTTTAGTACTAACGACAACCTCTTATGCGGCTCCTCAATAAGCGAGCATGAATTACGTACCTCTAATGCTTCTTGGGACAACAGACTGAACAGTTGAGCGTAGGTAGCGGACAGTTTGTCCAAAAGCCAATGCTTGGACGAGGCCCTGCGTGCTCGATTCGAGGCGGTCGGTGATAGATGACTGCTTACAGCTCGATGCAGGACTGGCTGGGCATTCTTGCGCAGGACGACACGGAGTACACGATTTATTGAGAACTCAGGTGCGTGTTTGAACAGGCAGAAAACAATCTGAGAGAGGAGACGATGCGGAGGTGAGGTGAGATTGCAGGCTCTGGTCACGACAGGAACAGCGGTAGACCGCGCCTTCCGTTTCTACTCAGCCTCACCGCCCGTCTGTCCACTCATTCGATTTACAAGTTAAATAACAGTCAGCAAAATCAAATTCAACATTGACAAATTGAGATCTTTGTTATTGAGGCTACCTATTGTTTGTATACCTGCCGCTCGACCCTCACCAGTCTCACGCGGTACGCTTCGGTCCCTTAGGGACATCTAAAACCTCTTCTCTTTTCATGATTCTTATCTTGCTGTCCTTCTTGCTATCATCTGCTGGCTCCTCGCTCTCCTTAGGCCGCTCAGCAACGCTCTTATCGTAGCTGCTTGGATCGATGCCGAGGATACCGCCAACATTGTTACGGTCACCAGGGACAGAAAATTCACGGAATGCGTAGCGCCACTCGTTCAGAAACCCGCGGATGGCTTTGCCGACTTTGTCTTTGCCGTTCTTGGAGTGGTGGCCGGTACCGGTGATGGCGTAGACGGGCCGCGATGAGGTGCTATGTTTGAGGAGGATGCCTTCGAGGTATGATACGGATTCGTCTGGATGTAGTCCTATACGCCTCTCAATAAAGAACAGTCGTAGTATCCTGGAGCACTTACCATGCAAATCGACATACAACTCTTTCGAGTCGTCATTGCCCTTATTTCGCTCCTCGTATAGGATACGAGCTGCCTCTCGATGTGCCTCTCGCATCAGATTGTTCTCGCTCTGCCCTCGAAGGCTAAGAGCTTTGGCAGCGCGAGAATCGCTTCGATTCCAAGCTTGAGCGGCGCTGATAACAGTCAGTTCTGCGATCTGATCCACGCGTGAGATTAGTACCTTTGCAAGAATTTGTTTCGCAGACTGCCATGCTTGAAAGCCTCTGCACGAGCTTTGAGATATGCCTGATTTCCCTTCTCTCCTGTCTCAAGCCATGGGATGTGCTGGGGTGCTGGGATCGCTTGGGCTGCAGCGCTATTCTCGCGGGTCCCAGTGAAGCTCTTAGCGGTCTTGAGTCCTTTGCGTGCAGGGATAGGCGATGATGGGGCTGGGGACATGCGTACGACGTCTGCCAGGTTGCTTGGTGCGGGGATATCTTTGTGGCCGTGGCCGCCTCGCTTTCCGTGATGTCTCTTACCAGTCTTTGCAGCCGCAGCCGATCCAAGGCTTGGAAAAGCTTCATTATCATCAACGGCGAGCACTGATGGTGTTGCAGCGCGTGACACTTGACGACTGCCAGTTCGCGACTGTGGACGACTACCTGCTCCAGGGGTGAAGACCGGGAATGGGCTGAGACCGGGAGGAGGTCGTGTGTGTCCGCTGCCCGTCAAACCATAAAATTGCTCTAAAGAAGAGGGTTGCGGCGTGCCATAAGGAGAGCCAGACCCTTGGAGAGAGGGAAACATATCGAAGTCGGACATCTGAAAGTTAGGTACAGCGGCTTGAAGAGGCGGAGTTGCGACGTCTGAAATAGCCATGCGTGCCATTAGAGCCGACGGGTCGTGGGAGAATAAGCAGGTTTCACCAGCAAGACAGTTTCCGTTCAAGAAGTACCTGGAGGTTATTAGCGTCAAGGCGGCTTCAATAGTCAGACGGCCAACTTACTTGCACAGCGTCTTCGTAGTGTCATGGCTGAATCTACAGTCGGCCCTTGCACAGTGACCCGTCGACAAGAAATACTTGCACACGATATTGCTCTTCTGCTGTCCGACAGGGGTGGCCGGCCTGAACGCAGGACTCATCGATTTGCCGATCAGGTAGCCGTTGTCGCTGCCCATTGGAGTGGTCGCAACTGGAGCCTGTCCATTCTGGCCGCCCATCAGAGCGAGCAGCGCAGCGGTCAGATCGTAGGCGTTGGCTTCCAGGGCCACTTCAATCTCCTCGTCTGATCTCTCGTTGCCAAGTACGGAGCGCAGCATGTCATAGGGCCCCATATCCATGGTCTGCGGCTGGATCCATTCCGCAGCTGCGCCATTCAGGGTGCCATCGCCGAGCAACGACGACGACTCGGTGCTGCCGGAGTCGTCGTTGACGAGCCAGTCGACGGAATGGCTGTCGAGGTCGCCGTACTCATTGTTCGGGCTGGTGCCCTCGCTGAACTGGTATGCGCTCAGACTGGGACTGTGGGGGATGTGCGGCGTCGCAAAGGCCATGCGCGGCGAGGGGCGCGGCGAGGTGAAGGGCGAGGCGGTGCCCGTGTGTGACTTTGCGCGGGTGAAGGCTGGCGGGGCGATGCCAAAACCCGGCGGCGGGTTTATGATGCGCGGCGAGTGTTGGACGGGGGTGGGCGCGCGGTTCTGCTGCCAGGGCGCGGGCGAGGGACGGCGGATGATGGTATGACGGCTGGGCGGCGGCGAGCTCGAGGCGCTGGCTGAGTCGCGGAACCGCCAGAGGCAGTCCAGGACGACGTTCTCCAGCGACTTGCCCGTGAGGCCCGTCTCGTTGCGCAGCAGCTCCTCCAGCTGGTCTGTCTTGTCCTCGTCATCCAGCTCGCTGTCCTGCAGGATGGGCTGCGCCTTCTGATACAGCTGATCGGACACCATTTTCGCTCAGGGTTGGTGGTGTGGTATGTGGTGTAGAAGGGGAGTGGGCCCTGAGAAGAGTAGGTGTATGTATGTGTACTGCGTGTGTACAGCCGCGGCGGCAGCGCGTCCAGGGACCCGGAGATGGGCTCACCCGCTGTGCGGCGCTGGCAGATACACGGCTCCAATCTGTGGTCCCGCAGGGAGCTGCAAGACTGCAAGCTGCGACACGCGCCAGAGAGCCAGGGCCAGGCAGAGGCTGAGGGCGGCTGGTGGGCGCTGAGCTCCAAAGTGTGGGGGAGGTTAAGGTAGGTTAGGGTTGGCCCGAAAGCGCGGTAGCAGACGCCGCTGATCAGGGCACTCTCTCAGAGCACTTGGATTGCACAGCCTGCTTAGTCAAGCTGCAGCGAGACGGCCTGGGATGTGTAGCAGCAGCAATAGTAGCAGCAGCAATGCACACAGCAGGGCACAGATGAGGTGACACTGCAGCGCCGCCCCGATGAGGCTGAATTCACGTGTGATGATGCCTGTGTGGATCGCGCAACGTCACGGCCTCCACTGCTGCTTGCTTGCTGGCTTGCACAGCGACGGCAGCGCAGGAAGGACGAGCGGACGAGCGGACTCGCGCTGTGCCCGCTGTCACACTGGCAGTGCGGCCATGTATTCATACTTGGGCAGCCGGACACGCTGTGGCAGCTGGCGGGCGTCTCACCTGGACATGGGCCTGCACCGCCGCAGCAGGACCCTGTACGCGCTCCAGGAATGACGACTTGAGACAGACTACTGTGCTAGTCCGAGCATCCGCGAACGCCGTCAGCAACCACTATGCCGGCGACAGACAAGCTCCCCCTACGCACCAGCAGCCTCACATCCTATACAACCACCATAATGTCAACCAGGTAGTCGCATCTGAGTAACCACAGCCCTCTCCTTCTTCATCCCGACCAGTCCGCTCCGCCATACAGCACAACGGCCCGCGCCGTTCCGCCATAGACAGCTACAGCTGGTCCTCTGCTTCAGCCGTCAAGCTGCAACGCGCCACACCTCAGGATGCCCGCCGACGACTATGATGCCCGCGCCCTGGCGTTGCCCCTCGAGGATGAAGCCACGGGCGAGACGCCCATCTGGAGCCGCCGTTCGCAGTCATTCGCACGCTCGTCCACCAGCAATCGTCCGCAGACGTTCCTCCAGCGAGCCACATCTACCGCACAAACGGTCCAGCGCCGTGCCCTGGAGCAGTACAACAAGATGTCGCCCGTCCAGAAGGTGCTGTTCACCGTCGGCGGCATCGTCATGTTCGTTCTCAGCGTGCTGTTCCTGGTCTTCAACGAGAAGATCTTCGGCGCCCTGCTGCCTTACGCAAAGAAATGGCGGGACGTGACGGCTGGCTGGCTGGTGCTGTGGGCGTTGATCTTCACCGTCTCCTTCCCACCACTGATCGGCTACTCCTCACTCCTCACCATCGCGGGCTTCGTCTACGGATTTCCCAATGGGTTCGTCTCCCCTCCCCTTCTCCTCCATCTCCCTCCCCCACCCTCCTCACTAGCCCCCTCACTAACGCCCACCCCAGCTGGTTCATCGCCGCGACTGCCACCGTCGCCGGCAGCACAGCCTCCTTCCTCCTCTCACGCACCGTTCTCCGCACAATGGTCACCAGGCTCGTCGCCAACGACAAGCGCTTCGCCGCGCTCGCCCTAACCCTCAAACACGACGGGCTCAAACTCCTCGTCATGATCCGCATGTGCCCGCTCCCATACTCCCTCTCCAACGGCGCCGTCGCCACCTTCCCCACCGTGCACTGGGCCTCGTACGCCATCGCAACCGCCATCGTCTCACCCAAACTCATGCTGCACATCTTCATCGGGTCGCAGCTGGAGAAAATCGCCGAGAGCGGCGGCAAAATGGACGCCCGCACAAAAGCCATCAGCTACCTGTCCATCGCCATCGGCGCGGTTGCAGGCATCGCCACGGGCTGGTTCATGTACAAGAAGACCAAGGAGCGCGCCGCCGAGCTGGAGGAGGAGGAGCGCCAAGGTGTGCGCCGCGCCAGTGTCGATGCCCTCGACAACGAGTACGCAGACGACCCGGATGCGTTGGAGGCCGCCCAGCATCTGCGCGAGGCCGACGACGATATCAGTCTGAGGGATGGCTGGGACGACGAGTACACCGACGACGTCGACGATGCGGCCGATGTCGGGGACGATCCGTTCCGTGATGGTGACGCGACGGATGAGGAGGATAGAGGGCGGAAGTAGGATAGATGTGCGTTGTAGATGTAGACTTCCATAGACAAGGTTTTTTTGCCCTTGGATCCAAAAGCAAATTGGTTAATTGACCGAGTTCCTTCATCTGCTCGCTGAAACTGGACATGAATCACACAGATAAGCTACTAGTCACCTGTTTCTCTACTACGAAAGACCTCCCTGTCTATAGCATCTTGTCCAAGAAACTATATCCCTCTGAAGAATACAACGACTGAAAAGCAAAAAAGCAGCAGCACCCATGGCATGCGTAGCCATCTTGCAGAACTGTGTATTTGCGTAGGCTGTACCAAATAGACTTGAACGACTCCAGCAAGACTACTAAATCTTTGTGTCTATGCATGTCATATCGAAGCGTGGAGGCATTCAAGCCTACCTAACAGCTTGCTAGCTCTACTCTCCACACAACGGACTCACCTTACTGCGTCATGGATACTTAGAGCTAGAAAGCTTAATGGTGTGGAGTCGGGAACACGGGGCAATCACTCAGATCATTGCGGAGTCAACAGCTTTAACAGAACAGGAAATTGATTTGCGATATACAAGGCCCGCATCCGCCAATCCGCATATTTACCGCTAACAGAGGAAAAGCATCTCGGAGTCACAGCGTGTTGGTCTGGTCTTCCGAGGAGGTATCGTAAGACACGGGGCCGCGCGCACCAGCAAGTCGCAATGACGAAAAAGAACCCTTCTCATATTGAAACAGCTGATGGCGAGGACGCATCTTCTATTATACATCTATTCTCAGAGACCAATCAGCACATTTTGACCCCGCAAGAACCTTGGAATAGAGAGTACCCACTCTTCAACCCCTTGTCATCTATGCCGTGAAGCTCTTGGTGAAGCTTGTGGCAACCTCCTTAAGCTTGGACTCGAGGTCCTTGCTGAGAGCACCCTCCTTCTCAATGGTGTTAAGGAGATCAGCCTCGTTCGACTTGAGGTGAGCAAGGAAGTCAGACTCCCACTGGAGAATCTTGTTGACGGGGACGTTGTCGAGGATACCGTTGACACCAGCGTAGATCAAAGGAACCATCTCGTTGACAGCCATGGGGCTGTACTGCTTCTGCTTGAGAAGCTCGGTCAGACGCTCACCACGGTTGAGGGTCTGCTTGGTGGCGGCATCCAAATCGGAACCGAACTGGGCGAAGGCGGCGACCTCACGGTACTGAGCCAAGAAGAGCTTCAGGGAACCGGCGACCTGCTTCATGGCCTTGACCTGGGCAGCGGAACCGACACGGGAGACGGAAAGACCGACGTTAATGGCGGGACGGATACCCTTGTAGAACAGCTCAGCCTCCAAGAAGATCTGGCCGTCAGTGATGGAAATGACGTTGGTGGGAATGTAAGCGGAAACGTCACCACCCTGGGTCTCAATGACGGGAAGGGCGGTAAGCGAACCACCACCAAGGGAGTTGTTCATCTTAGCGGCACGCTCGAGGAGACGAGAGTGGAGGTAGAAAACGTCACCGGGGTAGGCCTCACGACCAGGGGGACGACGGAGAAGCAGAGACATCTGACGGTAGGCAACGGCCTGCTTTGTAAGATCGTCGTAGATGATCAAAGCGTGCTTGCCGTTGTCACGGAACCTGGGGTTTGTTGTTAGAATCTGGTCATTACATTGTAGTCTTCAGAATTTTTGGAAATACGTACCACTCTCCCATGGAGCAACCAGTGAAGGGAGCCAAGTACTGCAGAGGAGCAGCCTCGGAAGCAGTGGCGGCAACGATGGTGGTGTACTTCATGGCGTCGTTCTCCTCAAGAGTCTTGACGAGCTGGGCGACGGTGGAGCGCTTCTGACCAACGGCGACGTAGATGCAGTAAAGCTTCTTCTTCTCGTCAGATCCCTTATTCCAACGTCCTAATTCGATTGTCAGTTTTCAATTTCAGTGCTCAATAGATCAAGACAACTCACCCTGGTTAAGCATGGCGTCGAGGGCGACGGCAGTCTTTCCGGTCTGACGGTCACCAATGATCAACTCACGCTGACCACGGCCGATGGGAACCATGGCGTCGACGGACTTGAGACCAGTCTGAACGGCCTCACGGACGGACTGACGGGGCAGAATACCGGGGGCCTTGAGCTGAGCACGGCGGCGCTCAGTGGTCTTGAGGGGACCCTTGCCATCGATGGGGTTACCGAGGGCGTCAACGACACGGCCGAGAAGAGCCTCACCGACGGGAACGTCGACCTGAATGCGTTAGCTGGAGGCTCTCGGTGATTTGAGCTCTGGCACTCACAATCTCTCCGGTACGCTTGACGGACTCGCCCTCCTTGACGAGACGGTCGGAACCGAAAAGCACAACACCGACCTGGCCGGCCTCGAGGTTCATGCACATGCCCTTGACACCGGAAGCGAACCTAGAATCCCGTTAGCTGCGCTGCCGATATGCGCTGAGATTGGGGTGCTGGCGTACTCGACGAGCTCCTCAGCCTGGACGTTGTTCATGCCGTGGACACGGGCGATACCGTCACTGTTGTCTCCTCGTCAGCGGATTGCGTCTCTTTCGATGGCCGCGATGGCGCGTTGGTGTGGTGCGGCGTACCCGACGGAGAGGACACGACCGGTCTCGGCGAGGGAGTTCTCCTCCTGGACGCCACGGATGCGCTGCTCCAGGATGGAGGAGACCTCGGTGGGGGTGGCCTTAGCATCGGAAGCGTAGGCGCGGGCAGCGGTGAAAGCAGGGGCGCGGGCCTGTGGGGGAAAAGTTGTCAGTACTGATGTTGGCTGCGAGGCTTGGCTCGGCAGAGGGGAGCTCCCATCGCCATCTCAGCAGCGCGCGCCGCAACCCGGAATCCATCATCAATGGAGCTCCAATGCATTGCCAATGGCATCGATGTCGGGTTCTTCGAGTTGCAGGCGACGGCGGAGGTGGCGGCAGGCGCAATGGCTGGTAGTTGCGTGGACTTACCGAAGCAATCCTGCTCGAGGCAGAGATTGCGGCAACCCGGCGGCTGGACTGGCGGATGGCCCTTGAGAACATGACTGCGGTACTCAAGAGTCTATTGAGATTGCTCTGCAACCAATTGAGATTGATGCAGGAAGGGAGGAGAGGAGAGGTTGATGGAGTAGGAGATGGAGCTCTGAGGAAAAGACTTGAGCGGTCCCCGGGAGGAAAGCGCAACCCACGCTAGACGGGATCGCGCTAGCCCCAAAGCGACCAACCTCACCAAAACACGAGATCTGGGGATGTCTCTGACACCAGCAGCAGCCCGTCAATTATATTGGAAAAGCCCCAGATGTAGCTGTTGATATTCCAGAGCATTATTCTGCAAGTTCTTGGTGCTTTTGATGGCTTGCATCGGACGCAAAACCAGAAGAGCGGTACAGGTTCGGTACAACTCGGAGACAGCTGTGGCATACAAAGATCGACTTGTGCGGTAATGTGTTGATGCGTGATTGACACTCACTTCTGCATAGCTGAGACGACGCCGAAAGCGCATTTTGAGTGAACATCCACTAATGATAGATTCATTTATGTGAGTGTAAATACTGAATGAACGCTCCAATATGATGTTTCTCCACCCAGCTTTCGCATAGCTTAACACGCTCGATACGTATGCATGCACCTGGACGCCGGTACACCGTACTCCCATACAATGCTGTACTACTACTCTGTCGCCAGCTGCTTCACTCAATTGCGGTCGGTCGACTTCTCTTCCTGTTCTCAAAAGTTTCATCGCTTCCCTTCTGTTGAGGCTGCCCAATGTGCTCTCACTGGCCGGTGCGATGCTGCTCTAGTCATGGCAACCTCTCAGTGAGATTTTCCGTTCTGTCCGCTGCTCTTCTTGAACTTCTGGATGTCCTCCTCGACGGCCTTGTCAATGCGGCTCTTCAACTCTGGGCGGTAACCGAGGGAGAATAGGATCTCGAACCAAACGAAGAATGGTGCGAGGAAAAAAGCCTGGACCAGGTTGTCGAGCAGTGCTGGGGCCCTACCCTCGAACTTGCCGTGGCCAATGAACTGCGCAATCCAGCATGCTACATTGATGCCACCCGCCCAATAGTTCGCCGTAGCGCCGTAGGTCGTCGTGAGATGGTTGCCATAGGCGGTCGCGCCAATGAGAAGCGGCGCAAGAAGGGCTCCCGCGACTGGCTCCATGAGGATGTAAAGGGTCGAGTATAGCACTGCACCGAACGTGCCGACGTTGAGGGGAAGGTTAGGTATCGACAGCCATGAGGGCAGCGGGACGGCGGGAGTATTGGTGAGCTAAGGTCACATATAAGTGGACATTCAACTATGCGCATCGCCATTGCTTACGAGTAGAAACGACGTCGACAGGATAGGAGGTACACAAAGAACGTGTATCCCCACGTTGACCTGGACGAAAAGCGGCGTCAGTTTGCATGTGAAAGACTTCGGCAAGGGGTTGAACCCACGGGATTGTGGTGATATGAGCCGTACTGTTGATCAGTCAGTCAGTCAGTCTTCTTGAGTCCCTCGCGCATGACGTACAAAACGTAGCTGCTTCTCAAGATTGAGAGACATGGTGCCCGATGCGGTACTTTCTCGCGTGTCAAGGTGTTGGAAAGAAGAGAACCATGTCTTGCTGTGTCTAGGTGCCGAGGTGATCTGCTGGCGTGCTCACGAGGTCCAAGGCCTATAGTCTTGAGCACACAGTTGTAGGCCAAACGGACCGCAGGGTGACTGGTTGGTTCCACGACATGGAGCGAGTGGGGCGGTCGCTGAGTGCTGGCAGGCGCGATCCGGCAGCCGGAGAATCTCGTCGGGAGCATGGGCAGGCGCGACCTTCATGGCCCAGGCATTGTGCAGCTCCCGCCAGTACTCCACACCCCCACGTCCACCCTGCACGACCTCGCCCGCTCCAAGATCGCTTCCGATAGCTGACGCGACCGCCGTGGAAGCTTTGCGCATAGACCGCTCGAGCGTGGACTGAAGAGGATATCTTTGCAGGTGGTACGCGCCTCTCACTCGAGGCTGGCGCGTTGGTCTCAATACGGTCGCTACAGCGCGCGCGCAAGAACATACCTATTAGAGTCGCATAATACGAAGCCACCCGCCTCCGTGCATTTCGCCGTTTCCGTGAACCGTGCCGTCGCTGTCAGACAACCGCGCAATTTCCACTCTGCTGCGCAGCCATGTTCTTCCTCAAAGAGCTCGAGAAGACCATTCAGCTACACCCCTCGTACTTTGGCCCGCTCATCCGTTCGCACATTCACAAGGAGCTTTTGGAGAAGGAGGAGGGTTCAAGCACAGGAAAATACACCGTTGTGTGCATATTAGATACGTTTGATATCACAGATGGCAAGGTAATGCCAGGGTCAGGCTCAGCTGAGTACATTGTCCACTACAAGGCTATTGTATGGCGTCCATACAAAGGAGAAGTGGTATGTCGGTACAGTCTCGAGAAGAAGATGTTCAGATGGCTGACTATGATCAGATGGATGGAATTGTCACATCTATCCTCCCTGCAGGCTTCTTTGTTGACTGCGGCTCTCTGCAGGCTTTCGTCGGACGCAACGTACGGAGACCTCAGCCAACATGGTACCAGAGCATGCACTGACCTAACACAGATGATTCCGTCAGACATCAAATACGAGGGCAATGCTGCGCCGCCCCAATGGTCAGACGGCGCAGATCAGATTATCGAGAAGGGCACGAATATCCGCATCAAGATCAAGGGCATCCGTTCTGAAGTCGACAAGATGTATGCAGTAGGAACTATGAAAGAGGTTGGCATTGCACTGGTCTGGAGCTTGTGCTGTTTCAGTTCGCTGACGTTTGCAGGATTATCTGGGCCCTCTGTCATCTTAGTCTCGCAACAAAAGCGACGACTATTTGAGAAACATCAGAATAGAGACAGTTCGCCGAACCGGCTCCCTCAGCAAAGACATTGTTTCCGAGTGAGTGAAGAGCAGAACTCAAGTGTCTTGCTCATTAGGGCCAAGTGCACGCCATCTTGACCACTGCTTATGAGACTACGCCTTAGCGGACACTGGACCTTTTGAATAGAAATTGCTAGTTTGGAGCTGGACGTTTAATCGGCTCTCGATTCCTCAGTATTCTGAGCGTATATCACATTGCAAACGTCGTGGCGCAAATGTCAAGGGTGCTCCTGGCTCCCAGAAAATGTCCAATTAGAATTTCAGAATAGGGTCTGAATAAAAGCCAATTATCGAGTTCTTTGTCTGGCGCAGCGTCTTGGGACTATTGGTCGTGTGTCAAAGGGTGGCTTGGGGCGTTTCGGCGGCCGCAGGCACCTCCGTTGTCTCCGCATTCCGCGACGTGAGTACTCCCGGTCAGCTGCGCCAGCTCCGAGAAACACCGTCTCTACTCTCTCAAGCCACACTCCTCCAGGCATATATTTGGCCATGAGATAAGAAGAGCGCACACACCTTCCTTGTCACCGCTACAATGCCGCGCGAGCGCGCTACGAATGAGGAGGAGGCGGAGTTGCTTGGAGCGCACGACACGCAGGCACGGAGCTCACAAGATGGATCTGAAGCCTCTGAATCTTCGATATCGACCATGTCTCTTGTCCTTGAGCATATCAGTGACGGCGCACCGAACAGTTCCTCGCATTCGAAGCTGGACGAGAAGTACCGAGACGATGACGACTACGTGCCGGGGCGTGCGCGCGAGCAGCTTGATATCGAAGAGGGACGCTTCGAGCCCCTGAAGCCGGTGGACAGGAAAGCGCGACGCATGCTGTGGATTATTGGCACAATCTGCGCTATTGGATGGGGCCTGGCGCTGGTGTCGTTCATATACAATGGAAACTACAAGCACGTCTCAACTAAGCCGCACGATCCCCTGGCGAGCTCGACGAAGGGCTCAGGGAAGAAGATTACCCTCGACCAGGTCATGGGTGGCCAGTGGTACGCGAACACACAGAGCGTCTCGTGGATAGCAGGACCGAACGGCGAGGACGGCTTGTTGCTAGAAAAGGGCGTCACCGATAAGGATTACCTTGTTGTCGAGGATATCAGGAACAAGGACAAGAAGGGCAGCAAAGGGCACACAACATTGATCAAGGAGAAAAGCTTCTTGGTCGGGAACAGCTACGTTTACCCTAGCGACGCTGTTCCAAGTAAAGACTTTAAGAAGGTATTGGTGCAGTCTGATCACGAGAAGAACTACAGACACTCCTCTACAGCTCTGTATTGGATATTTGACGTTGCTACACAGACTGGTGAGCCTGTCGATCCAGAAAACCCGTTGGGTAGGATTCAGATTGCGTCGTGGTCGCCACAGTCAGACGCTGTTGTGTTCACACGAGATAACAACATGTTCATTCGCAAGCTCGATTCCAAGAAGGTCACACAGATTACGAAGGATGGTGGCGCTGAATTATTCTATGGGGTGCCTGATTGGGTTTACGAAGAAGAGGTATTCTCAGGCGACAGCGCAACTTGGTGGTCTGAAGATGGCAAATACGTCGCTTTCCTCCGGACCGATGAGTCGATGGTACCGACCTATCCGGTGCAGTACTTCCTCTCTCGTCCCAGCGGAGAGAAGCCAAAGTCTGGCGAGGAGAATTACCCTGAGGTGCGCGATATCAAGTATCCCAAGGCTGGCGCGCCCAATCCCATCGTCTCGTTGCAATTCTACGATGTGGACAAGAGCGAGGTTTTCAGTATCAAGATCGATGACGACTTCGCCGACGACAATCGTCTCATCACCGAAATCGTATGGGCTGGCTCGACTAAGCAAGTCCTAGTTCGTGAGACCAATCGCGAAAGCGACACCCTTAAGCTCGTCCTCATGGACGTACAGAAGCGCACTGGCAGGACCGTAAGGACGGAGAATGTCGCGGAGCTGGATGGTGGCTGGATGGAGGTCTCGCACACAACCACCTTTGTCCCTGCCGACCCGTCAAACGGCCGTGAGCACGATGGCTATGTTGACACCATCATTCACGAAGGCTATGACCACCTCGGCTACTTCACACCTTTGGACAGTGACAAACCAATCTTACTAACACAGGGAGAATGGGAAGTTGTCGATGCCCCGTCACGCATTGATATCAAGAACAACCTTGTTTACTACATCTCCACCGAGCGTGGTTCCACCGAACGCCATGCATACGCGGTCAAGCTTGATGGTACTGGCAAGCAAGAAGTCATTGAGAACAGCGGTGTAGGCTACCACAGCGCATCGTTCTCCGCTGGCGGCTCCTTTGCTTTGATAACTTACAAGGGCCCAGGCATTCCCTGGCAAAAGATCATCTCCACGCCGTCGAACTCTGAAAAGTTCGAGAAGGTGCTCGAAGAGAACAAGGCTCTGGAGCGCTTCGCTGCGGCTCATGAACTTCCGATTCTTAATTACCAGACCATCGAAGTCGATGGCTTCAAACTCAACGTACTCGAGCGCCGACCCCCACACTTCAGTGAGAAGAAGAAATACCCGGTACTGTTCTACCAATATTCGGGCCCTGGAAGCCAGCAAGTCGACCGTAGATTCACCGTCGACTTTCAGTCTTTCATTGCATCGTCACTGGGCTATATTGTTGTTACAGTCGACGGGCGTGGTACGGGCTTCCTTGGGCGCAAGCTTCGCTGCATCACACGTGGTAATATCGGACACTATGAGGCACTTGATCAAATCGCGGCGGGTAAGATTTGGGCGAAGAAGAACTACGTGGACGAAGACCGCATGGCAATCTGGGGTTGGTCGTACGGTGGCTTCCAGACCTTGAAAACTCTCGAGACTGATGCAGGCGAGACCTTCAAGTACGGTATGGCTGTTGCGCCTGTCACAGACTGGCGATTCTACGGTAAGTCTGCTCTGGCTGCCTAAATCTTGTGATACTTGACAGAACTGTGCTGACATATCCCAGACTCTATCTACACAGAACGCTACATGCATACTCCTCAGCACAACGCCGCAGGCTACGCCAACACATCCATCAGCGACGTTGACTCCCTGTCCAAGAACGTCCGCTTCCTGGTCATGCACGGCATCGCCGACGACAACGTCCACATGCAGAACACGCTAACTCTGCTCGACAAATTGGATCTCGCAAGCGTGGAGAACTACGACGTGCACGTCTTCCCAGACAGCGATCACAGCATCTATTTCCACAATGCGAATCGTATTGTGTACGATAAGTTGACGTGGTGGTTGACAAACGCGTTCAACGGCGAGTGGCTGCGATTGCAAAACGTGAAGCCAAAGGCGCAAGCTGAAAAGGAGAAGGAGAAGGAGAAGAGGTGATGATGGCTGATATGTTCTGCGCTGGCGTTTGTATAGTCTGGGTAGTCCAATTACTGTAAATTTATTCTTTCAACCACCACATACACCCACTCTACATGCTCCCTTGAGACAGTTGTTTCAGACACGCTCACGCACACTCTCCAACCAGCACCACTGTTCAATACGACTCATCATACACCCCCGCGCTCTCATGTCCCCCAACCCTCAAGAATACTTTCATGCTCTCCAATACCTGCTTCTTCAGATCCGGCCTCATGACGTTCTGGCCCGGGAACCCACCAAACGTGGTATCGAAATCGAACGGCTTCAGCGCCTTCCAGATGGTGTGGATCTTGGCTGGTGGCAGGGGGATCATGTTGGGATACGACCACATGAAGCTGAAAGACGTAGTGAGGGGATCTTTGTTGGGTTTTCCTGCGTTGTAGAAAGAAGACTATAAGATGGAGTTAGCGGATTGCTGAGGGTGTTTGGTTTGTGGTGGTTGAGAAGGCAAATGCTCTGATGAAATACTCTCTGTAATCCCCCCAGAGTAGGTAAGGAGATCCAACTTACAGGCACATTCATCATCGTATCCGCAATGAAGAGCTTCTTCTCCCAGTGCAGCACCGACGAGCCGTCGAAATGGCCTCCGCACTGCACAACCGTCACACCAGGCAGTACTTCCTTCGCGCCTTTGTACGGCTGCCTCACGCCATTTCGGTCCTCCCTACTCAGCCACTCTGCATCATCAGCAGCAATATACACGGGACATTTGAACTGCGCAGCCCACTCGAGATGCGTGGTGTAGAAATGCGGATGGCTGATAACAATCGCCTTCAAGCCGCCCTTTTCATTAATGAAATCCACAGTCTCTTGGTTAAGAAAGGCAATCAGGTCCCAAAGCACATTGCCGTGAGGCGTCTGGAGCAAGATTGCTCGCTCGCCGATGCCGAGTTGCTTGCGTGTTGTCGTGCTGTCGCTCAGGCCGGCGGGGAGTTCAGAAGGAGTGAGTGGCTTGGTCGTGATGTAGTGGATGCGGCTGTCGTGCTCGTCGGTCTGGAACTCGTTTTTCTGGGTTTCTTGGTCTGCGTTGAGAGAAGTCCAGGTTTGGCCGTGGGCAGGGACGTATTGGCGGGGGTCCTGGAGGGGTTAGTTGATCGTTCTTGGACATGTTGAATTAGAGCTGTTTGATTGAATGTAAGGTAGTGGTGATGTGCAGCTACACTTTACTCGTTTTGACGTCACTAACCAGACAGATGCGGCACTCTTTCGGTGGAGAGGAGAGCGGAACGTCAAACTGCGTGCCGCATGTTTCGCAGATAGCGAGGTCGCCGGATTCGAATTTCATGCTGGGTGGTTGAGAAAGTGGATTGATCGAGCTGGGAAATGTAAGGCTGTGTGATGAGTTTCAATTTCCATGCTCCTGTTTATATACATGTAAAGTGGGGTGCATAGCTCGCTGCCTAGGTTGAATAGCTTACATTCACGGAGCGCCCGCCCCCACAGCTTACCAATAGGTAGCAATTGGGCCTCGTATCCTGCTCGTCATGTACTGCACCTTGCCAGCTCCGACGAGACACTTGACACTTTTGAAGGATTCAATTATCAAAAAGCGAACACATGATAGATCTGAATAGCAGCGTAGCCACCATAAGGATCCTTGTATTTATTTAAATCGTGCCAATCAGAACTGAAGACCTTCAATTAAAACGCATATCTTGCATTTTGCCAAGTGTCTCGTCGGAGCTGGCAAGGTGCAGTACACAATAAATCGGGTTTTCGCGTAATTCGAACACCGAGAGTGTCCTTCAATAGACCATCACGAACGATGTCTGTCTACAAAATAGAATAAATGAAACAGGGTCAGACAATCTGTGAATGGTCTTCTCGCGACTGTCGTAAAGGATTCTTGTGATATTACTCATGGCCTGCGAGAGCTGAGCAGGAGTAGGGGAATCGCTACCAACTTCCCAATTAGTCCAAAGCTCCTTTGTAAGACTTCGGGCCTGGAAGTGCATTCGCTACCTCGAAGATACGATAATCAAGACTGGTTCTGGGCTACAGCTACCCAAATAGCTCTTGGGTTTCGCAGTAAGTGGGATCTCAATCAGAAACAACGTGGCTTTACGACAAGGAGCCTCCAAGCACCCAGATCTCGCCATTCGCAACTTTGTCAGCAATACTCTTGACTTCGATGTCACCGGGCTGGATCTACATGAAACGTCAGCAAGCGTTGTGAGTAGCGCAAAGAAGTGCATGCAGATACAATGAACGAGCTTGCGTTGAAAAGCAAGTCGATGAGGCTCCTTCCCAAAACTGTCCAAAAAAATCGTCCGCGGCAGGGTCGAAGCACGGAGTCGCTAAGTAGCGTCATCCCGAACTTCCACCCCACCAGACAACACGCCATCGAAAAAAAATATATCCTGGGGTGCTCGACTCTCGTCGAACGAATGCTGATGAGGACGGGACTCGAACCCGCGCCACTTTCGTGACCAGGAAGCTTATTGCTAAGCAATGCTAAGGAGAAGGACCTTAACCTGGCGCCATAACCAACTCGGCCACCTCACCGTACCAGGTTTGATTGATGAAATGAATGGAGAACAGGAAGATCTTAGCTCCGGCCAAACAAGGAACATGATCTTCTCCGTGTGGATTTTGCCCTTTGGTGTGTGAACTTTGCCCTTCGAAGAAAGGTACTTACCATTTTCTGGCCATTCTTGGACTCCCACCAAACTTCGTTTCCAGCTAGCGTCTTCACCTTCGTTCCCTCTTCCCACGGACTGTCTGGGACAATATGGCTCTTCACGAACCGCTCGAGATTGCTGTGCGCGCGGTCTGACCCACTGCTTCCTTCGTAGGCTTGCGCGCCGAGTTGGTCGTAGTCCTCTGGATCTTCCCATGGCTTCCGCTTCAGGCTCTTCATGACTGAGTTGTCAGGCGCAAGCACGGTGGCATTCTGCGATGCGTCCTCCAGGCGTCCTGACACTGCATCAATATCGCGCGTCAGGCCGCTGAAGATGGCGATGTTCTGCGCTCTTCCAATCACATCTGATATAATGATTCCAGTAGATGCATCACCCGTAGACGACATGTTGTAGTCTCGTAATGGCAGCTGCTCGTTGACTGACTCCGATAAGCTATCAAAGGCTCTTGATTCGGCGGCGCAGGCGAGGTAAAGGCAGAGGCTTGCGAGAGGATATAGAACGGCTCTCATCTTCTCGGTTGGTATTCACAGGTTGTGTCGGTAGCGATACAGCGCGGAGGGGTAGACGTCATCGACCGCGGGAAAGCCAAGCGCACGTGATCCCGCGAATGATCAGCGACATTAGGCTCACAACTCTTGAGCCTCGCAACATCCACATCATGTTTGCGGAAAGGTGACAGCGGCCCGTAGCGGGCACGACTGATTGCATACCTTCCCAGCGCCGTCGCAATGTCACTCCAACTGCCTACGGTTACGCTAGTAAGTCTCGTAAATGCAATAATGGATACACGCTAATAATTTGTAGGATGATCTACGCGACTTCCACACCAAACACTTCCCTCACACGCCTGCGCCTGAGCACGTTCTTCATGGGGTAAGGCAAGAGCCTGCTGAAGAGTACTACGAAGAAGAAGACAGCGGCCTTGGATATTATGAAGACGGCACGCCGCGTACCCTCACCGACGAACAGATCGCCATGTTCAGGCACTCGGAGATCCAGGCTATTATTCGTAAGCGAAGACAGCGGCGTGACAACGGTAATAGCTCCGAGGATGGAGAGATTGAGGAGTCCGCTGTCGAGCAACCGGCTGAGGCTGAGTTGCCCGCATCGCTACCCAGACCTTCAGTTGGTCCAGATTCGGGCAAGGTCGCATCTGGTCGTGTCGAAAAGCTGAAGACTCAGCAATGGACAACGAGCAGCCCAAGGACGAAAGCCAGGAACAAGAGAAATCGCGACAAGTACAAGCTCAAGAAGAGAGACGAGAGACTCCAGCGCGAGCAGGCGCGAAAGAGCAATAAGGAGAAAGACGATGAGAGTGATGAATGGGACCCGTGGCACCAGGCAAATGGTCCAGATGCTCAAAAGGATGTTGCTGTGGATCTTGACTATTAGGCCTTGAGCCCATGTGTGACTGTGGCTACGGCACTTCCTCCGATTAAAAAGTAAGCACACCCATCCCCTCTACTTTTTCGCATTATCCAATGATGAAATTTCGTTATCGTCATCCTTAGGCGGAGAAGAAGCTAGGCTTGAGTCGAGGATCTTAGATCGCTCTGCGGACGGACTCCTCGATTCGCTGACGCATCTTCAATGACGAGTTTACAATAATCTTCTCTCTGACCATACTATACTATTGCTTTGGACAAGCATATCGCGTCATCTGACAACATACACTGACATGCTCTGTAGGCTCTACAGGCTCCGTAGGAGCTACTCATAAGCTACGAGCAACGACGCTCACATACCTGACTTCATCTCTCGAAGCAGAAGTTTTACAGTAGCCCGAGGGTTTTTAATTATCTTTGCTGTCAAGAGGTGCTGGTTTCTTAGCTGCTCTTGCACCTTCCCCAATGTAGGTCAAGACCATTGCTCCTTCTGAGCGTAAATACTCTTGTCGGATCGGTCCTTCCATTTTGGTTATGCAACCTGCATGCGTATACTCGGTTGATCACGTTCGCGCCAGGTACTCCGGACAAACCGCATTTTTAGGGCCTCAGCCTTACAGGATCACTTCTCGGCACACTTTCAACGTCATTTTGGAGGAGATCAGGTCACGCTGGGGTCAGGTATCAATCTTGGTGGTATGTCAAGCCAGACCAAGGCAAGTTCTATACGCTTGCTAGTATGAGCCACAGAAAGTGTAATTTACGACAGAAGATGTCATTTCGTCTCTTGTTCCCATCTCTGTTGAATCAGTATCGTGTCTCCCTTCACTTATAGTACACAGCCTCATTTTTTTCAGCCATCTTATGTTTTTTCACCTCTCAGTAGCTTGTCCAAAGTGTGTTAGCTCCTGCATATCTGACACTAGCGCGGTCACCCTGGCGCAGTATGGGCGCACGCAGTACATGCAGCGTTTGCTCTCTGCCTTCACCTATGTTTGCTTCACTGCTTAACAACAACAGTTCTTGCGTCTCGAAATCCACCAGAACACCGCCAAGATGGCGCCTCGCAAGCCGAGTGTACCTGCGAAACCTGCGGGGAAGAAGGTCAAGAATGAGACCAATAAAGTTGTCAAGCGTCCCGCCCGTGGTTATCACAGACACCGAAATGGATTCCTGAACGTTAGACCGAAGGGCAGGGAAATGGACATGTAAGCTGGTTCGGTTTCCTCTGCGTCTGATTGATGTTTGACAGACCATACAGCGTGAGGAGCAATCAGGATTCACCTCTACTGCGACTGCCTTCGGAAATCCGCAACACCATTTGGGAGTATACCCTTGGTCACAACACCTTCAGAGCAGTCGTCCATCCCAAGAAAAAGCCACGCAGAGTCAAGTGGGTATCCACGCCTCAGATCGGCTTTGCTCTTCTACAGACCTGTCGTCAGATCTACATGGAAGCTGCACCCATGCCCTTCTATCTAAACACGTTCGCAGCGGAAAACATTTGGAGCGCCACCAGAGCGTTGAAGCTGCTCAAATCGCACGAACGCAAGCTGATTAAACTGCTGCGAGTTGAGGCTGACGATGATCTGTCCGAAACGCTTTTCTATATCGGGATGCCGTATTGGCAAGTTGACGAAGTCGCGAGTCTGCTTCCTGCCCTCAACAAAATCGATATCGTCATATCCGAAATGAAAGGCTGGACGAAGGCTCAGGTCGACAGCGCGTTCGCACATCTCCGCCACGACAATCCGTCAAGCTCAGTCATCAGCATGGTAGTGAGGGCAGTGGATCACGCTGTATCGTCGACATACGAAGAGCAATACCAGAAAATGTATTCCGAGTGGCCTATGTAGTCGGTCCTCCCTATCTCAGTATTGCTTCGAGAGTCATCGCCGTCGATCCGAGGTGACCAAGATGCAGTGCGGGTTGTTACTGGTGTCTGGAGGAAAGTATCAGAGCAAGGCGGCGCGCGTGCTCGAACTGCACAGCCTCAACTCAAGTGGAATCAGTGCGCTTCAACGGCCTTTCCATAGCGAATGATATGCTATGAATCTCTAGCCCCCGCGTTGCTTTCTAGTTACTTGCCATGATGGCGTGCGCGCGCTTCGCCCAACTGGGTTCGATTTTTGCACTGATTCACTGTACACTAGCGTAGCAAAGCCGTGCTCCCTGTCTACATATATTCTAGCTCGTAGCAGCTTTATCAGGCCGTGACCACCAGCAACATGGCGCCTGTCAACCCCACCAAAAGCAATATGACAGCTCAAGGCACTGCTGGTCCGGCGACAGTGTCAGGCAGGGTCAGCAAGAGGTTTTCCCGTCGTAAGTTGCACAGGTACAGGAGCGGATTTCTCAAAGTTGCGCCTAAGCGACACGAGAAGAAGATGTAAGCAAACATACCACTGGCCGCTTTGTTGTTGCTCATAGGATGTACAGTACTCTCGACAACCAGCGACAGTCGCCGCTCCTTCGGCTTCCGCCAGAGCTGCGAAACATGATCTGGGCTTATTCTCTCGGCAATACTGTCTATCGTGGCCATGGATACATAAATTTGAGAGACCGAGAGTTTGCAGCTGAAGATCCCTCTGTCAGCCCAAGGCTCCTGGAGACCTGCCGTCAGATATACTCAGAGACTGCAATGCTGCCTTTTCGTCTTAACGCTTTCAGCCTAGGCTCACGCCATCAAACCCGTTTCAGCTTCGAGGCCATCAAACTGCATCAGCGGAAGCAAATCAGGTTTCTTCGTTTGGAGCTGACCAGTCTAGTCTCTCTTCTCTGCTGGAGCTGTGATTTCAAATCCATACTCAAGAATTTTCCATCCTTGAAGTGCATTGAGATCTTTTTCTACGAGTTCGATCTCAAGTCGTATGAGCGAGCGTGGCCCCGGGTCGTGGCCAATTGGCGTACCGACCTCGACCTTGTTCGTGACAAGTCGGTAGTTCGATGGTCTGAAGAATCACGACCGGAAAGGTAACACAATATTATACAAGACCTAGCACTACCTCTACATCTTTTGCTGACTCCTGGTAGGGTTTCTAAGAAACAGGTGGCTTCTAGGATGGTACACACCGAGGAGCAGAACGCTATCTAGGTCAATGTACTTGGAACGAGTTGCTTACGTGAATGGACAGATACATCATAGCCATATTGGTGATGAGAATGTGGGCTTGCAGGTAGACAAAGTTTGCTTGCTCCATATGATTAGGTATATATCCTTTACAAAGCCATCCATTGATCTTCTCTATTATCCCTCTGCTGCGCAACACAGTATCCACCACTCGTCGCCATACCTTAGAAGCCTCCGATTGTGAAATCACGCAATACGAAAGATTCCTGTCAAGTTTCACTGGCGAAAAGCTACGCCAGCCCCGTAGCCGGACCATGCCCTCTTACTTGACTTCACTTCACCCGCAATTCCCAACGCTAGCTCACAGGCACTTACCTCACGCCTTCACTACTTATAAACAAAACTTCCACTGCTTTCCCACTAACTCTTCATAGCAACTACCTACCCAGGTCCTGACTTCCAACGCTGTTCGACATGGCACCCAGCAAGCCTACCCCGCCCTCAGAGCCAGTCGCCAGGGACGTAGTGAGTGACAGCAGCAAAGTGGTCAAGAGACCTAAACGTGGCTATCACAGATTCGGCAACGGGGCTCTGAACGTCACTCCTAAAGGCAGAGATGAGAACGAGATGTGAGTATCGCAAGCGTCCAAGTCATGGACATGACATTAACAATAACCAGGTTTCGACAGAACCAGAGCTCGCCGCTGTTGCAACTACCTCCCGAAATCAGAGATATCATCTGGAAGTACGCTTTGGGCAACAAAGATTTTCTTGCAAAATACAACTCTCGTGGGAAGCGCAGGTTTGCACCATCCATTTCAGAGTCCAATGACAGTGTGGCTCTGCTTTGTACCTGTCGACAGATCTACTCTGAAGCTGCCTCTTACCATCTGAGCCTTGGCTGGTTTGTGTACGACCAATTCTGGGTGGTGCATCGATCTTTCGGAGCCATGAAGCCTTGGCAGCGCAACCAGATCAAGCAAGTTCGCTTGTCCGTTGACAAGTCTGATGCGCTCATTGACCAGAACCATGAGAGCATTGCCTTCTTTTCTGCCTTGGTTGCAAAGAATCAGAAGCTACCATCAGCAGTCAAGGAGATCGAGATCCTCTTTCATTACAAAGAAGACACAGCGGACGCCGACATTCAGACCCTGGCCGATCGATCTCTCGAGCATTTCAAGAGCATTCTTGCGAGTTTGGACATTCTCAGGAGCCTAGACTGTGTCTTGACAGCAAGAGGTGAGAAGAGAGCCCCAGAATCCTTCAGGACTTGGTGATTCGACACTTGATCCTCCTCGTCGCAGCCTGAATGTCATTTGAGGGGATGGCGCAAGGTTGATGTGCGGATCTTTGGTATACGCATTGAGAAGCTGTCGTACTTTTCGACAATTTCCGCTGGGCTGGGCTTCTTGTATGGCCGGCGAGGGCAGCGCATCTTCAGATATCTCAATGCGTTTGGAGTAGGGAATTAGCAATAGGTCAATTTTGACGAGGTATAATGCAATGAGGGAAAGCTAATATGAGTTATGGTTCTACAATAACAAAAATTTTGGTCAAGTTTTCGTACTTTCGACCAACTCCAAGCCCTATCCCGTTTCGGCTCATGTGATTCACACGAGATGGTGTTCTTTATTTGCTTCTACCCAAAACTCACCAAAACTACACAACTATTGTAGTATGCGCAAACAATACGAACAAAGAAGGGTCCAATAATTCTCAAGTATACCTTACCATTTCCGGCGAATTCTGGCCCACACTCTAGTTCACCCCTCCACGCCCGTTGACCAACAGACCGGTCCCAAGCAACCAGCCCTACCACCCCAGGGTCCCGAACCAAATCCATTCCTACCAGCTGACCTAGTTTTCGGTACAAAACGACTGGCGCAAGGGTCCCGGAGCCAAACTATCGACTCGCTTGCAGTCGCCATGTGTGAGTTCTTGGCAGAGTTGCAGCTGAGAGCTGCAGCTGAGAGCTGGGACCTGTTCGAGGTTCGGTACCGAAACCGGTTAAGTGGATGGGGACGTTGATGTGGTCTGAGCGACCATAAGTCTCGAGGATGGGTCCCGTACCGGATCCGAGTTTGCGGTGGACCACGTGGGAGTGGAGTGAACACCAGGGCTGGGGATCCTGGGTCCTTGTTGCTTGGTCTGGGTCCGCTGGAATGGAATGTGGGAGCAAAGGGGGTCTTTTCTGGAGACAGACGTGCTTGGCTAGTGGGAACATCGGTCTCATCGAAGTGCATCTTTGACCATAATGCACTCAGTGGTAAAATGATAGTTTGCCAGCTTTACAAGAATGAATAGTGAACGAAACCAAAATCTTGAGCAACATGGCGCACCATGATACTAAGGCGCCGTGGCAGTGATTCTACCCAAGTTGTCACGGAAGTTGTCACGGCAATGTCTTAGAAAGATGGGTTTGAAGTGTAATAATATATTCGTGTACTCGTAAGGCCATCAATCATGGAATCTAAGTTCGAAACGCCAGAAAATGCTCGAAAAATCTTTCTATATGCCATCATGCATCTATTAAGATAACCTCTACCTCTTCTTGGAGGTGGATCTCTTCGCTGTGCTTGAGCTAGTGGGTGTGGCACGAGTCACAGATGTGATCAATGTGCTTGGCGTGCTGTTAGGAGCGGCTTGCGCGGCTACTGGAGAACCACTGGCAGAAGCTGTGGGAGTAACTGGAGTCGGGGTCGATGAAGGAGTGGCAGCAGCCTTTGCACCACCATTGGCGTGATAGTCCTCAAGGGCCTTCTCAAGCTCTCCGACATTATCATATGCTTCCATCTTCTGGAACTCATACATCTTCTCTTGCATCTTCTCGATCTTCTTATCGTCGTCGTTCTCGTCCTTGCTGCGGTACTTCTCGTCCATAGGGTCGAGGAACTTAGTGGTCTCTGGGTAACCCCAGTCTGAGAGACTACTAACGTTGAAGGCCGCCATCATGTCGTGGTCCTCGTGGATAAGGTTGTGGCAATGGAACATGTAAACGCCATCGTAAGGAGCGTAGCGGGCAATGACAGTGACTTTCTCGTTTTCACCAAGGAGAACGACATCCTTGAGGGCCTCCTTCTCGTAGGCGAGAACAGGGCGCTTGCCACCAGTGCGCGACAAGATCTGGAAGTCGACAAGATGGATGTGAACAGGATGAGACCATCCACCGCTGGAATTCTCAAGTTCCCAGATCTCGACGGCCCCACGCTGAGGCTTGGCCAAGATGCGGTTATTGACATCAGCGAAAGTCTTACCGTTGACGGTCCACATGCCATTAGTCCTGCCAAACTTGAAGCTCCTATCAACTCCAGACTTCTGGGGAGGGAAAGGAACCGTGCGGAGTGATGAGGGAACCTTGCTGTCGTCGGGAGATGACAGAGGCTTGTTGACGTTGAATTGCATGACCTTGTCAGTGGCTGCGTAGTCCTTGTCGGCTTGGACGTTGCGGGCGTTCTTGAGAGTGACGTTCTTTCCAGCGAATGGAGAGAAGTCGAAGACGACCTCCCAGCGTTCAGCCATGGAAATCTCGAGGTTGCTAGTCTGTACTGGCTTGGTCAAGAGACCAGTGTCGGCGGCAATGACAGGGAAGGAAATCACTTTTCCATCAACCTCAAATGTGAGCTTGAAGGCTCGGCTGATCGCAGTGTTGAGGAAGCGCAGACGGTACTTGCGAGGCTCGACTGAGTGGTAAGGCCATGGCTGGCCATTGACATGGATTACATCACCAAAGAGCGAGTCTGTCTCATCTTTAGGGTCGAACAGTGTTCCATCGCTGTTGTACTGCTTCGAAGACAGTGCGAGTGGTAGATCATAAAACGGGCCACTTGGCAACTTCAAGTCGTCCTCCGTACTGTCGTGTAGGATGTAGAAGCCAGCTTGACCGAAATAAGCGTTCTCAGCAGTGTGGTGGACAGCGTGGTCGTGGTACCATAAGGTGCGTGCGCTCTGAGAGTTGGGATAATCTGATTAGAGTTAGCTAATAAAGTGACACTAGTGGGACATGTGCTTACAGTAGTCCTTGTACTGACCCTTCTTGGTCACATCCTCGGCCCAGCCATCGAAGGGTGCTCGGCTATATGAACCGTGTAGGTGAACAGAGAGATCTTTTTCGCCGTGATTCGTGAAGCGCACAACGGCTTCTACATTCTTCTCGGTGCGAATTGTGGGTCCTGGGGAGATGCCATCATAGCCAACCAGTTTAGCAGGCTTTAGGTTACGATATACTTGAGACTCGAAAGGCCTCACGTCGATATCATAGAACCTTGTCAACTTGCCCGTCTTGGGGTTCTTCACCTCGGTTGTGTGTGCCTTATCCGGAGGGAAGGGCAGAGGGTTCTGGAAGATTTCCTTGTACTGTGGACTGAGCCAGTCCTTGTCGCCAGCAGAGACTTGAGAAGTGAGGAGGGCTGCAACGCCCAAGAAGAATGATTGACGCATGTTCGGAAGCGTTTATAAATGAAAAGCCACAGAGAGGCTTTCTCGGTCCCGATGAGCAAGTATGAGAATGTTTGAGCTGATGATGAGTGGGATAGAGCATCTTCGACTGGATTTATATATTCTTCCAGCTTCCTCAAAGCTCGAACTAGAGTCGTTCAACTACATGGTACCAGACCTTCTCGAGCTGACCAGTCGACCTGATGAGCCCGATTTGACATGGCACGATGCTCGCGAAAGCCTCATGTCGGCGTCCACTATGTTAGCCTGTAAACGAGATCGTGGGAGCATGGCAGCCACGATTGCTAGAACACCAGTCTAGGCGATGACCTTCCTGCAGCCGCACCTTCTGTAGGGCTAGATGGCGGACGCCATGTCTGGCCACGGCTGGCCATGGCTTGCTATGGCTTGAGGATGCTTGAGAGAAACAGACCAGGCTGCAGAGGGACCGTGCACAAAGCTTAGCCACCACACGTGAATGTCAACAGTGAGTACAGAGCCTATGCTGCTTGTCTATACTGAATCAAAGACTGAGAGGCCTACTACGAGTCGCCGACAGGTCTTGATTGACGAGCCAATAAAGACGATCGAGGAAGGTCTGGTGCAGCTAAGGATTTCGATGGCCTGATCACTTAATTGGTTACATTTCCTGTGATGCACAGAACAAGCGAACAGCGAAGAGACATTTAGGTCAAGCACAAGGATGAGTGCTTTGTAGAGGGCCAGAAGCCGTAGAGCCTTACGCGAGAATGATCGAAGCGACACTGAAAGGCTCCCGACTTTCGTGGATAGTCAGCCACGGCTGGGCACAGACTGGTAGCGTCAGTGTAGCGCACGGCACGCGTCCACGATAATCTCATCGTCGACGTTGAAGAATCGATTCGGTAGAACTGCCAGGGTACGGCTATGCTATACCTTACGGCGTTGGCGTAGTGACAGGCTGAGGCGTCTAGAGGCTGCCTCGCCTTGAGCGTACCGAAATAGCTCGCAAGCTAAAGTGTGACCCGGCGGCACCGCTACCATCAAGCGGGGTCGAGCCTATGCCCAGGTATGGGATTTGTTGGTGAGAGGGTCTTTTCTCCGTGGGGAAGGAAGACGAGAGGTCGAGACCACCTACCGTAAGCTAGGCCCGAAGCCCTCACCATTCACGTGCTGGTCGGGATCTAAGCGAGCGACCTTACCGGATTCGAGGTATGTCTTCTTCAGCCTCAGTTCGCCGCTTTGACACCCCGCTGCTTCGTGGTAAAGTCTTGTCCGCTGTATTAATCCTCATCTGCGTGCACGACGACTCTGCAGTCGGAAGGCAGAAGCAGGGCAGCCGGCAGACGGGCATCAAGGTTTGGCGACACCTAACATACTTCTCACAATTGACAACCTTGCCTAGGACCGACCGCTTGCTCACCAAGGATGATAGGCGCATTTCAAGGTTTCTTGGCAGTCAGGATCTTGACTTGGCAGGCGGCTTGTTGTCCGCCGCTCTGCGCAGATGTTGCTGCTTTGGGCCCCTTTGCAGGGCTGTTGGCACTGGACCTCAGCTCCTATCGGCACTTCCGCATACCAAATCGAGCGCAAGGCGGGTAGCGCCTGGCGATCGGTTTATGTTCCGACACGCTAGGATCGCTATCTCTTCACGAGAGTGACTTGCATCCGCGCAATTTCGCTTCACACGGGAGGCTCCAACGTGCAGATCAGTCCGTCATATCGAGGTATCGGGGGATCAACTTCTATCATCACGAATCCTGCGCGTTCAGTTCGACCGCCACCACGATAATCCGCATTTCTTGCGAACTGCCAGGCCATCCTTCTCCGCGTCTCTCTCCGCTCACTCGCTTAGCCCCACTGAGTCGCCTCTTTTCCAATACATGGCTTGCAGTCGCCAAGTCCGCCAACTGCTGATGCTTGGCCCTCAGTAAGCACCGCGAACCGGAGCGACTCCAGCCAGCTAAGCCTGGCAAACTCTCGCTGGGCCTGTACACAACCATCAGAAAGGCACTCACGAGGACACGGAACGTGCAAGGGTCCTTACACCGCATTTGAACCCCAGACAGTAACCCACGTGTATACATCCGGTGAAGAGATCTACATCGACCACGTTGTGTCGGCCACAAGCGGCTTCTAATTCCAGTAAGCTCATCGCCGCGTCTGCCTAGCAATGTCACAAAGGTACCGTCAAGCTTGATCATTATGACTCTAAGATTCTACGTTCGTGTTTCCAGCATATTGTTGAATGGCCATGCACTGCCGAGCAACTCCCGCTGATGTGATATCGTCTTCGAGATTCTAATGGCCGCTTACCGATGCCCAATGTGGTAAATAGCAGCCAAGAGCTGAATTGCAAGCCAGAAAACAGCCCCGGCAAGGTTTACCGAGGACCTCCGGTCCGGGGCTGGATGCCCACCGCGTCGGAAACATGCCATATGCATTATGCGTGCCCTCGCGCCTTCCGTCGCATGTTGATGACAATTACCGAGCTCGGTATGCATCAATCCCTTGATGCCTGCAAGAATCTGCCAATTCCATGTACGTCAGGGCCCTGCAGTATCAGCCGGCATTATCCACTTCAGTCTGGACTTTGTGACAGCAAGCAGAGGTCAAGTGTTTTTGGCGAAAGTTTCCTAGTCCATATCAATGAAGAGGTATAGCGTAGTGATGGCAGGCTTGCTCGTATTCGCAACTTCCGCCAACGTCTCGTGTTCGGAAGGAGAACGATATTTATGTCACCGCACATCGTATTACGCCTTCAGCGTGTCCGTGGAAGGCTGCTATGAAGGCAACATCTCGAGCCTGAGATGTCGAGATCCCCATCCAAAGCAGCAGATGCCCCGAAGCAAAACCATGCGGCTGGACGCGAAATTTCACTCATATTCTGTGGCAGTAAGTCGCATAAGTCTCGCAATTAGCGGGATCGATATCTCGGCAGATCGATACCATGCCTATTTCGTAACAGGAGTAGAAACTTTTAGTGTAGGTGCTTGCTCTCTCAGACATGAGTTACGCAGCAAATTATCTGACAGCGAAACGTCATGTTAATCGTGCTGTGGGGAATCCGGTGTCTTTAGTGATGTCGATCAACGGCTGTATCCTAAGCCATCTCTGTGGTCGACTTGGCACAAATTTCTCCGCGCGAATTCCAGAACGACTCTTAATATGAAGCTGTCATGCCAAGCTGACTTGCGCATAAAGAAGTTACTCCCCTGTAGCGGCGGGACTAAGTAATAGTCCGATGATGGATCGAGATTTGACTGAAGTTGCCGTACATCAAGCGAGAGCTCAAGGTTCAGATCGAGAACAGTTGTTAGTTCAACAAGACGGCATAGGCGATGACAAGTGACACTGGTGACGACGAGGACGTAGTGCATCGTGTGGACCTCTTCTAGACCGCAGGCCAATGCGAGCGCGCAGCGGAGACAATAGGCGCAGTGGAAGCGATAGCAGTTCTTATGCGCGTGACGAGTCGTGGTAGGATGTGGGTGGGGTTGAAACGTCGAGGAATGAAGAATCGTGAGAGAGCGAGGCACGGAATGCAGTACGAAATCTGAAAAGCGGTTTCATAGGAAGCTCCTAGATGATGTCCAGTGTACCTAGAGATTGTGTCCTGTGCAGGTCGTTCAGTGAATCAAGACATGAACATATCACCGGTCCAAACTGCAGTCTTGATCTCCACTCCTTCCAAGCTGCCATCAAGCATCACCCTCTTCGACCACTCCTCTACCTGACCCTCCACGCCTGGAAGGCCAGCGTTCAGCAACTTCTCATCCGCGTCCCCACGGATCAGCACACAAGCCACCCATTGGCCGCCACCATGCTCACCTCCCGAGATCGCCGGGACATCGACAGGCTGCGCACTTGAGTTATGGATGTACAGACTGGTGTGCAGCAGCTCTTGGGTCGCAGTTCCGAGGAAACTCACGAGCGACGAATGAATCCTACGGATGCTCTGTACGGGTGTGTTTGCCGGACCATGGGCGATGATAGTGAGGGTAACAAGTTTGTAGTCCAGTGCGTTCTGAACCGAACCAAGCTTCAGCGAAAACTCTTGGTATGATGAGCATTGGTCCTTCAGTCGATCGAGGTCCGCTGCTCCGCACGTTAGCATTTTGCATCCACATAGGGTAAGCACAGTAGTCGAGAACACGCTCACCATTATGCATCTCCTCGAATAATCCAACCGATCCCATGACAATACTGTTGGCCATCGGCTCGGCCCCCAATCTCTTGTCACCAGTCCGAAGAACAGGCTCTTCGTCTTCATGCAGTTCCCTTGTATTCTCCAGATCCAATCGCTTAGATATGTTCTTGAAGGCTTCTGTTTTAAGGAGCCTAACATCATCTAGCATGTTCGTATGGAAGTACTCCTCGCCGTGGTCTTCGGTCATGCGTGTGTAGCGTAGTACGCTGGTCACACTTCCCAGGGCTTCATCTCTGGGAAGAGAGAGCATGTCGCGTATGTGTAATTTCATCCATCGGTTGAACATATCTCTGTTCTCTTGAGTGTTTTCATGTAGCCGGGGTCGTACTACTGCGATGCCAGGACGGCGAGGGATGCGTTGTCCGTGCTTGCCACTCATGATGTTTGATGCAGCCAACACTGACCGAGTGTATTTAGATTTTTGATGACTTGAACAAAATGATGATGTGAATTAGTAGATTCATGTCGAGATCCGGATGGCTCTTATAGCCCATAGTGTGAAATGTTGTACGGACTCATATGCGGAGTGCCGGCGTACACACTGCGGAGACTATAGTGCTGTTGCAAAATAGAACCACAGCATCACGCAGCAGAAGCACTCTGCAAGCACACACGTATCAGGAAACGTAAACGGACCACAGAAAAGTGAGGAAAACTGCAACGAGGAATTTGTTGGACCAGGAGTCAAGATGAACCCTCATGAAATGTCGGCGACGCCTTCCTTGCCCGTACATGTACATTTGCAGGAGTCTTATATCCCTCGACTTGTAAATTTCATATTGCTATGATTGCAGAGCATTCGATCGAACGAAACGAAACAAAAGTCAACTCATGAACTGAAGACCGTTCTGTAGTAAATGGTTAATAAGGCTTTCGGGTTGTAGGCAGCATGGTCACAGCGTCTCGCAGTGTCAACACCATCTCCTCTTACTGTAGAAAGCGCGGGGTCGTGGCGGTGGCTTTCTCTGCTCTCGTAATGGTATTTCCCTCTTTCTTGTTAGAGTTGACACAGAAGGGGAGAGGAGGATCACGAACCTACCACGCTAAGTGCTTCCTAGCGCCGATCTCCTTCTTGCTCCACCAACCCAACTCTCTCAACCCTCACACGGTTCACATCTTCCCCACCATTGCCTTCATGCCCCGCCAACCACCCCGCCGCCATCGCCCCCTCACGTTGGCAACTCTTGCTGGGTTCGCCTCCCTCGTGCTGCCCTCTATCACCTTCGTCCGGCTCTATTTTGTCAATGCTGTGCTCAAATCGTCGCTCCTGCCTGTCGCGTACGCGTGCCTTATCAGCGGCATCACGTTTCTCACATATGGATACGACAAGATGCAGGCTTGCAACCTCGAGTGGCGAGTCAGTGAATGGACACTGCATCTTCTGGGACTACTTGGCGGATGGCCTGGTGCGTTGGTCGGTATGCACTTCTTCCAACACAAAACCAGAAAGACGTCATTTTTAGTACCGTTCTGGAGCATTGTACTGGGTTGGCAGGGCATGTTGTGGACATTTCTGCACGGTGATCAAAATGAGATTACTTGGTGACCGTAGGTAGGTCTTGGTATGGATGTGTAAAAGGATACCACCAACGCCGCGCTCCATCAGTCATTATTTGTAACGGACCAAGACCATTACTGGGGCTGCTCTGCCTCATGCTGTACTTTTTCAACAGGCCGTCCCCTCATTCCTTTGAAGGTTTTCATTCGCTCGAGCGCGCCTGACGAGTATGCTTGCACCGTTTCCTGCGCCGAACCAGCACCCGTCTGCATGGTATTCTATACAAGGTTTGCGGCTCGCACTGCAGAAACCAGCATATTAGCGACCTGTGAGGGGGCTAGTCAGGCGGTCTGCAGCCTCGCCTGTTGCCTCGCCAAGGGGGTTCTGGGATGCGCCGCCAGCAAGGTTGCTGACCCCCTTCTTCAGCTGGAGAGGATCGGTCTTGTCGGAGGTGGGAATCTTGTTGATTTGGTCTGGAGCGTGTGAGCAGGCATGCTTTCTTATCAAGACTACAACTGCGGAGCGAGCATACCTTTGGCCATGTATGACAGCTTGTTCTCGCCCATGGTTTTCAGAGCTGAGCGCTCCAACTTGCGCTTGAGCTCAGGTGGGATACCGAAGAGGAAGACCGCGAGACCGATGACTGCGACGATGCCAGCGAGGGCGGTGAAGAAGGTTGAAGCAGACATCTTGGGTGAGTGGTTTGGGTGGATTGATAGACTGTGTAGGAAGGCCGCAAAGAATTCAAGCAGTCAAGAGGGGGTTTTATTGTGCAGAGCAGTCGTTCGTCAGGTTTCTTGAAGTTGACTTTGACGCATGTGATGTCATCTGTAGCTACTCCATGAACGACCCCTGCAGCCGCGTCCCTCGCGCCCTTGCCTGAGGACTTGCTCTTAGCTTGGAAAGCATGTGGACGCATGTGGACCTGCCCAGGAGGAACGGCGCAAGGTCTTTTTCATTTTCTTCGTATCTGTTTCACCCGTGTTCGGCATCAGCATCGAACGTCAAGGGCTGGCCCAGTCGACATGATATCCGTGCGAGGCTGGCAGTTCGGAGGGTCTATTGATCAACAAAAGATCAGCACCGTTGGAGATGCGGGTGTTGCGCGCTGGCTAAAGCGTGAGTTTCGACTCTCCTCCCGCAGCAGCTGTCAGTGCACTGGCAAAGTCATCTCCGTGAATATTGACGCCTCACGTATGGATATGCCTGAGGCGCGTGCGTTGGGCAATCTAGCCAGCTGCGCCTCAAGTGCGCCTGCCGCCAACCCGCACGCGGAGGCCGAACAGCAAGTGCGACCCCACAGCTGCACAGGAGCTTCACCTACTTGTCCAGGACCCTGCAGTACTGACTATCGACACTCTCTGCGCCTCCTTTCGCGATTGTTCCTTGGACTTCTTTCTTTTTTCACCTACAGCCATTGCTATTGACATTGGACGACCTACCCCTCATCGCCCCCACCACCACTGCACGCTGCAGATAGGCCAGCCCGTCTTACTTTCAGCCCCCAAAACACTCCCAGCAGGCTTGTTGCTGCGACACATTTGCCCATTATGAGTTGTGCTCCTCTCTCATTGTCTGTTCACTGCTTGTACAAAGACTAACGTCTCGGCGCAGTGACAAACATGCTCAACAAGCTGCACGGCCAGCCCGAAAGCTACGACCGCAAGTCCGTGCCTCGTAAGATCTCTTTGCGTACGAATACATACTGAGCAAGCAATCGCAGGTCACGCTACAAGTTTGGAAAGACCCTGGGTGCTGGAACCTATGGCATCGTTCGCGAGGCCGACTGCCCGGATGGCAAGGTCGCTGTCAAGATCATCTTGAAGAAGAATGTCCGCGGCAATGAGCAGATGGTCTATGACGAACTGGAAATGCTGCAGAAGATGAAGCACCCACACATTGTCAAATTCCACGATTGGTTTGAGTCGAGGGTACGTATTGAGCAAGCATAGAAACTCGGCTGGAGTCTGACAGCTTGCAGGACAAGTACTACATCGTAACTCAGCTGGCAACTGGTGGAGAGTTGTTCGATCGCATTTGCGAGAAGGGCAAGTTCACTGAGAAGGACGCTGCCGAGACCATCCGTCAGGTACTCGACGCCGTAAACTACCTTCACGAGCACAACTGTGTCCACAGAGGTACGATCGTCTTCGACTCCACTCATGTCTTTGCGCTGACAGCATCCAAGATCTTAAACCCGAGAACCTTCTCTACCTTACTCGCGAACCTAACTCTTCTCTCGTGTTGGCTGATTTCGGTATCGCAAAGATGCTTGACTCGAAGCACGAGGTGCTGACTACCATGGCCGGCTCCTTTGGATATGCAGCACCGGAAGTCATGATGAAGAAAGGACACGGCAAGCCTGTTGATATGTGGTCCATGGGAGTCATCACCTACACACTGCTCTGTGGTTACTCTCCTTTCCGATCCGAGAACCTCGCAGATCTGATCGAGGAATGCAAGAATGGCCGTGTTATCTTCCACGAGCGCTACTGGAAGGAAGTGAGCAAGGACGCAAAAGACTTCATCATGCAGCTACTGCAACCCGACCAGAACAAGAGGCCGACCAGTGAGGTGAGAAAATTGAGGTTCAGTGCATGCACTAAGCTAACAATCATAGGCTGCGCTCAAGCATGTATGGCTGAGCGGCAAGACTGCCAGCGACCACAACCTGCTGCCTGAGATTCGCGCATATGTCGCAAAGGCCCGTCTCAAGCGTGGTATCGAGCTGGTCAAGCTTGCGAACCGCATCGAAGCTCTGAAAATGCAGGAGGACGAGGAAGAAGGAGTGCCCGGTGAAGCAGATGTGCCCGCCAACGCACTGGAGACTGCCGGCGAGGCGATTGCAGGTCACACAACAAGCAAGGCACTGAATACCACATCAAACCCGGCTGGCACAGGCGCCAGCGCGACTGGCAAGGGACCAAGCCGCTTGAGCCAGATTGCGAAGGGCGCTATCTTCCGTGAAGTCGTGCTCGCAAAGGTGCGCGAGATGAAGGAGCAGGAAGCGCAGAAGGAGTTCGAGAAGTCAGCAACTGAGGCGGCATCGAAGAAGAGCTAAGCGATGTGCGTACGTCGATGATGCGCCTTTCTTCCGAGTCATCTCACCTTTGGTTTATCAGGCATGGTTTGGTTTGCAGCGGTAGTTAGCGGAGGTCCTCGCTGCGGTCCAAATACCCCGGGATAGCGCGCAGGGCCTAGTTTTTAGACATCACAATGCCATCTGGGCGATTCCCACATTGAAGACTTTCTCTGAATGGTCATAAGTCATCCAAATCTTCATTAGTATATTGTTGTCCGGGGCTGGGGGATGCATCCTGATGTTTGGGCTGCACGTGACTTGTGGGTTAGCTCCACAGTTGGCAGTTGCGGCCGCAACACCAGTTCGCGACTACTGCGACGCGGTTACGAAGGCCAGCTCCAGCAACGCCGTGCACCGGCACCACGACGCCAGAATTCTTCCTCAAACCCCGAGATCGATTTCGATAAACGACGCGACGACGAATACGCGAAAATGGAGAGTGCGTCGAAGCGCAAGGCGGGCAACGCTGCGCTGAGCCCTGGGGATGGCCGGCCTGCGAAGCGGGCGAGAGCGCCGGTACGTGCACGCCCCAATAAATGCGCGATGGTGCTGGCGGTATCGCGGGCGACGTGTGGAGAGGTGCAAGCTGTGTTTGGCGCGCTGCGGGCTGCGCAACTGGACATGGGCGCGATGCTCCCGTCTGGGTCGACCTACGGGCAGCAGTTCACACCACCGAGCAGCCGCCGCGCGAACACCAGATCTCGTCGTGATGCAGCCAGAGTCGAAGCAAAAAGTACCCGTGGATAATGGAGAGCAGTATGCTGACAATGCCTTCTGTGCATACAGGGTGCCAGCGGAGAAACGATTGAGTCGACAAAGGAGATGGGCTTGAAGTTCCTAGACAGCTTGAAGCAGGCCAAAGACAAAACGTACGTGCACGAGAGACGATGCGGAGTGAGGGAAAGTGGGACTGACGCTGAATAGTGGACGGCCCATTGCCGTGCACTTTATGACGCTCCCGGATAAGGTGAGCGCCTCCCTTCTCTATGCTACGACCTCTTGCTGATCACCTCTGCACAGGATGAGCTGCCGGACTACTATGAATTTACCAAGATGCCACTTGCTCTGGATATCATCGAGGTAAATCTGCACCAACAGCTGCAGCAGCAGTCACAGTGCTCGTCAAATCGCCTACAGAGAACGTACTGACTCCATTTGATAGGAGCGACTCAACAACAGCGAATATACAACCCTCGCACAAGTGGAGAGCGATTGCAAACGCCTGGTCAATAACGCCAAGGCATATAACGACAAGAAGTCGATCATATATGAGGATGCTGAACGACTCCGTAAAACTGCCTCCAACTGGATGGTCAAACACAATCCGGCCTATCGTGATGGCAACTATGTTGCAGTCGCAACACCGATCCCTGGAGAGGAGAATGTGCCTCCTGGGAAACCAATCCCACGCATTGCTTCCACGCCACGAGCGGCCGCTACCCCCACACCCGTGACCACGGTGGCTACAGAACGCCCTCGACGCTCTGCAGCTCTTACCCAGCCAGAGACACCCGTGCCCTCTAGACCAAGGCCGTCGGCGACTGCCGCAACGGAACCAAGACCAACTGGTACTCGAGGCGCTTCCAACCCCTCGTTCCAAAATGCACAGGAGCAGATCATACAAGAAATCATCGACCATACGGATCCAGGGTAAGTCAAGTCTGAACCGAAATTTGTCCATTTGCTAACGTACCATTAGTGGTGATTTGGCAATATTCCAACCCTTCCTCAACCTCCCCACTCGGGCTCTGAAAGACTACTATCAGCTCATCAAAGACCCCATGTCGTTATCGGCCATTAAGAAGAGGGTCCAAGGTGTGGTTGGACGTGATGCCCCCACAGGCCACACCTTATTTAAGAGTTGGGATTCGTTCGAGCAGGCAATGAGCCTGGTATGGAGTAATGCGCGCATCTATAACGAAGATGGCAGTGAGCTCTATAATCTTTCACTTGAACTTGAGGTATGTGAGAATCACATTCGAGTTTTTTTTTTCGCTAATAAGAGAACCAGGAAATTTTCAATGGAAAGCTCAAAGCTATGAAGGCTAAGGTTGATGAGCCACCCCAGCCCAAACTCAAGCTCAACATGTCCGGTGCAGCGCCGAACTCAGCGCCAAAGCCCAATCTGAAGTTGAAGCTTCGTCAGAGTCCGGTCTCTGGATCTGCCACACCAACTACGCGCGACTCAGCAACACCTGGGGTCATTGTAGACAGTGAGGCACTCCAGAGACAACAACGTCATGTTAGCGACAGCATGGGAGCCCGACGGTCACGCCCATCAGATAAGGCTGCTACACCAATGGCATCGACACCGTTCGCTGGAACGAGAGGGTCTTCCGCTGCAATCCCAAGCAGGGCTGTCGGATCGCCAGCAACCAACGGCGTGAAACAAGACGTACAATCTCCAGCGCTCAGTGCGATGCGCCCTGGAAGCAACGCACCAGATTCACAACGAATGAGTGTTCCTGCCCAGACTCCAGTTCCGGTCATGGCACCGCCACCACAATCTTTGTCACGTCAACAAAGTGGCAGCCCGCATCCCAACGGCTTCTACGGTCACCAAAATGGCATGACGCCTCATGCGTATCAACAACCAACACCCTACGTCCCTCCTTCTATACCTAGAACCGATGTGTTCCGCAAGACGCCTCTACAAAGTGGGTATTCTCCTTTCACACCGCAACTGTTTTACTAACACAACGCAGAACTCAGTGAAGCGCTCATTCCCAGTCTGACACTCAATACACATCCAGCACTCAACCTTCCTCAGCCCTGGACTGTAACAATTCCTGCTAGTAAGAGCAAGACGCATTACAGCGCTACCATCAACCTCGCACCCGCACACTCTTATCTCCAGATCACACCTAAGGTTCCCATTGCTCTGACAGGTCGCCTCTACCGCCTCTTTGTCTTAGTAAATGGCAATAAGACGTTCGAAGTCAACCGCGTGCCAGTCACAGCAGGCATCAATGGCGGCGGCGAAGGTGGGGGGTTTGAAGGTGGAAAGAAGAAGGGTGAGCCGGTCTTCGAAGCCAAATTGATCGGCGGTGTGAACAGGATTGAAGTAGAGATCGTCGCCGAGAAGGTGTTCAAGGACGGAGAGACAGCGAGCAGTAAGGATGCGGTCGAGGTCGAGAAATGCACAGTCTTCCTGCATCTGGCGAGGCAGGGGTACTAGGAGTGCAACCAGCAAAGCGAGAGGAGACATAGGGGACGACAGACTCCGGAATCGCGGCGGAATTTCGCAATGGAAGCCCGTTCGAATACTGTTTGTTAAGGTGTTTCGGTGCTTTGAGGATGGTGGATTATAGCGTACGCTTCACGCGATATTACTGGGTGGTCACGGTTGATTTTCTGCGTTCTATTCTAATCACGATAGGCTTATCCTAGATCTTGCCGAATTCTTTACCATTGAGTCGCCAGGCTTGTATAGTACCTAGCTCCATCCAAAAAGTCTTGTTACAACATGCAAAGCAGCTACTCGGTACGTTTCGCACGGTGTGAGTAAAACTCAGGGCATACAACAAACATGGAGTCTTTCGAGAATCAATAGCTCAAACCTCCGGCGTCAATGTTGGGTGCTGTGAGCTTCGCTCTGGGTTATGGTCTATCTATCATAAACTAGATATGAGTAAGCCACACTGTTTCTCTCAGCTTCTAAATGGACGGAGATGCATGCATGTCTGACAGCATATGCACATGCGCATGCTGATGCACCTACGGCACTCCGCGCCTTAGCCCGGTGATTTAAAACCATCCGCCAGATGTCAGAGTATTTCGTACCCCAACACCGACGCCCCTGAAGGTTGACAAGTCACCTTAGGCTTCCCAGATCCCATCCTTCGAACTGAAGCCAAACACCACCTTCCATAATGGGCGACGCTTCATCCCCACCTACTCCTGTTACTCCAAAACCAGGCATCATGCTTGTGCGCCCCAGCCTAAAGGACAAATCGGACGAGAATGCTGCAGTCTTCCGCCGTTGGACTGCCGTGCACTTCCGTGACTTGCTAAACTGTTCTTCTCCAACGCCAAGCCATAAAGGTATCGTTCGGGCGCTGCGTTATACCAATGCTGCTGGCGATCTCTTCTATACCATCCATACCGATGATATTACCATCTTCAAGACTCAGCCTTACTATGAAGTAAGTCGCCGCCTCGATCTCGAGAACACAAGAGCTCTGCGGAGTGATGAGGTGTCGGTGTTACGAGAAGGACACCCGTTTGGGTCGAAACCGATGATTTTCGACGTCACGAATGCAGAGTTTGGCATCTTTGAGGAGTCTCCAGGTCTTGCGATGGGCTACTTGGAAGGAGGGTCTTATCATGATGTTCCTGCTGCAGTGCTGTCGAACTCAGAGAGTAAATTGGACACGCCCAAATGTGTGCTTCTTACGCTTACATGCACCTCTAACGGTACTAAGGATGAGGTACCAATGAAGCAAGTCAATCTCCTACAAGAAAGCGTCAATAACCTCTTGTGCGAGCTGTATGGGGGTGCAAGTAGGGTGTTTCCCAGCGTGTATCGCCATGTGCAAGATGCACAGCCAGACATGCATCCAGTAATCAGCAAGGGAGAAAATGGAGACGGAGCTTGGGTGGTTTGCTCCTTGGTCGAGGGCGAGGAATATGAGGAGGTGCGAATGAAATTGCAACCTCGTGTGGAGAGTCTGGTACAGGAAACGAAGCAGACGGAGTGTGAAGTGGGCTGGGATGCCATGGTGGGGCTTTGGAGTGGAGACTTGTTCTTGTTCAGATAGTGTCAAATTCCGTACTACAAGCCAAAGCAGGTGCTTAAACCTGAATGTATCGTAAGAAATATGCTTAGGACGTGGCGGGTAACATTGGCCTTTATTCTGATTGGTGGGGAGGCCTCAGCTGCCAATCAGATCACAGACTCCAGGATCCAGTATTGTGCAAACAATATTGTTGCGCTCACGGCCCAATTTGCGACCAATTGACAGACTTGCTGAATTACAGCCATTCTAAAATAACTCGACTCTCACAAGAATCGAGATACCGGTTTGCTTTCACTGTTGGCGGGGGCTGTGCCGCACAGGAAGACCGAAGTCGGTTAGCGACTGCGACGCGTCGGACACCGACAACTCAGCAGCACATGTATGACTACAGAGCGCTCGGCACATACTCGATGAACGAATCATAGAGATAGCTCTTTTCTAGATTCTCTGAAGAAACGATTTGAATTACAGTATGCCCTACCTGGATGTATATCGCCTATTCTTCGATCCAATCGCTACAATCGAGGATGAGTCGTCTGTCTTCGGTAAACAATGGCGCATGACGCTCGAGTTCATTTTGCATCAAGCCGGCTTAAGAGCTGCATACAGCTCACGTCTTGGGACTGAGTCTGATCTCTGGGTCTTTCTGCGTAGGTGCCTCAGTATAACACGTGCTCCGCTTTCACTGATAGTCACCAGTCTGGGAATCTGAGTCTGATCGGGAGCACTTCTTCCACCAGACAATAGGCTTTGGGCTAATGAGTAGGTGTATGCCGAAGACTCCACTTGTATATCTCTTCGACGACGACTCGTACGATGGGCTTGACAAGACGAAAACTTGGATCATTGATTCTGTCGGCCCAGTGATTTGCGGCGTTGAGGACCTGGAGAAAGCAGACTCGAACGAAGATGAAGAAAAGCGGAAACCGCAACTCCCCGAGCCGTCGAGTCGATACAGCTTCGTGGTCAGGCAAAAGAGAGCAAGGGTCGAAAAACTATATGACGGAAATGGACTACAGGACGCCATTATTGGCCTAATGGAATCGGATCTCTCTGAGAAACCAAGCTTACAGTGCAATTTTCGCTGGGATCGACGTTCCATTGAGCTCCAAAAGCTCGAGCTTAGCTACCGTCCACGTTGTACCCCCATCGAGATACCCGCTAATCTAGCGGATCTGGTCGCGAAACAGCCATGGGAGTACGGCACCTTGCAGTATGACAGGTCGGAGTATGGACGTTCGGCGCATCCCTTGAGTCTGAATTTTCTGCCGATGATGACCATTGAAGTGCAAGACAAACCTCTTCGAGAGACAGAGCCTGAGGATGAGGGAGGACCGGGAACTGACAAACCTCACATCATGTGTATCGTACGTTTGCCAGAGAGTCCCACTCTCACACCAAAGATCAACAATGACGCGCTCAATGAGCTTCGGGAAAGGTTGGGGCTACAAGCCGGTACTCGGGGACTCCAGGAACTCAGTATTCTGCAGACTGCTGCCAGCGCTGAGCAGTCTCTGACTACACGGCTTTTGTGTGGTAGGTACATTTACACTTTGACCGTAATAACACTAACCCTCACCCTAGCCTGGCATTCGAGTGACGATTTCCGGCATTGGCAACAGCGACTTGCAACGTCTCATCAGGGCCATCTGGAACGATCGTGGCGTTGTAACGCAACAGATCTATCAAGACTGGAATGGGACAACATGCCTTTGACCCCTGACAATCAGTCGTGGCAAAAGGTCGACAAGATATTGGAAATTGTGGAATTCACTTTTGCGCAAGATCTATCGGCAGCAGAGATGAAGGCTGTTGAGCAGAGTGTCTACGCTCTCACCAAGTAAGTGATACAATGTTCTGTAGCGAGTATGACGAGGTCTAACACTGAATTAGCACAATGGCATCTTCTTGGTCAGGTGATATCGACGAAAGACCTGTCGTCTATGCAGAAGATCCTGTCTGGACTCTTTCGGAAGGTCTCCCATCTTCTTGTCTCTTATTAGTGGCATGGGATGGGACGGCGCAGCGATCAGCGTGGCTCAGGAACTTTCTGTCCAACGACTTTACCTGGACTGGCCATCTTGCTCATACCTTGGCCAGCATATGCATTCGTGTTGAATCCACGACTCATAGCATGCAGAAGTTGCAAGGCATTCAGGTGCCATATGATCCACCAGTAGATATTGAAGCTGGAAGTATCGGAAGCGAGAGTGACAGCGACATGGGGTTTTAGATATGACATAGACAATGGAGTTCCCTTAGCGCAAAGATCCTCTCTCACAAACGTGTTGTTTCTTACCGGATTTTTTGGGGCCAACGATTCCCGTAGTGAATGTTTGTTTGCGGCACAGTAAGTGTTAATAGCATGTATCGGACTTCGGGGGCTTGTAGCCCGAACGATCTGCCCACGAAGCGAACGGAGTCCGGTCAGAAACCAGGCTAGACTGTAAGACCAACCACTTCCGTCTTACAGATCTACAATGATGAGATCTTGGCAGATAGCGGACTTCACGAGGATGCCAAGTTATGTTGGATTGGCAGTCCGATCCTTGTCCCCAATGTCCCCGCTGAAGTATATCATGTGCACTGCCCAGCCGGTCTGGTTGTACAGCAGCCCACCACAGTCCTTTCTTCTTCTCTTTCCTATTCTAGACCGCTCTGGAGCGGTCGTCCATTCTTTCTTCGTAACATCATGAAGCTCTTCAGTGTAGAGGTCCTTTCTACCACACTGCTGCTGGTCAGTAGTGTAAATGCGGCTCTGACGTTCGATGCATCCTGCAACACCAAGTATGGTTCGCTTACTGCGAAGCAGCTGATAAGTAAGAGTATGGATGTACAGCCCAAGATAGCAAAAGCTGGAAAGGACGGCCTCGATACTCTCATTGAGATGCTTGAATACCAGAGCAAAGCTCCTGGCGCTAAGAAACCAAACATCAGCAAGGGCCAACTTGATACAATGATCGCTACCTACCGCGTACTTTTCGGCGATATCTCAGCAAAGAACCCCGATGGCACAGATAACCCCAATTTCAAGCAGCAAGCAGCTGAACACATTGCTGCTATCAAAGTCACCAGAGACTCACTTGCTCGCATGACCAGCTCCAGAGATCCTAATTTGATGATTCACTGTAACGACGACTGGCTCAGCGAGAGAGCACCCAAGGGCGCCGTACCCAAGCCTACTGCACCCTTGACCGGGGGCGCCCAGTACTTTTATGACACGGATCGAAAGAGATGGACCTCTGTGAGAGGAGGCAAGCCCTGTCAGGGTAATAAGGCTGCAGTCACCTCAATGAATAAGAAAGGTGTTGCTGGACGTGAAACGGGCCAGGAAAGGTAAGCACAGCTCATACGATAATGTGATACAAACGAATGAGAGCTTACCATATCAAGGGTCACATTCTGCAAGGAATTTTTGAAGCGCCAACAACAGCTCGAGAAAGACAATCAGCCCCACCTCTGGGAGATCTCAAAGACAAAGCTGCCTGATACCTTCACAACCTACAACAAGGCTGGAAAAAAGGATGAGACTCTACCTTTCCACATCTCTGCCTTTGGCAAGAAGATTGGAGCGAAATGGTTCCACGAGTTCATGCACACCGAGCTCTTCAATCCTGATATGAACAAGTTCTCAGACAAGAAGATACCAGACACACAAGGCGGTACTGGTGGATTAGCGTATGGATTCGAAGGAGCTGTGGGCCTTGCTAAGAACAAGGGCATCGCCGAGTCATCTCGCAACATTGAGAACATTCTTTACTGGTCGCTGGCGATGTACTACGACAAGTGGGTGTGGAGCACCGGCAAGCCAGAGGCTCCCAAGGTAGTGGCAGCTCCTCCAGCTCCTGCAGCTCCTGCAGCAACTCCAGCGGCATCTCCAGCAGCACCACCTGTCGCACCACCAGTCAAGCGCGGAGTGATTGTAGAAGCAAGGGACCCAAAGCCACCGCCAAAGCCGAAGCCGACAAAGAAACCTAGGCATAACGATCTTGAAGAAAATGACTTGTTCGTGGTGAACAAATTAGGAAAGAAGAAGGGGCCAACCAAAAAGCCCGAGGACCCGCCCAAGACTGAAGCGCCACCTAAGGATCCCCCCAAGACTGATCCCCCCAAGACAGACCCTCCCAAGACCGAGCCCCCCAAGACCGAGCCCCCCAAGACTGAGCCCCCCAAGACTGAGCCACCAAAGACAAGTGCTGCACCACCACCACCACCACCACCACCACCTTCCTCGCCAGCGCCACCACCGCCACCTCCTACTTCTCAAGCACCTCCCCCACCGCCACCGACTTCTCAAGCTCCTGCACCACCAGCAACATCTGTAGCATCGAAGCCTTCCGTCACCTCGCAGCCTGCTCCCTCTGTCGGCTCCGCAGTGGCACCCGGTGGCAGTGCAACTGGTCCTACCCCTGCTCCTCAATCAACCCTCGTAGCAAGCGGCTCAAAACCTGCAGCGCTTTCAATGAGCAGTGTCATGTCAGGAGCATCCACCCCAATCTCCGGCTCGATCACAGCCTCGATGTCTAGCATGCACCCTTCTTGCTCGAACACCTTATGTACTCTGCCCTCTTCCTCCGCTTCGCCAACCTCATCTGAGCCTGTGCCCCAAGAGACCTTCGAGTCTGAGCCTATGGACGCTGGCTCGATGACTGGAAATGAGATCTCTAGCATCGCTGGAACCATTGCTTCGGAGCAACTCGCCGGTATGGACTTGTGGGGTCAGGCGACCACAGACATGGGTCTGCCGAGCGAGCCTGTTGAGAATGAGCCTGTTGAAGGGGAACCTGTCGAAGGCGAGCCAGTGGATGGTGAGCCGGTCGAGGGAGAACCGGTCGAGGGAGAACCGGTCGAGGGAGAGCCTGTTGACGGTGAACCAGTTGAGGGAGATCCTACAGTGAGTGATCCCACATCGGGTGATCCAACTATGGGTGATCCGACCGCAAGCTTGGGTACAGGATTGCCAATGGCCACTGGTGGCGCTGGCGGTGCATCGAACGGAACTTGGTCAATGCCAGCTCTGAGGGCGAGGGAGAGGATGAACAGGGATGGAGTGAGGGAGAGGAGGATGTATGATTACGCCAGCTGAGAAGAGCTGGCAAGATCTTGGCGGCCAACGAAGTCCAAGGGACTACTGTGATTGGGTATTCATCTAGAGTGGAATTTCTAGGTTTCAGGTGTTTTCTTGAGGAGTTAGTCGGCAAATATGATAGACCATGAGTATATAGATGGACAAGACAGTCAACGGCTGAAGCTCATATCAATTCGATCGAAGAACACATGTCACAGCAGAAAGCCTGATGCCAATGACCTTCAGGTGACCACGATCTGTTGTGGTCACCAGTTGCTGCTACAAGTTTACTGGGAACCTTTCGCGAATCCTTTCACCGAAGACATAAAAGAGTATAGGAGCAGGTGCTAGAGCCAAGCCGATGAAAGCAAACACACTGATGCCCCATCCGTAGCCTAGCTTCTCAAATAGGCCTGGCGCTGCCAGAGGCACAATACCGCCAACTATGCTCCTGAAAACAGTTCCCGCTGCAATGGCACTTGCTGCATACTTCTCGAAGCTGTCGATGTAGTAATTCTGGGTACAGTTCAATATCATGACTTGACCGATACCGTAGAAAAATGTGCCAGAGATTGATGCGAACCAATGTGCGTGCTTTTCGACAGTCCAAGCAAACCAAAACAAGGACACTGGGATCAAGACCGCGCCGATATTTGCGAGTGGCAAGCGATACTCCGGTTTCGCTTTATCGTCGTGTTTTGCAGTGAGACTCTTGTACACTGTGTCAATGCGAGGTACAAGGACCATGACCGCGAAGAGAAAGCCGAGGCCAGGCCCAAGATATAGTAGGCCGACCTGCTCGGTGCTGAAACCGTACAATTCGGAATAGATCTTCTGCATGTTGGTGTAGATGCTGAAGGTTGTTCCGAAGATAAGGGCCTGGTACACGGCCATGATTGCGACAATGGGCTGAGCAAAGATCTTCGGTGGTCGCTTCAACGAATGCAAAATCTTCTGCCGCAGAGGACGGTCGTCTTCGCCCTCGAAAGAATATTTGGTTCCTTCCGAGTTGGATGGGTCGCGTTGAAACTCATCTCTTTTCTGGCTCAGGATTCGAGGCACGTACGTCTCGCGCAGAAGGAAGTAGCCTGCTGCTGTGTTTACGAAGGAAACAATGGCCATGATCCAGTATGTCCAGCGCCACCCCAGCTCTTGCACAATCACGCCTCCAAGAAGCGGCCCAATTGTCGGGCCCAGCAGAGGTCCGAGTAAGTACCATCCAAAGACTCCAGCGCGCTCGCTAGGAATGAACATATCTGTCGATCAATCAGCTTCAACAGGCTGTCAAGTTCAGTGATAGTCGTACCTGAGATCGTTCCACCCCCATTCGCCACACCTACACTTCCAAAGAAGCCTGCAACACTGCGAATGGCGATCAGAAATTCGATGTTGGGAGCGAATCCAGTCGGAATCTGAAGAAGAGCAAAGATCGAAAAGCATGTCAAGTAGAGATTGCGACGTCCAAAGGTTTCTGAGAGTGGTGCCAAAAGAAGTGGACCGATACCCAGCATAACAACGTAGCCGGTCGTGGTACCAATCACAGCGGTTGTAGTGGTGTTGAGATCCTCAGCAATCTGAGCAATGCCTGGAGTGAACATGCTGCTGACGAGCGGACTCAAGACTGGAATTCATTAGTAGATATCAATGACTTGAAATGGAGGCATTTACTTGACATGCATGCAATAACAACCACGTTGGCCATCTTGTTCCATCGTGACCACTCTCTTGGATTGTTTTCCTTGGGCAGATCCTCAATCCGCAGGTGCTGTTCATCGTCAACGCCACTCAGCTTTGGTCGCTCATATTACGTCTTACAGTGCGATGTTGTCCTTCCTCACTCCGTCTCTCCTGGAGCAGAGGAGTCTGCTCATTGTTTCGCGACATGTTCGCAGCTCAGTACTGATCGAACGATGTCCTAAGATTTAGAGAAGAAAGAGCAAGAATTCACGGCAATAAACGCACGCGTCAGGTATAAGGAGGCTCCACAATAATAATCGTCATCATGGGAAACGCGTACAGCCATCAGATTCTCAGACGCAGATGTGCGGGTGCGAATCAGTAACACGAGCCGCTGACTTTGTTGCATCATCGATCTCTGGGCCACGGATCGGTCCAGATTCCGAGTCGCGCTAGGAACGCGATGGCGGTTCGCCTGACAGCCAATCATCGGCACCAAACTGACGCGTCTCCATCCCTTCCTTTCACTGCAGATATCGTTCCTGCATTGGACTGCTTTGAACGATGACTTTATACTCGTTGCATGCGGATTCATTCAAACAGCCTGTGCGTGCCGTATTGTGGCTTGAGGTTACTATCAAGTCAAATTGGTGCATAACCTCGCTTGACTGAACAGCAATCTGAAGAACGCCTTGGTTGGCTGAAACTGCTCGACCCTTCTACTCTCTAATTCCCCTTCATGTATATGATCACCATTGCTATGGACTGAACAGAAGAAAATGTAAAGCGGATTAGTTGAGATTCACTGATCGTAAGAGTAGTTGACTCGACAAATGGTTGTGTTTTGAAGGCAGACTGACGGTTTCGCGAACCAAAATTAAGGTATAGCAGGCATGATGCTCAAGTATTTCTTCGGGAGAAATTTTGAGCCCTCAATCGCGCGATTAAACGGTTTGAATATTTCTCCTGCTCAACTTTCTGTGGGTGATAGCTACAGGCCGCCCTTCCAAGAAAGGGCGCACTATCGCCACAGATGGTTCAAAAACTTCATAATCAACAGGCTCGAGGAAGTAAATAGACACACCGATGCATCGCTCCACAAAGTAAGCTTCTTTCGAATTACGCCTGCGCAGATGTGTACTCACTTACAGTCAACACGCTCGGCTAGCATCTCCGCTTCTCTGCCTTCCAGGAGAGATCAGGAATCGCATATATTGCTACATGTATGCCAACGAACGGATTCAAATCAGGAGGCATGGATTCAACACGCAGGTGTTCCAATACGTCTTACGGGGACACCAGTTCCAACATCGACAACGCCATAATCCGCTCGCCAGCGTTTGCCGGCAATTATACACAGAGACTACGCTTCTCCCGTTTCTTCTTAGTACCATCGTCTTGGACAACATAGAGACACTTGGAGAACTTGCGTGCAGACTTACAGCCTTGCAACGCGCGTCAATCCGAAATATGCTGCTCGTTACACCCCTAGGTCATTCAAACATAGTTCCTCTGTTCCTACGAAAGAGCAGAAAGCAAGACCTGTGGATGCAAGACTACGTTCCAGGGCTACGAAAGCTTGATATTGAGGTTGTCCGGAGCTACACAGAATTGAGCTATTCAACGTTCTCAAGCTGGGGTCCTCACCAGCTCAGACGCAAGCAGCAATTCGAGACTTGGCTCAAAGCAGGGAGAGGACAGGATATTGAACTACGCTTCTACGGCTGGGGTCAGCGAGATATAGAATAGGTGAAATACTTCAGTGTGACCTGAAGATCGTGCAGCTTCCACAGTCACAGCGAACCCACTTCAAGTCTGTATCTTCTCGGCATCCTTAAAATCACCCAGGATAAAACAAGACCACCTTCATTATTTCAAAGCATGCTTGTTTGATCCGACTCGAGCAGGCCTAGATATGTGAACTTTGACATTAGCTCTGACCAGTCGAATCTGCCTCTGACTTTCCCTCTTTGTTGCCTTCTATGCTATTCATAGAATTCACATTTGTAGTTCTAGCGCTAGTCTGGATTTGTCGATTCAACTTGTGTCGTCGGTCCATTGGCAAAAGCTTTCACTAACGATACTTATCTGATCAACCGATCTTACACCGTTGCTCACGCTTGGTCTCGTACTCTGTGCAGCCGTTCAATCCACGGTCAGATAACGCATCAAGTCTACCTGAAATACCGAACACCGTCCAAAGGCCCATTCGAGAGTGTCAGCAATAGTAACATTGAAATGTTCATAACATTATTAGTGTGAGCCCGTGTGGGGCAATGTGACATTGTGCGTTTGCCCTTGTACTGTAATCGGCCATAGCCTTCAAGAATGATCGAGTGAACGTTCATAGTTCACTCACAGGACTAGACATGACGAATTGAAGTGAAAGCCGTGTCTCAATAGGTACACATGGCGTCCTCGACATACATCTACGTTTCTCGCGATTACCAAGCGGAAGTTCAGCCGCAACCCACCCAAATTATCTCTCAACCGCTTCTGGCTGGGAAGTTCAAGAGGCTTTGGATCAAACCAAAAACATCCCCACAATGCCTGGACCCACCGACAGCAACAAGTCTATTGCCATGCGCATACACCAGGGATCATCGCAACCCACTGCTGCACAAATCACGCCACCTTCTGAATCGACCGACTTCCCATTCATGAATCTCCCCGGTGAAATCCGCAATCTTATCTTCATCTACGCACTTGGCTGCCGTACCTGGAGGGTTCATATGGGGGCGGGCATGGACCATCCACGCACTGAGAACGCTACTGAAAACGCTCTTGCCCTTCTTCTAGTCAATCGAAAGATCTACAAGGAGGCTCGCCTCTTTCCCTACATTCATAGCACGTTCCAAGGCCGCCATACCGGGCACTTGCGCGAGTGGCTTCGGTGTCTGTCGACTGAACATCGCGATCTGATCGCTTCCATCAAGTTCGACCGACGCGGTTATCTTGTGAAGAATGCGGAGAGTGGAGTGCTGCGTCCTAGCCCAACTTTTTGGATGGATATTCCATCGGTGGTTGGAGGGAACTTGAACGGGGTTGGAGGGAACATGAACGGTCTGAAGCGAATTGAGGTTGAGCTCTCACTCCTTGGCTGGGGTTGGCTCGATGACCAGGAGGCGACAGACGCTAAAGAAGAGGCGGTGAAGGAGATGCGCGAGTTGGTGGAGGAGAAGCATCCTGGTGTAGTCGTTGATGTTTATCTACAGGGCGCTTCTCCAACATCGTAAGTCGACGGCGGCGGCGGCGGCGGCGGCGGCGTAGCATCGTTATTGCTCGAAACTACAGCTAGCGATATCTTCTTGTTGATTGGGAAAGTGGAATGGTATAGTTATTAAAGCGGCGATGATCAGATATTAGGGCTATTAAAACTTAAGTTACATCAGATGTTGTTTACATCATAAGTCAGTCTTGTCAAAATGAGTATTGTGAAACATCAGGATTTGCAGAATATGTTTTCTTATGTGTGGCGTCTGGACAAAAGTTACTCGGTGTTTGTAGAACAAAACATGACCCCATATCGTTTTTGTGTTCTTTAGTTATAAGATTCAATGGACGATTGGTAAATGTTATCTTTTCAACGCCTGGTGGATTAGTGTCTTACTCACCACTTGCGAAATTAGCGATCCATATTGCAGCTACCCGAAGCCGGTATGCAGCACTCCATTAGCTCCAATGAGACGCCTGGCACTTCCAATGGATACATTGAGAGAAGAGCACATATTTGACAGGACCTATCAGATACGTAGTCATCTTGAAGAACCTCTTATGCACCGGTGAGCTCGACTAGGAAATGCTCGCCACTGCAATACCTACAAAGCATCCAGACACTTAGTTACCAGCTCCACCTTGATTTCACCAGACCCCATGGACCTGCAATCGAAGGCATCTAGACCCTGAAAGTGTCAAAATTACACCGAGCATTAACAGACCAAGAGGACGATCCATTCATTCGTACAACGCCAAGATGTCCCATCACCACCTCCAGCCTATGATAATCGAGATGAAGCGAAGAATTGTAACCCCTCGCATCCATTCCTCGCCTCTTGAGCTGGGGAGTTACACAGCAGAGGGTTGCTCGGTAGTCGTGCAACCTGTGACTCTTCCCAAAGAGGACATACAATTCCTACTTCAAAAATACTACCGTGCACAACTTATGCGTATATATATGACCACAGCCCGCCTTGAATATGCCATACAAATTATACAGCGGAACACCAAGACAACTACAAGCACATCAAAGGTCTCACGGTATCTCTACCAGAATGAAACTCCTTCTTCTCTTGACGCTCACGAGCCTTACCACCGCCTCCATCCTCACCGGCCTGACCGGCTCCAACAATTACCCTCGTGCTGTAAGCTGATACTCTCCCTCCTACCTTTAGCCCACTTTCAGACTAACATACATATCACCAGCCACAGAAATGTGGCGGCGGCTGTGTGCTCTCGAAACAATGCGCGGCGTATGATAAGGGCAATACAGATTGTCGCTGCTCATGGGTAAGTGGGTTGTGCCAATTGGGAGACGATCACTGTTGATGCTGTGCAGTTTAGTTGTAAGAGGGTTTAGGGCCGACTGCTTTCAGGAGGCGGTTGTACAGAGGAAGGCAGGGAGGCGTGTTGCGGTGTTAGTGTTTACTGGGTACTCGTGGGTTTGTGCTCGAGAGATACAAGAGATTTGCCCGTATTGCTATCATTCCGTCCATTCGAAAACAGAAAATCCAAAGCGATGTTATCGATGTTTAAATGTGCAGTAGTCCTTGTGTCCAGAATTTGCTGGAGAGTCACTTTTGATTGGCGTTCGGCGAGTGTGAACTGGTCGCGTACTGAGACTGCTACGTAGTTTATTGGCCGAGGCCCTTGTTGCGTTAATTCTTGCCTAGATGTTCGCGAGGCTCCGTAATTGTTGCTCGAAACGGGTAGGGTGCGGCAGAAGGATCATACCCCTGCAATGCAAACATGTTGGCAGTAAGCTTAGTAAGACGGGCTCCAGTCAATTGCGGTATACAGTTCGTTGGTGCCATGTCCGAACAACAGGTGGCACTATCGTCAAATCGATGATTGATGAAGTATAAGAGACTTGTTTGCGAGCTTGTGAGCTCGATGTCAATTATCATTTCACCTCAAATCCTTCTTCTCCACACCCATTTCACATAAAACTAGGCCACTATGACTTACACCGTCATCATGCTCGTCGTCCGCAAGCCAGGCATGAGCATGGAAGCCTTCATCGACCACTATGAAAACAAGCATGTGCCCCTCGTTCTCGAAGCCCTAGGTGACGCACAACCCGTCCGTCACACCCGCCACTATCTAAAGCGCCAACCAAGCAATGGCGACAGCGACGATGTGCCTCCACCTCTTCTCTTCTTCGGTGATGCATCGACTATCGACTACGACTGTATCACGAAGATCGAACTCAGGGATGCGGCGCATTTCCAGGCGTTCAATGAGAGGTTTGCGAATTCGCCGCGCCGGAAAGAGCTCGACGAGGATCAGGAGGCATTCATGGATGGCAGCAAATTGAGGGTTCTAGCGGTAGATAAAGTGTCGATTACGGAGGCGTGAGGTGGAGGTAGTTAGTTGATAAGCACTCGATCGTCGAAGGATCTTTAGCTTGTTGTGGTGATAGGAACTCCTGAACATTATTCCTGGTATGTACACTTGATTTCAAGTGTAGTCTCCAGCCCATACGTTCTTCACAACTCGCTCCGTTCGCTAATCGTCTCTGCTTCAACGACCTTCCTCAAACCAAGATCATACTTATCCCCGGCCTTCAGGAAATAGAACCTCGAGTCAGGTGGCGGGAGATTCTTCAACTCGCTTCCCTCCCTCGACCAAAACCCGCCGTCATAGAACGCGGCATACGTGCTCCCAAAAACCTCCGCCTCGTTCTTATTGACGATCAAAGCCGTGTCCTCGTCAATCGCAATCCCCAATAGCTCTGGGTGTACCTTCAAAATATCGAAGAGATCGAATTGGCGATTCCTCACCAAGAAATGCTGGTCGATCGCCGTATTCTTCAGATATCCGAACCCTACTGTATGGTCCCCAATCATCACCTGATTATTCTGCGTATCACCGCGGGCCAAAAACGAGCCCTGTATGCTCGCGCCCGCACTCGACCCAGAAACAACACCCCCTCGGTCTAGCACTGCTTCCACTGCACGCTCCGTCTTGGTACCCGCATACGCATCTACGAGGCGCCACTGCCTGCCACCACCATAGAACACACCTTTAGCCGCGAGCAGCGGCTTGACGAACTCACCGGTATCAGCCACAGCCGGGTCGTAAGTGTGCAGAACAGTCACATTGGTGGCTCCGAGACGGCGCAACGAGACGGCAGAGGAGAAGTTGGCGGAATATGTGGGTTCGCCGCCGGCAGTGGGGATGACGACGATTGGTGCATCAGGTCCTCCGGCGAGCGTGATGATGCGTTGCCAGATACTGTCGCTTTGAAGGTTGCCGCCGACGATGACCAGGTGGCCGTGTTCTGGACCAATGTAGGTGGTGTTGGTGCTGTTGATGGGTTGAGCTGATATGGTCGCTGCCGCCAGAGCTGCGCTAAGAAGGTTGGTAAGGCGCATGGTGGAGTGTGGTCTGTAGATGGAACCAACATGTTGAACGATTTATATAGATGCTGATAGTGTAATTATGTCCCATATCGCGACATCGTCGGCACAGTAGCCGATCTTCACATCATCGCCGAAATGGGAAGGTGACAAGACTATCCACCAGGCTTAACATCAGGACGGTAGTGCAGGCACCAGGGCACTCGGATTGTTGCGATTTCGAGCAATTTAGACGTACTGCGCTTCATCAGCCCTGATAGAACACTATGCACTTGTGGATATTTCCAGGACGCAATGTTGAAGATTCGTTAAGACGAGTCATATTTGTAGCCACCTGGAGGACTGTCGATTTACTCAGCTTGCACTTTTCAAACTTGAAGGAAATAACCAAGGCGCTGCCTTTTGAGTTTTTTGTTAGGTGTCTTCTCCGAGCCGGCAAGGCACTGTATGGATCGTTCCACATGGATACCCTTATAAATTCCATTGAAGTGTCCTTCTACAATGGCACAGTCAGCGGATTCATGACGCCTGCTCCACCGTCTACGCGCATCTCTGCCCCGGTTATGTAGCTACTGAACCCACTAGCCAGGAACCCAGCCACCCGCGCTACCTCGTCCGGCCTGCCTGCCCTCTCAAGCCCAATCGTCCTCTTCTGCACCTCCTTATCCTGCAGCGCAGCAGGTGGGAACTGTCCGCTCTCCATCTCTTTCAGCCCACTGCCCTTCAAGTCCACCCCAACATCGATCTGTCCAGCGGTGATAGCGTTGATGCGAACGCCTGTACCTTTGAGAACCGTAACCCCAGACTTCACCACGCCCAACGCCGCATGCGATGCCATAGTGAACGCCGGTGCCCAGCAACCACCATATGTGCCGGCAACGGAGGTCACGACGATAATAGACCCGTATGGGACATCCTTCGGCGCAGCGTTAGGATAGCTCCCCTTGGGCGAGGTCTTTTGCATAGCAGCTGGTGCGTATTTGAGTGCGAAGAAAGCAGGCATAGCGTTCGTTTCGAATGCGGCGTACAGGTCCTTTGGACCGGTTGTGTTGATCGAGGGTGGGCCCAGAAGGCCAGTCGAAGACGTCCAGATGTCGAGACGGCCCCAGGAGTTGAGCACATCGTCGATCAGAGCAAGAGTGTCTTCCTCGGAATCGATCTTGTAGGGATAGCCAATGACCTTGGTGTTGGGATACTGGTCATTTATGCTGGAGGCGAGCTCGGCGTAGGGCTCGTCGGGTAGGGAAGAGCATGCGTATATGCACGCTGCGCCGTGAGCTTGTACCTGTTAGCATGCGCTTGAATTCATGTATACTACATTTTCTCGGCCGGTTTAAGCATTGTGAGACTCGAGCTGAACATGGATGTAACAAAGGCAAACAGCCAAGGTCATTTTGAACGTAGTTCCAACATACCTGCAAGTTCAGCGACAATAGCCTTTCCCACAGGTTGAGTTGCACCTGTCACAACGCAAACGAAGCCGTACTGCGATCAAGAATCAGATCGCTGCTTAGTCCCACGTCGCATCCACGTAAAGATTCTATTTGATTGACCTACAAGTTTACCATCCGACCTGTACGGCGAGAAATGCTCAGAGTCGCTTGTACCGTTGGTTGCTGCCATTCTGAAATAACGATGTTCAGCTTGGCATGAGTGACGAAGGCATGGCTAGAGGCGGGGCAGTCATTGTATTTGTTGGCTCAGTAGCTTCCAGACAGGAAGCGTGAGTGTCAATGCTGTCATCGATACATCTCCGGAGCGCGGAGATGCAGAATGTGTGGACATCTGTTGGTCGAGGCCAAAGAACGAGATAAGGCGATAACGGCTGCAGGTGGGCTCAGCCGTTGTTGGTCTCATTTCGCCGCGGGCATGCCAAGGTATGGAGTCTCCAACGTTAGCAAGCGCATCCCACTCGCGAAGTTCATGTAGTGTCCAGTTTGACTGAATTGTTGTATTGCGGTCTAAATTTTGCGACCTGCAGCTACCACCAGACTTGAGGGTCCATAGTAGGTCCTCATGCAGCCTTTGTCTTCTCTCCTTCCCTCTCCTTCTTCAGCTGCTCCCTCGGCGGCAGCACATCTGGCCCGAAGCTCAATGGAAGCAGCTCTCCCATTGTCCGTACGATGTACTTGCCCTCCTTGTTGAACATGAAGATTGGTGTCTCGAGGGCCAAGAACTCTCTCAAGAACTGCCTGCACATTCCACACGGCGAGCAGAAGTCGTCAATGTCGGTGGCCACGCCAACAGCCTTAAAGTCACCCAGCTTGTAACCCTGGACTACAGCGGTGCCGAAAGCGACGCGCTCGGCGCATGTTCCGACAGGATAGGCTGCATTCTCGACGTTTGCGCCGACGATGATGGAGGGTTCAGACGAGGTCGACTGGTTGAGGAGAAGCGATGCGCCGACTCGGAAGAGTGAGTATGGGCCTTTAAAAGCATGTGAGCGTCGTAAACTATCAGCCAAAGAAGAAGCATACAGTATGCCTTGGTCTTTGCGTCGATGCATCGCTCGCCAATAACCTGCAGCTCCTGCGCAGACACACCGTGAATCAACCCATTTGCTTCGTTGACGGGCTCCGCAGCGACTGGCTTGAAGGAAGTCGTGGACATCGTGAAGGAAAAGGAAGGAAAGTAAGAGTGGATGCGGTGCGGGCAGCTTTATCGATGATGGTGGTGGGGCCCGGCCGAAGCTTGCCCGCGGGGAGCTTCCCTTGCTGGCTGACGGTGCGGCGACCTCCGGACCACGACTACGTCTAAAGCGAAGGCTCACAGGCTCTGAGATACGGTTCGAAAGTTGTCAAGGGCGATGTCTAAGAATTGAGATAGGGTGGTTTCGACTTGGCGATGGATTGCGGTGTCTAGTGCTCGAGCACGACCGGTTTGCCCTTCTCCCAGTTCGCAATGCTCTCGCTGATATTCATCCAATATCGCAACTTGACAGTCTCGCTCTTTGCCAGCTCAACATCGTCTTCAGCGAAAGCTTGCTCAAGGGTTTTGATGCTCTCTTGTATCCTGACCTCATTCTCATCCTTCATGCCCACAAGATCCTCCTCGGACTCCGCCTCCTCTATTTGCTCTCTCGCTTCGAGCACCTCCATGAGCAGCTCTGGATCATCTACCTTTGCAGTCTCGTCTTCAGCCGTCTCGATCCCGCGCTGTGAAAGTAGGTATTGCGCACGGAGCAGAGGCGACTGGAGTGTCTTATATGCCTCGTTGATGCGCGCAGAAGTTGCCTCAGCCCTCTTCTTGTGTTCTTGTGGATGTAGGTCAGGGTGTGCTTTTGCTTGAAGCTGCAAGAATTCCCGCTTCAAGGCATTGAGGTCGATAGTAAAGGGCCCCTGCGGTGGTGGCCCAGTAGACAAAGATTTGGGGAAGAAAGAGTAATGCGTCTGCGGTGGTTGCGGCGATGACTGGGCCTTGATTGGCTCTTCATGAGTACTTGATGTTGACTGGCAGCGGCGTGAGGATGTCTGCGGCGCTGCACGGTGAGCGCAGAAGAGGCATGGTGATGCAGTCGATCGCACCGTTCTCGGTGAACTGCTTGTCAAAGCTGCTCGGAGCCCTCGTGCGGCTGCTGGACGTAATGAGTGCATGTCGGATGCTTGAGGTTTCGAGGTTTGGCGAGTGAGTACTGCAATGTCTAAAAGTATGTACCCAATGTCTAGCGCGGACCGAGCCTCGGCGGCAAAAGGTTCGCATTAGATTTCCGCGACGCAGCTTTACGTCATTCTCGACGACCACCTCATCTGCGACTTTCGAGCTGCTCTCCTTTGCAAGATCACAGAAGCATAAAGCATTGTTAGAATAATGTATACATTTGCATGCATCCAGACTTTGCAATGAAGACCAGCTGCGACCTATTCGTCCGTCAAGCTATGGCCATAAAGGACAAGACGATGCTGAGCAATCATCGGAGGCCGTAAAGCGCGAGCGTCGCGACTATACTTCTCCGCGCTACAGCCGCAATAGACTACTTCCAAGCCGTGGCTTGTCGTCACAAACCAATGATGCTTACCCGCCCTCTTTTTCGTCTGGCAACGCGCTGCTTTGCGCTGTCTACAACCTCAATACATGTCCGTGCCATGTCCTCGTTCACACTAGATCGGAAAGTGTTCACGCCCGCCCTCTATCAAAGAGTCCAAGATGTTTGGCTCAGCAGCGTGGACCCCACCGGCGAAGAGGTCAACATGGACGCAGTGAAGAGATGGTTCATGGGCACACCCGAAGAGCGCCTTGCCCTCGACAAAACTTGCAGCGACAACTTCCTTGATGCGCTCGACACCATCGGCCCCACAAAGTTCAGCACACCGACCGCAGACCCATTCCTGGACCAATTGAATGAGATCGCGCAGAGCGACACCAATGGCGACGGTGCGCAGGCAGCTTCAGCCGCCCTCAGCATCGCCATCCTCCTTGACCAAATGCCGCGCAACATCTTCCGGTCGAACGAAGGCCTGGTCAAAGTATACAACCACTACGACAAAATCTCGCAAGCCTTCATCCGCACACTCTTTTCGGATAAGTCGCCAATACCACGGCCAGACCAGCATCCGCTCTGGCGCAATTCCACAGGGCACAGGATGTGGTTCTACATGCCGCTGTGTCACTCCGAAGACGTCGAGGATCACAAGCAGATGGACGGGTTGCTACTAGACTTGCAACGCGATCTAGATAGTCAGCCGGGGTGTGCGGGCTCGAAGAAGCTGCTGCAAGGTCAGTTCAAGGCCGAGAAGGAGCACAGAGAGATCATTGACCGATTCGGGCGATACCCGCATCGCAATGGCGCGCTGGGTCGGGACAGTACTGAAGAGGAAGTCAAGTTCATGTCTGATGGAGGAGCCACGTTCGGGGTTGCGCAGAAGAAGGACGAGCTGTAGTGCAAGTATATTTCCGAATTGTGACCAAGAAAATGAAGTCCACGGAAGACTTTTGTCTAGTTCTCGAATTCAAATTGATCTTGAAACAAAGCTTGAAAAGCCTGCTGTAAGAACTATGAGTGTGCCACAAAAGCAGGTGTCTTCTCGCAAAGGCAACTCTGTGACTTGAACAAGATTCAATACGGAGAAAGCAGGACGTGCGTGGCGAGTGAGTAGCGCGGTCACAGGGCATCCTGCGTCACATGGGTGTGCATCTAGCGTTCAAAAATCGTGGTATCAGTATCGTGCCATCGCACGTCTTGCATCTATTCCCTGTATCCAGAAGTCTAAGATATCATCGCTAGAAGTCGCATCATAACATAAGCTACCGCTAAACGGCGTGCAGGCGTATCAAAATCGTGGCTCAAGTCGTGGTCGTGGCGCCATATCGCGCGATCATTACGCGACCCTGTTTGCCCAATCCATATATAACGCCCAAAAATTCCGGTATTCAAACGAACAAAAACTCCAATGCTTCTTACGCTATTTCCCGTCCTCGCTAAGATGCTTGTAAACATGTCGTGTGGGTATCGTTGAGGGTACCTCTCTTATTGTGACCGTGGAGATTGCGGTCCGCTGCCTGGCCGGCTACCATAAGGCGACTCATCCTCGAAACCTTCGAAGCTGGCGCCATCATCGTTCATATGAATGTCTTCGCCTTCGTCGAACTGCGGCTGCCTCATAACGGGATACATCATTGGAGGGGCCGGAGGGGGAACACCTGTTTTGCTAATCTGCTCAGCCAGACTGGGCTTCTCGGCAAGGTTATTGAGCATAGCGCGGCTCGCATCGAGCATCGACACGGCGTACTCAAGAAAGTCTGCGCGCTTAGAAGAGACGGACAGGGTCCAGCGGTACTCGCGAAGTCTAAGCTTGTAGAACTCGGCTTCCTCACGCGCCGGTGCTGTGGCCCAAAGAAGAGACCCGAATGTTCCAATTAGCGTGAAGTTGACCTTTGAGGCGAAAAACCAGAAAGACTGGAGGTGCTCAGGCTTCAGACGATTGACGAAATCCATGGCTGAGATAAGGCGCGTCTTTGCTGCGTTGCGGCACATGAAGAGGCCGTAGTTGTCGGGCTCCTTGGTATCGAGCGACTGTACAATGCGGCGGTGGAGCGTGATCTCGGTGGCGAAGTAAGCAAGATGAAGGTAACCCGTGGAGATGAGTTTGCTCTTGCTCGGCGCATGCATCTTGACCTCAGCAGGAAGCCTTTCGTGCCATTGTCGCAGCTTGATCTGCACTGGTTTCGCTCTTGCCAAGATCAACTCTGTTGATTTTCGTCCAGCATTGGCGAAATCTTGTATCGCAGTTTGCGTGTAAAAGGTATCCATGACCTCGGCCATGATTTGGGTAAGGCTAATCATTTGAGCGAACAATATCCGACTCCGATGATCTTCTTCTTGCTCTTCCTCAGTCAACTCCTGCTGCGCCTGATAGCCATCTCCCTCTTCATTGAAATCATCTTCTGTGATCGGCTTCACAGCCCAATTGGCGTTGAAGATATGGGATGGTCGGCCGTGGATAAGCGAGCTCCATTTATCCTGCATGTACAGCGCCCATCCAATTCGCTTCCTTAAGCCGCGCTCCCAATGAGGAATAGACCATGAAGAGCAGTCGAGGTGAAGACCCAACTCTTGTCCAATCGCTACGAGCTGTGTTGTTAAGCTCCACGAGTCAGATTCTGGACGCTGCAATAGCAACAACCCAGCCTGAACTGTGGACAATTTCGGCCTTTCCATGGCAAGAGTCAGCGACCTCATCGCGATCGCCTCCAACCGTGCCGCATCTGGCTTCGAATAGTTGACAAGCTTGGAATCAAATGACCACCAGTTGAGCGCCAGGATGTACATTCCAGCAAGCAACGCCGGGGAAAAGCTCCTGTCGCCGCTTCTATACCGTTCGATAAAGAGGTGCTTCTGGATGATGGGATAGTTGGGATGGACGACTTGGAAATAAATGTCAAGAAGGGCGGGGCCATGGGGATGCACAAGCTGCTCAACATGGCTCAAATAGTTGGCTTCTTCAGCATGATCTTGCGTATTCTCGTCGGGAAGCATGATGAAACATTCATGATCATTAACTCGTCGTAGTGTTCCAAGATCAAAGGTGGACTCGTTGCGGATGTCGAATTGCGACAACCCAATAAGAGTAGGATCAAATGGCGAGCTTAACCCAATGTACCTGCTGTGCTGGCGACGCTGCAGGCCCAAAGTCTCGCCCAGTTGAGGCAGGTGGATATTTGTCGGCAACAACGGCTGAGGCGGTGGGGGACTTGGCGCAGTTGCAGTGATAGTTGGTGTTGCGAGCGCTAGTGGGGGTGGCTCTGCATCAACAGACCTACAAATAGTGTTAGCTGCATGTTTCTGTGCGACAATATGTAAGACACGACTCGGTGCCATAAGCTTTCAGGCGACCCGCGCGATGGCCTGATATGGGTGAGGAGCGAGATGTACACTTTCACGTGCGCACGTGATGCGACTGTGGAGCTCGCGTGCTGTGTTGAGCCATCGGGCGGTAGTAGCGGGAAGTCTAAACATACCTCTTCTTTGCTACGTTTGGTGAGTCTTTCTTGTCACCATCAACGACCTTCCTTTTCCTAGGAAGGGGGCTCTGGACAAAAGTACACTCCTGCTTGTGGAACTCGCACAGAACACACAGTGCGGCGCCCTCGTGAATCACACAACGACTCTTCCTCCTTCTGCACGCGTCACAAGGGCGTTCCCTTCGTGAACGAATGTTAGAAACAGGTCCGTTGGCGGATGTAGGCTTGCCGGCGGCAGGGCTCTCTTTCCCTGGTGAGAGCTTCTGCTGCTTGCGTGGACGGGCGGCGGCAATGGGCACTGGTGTCGTGCGAGGCATAGCAGGCTGTATAGCCAGTACGGTCGTCATATCGCTATCGGATGGCACAAGTAGTGCACCGTAGATAAGAGCTCGTGTGGTAAGAGGGTCGGCGTAGGCCTGGGTTCAGCAACAGGCAAGGTCTATGCTACTGATAGACAACGGGCCGTGGCTGGGCACACCGGAGAATAGGTGCCGGGAAGGATTACCAGGAAGCAGGACTGCAGTGCACCAGTCACAAGATGCTGATGTTGATAGGGTCCAGATCGGGTAGTAGCTGGTGCTTATCGCGTGGGTATAGTGTACTGGCCCACAGGCTATAGATATCTTGAGTTAAAGAGCAAAGAGTATTTGGTAATCCTGGATTCTGTGGAGATATTCCTGGGTGACAGCCTCAAGGGCCTAGGTTGCCGGTAACGGCTGCGAGAAGTATGAGATGTTTGGTGGTGCGTGCTGTCATTGAATGCTTGCGGAGAAACTTTGGGAAGGCGGACACGTGCGGCGATGGCGGGCAAAGCCGGGGCGGTTTGGAGATCTAGGGCCCTGTGTGGGGTGTGAACAGACGCATAATCCAGCAGAAGTCGTAAAAACGTCAGTGTTGAGAGCGTTGTCGATGTCTTTTGAGGTTTATGCTTCACACATCTGCGAACATGTGCCTGGATGGCTTGTGCTTCTGCCCGTTACGTGATAGCAAACCGAATGCGGCTAGATGGCAGACAAGTAACCATCTGCAGGGCGGCAGCCATCCGAGCCCCAAGCAGATAAGAATGCACGGGTCCAATGAGAGGGATTTTGGCCCGCTGATGCTTTGTTGCGCGTAAAATTATTATGCCAACTTTTGGAGGCTATCTCTGGATCATCTCCGGCACCTCGTTCGCGACGTAGTTCCCAGAAACACCAGCCAAGCAGTGAATTGCTGTTAGGTACTCGGTATTGGCATATGCACGTCACCCGCGGTTCGAGCGACAACGCTGCCTTTCTCAAGTATCTTGACGCATCGTAATCTGCCGCCTATCACTACGCGGACTGTTTGGGAAGGAACTCGCCAGACCGCACCATGCCGCTTGACTCTTAACGTCGGTATTGTTGCTGGATGGAGGCTTCTTGCTAGGTAAACGTCATGCACTGTGATGCTGCGCCTGGTAAGAGTTCAAGATGCTCGTAAGGTCACCATGAACGGCTCCGTCACTGCGGTTCTCTTAATCTGCAGCCTTGCGATTAAGCCCACCGCACGTGCCCATAGACCCTTCCCTCCGCTCCGCCCCAGCCTCGCCAACCTCTCACCGCTTACGCTTCAGGCAACGCTCCCACCGCTCCGAGACCGGCCGTTGAGAGTCCGGGAATCTCCTCCAATCCTCGTTGCGTGCTTTCAAAGGGCTGACGATATGTCACTCAACCAGCCGCCTTCCACCGTGCGACACGAGTTGGTTACAGATTGAACCTTCCGCGGCTGGTTGGGACAGCGCCAAACCTTCCAAGACATCACCCTATGGCAAAATAGATACATGTACGTAAACTTGCGGCTAGTTTCTGGAGTAGGTCGGCAGGTTTAGACCTGCTCCGAGGGCTGGGAACTTGCATGCAGCAGATACGCACATGAGCGATATATCAGACTTCAGGCCAAGATCGCACAGCTTGGGCACACCGCTTATGAGGCGCACTGGCAATCGATGGGCTGGACGCCAGTACAATATGAAGAACACTTGATTGTGTTCCATCTCCAGGTCGCGCTCGCCGCTCCGTCTCCCATCACCGGTGCCCGCTGGGCCGTTAGAGAACCAGAGATGCAGAAGTTGTTACGAGAGATTTTTGCCGAGATCTACATGTGATTGACAGCGGACGCTTTGAAATTCTGCCGTGATGGCATCAGCGCCCCAGCGTTGGGTCTCCTCCCCGGGCCGATTTAGTCCGGGGTACGTATTGCTGGCTAAACGTGTAATGATGTTCGAGATGCTCCGTGCAAAAATGAAGCTTGCAGTGCTGCATCATGGTTTTGTCACGAAAGCCACCGGCAGATTCCTGTCGCTACACTGTTTGCATTTCCAATTTTACGTTACAAATACGTAGAACGCGCTGAAGTTTGATAGCTTTGCATCAATATGGGTCTCGAATCAGTGCAAAGACAAGGTAATGTTTCTTCTTCGTGAAGTTGCGACTACGTAAACTTGTCATGCTCCCAACTTCAACTCATAATTTGATGGAGCGTGACCAGGACAGATGTCAATCCAACCTCGAGCTACTTAGCAAGATCCAAACCTGGGAAGACTGAGGCAGATGGCCCGATTACGTTGATCGATCAGGGATACGTAGGAACCGTCGCAGGGTCTTGACGTAGATCCGAGGAGCTTGATCAGAGAGGGTCCAGAAGCTGACGATGCTGTCCAAGGGTCGAGATCTTTCGCCCCTGTCTGCCACGTGACCGCTACTATCGCTGGACAGTGGACTCTTCGCAAAGGGCTCTGAGTGGGTTTGGGAAGCATCGAAAGAAGCATCTGATATCTCGAAGGTGCCTGACCGAACGGACTACTTTGTTGTGCGATTTGGATGGAGTGATTCTTTGAATTCCCTAAGAATTGGCGGTAGCTAACACAGCTGCCCTCTGCTGAACAGGAGCCCCAAGCCTAAGACACACTCTTTCGCGGCCAGCTACCTTATCGAGCTCGTATGGCAGTCGTATGTACAAGGCTGGTCCTTCTTCTCGCTTGTAGTCGCACCGTCTCGGTGGGTGTCCAAATGACCTGCATAGCTCTTACTCCAGCACGTCGTTCGTTCTGCCATTATCATGTCGTCGTAATATCTAACATGTCGCGCTCAAAATAGACAAAGAAGCTGGTTCACGTCGCTGCAAGGTGCCACACCCTCTCGTAGATCCGTGGATGCAATGGCTGCGTTCGTCGAATCGTTAAGGTAAGCTCTCCTCATGGATGGATAGAGCGCACACAGGCTTAGTGCATAGGAGGCTGGTAATTGATCGGTCGCCTAAACACGAAATGTAAGCACCCGCGTTGTCTGACCATGCGTGAGAGTTCCTACTTGAAGAGAAGGATGTGCGGCTCGGGCTCGTGCACCTCGTAGTGCTCCCATCCTAAACTCTACGCACGTATTAGTAGACCGCACAACCTATGCGCTTGCAATTCCTTACTTGGGTAATCCCCAGTGCTCTCCACTCCTCCTCCCAAAGCAGCTTAAGTGTGCCTCTAGCGCCATCAAAGTAGTCTTTGGGAATGATCTTCAGCATCTGCTTAGGCAGCTGGACGTGGCGGTATTCGAAGTAGTCATCCGAATATCTGCGCATGTTGTTAGCGAACGCGCAGCGCACCTAAGACCCGAGGTAAACAACCCACCTTGCGGAGTAATGGATCGCATCAACAAACTCGTCGAGCTTCTCCTTCTCGTGCTCAGACAATGGGCGGGGCTTCTTGTTGCGACGCGTGAAATCAATGTCCATGTCGGCGGCCATTTTGGAGCTGTAGATGTTGCGACAGGAGCGCTCGTGTGCTCGTGCAGTGTGTTGTGCGAGGACGGATGTGGTGGGGTAGCGGGCAAGGACTCGGTTGGCGAGGCGGCGCGGTTGTAGCGCGACTGATGGTGCTGGCTTTGTGCGACTTTGACGATGTTCGAAGCTCGTTGAAGAAGAGGAAAGGTAGGTGCAGGCGCGCGCGAGAACAACAAGCAGTTGTTTACAATAGTAGTCATGGAAAAATAGCCGCACGACGCGGCGGGCCGGATCCTGTTTGGGCTAAGCGTCGTCTCCACCACCTCGATTTCGGCGGGCCGTAATGGTGACTGGTCCTCGGCCTACCATTGCACCTCAACGAACAACTGTTCAAACTGGGAAGAGCCTGTCAACGAAGGCTTCTACGTTGCCGACTCCACTGCGCCTGCCACGTTTCCAGCACAATCGCACCTTCCTCACCGGCCGTGCCAAGACAGGCCGTCCTTGAAACCGCCGCTTTGCAAGGTTCTGAGCTGTTCGATTTAGTGTTGCAAGCTGATGGTGCTGTTCACAACTCTGTGGTATCAATAGATACATTGTCTCACCAAGCTTTGCAATAGAGAACTCCCTTGAAGCTTCCTTTGCCAAGATATCGCGTGCTGATAGGAAAGACTCGAAGACTGATGACCGATTCGACTATCACAATAACAGCACTGCCCATCACACTTCCAGGCACAGCATCACGACCGGCACTGCCCAAACTGAGCCCAATTCCTCCTTCTCGCCAGCTCCTGAACTTGCCCCAGCCGTCTCTCACGCCTGATCGTGCCGTTTCATCTCCCAATCACCTCTTCCCAGTGTGCCAACAGCACCACAACTTATCTTCCCCTACTTAACAGTATCTCCAATGCTTTTCTTCATGCGCCCTGCCCTCTCCAGCGTCTCCCTGTCTAGCCCACACACGCTCCAGCTCAACCCCAAACTCATCCTCTGCACCGTGGGAAGGGTCGGAATGTGAGTTCGCGCTGTGCATATTGCCACTGCTATCCTTGCTTACGGCCTTGTCTGAAGATGCATTGCGGTGGATGTATCGGGCGCATCGGGTTCTGATGTTCTCGAAGAAGACCAGTAGAAGGAAAATAGCAAATGTGAAGGCGAAGAGGAAGGTCAGTGTCAGAAGAAGCGGTCTCGCCTGCATAGTTCAAGTGGAGGCGTGAAATCGTCTAGATGAAGGAATAGAGGGTTTGTAGTTGTTGCATGCATGCTGGAAGGGAACGGAGGAGCATCGCCCGGACTGACTGGTTATGGGAATCTGTTAGTCGCACATTTTGGTCTTGTGCTATGTTCGAGGTAGCGAACTTGTTTTGTTGTGCTCGGCCAGGATATTTTGCCTTCTTCGAGCATTGTGCGCTGTGCACAATTGCTGCTGTGTCACAATAATGATATGGATGGGTTGAATATCGCTACTGAAGAAGAGCTAAGCTGAAATCGAGGCAGGACAAATGAGCTTTGGGATATCTAGAATGGAACAATTACATACAGGCAACAGGCCCCATAGCCATTTGTCACGGCGACACGCCTTCTAAGCGATGCCATCGTACTCTGCGGGCCACTGCACTGGTACAAACGTACAACAAAAGAAATATTACTGCAGCCATAATGCGGCCAATCTCCACATGTTCACCGTGCACGGCACGGTCAGTCCCTCAAGTAACCCACCCTCCTCATGAACATATGCCTTTGCGCATCTGTCACCCCATTGAGAACAAGATAACCAACCGCCATCTAAGCCAAGAGGCAGAAGAGTGCCGCAACACTGAGCCCCATGGCGACCGACAGGCTCCCGGTGCCAACAGTGTTCTTAACACCAGTCGAAATTGCAGATTGCGAGGGAGTGGGCTTGCTGGTGGAAAGCGTGCCGACAGCTGAAGTGATGTTGTTCGACGACAGCGTACCATTGCTTATACCGGTTACTGTAGGAACGTGGTCGAGTGACTTGGTCAGCGTCGACTGACTGGCTGATGCGCTCGCCGTCGACTGGGACGCTGATGAGGATATACTCGAGCTCACGGCTGATGTCTCACTTACGGCTGCAGCAGATGTTGAAGTCGATGTAGAAGTTGCAGGATACATCTGTGCCAGCAACACCATGACATCTGCGGGTAGGTCTTTGTACCACTGCGGAGTGACGTCGCCAGTGGGCAGAGCTATAGCGGTCTCTGTACCGGTAGGTGTGGGCATTGCTGTTTTAAGAACTGAGAGGACGGAGAGCTTGGTAGGATCCATGGTCGCCGGATCAATGGCTCGTGCCATGAGATCTGCAACGACATGGACATTGGGATGTGTTGCGCTGGCGGAAGCACTGGCGAACAGCGCGCCGACAGAAAGGATAGATGCTGACTTCATGTTTGGAATAAGAGGCCTGTGTAAATGTGCGCAGCGGTGTTGTAGGTGGGTGTTGTGTGGTTGCTGTTGTCGACAGACAGGGAAGGCGTGTTAATCTTAAGCAGGTACCCGTGGAATTTGGAGCGGTGAAAGTGAAGATGGTCCCAGAGTGAGCTTCTGCACCAGGCGAGCTGTTCTGTGTATGACAATGCACTTGAGCGCTTAACGTGCCCAAGAAGCTACTAGAGCGCCTTTGTGTGACCGAGTGCAACAACGGAAAGGACACAAAGAGACGATTGGACGCTCGAGTTGTACTCCTGCGTGCTGTAAGGCTCTTTGTACTATTGTACTTGCGTCCGAGGTGATTAGCGAGCGCACAAGTGTGCGTTTCGACCAGTTGTTGTGGGGCGTTTGACGAACGATCGTGTAACCCCAGAGTGACAGATGCAGAAGGTTTGAAGAAGAGATGAACGAAACAGGTGGTGAAAGGTGACCAGCACGTTGCGCTCGAGGAATACGCTGAAGGAAAAGATGAAGAGAGTGTGGCGCTTAGTGCAGCAAGAGGGGCAGGTCCTGTAGTAGTATCGCTGATAGTCCTTGGTTTTTCGAGGCTTCCAAACTTTCGCTTGAGCTAGGTGTCAAGGCAAAGAACATGAAGCCATGTTTGTAAGGACGATGTTCGAAAATCCCCCTAGTGAAGAAGTTGGTGGTTGCGTTTCGCGCTTAGCTTGCTTCATCACATACTCCGCGACAGAACCATGTTCTAATGTTTCAAACAGCATAGTTTCAAGAATTGCCGCGCAACTTCATTTTACCGCAATGGCAGGATTCTAAAGCATAACTCTGCATTAAAATTAGGACCAAATCCGCTACCAAGTTCCGGTAGTTGGAGACAGGGATACTTACACTTATGCCAACTCGCCGGTGTAGTCGTACACGAGCCTCACCCTCTTTACCTCATCCTTATCCGTCTTGCGCACCACTACGCGGCGGGTCTGCCTCCTCTCTCCACCAATCTCTGCAAATCCCCAGACCTGCCACGCTGTCCACTTGCTCCCCTCGTTTTCCACCCAGCTTTCAAGGACCTCGCCCTCCTCATTCTCCTTCAGCCAACCTTCAGCCAGGAACTTTGCATCCTCCTCCGTAACGCCCTTGCCCTTTGCCTCCTCTAGCAGAGCAGCAAGCGTGGTGTACCTATTGCGACCCCTGACGCTGCCGAAAAGATAGTCGGTGTGCTCGCGGTACTGCCAGTCGAGCGTGCGCTCTTCAGCACTGCCCTTAAGACCACCAGAGATGATCTGATCGATGTCGATTTTCGTAGCGCCATCTTCAGCGGTGTAGTGCTTGATGTGCAGGGTGACGGTGGCAGCGCCAAGGGCCTTGCGCGTCAGCCAGCCGATGCCTTGAAGAGCAAGGACAGGGTCGAAGGCGTCCGAGAGAGACTTGTTCTGCGGGGTGCTTTAGCGGGGTGTTCACGTGTAAGGGCGATTCGATTGTACCATGACCCATTTCCCCTGCAGGTTTTTGATGTTGACAGACGCTGGTGCAGCCATTGTGAATATAAACCGACTTTTTCTTCTTTTCTTGTGCCAAAGTAACAATCTTTGTATGAATGACGAGGTGTAGAGAAGGTGCGGCTCTCCTTTGAGTGGGGTAATGTAGTTGATCTAAAGACGTGAATCTCGCGCTTGGAGCTAATGTAGGTAGCCTTGCGACAGGACTGTAGATCTTAAGTATGTGCTCTCGTGTTTGCCCAGCTCCCCAGCCCCTCTTGCCATGCATTTGTTCACATGGAATTGTCCCGTACCTGCATGTGCGCGTCACGCCGCGACAAATACCTAGGTATCTACTGTAAGCGGCTAGCTTCCGTGGGGAAACCCTGCACCAAGGGTCGCGCCCCACGGACATCAGTCCCATCTTGGCAGATATCAACGGTGCGCAAGTTGGTGCCATGAAGGGTGGCCTTGTCGCTCTTGGGCCGAGGAACAAAGCACGCGACTAGCACAGCCATTGGATGATGTGAACAGACCATGCGGCACCACTCTTGGGGAAGGAACTGCGCCGTCGGTGTAACATAACAGAATCAGGACAGTAATCCTCCGAAGTGTTCTTGAGTAGTAGGTGCTTGGAAATTTACCCAAGCCATGCCGGAATAGCTCCGCGGCTGAAAGTTGACATCATGGACATGGAAAGATGATACGCAGTCGCGCCGTGTAATGGTGGACTGGGGTCCAATCAACATGTTCCACCAGGTACAGCTGCTGGAAGTGCAATATTTGGTATATTACATCTCAGCTAGAGTCTAAGGTTGCCTATCGTCATTCACGACTTCATGCACCACACAGTACACCTGCGACCCTGACACCAAGGTCCAATATGGCCAGATGCTCATCACCACCATCCACAAGCCTCTTGTCCGTTTCGCTGAAAACACCAGCCAACCGGACTTTCTTAATGTCCTCCACCCGCTCGTCGAACATCACCTGTTCGTACAGCTGCGCAACAGTTTGGCTTGCACTCCAACCCTCTGCGACCATATTCTCCACCACCTTGGCAATCTCATTGTACCGTATGCTCCGACTTGAGCTCTTGGGAAACAGCGAATCCGAGAATGTGTTCAGGGTAGGGCCTGGTATAACACCTGCGATTTCTGCGATCGACTGTAGCGAGACTTTCTCGTTTACGAGAGTGTTGTCATCGTCGACATCCATCTCATCGTCGTCAATGACAGGTTTCCCTTTCCTTGTTGGCTCCTTGAGACCTTGTGTAGCGCTCACCAATCTCGCCGCTGACTGCAGGAATGTGATTGCCTTTCTCAGGTCGCCATCTGCGACGCGAACCAGCTCCTCGCTCACGCCCTGGTCCAGCTCGACGCCTTCTAATCTCGCAATGTCCTCCACTCGCTTCACAGCGTTTCCTTGATCCAAGCTCTTAAATCGAAACTTGCTGCATCTCGATGCCAATGGATCGATGATACGTGTGACGTAGTTACATACAAGGCAGAATCTTGTCATTTTGCTGTATGTCTCCATTGTCCTTCTCAGCGCAGACTGCGCATCTTGTGTCATGCTGTCTGCCTCATCCAGCACAATGATCTTGAATGGCGGGCAAGGGTATTTGTCCCTGTACCTGACCATCTTGCCTTCTCCACCGTCTTTGTCTTCTGTCATCACGTTGTATGTGGGCGCAGAGCTGAGCTGCTGGCGCGCGAAGTCCTTGACTTTCTGGCGAACAATGCTGATACCGCGCTCATCAGAGGCGTTGAGTTCAAGAACGCGCGACTTCATGAGCTCAGGGCCGTATAGCTGCTTTGCAAGTGCAAGGATAGTCGACGTTTTGCCCGTCCCCGGTGGGCCGTAGAACAGCATGTGCGGAAGGTTTGAGGATTGCAAGGTACGCGAGAGGATTTGAATTGTGTTGTCTTGTGCGGTGACTTCCGAGAGTGTCTTGGGACGGCTGGAACAGGGTGGTCAGCCTCAAAGATGCAGCGTATGGAAGCGTGGGAATGCTGTACTATTTCTCTACCCATGGCTGCAAGCGATCAGGCTGCTGCTTTGTCGAGGGCGCTTTAGCAGAGCTAGCCTGGGCCGCAGCTTGTTGCCGTGCCTTCAAGTTGAAAAAGTCTGCCATTGCGTTCTCTGTCGGCTTGGTAGTCGAGATGTTGCGGGCGCGAGAAGATAGGAGCTAAAGTGGAACGCGTGACGCGACAGGCAGGCGCGTCCTCACATTCGGGCAGGCGCACAGGCCATATCAATGACAGCATCACAAACACGGACAACATTTTGTTGTCATTATTAATTTTGGGAATCCAGAAGGAATGGAATGCCGTTTGCTCATTGAAAACCTCCCGTTGACGCCATTCCATGCATAACTGCAATGCCAGCCTAGCCACCCGCTATACGTATGCATTCGCTCGATCGATGGGACCTACACACCGCAGGCCTACCTTGGGGCCACTCTATTGCCCCCTCAAGTTACTAGCCTTCAACCTTTTAGCCAGTTGTACAGAGTCGGAGTCGGAGCCGTTGGAGGGCTGTCGCGCAATGTTGCGATGAGCCGCCCCCCTACCGGCGGAATGCGAAGCAGAAGAAGACGGAAGCGAGGTATAATGAGATCGTTTAGGGGGGCGCTCACCACTTTCTTTAAGAATCGTTAATAACGTAGCCCAGCCCCCAGTGTGCTGGAGGGCTGAGCCTTCTGATGTATCATGTGTCGATGCAACCTTGAAGAGAAGCGATTCCTCATCCTGAACTATGATTAGCACACGGCCGCTATGGCAAGATTGTAACGTACCTTCGATAGTATGCCTAAGTTGTGGATGAAACAGAGAAGATGGAAGTTCGATATAGCGTTGAGACCACTTGTAGTGTTGAGCGCAAGGCCATTCGCCTTTGCGTTGAGCGACTTGCTCAAAGCCGACACGTCTGCCATCTCCCCCATGATTTCTCTGTTCTCGATTGGGAACTTGCCGCCAGTGAACAATGGGTTCGGCTGCGTAGGGAAACCATGCGTGAGTGTAAGCAGCAAGTATTCGACAGGGAAGTCTGGCTTTGCGTTTTCTTGCACATTGGCACCGTGCTCGTTGATTCGTCGGTAGAATACCTCGGGGATGTATCGTGACCTGTTAAGTGTCTCGTTGTCCGCCTCATCCTGCACCAACATCACTGAAGGCTCAGCTGACGGCTCGATGATGTCCGCGCGGACCATCTCCACGGAGGCGTTCGACGCCTGGTACGAAGAAATGCCGATGTTGCCCTCCGCATCTCCACTGATCACACAAGTCACGAAATTTGAACCGAACTGCCCGGTCTCGCTCCACTTCGATGGTCGCGGATACCTTGCTTGATATCGTGCCGCAAATGTGATCTCGAGTGATGAAAGGAAGTATGAGTCGGCATGACGCTTACAGATGACGGTGCCGTCACCCTTGTCTGCGTCCAGAAGATCCGTGAAGATGACACCAACCCTCTGGAGCCCACACTGTGCTGCAATCTCATCGATGTCTTTCTCGTTGTGCCATTCGCCCAGCGAGATACCGTCTAACTCATTGACTTGTGGAGGCTCATATATCGTCTCGACAACCGCTTTGGTGCCAAGTGGTACCTCGGTGTATTCCTCATAGCGACCGTACAAAAATCCCAATCGCTGGCACCCAGTGTTTCTCCAGAAGTTGATGAGGTCATCTACTACTTGGATTGAGGCAAACTCAACGTGGTCGACCATACGGTATTCCTGGGGTTTGAGCGAGATGGCGCTAGGCTGGCACTTGGTGCAAATTCCCTCCGGAAAGGGCTTGTGTCCAGACGGGCAGTCTGGTCGTACGCGGAAATAGGGCTCGTTGAGCGGCGGGATGTACGAGCTACCAAGTTCTGGCCGGTTCTTCGCCGAGTTGACCTTGCGCAAATACGAGTGGAACGAGAGGTGTTTGATCTTCTTCTCAGCCAGATACGCCGCATCGTAGGGCTCCACCGGCATGCAATAGTCGCACATGCCCTTCGATCCGTGTGTACACATCCTCACATCGCGTTTGCGGGGTATCTTCCCGTCCAGCTTGTCGAGCCGATCGTCCAGCGGCGATTGTTTGACCACTTCCCATGGGTTCTTGATCAACTGCGTGGGGCCACCGAGGGGCACAGAGGGCATGTCAGACTGCTCGACAGCTTTGCCATTAAGGCGAGCTGCTCCTATAGGAGCTGCAGATGTTCCATTCGACGTCGTAGATTGCTCCTCAAAGCTCAGAAAGAGCTGCGCACCATGTCTGTGGCGTGTTAGCTCTGTAAATAGATGAAGCAAGCTACTTACGATAGTCCTACTTGCTGGAAAGTCACGCCCTGTAGCGACGAAATCTTCCTAGCATCTCCTCCTTGAGGCTTGTTGCTGACAGCAACACTCTGAAGGTCGACGTTCCTAGGCAGCTTCTCCGCCACCTGGGGTAAGATCCCCGAGAAGGTGTCCGTGGGCTCGACAGTGAGGCGGAACTGGCCCTCTTTGCTCACGAACCGGAGAATCATGACGTCTTTGTAGGTGGCTTGAGGGGAGAGTGTAGGGCTGACTATAAAAGTACAGCAAAGAGGGAGAGACAGGTGGTGGGTGTGGGGAGGTGGACGTGCCTGGTGATAGTGTTCCTCAGACGCTTGTCGAAGCTCGCGGATTAGTCGTCATTGCCTCAAGCCCCGGCAGGCACGACCGACAGGGATGTTGTCCCGCCGCAATCTTAGCGTGCTTGGTACGAACATCTGGCATCATTCACAGCGCAGCACGGAAGTGAAACAGTTACCTTCAGCGTGTAGCCAAATCTTACAGTCGCTCCTTTACTTCCCATCGGCCTGCGCAGGACTCCGCCGCCTTCCACGGGTTATTCGAAATATCTGCCTACGCAATTGAAGAAAGTCTGCACCGCAGCCCCGAACCAAAATGTGGCCCTTCGATGCCGTCGACTGGCTCATGCTGCTGATTCCCGTTGCCTACCTATTCATCCTGATCGGTTCGCTCACAGTCTTTTCGAATCTTTATCGCAAGCGTCAAGCCGCCGCCGCCTCGTCTCTGGAGCCCTGGTTCCCTCAGCACATCCAGCGCAACATTTACCTGTCGCTGCTGCACCAAGAAGAACCCAAGGTGCCAGACAGCATCCTGAAAGCCGCGCTCCTGCGCCGCGCCACAGAGGACATCCACCGCATTGTGCAGATTAGGAACGCAAAGCAGGCACTCCAGGTTTTGTTACAGAGAGGCAGCGTGGGTGATGATCTGTGGAAGCGATTCGAGCGCGCCGAGAAGGAGATTGAGGAGGAGCTGAGGGATGTCGTGCAGGAGGTAAGCTAGTTCACCGCAGAATATGTCAACGACACACAAATTCTAACACGTTCAGGCCAACGCTTTCGCGCCTAACTGGGGTCAGACTATCTTCCAATCTGCCTCTGAGATGGCCCAAAACAACCACATCCGCGAGCGCCTTGACGAGGTCCTCGCCAAAGCTCCTAAGGAATCGCAGTGGTGGACCAGCCGCAGAGCCGAGATCCAAGGCTCTTTCATGAAGGAGCTCGATGAGGAGAAGATCAGGAGTCGCGAGGGCAGCGTAGCAGGGACAGGGAGCGTTGTCGGAACTCCAGCAGCTAGTGTCGCAGGAAGTGTGATGGGTGATGACGCGGTTATGGTGGAGAGCCCAAGCGGGAAGAAGAAGAAGGGCAAGAAATGAGCGCGTGCTTGATGCCGTGACTCCAACTTTCGGACGCTGATTGGCGGGCTTCTAGTGCGACTAGAGAAGTAGGCTGTGGGTGTTTTACGCATTGCATGACTGGCGTTGAGGTGTTGGCAGGGCCGCATTTTGATACTCCTCGTGGGCAGCATCGAGGGAATGCGCATCCCACTCCATGCAACACCATTCTTGATTGTTTCACAAATACACCTGTTTCAGTTTCTAGCATGAGATTCAGTTCACATCCATGAAATCAATTGCAATGCTACAACGCCGTCCCATATTGACCCAAACTCAGCCAATCTCATCGTACAAACACCCTGGCTGTCTAACGAAATGACGGTGTCAAGCACCGGATATACAGTTCCTCTCAGATCGCTCTGTGCTCATAATTTCCTCCGTTCCCATCCTCTGCTCGACGGGCTTTCCCCTCGCCTCACGCCGCCCTACTTCCTCACGGGCCCACTGACGCCAGCGCCAATGACGCTGGGCAGCTCCTCACTACCAATCGAGTACATCATGCCAATGATTGTCGAGATGAGGAAAGCCAGCATGACACCGGTTCCAACGAAAAGCCAGAAGGGAGTTGAGATATCCTTCTTTTGGCATGCGGGGCCGCCCCAGTTGGTAACCTTGCGGGTGTTGCCCTTGCCAGAAATGGTGGGTGAGCAAGCGCAGCCGAAGCGGTCCTGCTGAGTCTTGTCTTGCGCTTTGTGCAGAAGCTTGCACTCTCCGTGGCCGGAGCAGTTCAGTGTCAGCTTCTCGCAAGAAGCAAGAGAGTTGAAGAAGGGAGGCAAGATACCGCGGACGGTACCGTTGCTCTTCTTCTTGTCGGATGTGAAGATTGGGAAGTCTTCGAGATCGGGGTAGTCGGCCTTGGGGGATGTTGAAGGCTCAGGTGTGAACGAGAGGAGCGCCTCGGGGTTCTGGCGGTTGCGGCGGGCTTCGAGGGTAGAGGGCATGTCGTAATCACCGTAAGGAGAAACCACACGACGCTTTGAGATGCCAGAAGAGGATGGCATGGTAACAACGGTGATGTCGAGACCGCGCTGGGCAAGACTGGAAAGGGCACGCCAGGAGATCTTGTTCGCGACGTCGTCGTTCTTGTTTGCGCGGAAGATGGTCAGATAGTCGTTGTGGAGCGTCGTCTGCTTGACCTTGGACAAGGCAGCATCAGCGTCAACGGCTGCCGAGTATGTCTTTGCCTTGGGATCTGCATGTTTGGGCAGAGATTCAGCCTGCGTTGTGAAGTCGTCGATCAGGCGGTCGTTATCTGCGGAGGAAGGAGGGCTCGAAATGTCAAATGACGCAGTCGAAATTCTGCGCAATTCTGCAAGATTGTTAACGCCAATCCAGGGCAACAGCATTGCCGCGCCTACCTTCCACAAGTGCCTCGTCGGCGTCGTCTAGCCACATGAGCAGCTGGGCTCTCGATGTATCCGCATCCTCGCCGAAAAGCTTCTGCTGCCGCCCTCCGTATGTGTTGATGCTCTTGATAGCTGCAGCGTCGGCGTTCTTAATCGAATGGAAGCGCGACAGACCGAGTCGCTGGGCGAGGATCAATCGAGCTGTTTCAGGGCCGACGGGCGATGACGCGGGGGCGGCGTGGGTTGCAGTGCCATCGAAGGTGAAGACATGGCCGTCGGTGGCTGCTGCGGCAGCGCAGTAGAGCGAGGAGGCGACAAAGCCCCAGGACAGCTTCATCGTGGCGGGCAGTGATGGGGATGGGGTGTGTGCAGCTACGGCGATGATGCAGTCCGCTACGTTAGTCGCAGCTTCCAAGGTCGCCCGTGCGCTGAGAGGCGTTCACCCGCTCTGATTCGCCATCACTCTCTCACCACCGGATGGTCCAGACCTACAATCCACGCCGCAAGAATTATTGATAGTATACCACGAAATACCACTTACCACCGCCATCTCACCACTACGACTACGAGCACGACTGCCATACCTGCCCAGCCTGCCTCATGTCTCACCCCGCTGCCCGACGCTCGTAACGTCTGCTGCCATTCCGCACAACGGCGCCATGTTCAAGGCACAGGTGCTGCGGCGGAGCTTCTCACTCTGGAATCGAGTGCCCACCTCGAGAATAGTACGCTCTGCCGCACGCGATGGCCACGATAGCGTAACCATACATCGCGTCCATATCAGCAAGCCCTTCCTCAGCAGACAACGACTTGTTGGCGCAGTCGCCATTGCCACAGCGACCTACGGACTTGGGCAATACCTTGGTCTGGAAGTCGAAATCCAAGAGGAGGAAGTAAGCGATAAGAAGCCAGGGCGTTGGAAAAAGCAAGTGCGCAAGGAAGATGGCACTCTCGACGAGGTAGACGACCCAGAAGCGAACGAGGAGGAAGATGGAGAAGTCGATGAAGAGGATGAGGACGAGGAAGATTACGATGACGCTGTACTGTTTTTTCCAACAGGTCTGTCGAGACCGAAACCCAAAACTTTCTACAGAGGATCAGACCCGGAATGGCAGGAGTTCAAGAGGATCAGTCAAGACAAAGCAAAGATTGACAAGATCCGGCAGGATCTTATAAATCTGGTCCGGGGTATGGTCGATGCACCTGAATTCGCTGCTAAGATCGGACCGGTCGACCACAAGAAGGGACGGACCTGGATCGAATTCAAATTTCCAGACGGTCCACCACCCGAGTTTGAACGCCCAGGCTACGAGTTGACTGAAGACCTGGAGTGGCGCAGAGCCACGAGAGATGTCGAACCAGCCCACCATAGCCGGATTAACAAGCTCCTGCTTCCCACTGCAGCTGCCGGCGCGTTGTACGAAGATACGAAGAGAAAGGCAGGACAGACCTGGAATGATCTTGCTGTATACATGGGCTGGGCCGAGAAGAATGAGCAGTTCACAGTCCAGCAAATGATGCAACAGACAAAGAATCCTTCGCTGCCCTCGCCCTCTGCAGGACCCCCGGCAACTGCGGCCTCTGCTTCTCCCTTCGGCACAGCGCTGCCTGGAGCCTCACAGCAAACAGCGCAAGCGCCACCGTCAGGTGTCGGCTCTGCCAAAGAACTGAACTTCGTTCTTCCTGACCCGAAAGCCCTGACCCTTGATCTAGGGCAGTTCCGTCAGAACTTTCAGAAGGCGAACCCAAAGCATCTTCACGTGCCGCGTGGCGCTTTCTTCCTACACGCTTTGATCGAAGTCTACGGTGACAGGGCGCGCGTGACTCTGAATTGTCTCGCTGTATACGACCCGAAGGTTGGTCGTTTCGTGGCGATGAACGTAAATGTCTGGAATTCGGCAGCGCTTAGACAGTCGCCCAAGGGAGGCCCGTAGAGCGCTACATATGAGTCCAGATTGCATCACTGGCGTACATGGATTTGAGCGTACTTGTTTGGTTCGACGGCATGCATCTTGCGATGGGCGCACTCGGCGTTTGAGTGCTATGATACCATGATGACTACGGTGCACATGAGAGGTTAGGTAGCTAGGCATTTGCCATACAATTTTAGATCTCTACTCAGTATATAGACCCTTTTCGCTCTCATCTATATGCTTCTTATCCTCTTCACGTCAAGCACCGAAGATGTCCGAATATCAAATTTGAGAATTACCGAAATCATGGCTCTCAAGGTTCATGTGACAAATGGTCTTGCGTGCCGAAGCTCAATAATACTCTTTAGTGTGCCTGGGTGGCTTCAAACATTTATATCTTCCACCCAGGACACCTACCAACGCGACATCAAAAGTTCGCCTGGTAGTGTCGTATGTGTCTGGGGTCGCAACGAATCACATCATACTACTCACTGACTGCACAATACAATACCTCCGACATCTATGAATCGACTTTTCAAATCATTTTGTTCAAAATTCGACATCCACCATGCATTTTCAAGGTTCTTTCTACGCCATCGCAAAACTAGAGGCGCAGGGCTCACGTCTACTCTCTTTCTTAAATTATGTTCCTATGTTCAAAAAGCTCAATTGCGAGTATCATGTCCGCCGCATCTCTCAACCCCTGACCATGTAAATCTTGTCTCTCAAAATTCGTTCTCATCCTGTTGATGTCTGGCTCTCATCTACTGTCGAAATGCATCATGACTCAGCTCATGTCCGCTCTAAAGTCAGAATATCACATGTTTTTTTTTTAAAAAAAATCAACATGGTGCCTACTTTCCCTGCTTCTGTTCTCTCGATCTCAAATGATGTATGCCGCGAAAACATTCGGGATGTCAGCCCATACTTGTAGGTTCTACTTCAAAGATGGGTTTTCAAACCGCGCCTTCTTTGCTGGCCTCTTAAGTACCTTCGATGGCCCCCATGCCGTTCCTCTCTTTTGGAACAAAGCATTCTCTTGCATACGTATATCTCCACCATGCAAAATCTTTCCCACAAAATGGTTCATTATTTTTGCATCTACTCAGGCAATGTAAATGGTCAAAGGCCACAACAATGTCCTCCTGGTCTTCTTTTGAGCTTCCGAGTATCTCGCCAGGATAGGTTTGCCCGCTGTTGTGTACATGAACATGGCTCGTAGTCTTCCATCCGTGCTCATCAACAACTGTCTATGAAGGTCCTCCAAAATGTGCATCAAATCAATCTATTCCTGCTACAGCTGGATCTGTTCAAAACAATATCCTTGCCTTCAGTTTACACAGGCTCTTACTACGCGTCAAAAAGATGGCAGAGTGCGCCATGATGTTTAGTTGTTTCGTTTCCAAACAATGAATTAGCAAAGACCATGTTTCAACTTCTTTAGAATGAGGGAGAAGTTCGGCTTGTCTGAAAATCTCGGTTCTTTACCTCTATGTTCTGTTTCCGCTCCTGGGCTCCAAGGAAGGCCTTCGAAATCTGTGGATGTCGCGTTTAGAGACTTTGAGATCGCACGTACTGGTAACCTTCTGTTTCACTGCTACTCGGAAAGCAGATGTCTCAGAAGTACCAAACATACCCACTTATACTTCTCTCTCTGCCTTTGAATGTCCAAAAGTCTTATACATTCGGAGACATGTTTCTCTTTTGGGTTCTTTGTTGCAGCTGGGCTCAGAATGGCGCCGAGCTGATATATGTCTGTTCTCTACTATGTTTACAGCGGCACGTCTTCATTCTACATTTGCCTTTATCTCTTCAAACGCCCTTCCTTCTGCGAGTTCTCAAAAGATAACCCATACATTGCACGTCTGCTTCCCCTTCTCTCTGTCACGCAATGTCTTCTCTGTACAAGTTCTCAAAATATCGTGGCTCGAAGCGTTTCCTGGCTTCGTTGCGTCGCTTCTGGCTCATCTGTTTCCTCATGTTTCTTAAACAAATTTAGGCGCCCTCAGCTGCCCAGGATGATGAGTGGCGTGCTGATGTTTTGCTCGTCTCTGTATCTCCAACAAGAAACCCCGCACGCCTATGGACGCTGCCTCTCCTCACTCTACTGGATCTGATTTCTTTTGTAAACGAGTCCCTATCTATGCCTCTGAAAATTGGATGCTTTGACCACATGTTCGGTCCCTCCTCCTTTCTCTACAAAATCTATGTGAGCTAAAATCTACTACAAACCCTGACTGAGACTGTTCATGTCTTCCTCTTCTCCGTGCCACCAAACAATGCTTTGCTGAAAACCAATGTCTGGACCAATCATGTTCGTGCCCTCCGTAACTCCTGACCAATTTTCAGGAGATCAGCACAAGTAAGGGATATCTGTCTCCCGAACGGTAGTTGTATAAGCCACCATTCTTCTGCTCAAAACTTCTCTTAGTAATGAATACGACACAGCATTGCCAAAATGCCAATCATCACGTATGATGTCTGTTTGCTCGTGTTCTGCAACAAAACTTATACACCGACCCACTATGTGTGAACGACTGAAACTCGCAACATGCACCAAAAGTGTACCTATACGCGTCGGCTCGAATCCGTCTTCAAAAAGCCACAAAAGTCCTCTGAAAGAAATTGTGCCCTTTACTCTCGTAGCATGCTCTCTATCTAACCCTGTTGAAAATCACGATATCCTCCAAATCAAAAGTTGGATTGAGATATTCGACGTATTTCTTTGTCTTCGTCTGTCTCAAATGTACAAAGATGGATGTGATGTTCGCGCTGGCTTCTTCTCCTCACCAAAAGACACGCACTCTATCTGTCCTCTCGACGGCACTGTTGTGAAATAGAATGATTTGTACGCTGCTCTGCCTGGGAATTCTGAAAACCGACTACGATGAAGTTGTGTTTATTTGCTCCTCTGTCGAAAATCATACCTTTTCCCAGATGATCTGCTCCACAATCTCTTCCAGATGTTAGGCTCCGCGCCGTCACAATTGGCTTCGGCTGTTCTCTGATTCGGATACCACACATCTCGAATTTAAGAATCTGTATGTTTCCAAACATCCACGAGAGCGTCACATGGCTGACGGTCTGCTCCTGTATTAAGAATCACCAAAATGAGACATGCACTTCTCGATGTAGTCTTGTTCTCGTGATTTGATCCAGTGGCTACTGGAGACCCTCGATCGTCGCAATGTATGCGCTGTGATGCTCAATGGTGGGGACACAAACAAAAAAGTTTGGGCGGCAGCGTGCTGGACCGTGTCATTGTTGATTTACGGTACAGTAGAACTGTATCCATGTCTAAGTCGAAGAGACGTATCCCTTCTTATCTTGTTCGATACACATCATCACTCCTTTGGTCAGCGCCCGAGTAGGACTTGCTGTTACGCAAGCACGTTATCGTGTCCTTCACTTTATTCTGGCGCGCAAACTTAGCACTGGATACAAATAGCTCATGAACGCGTGCACACAGCGTAACGGAACCTGCTTTGTATATCGCATGTACATGAGGATACTGGTGAGATAGAGTCGACTATACATACCAAGCGTCATCTCCATAACGTGCCTCGGCATCTTTCGGCTCTAACCACCCATGGAAGAGCGGAGAAGTCTAACTGCCACCTCTTTGACTGAGCATATCTAATTCCATATACTGCATAATCTTACCGTGAAAGCAAAAAAACACGAACCACCCACTATGACGATCGACATCGTAGCAATCATCTCCCCCAAAGCTGGCAAGGCAGATCGCGTACGTGGTGCAATGCACAATCCCCAAGAGGAACTAACACAACCAAGGTCGAGGAACTACTCAAACAAGCCGCACAATCAGTCAAGGCCAACGAGCCAGGAACACTCCGCTACCACCTGCAGCGCGAGACTCAGGGCGATGCGCCCGTCTTTGTCATGCTCGAGACGTATGCCACCCCCCCCCCCCCAACGTGTGATTGCAGCTGCAGCTAACACTCTCCCAGCTACAAAGACCAGGCCTCGATAGCTGCGCACGCAAAGAGCCCGGATTTCAAGGCCCTAGGCAAGACGTTGAAGAGTGAGGACCTGCTTGCCGCACCGATGAAGGTCATTTTCACGAAAGAGGTGGGTGGGTATGCGAGCAAGCTCTAAGAAGGGTAAATGGCTTGTTGGGTTGGAGGGTGGGAATCCTCGTTTGCAGAGCGATGCGATTGGAGGCTGCGGTTTGGGGTCCAGAGTCCAATCGGCGCTGTCCCGTCTGCGCTGGAGCAATGTGGGGAAATCCTTCGGAGGTTAGGTCACTTTTGGCTGTCAACTGGGGTCGTGAATCGAAGTACGAATACGAATCGCAACGCTGTACATTCTTGTGTGTAACTCCACTTCGAGGTTGTGGTCGCAGGATTGCGATTGCTGAAACCCTGCGTTAGTGGTACGGCGCCACCGGTTGCTGTCGAACGGAGATCAGCGGGAGAATTGATATAAAGTTTTACGTTGCCAGCTATTTGGCCGTGCTGACAAGGGGTCCACAGGAGACTGATAGCGCTTTTCTCTTCTGTTGAAGACTACATAAGATCCATTGCTTTCTCAGCACGATTCACACCATCATGTCGTCCTCCAGTATGAATGCCACGCACAGCATAACAGCTCAGGACGCGAATACAAGACTGCCATGGCCGATATTTGTGTTGACCGGTTTGGCTGTGGCAATGGGATACTTCGTCATAAATCTTGTTCAGCGAAGACGTCTCTTCAAGGACTTGGTAGACTCCAATGTGCCCTATTGCTCGAGTTATACTGACCCAATTACAGCCCAAGCCACCGCATTCCTTCCTCTGGGGCCACCTCAAATGCATGGGCGAGATCTTCGCACTCTTCCCCAAGAATTGTCACGTGCAAGTCGCAGTAACAACCATGAGTCAAAAGTATAAGTTGCCTGGGATTTTCTACCTGGATCTCTGGCCCGTCGCGGACAGTATCTGCATTGTCACAGATCCCGACGTCGCACTGCATATGACCGTGCAACGCAATCATGAGAAACACATCGCAGAGGCCCAATCTCTCGACCCGATGATCGGGAAGGGTAACATTGTCACGGCTGAGGGCGAGCAGTGGAAGAAGATGCACAGGATGCTTGCCCCTGCCTTTGCGATCATGCAAGTGACCAACATGCGGCCGATGGTTTGCGGAAACGTGATGGAATTCCGCGCCATAATGAACAAGCTTGCTGAGAGCGGTGAAGAGTTTGAATTCGAGAAGTACATGGAGCGGCTCACGACGGATGTGATTGGCACGGCGACCTTTGGGCACTCCCTGGGTGCACAGGGAATGGGCCAAGGCAGCTCTGTGATGCAGCATTGGGAAGAGATGAGCCACGCTCAGGTGGTTGTGCGCGACGCATGGTCCGTCGATTTTGTGAGAAAACACTTGGCAGTGCGCAGGCAGAGAGCTGCGAAGCGCAAGTTCGATGCTGTATTGACGGAACTTGTTCAGAAGCGCTTCGACTACGTACGGCACAATGATGTCAGCCTGGAGAAACGAAAGGGGGCTATCATCCTCGATCTAATCCTACGGGAATATTTGCAGGACAGGCCCCAAATGCGCCAAAAGGGCTTGGACTTGGACCCTCAGTTTCTTGAGGATATATTGACGCAAGTACGGACGCTTGTGGTCGGCGGATCTGGCACGACGACTGACACAATGTGCTTCCTGTACATGCTCCTCTCCACCCATCCCCAAGTCGTACAAAAATTGCGGGAGGAGCATGACCGAGTGTTTGCACCAGGCATCGATGCTACATACGACATTCTATGCTCGGAACCAATTAAGCTCAACAGTCTTGATTACACCACCAATGTTATCAAAGAGGTGCTACGTCTGTATCCGATTGGCTGTACAGCTCGCAGAGAGCACACCGATGCCTATCTCGATTTCGATGGTAGACGATATCCGACCAAAGGCTTCATGATCTTGCCCATGCAGCTCGCGATGCATATGAACCCAGAGATCTTCCCAAACCCGAAAGAGTTCGACCCAGACCGTTTCACACGCGAGGATTTTCCACGCCATGCTTGGCGACCGTTCGAGAGGGGACCCAGGGCCTGTCTTGGACAACCGCTCGCCATGGACGAGATGAAGACCATTCTGCTTCTGACAATCAGAGATTTTGATTTCACATGTGCTGGCCTTAAACCGAACAAGATCCCCCGGGTACCATGGACAGATCTGGATCTAACGTTCGGAGATCGAGCTTTCCAAGAATTTGTGTTCGAGGCCAAGCCAAGAGATGGCATGCGAATGAGGGTGAGGAGATCGGGATGGGCGTAGTCATTGGTCTCGACTGGAATTAAACATTACCAAAGCTTTGTCGTCAAAACCAGACAGATCAAATCGAAGCTCAACAGTGCTTTAATGTAGTATATCGTTCAGCCGTCGTCGTGATCGGGCCCGTTGAACTCCGTGAGATCATCACTCATAATGTGAAGAATCTGGGAGAAAGTCCTGCTCTTCCAGCGTCCCATGCCCTCCATGAGATCGGCGCAATGTAACAAAGTCTTGCGAGCCGCCGCGTAGCCACCGTCCAGGGTGGCATTGCCCATACTGACGGACCCTCCATTAGTGATGAATCGCGCGGCTGCTGAACTTGTGTTGTGAGATGGTTGGGTGTCTGCAAGACCGATATCTTCGATAGCAGTCCAATCTACTGGCTCTGATAACTCGTAGCTCGCAGTGTCATTCTGCTGCATATCGTTTGCAGGCGAGACGGTAAAGACGTACAGCCCAAGGACCAACGCAGCGTGAAATAGTGCAACGATGCTGTGTGGATGAACGATTTCCGAAACTTTGCGGTCCGAGAGTAGCTTGTAGATATGTGCTGCGTGAATGATAGATCGTCGTGCAGTCGGAGTTTGTGTCCAGGATGCTATCTGATCAAGGGCTGTTGCTGCGGGTCTTGCACCCGCTCTCCCGGCAGCAAGCTCGAAGTGTTGCACATTAGCGCTCAGTTTCATGCACAATTTGTGCCAAAGGACGATCGAGTTCAAGTCGTTAATGGATCTAAAGCTGGTGACAAGTGGCACTATGCCTCGACTGCGCGCATCATCTGCACAGGCTCGCCATGGTTCTAGATTCCCGTGATCGCTCATGACCCCAAGTCTGTCACTGGCTTCAAGCATTCGGAGCGATATAAGCGTCAGCTGGTTACACGGAAGGTCCAACGAATGTGGGCTCGGCGGAGGGGCCAGGTCAGGATAAGGTGTAATGGCGTCGATGTGTGCTGGCACTCCAGTGCTTAGAAGACGGCTCCATGCTGTTGCGGATTCTGCTTGATATAGGCTCTGATTGGTGACAGGATACACCTGTGTAAGTTCGGGACGGATGATCGGCGAGCTTGATAAGTGCCCCGCCCACCAGCAGTCTGCTTGGATCAAGCCAAAGGTCACCCTTTTTACACACTCAATGTTGACCCAGGCCCGCCACTTGTGCTCCATGTTCACTAAAGAGTCCAGTAGAGCACCGACGTCTGCACCGTCGTTGACGGAGAAGACACCCTGGTTTTGTGCCACAGTGAGCAATTCGATGTACAACTCTTCCGCCAGCGCGATCCGATTCTTCCGACCTGTAATTGAAGCCAGATTGAGGGCTATGAGGCCGGTAGCAATGGTCCGCATGTGTCGCTGTGGCGGATCCTCGCTGGAACGTAGAGATCGAAGATCTGATAATACTAGATGTAACAAACTGGGAAAACTTTGTGTGACAAACTTGACAGCCCCTGCCGTGCCGATGATACTGAGGCCAACAAGACACATTGCAAGCAGAAGCGGTCTCGCAGCTTGCTTAGCGGAGAATGTCGGTACGTGAATAACTGGGAGTGTCGGATGGAAGTAATTCTGATACATCTCCAGAGCAATGTCCAGAATCTCAATTGGCGGAAATGGCAGATTGTTGGCATTCGCCAAACTTCCCCTGTGATTTTGTTGCGAATTGTCTGCAGGTTGTGCTTGCGCAAGTGTATTTTCAAGAGACTTCCTGCCAGGCTCGTCCAAGCACCATCGCGAATTTCTTCGCTCATCGTTTGACTCGTGATGTTCCATCATCTGCACCGTGTCATCAGAGAATATGTAGGAGCCCCCGGAGGATGCGATGTCTTGCCATAAGATAGGCATTAAACGCGTCGTCCTTGTTATCTGAGGCGGCCAGCACTTTGCTACTCTTGCAAATCGTTCTCGAGGTATCCTCGACGCGATTGACATAGCATCAGATGCACTACCATGCTCATCGCGCGAAGCAGCTGTTGCGTCCTGGTAAAGCGTTTCATCAATTTCTGGATGATGGGATGTGTTTGGTGTGTCCATATTGGCATCTGATGGAAAAAGCCATGATTTCAATGAATTAGACTGCGTTTGGGCGAGCATGGCTTGATGGCTTTGCATTAGATCGAAAGTCCAAGGATCAAAATTGTTGACATTTGCCGTTGGTGCAAACGAGAGAGATTCCATAGAGGGGTCGATTGGCGGCCCTAGATTATTGTCATGATGCCCTGCCAGCTGGTAGTTCTCAGGATGTATCGAGCTAGGTGATTGCCACGCTGGGTACGCAGATGGCTCAAGATGCTGCGCTGCATTGATAAGTGCCTCCATGCGATGTCCGCTGTTCGCATGGATTGCCGAAGCATTATCTGGCATCGGGATGTCCCCACCTTGTAAGGAAGGTGCAGGGGTAGGTCCAGCCATGTGTCCTGCAAGATGGTATTGCGAGGATTGATTCGCACCATCCAGGGTTTGCAGCTGTCCATGCCCTTGGTCATCGTGATCTTTTCTGCGATTCAATGCGACCTGGTTATGGCCCTTGCAATGCCTAAATAGGACGTCGCTACGCTATCGCATCAGACACGAAAGGATGAAAAACGGGGTGAACAGTACCTTCTTGAGAAACTCTTATTACATGTTGGGCACTCGTAGGGGCGCTCTTTTGTGTCTGAGACAAATATCAGCCTTGCACTTTTCTCCGCCGATCACGTTCCACATACGCGACCGCTCGTGTCTCTTAAGATGCTCGAGCTTGGTGAATGTGCGATCGCACATGCTGCACTGCTTCAACGCCATGGCCTGGCTTTTCCTCAGCTCTGTGAGAGACCGGTCGATTAAATCGCATGAATGACGCGTAGTGACACGGTCTGACTGAGTAAGACTGTGAGGCCCGGCCTCTGAAACAAGGATATGTCCGCGTCTGCAGTAAAGTTCAACGAGCTGGAATCGGATGCGGGGGGACAGCGCGTCCGTATTGACTATGCCTAATTCGGCCGAGTCGTGCCAATCTTTCCATTTTGGACTTGTTTGAACTGGAGGAGCTCACCGACTTTCGCTCGATATATATGAATGCGATCCCTTTTGCTATGCATTGCTCTATGCGGACTAGAGCACATTGCCAGAAAAGGCATTCGATACGAACTCATCACATGAATATTTTGTAAATCTCCCTGAGGCCCAATTTCATAAAACAAGAACGATGTGGTATCATTTATCTGCAATATCAATATAGAGCTTAAAGTTCGTCTTTATACACTTCCTCGCTTCCCTCGTGCATTTGCTCTTCCTCCTCTGCCGTCACCTCATCCTCAGCTATTGCCTCGACAGGCTCTTGTTTGCCCGCTCCCCTGCCTTTCGCTGTGCCTTTCTCTGCTTTTGCTGCCTCTGCCGCTCTGCCGTCTTTCTTTCTGTCGCCTTTAGAATCCTTTGAAGGCTCGTCGTCCTGATCCTCTGCCTCAATGATGCCCCTGAACTCTCTCCCTCGTGGAGTGTCGACCAGATCAAGCTTCCAGCCTTTCTTTCCAGCGAGTTTCCTCAAATTGGTCTTCAGCTTTTCGACATCCTTTGGATCTGGGATGTTGAGCTTCTTCATTTCCTCCTTAGACATCTGAGTGCCATCACTGCTAGCTACGGTGCCGACAAAAGTCTCCTTGCCCCCGCCAACGACGACGCTCTTCTCTATGATCTTGCCTTCACCTCCGACAAGAATTTTGGCACCGACTTCAATATCTCCAATGATAGCTCCGCGCTTTGTAGAGCCCTCAAGACCATCGCTCATATCTCGCAGAGGATTCGCGTTTGCGCTGTCTTCTGCTTCGGCCAACGCAAGAAGGCGTTCTGTTTCGCGGACTTTAGCTTCGAGTGTAGCAGCAGCCCACTCTTCTGCGTCTGCTGCAGGAACGACAGCTTGGCAGGTAATTGGATGTGCGAGGTTTTTTTGCGGGGGTTGGAAAGCGACGTCGTGGCAGAGCCGGGGTGTATCAATGACCATGAGGTAGGAACATGTGCTTGTCTCCTTGATCATGGCAATTTTGTCAGCGGACTGAGGATTGCAATGGAACTGTAGTTATGTCAGTAGTTACCCACGGAAGAGAAGGCCAAGCCTACCTGTATGTCGATCTTGCGTGGCCTGCCAGTCAGGTCGCATACTGTTCCTTCTGTCAGGCGTTGCACCATATACCGACTAGATCCTTTTGACTCCAGTCGTGGAACCTCGAGTGCTTTCTCCTCTTCGTCGAACGCATTGCCTTCGTCATCTAAGGTATCCTTGCTGCCTTGCTCATTGCCAAGTGTCTTGCGCGGTTCATTTTTCTTGCTCTTTCCTTCTTTGGAGAAGCGACCAAGCACATAGCTTTGTACGCTTGTGTCTTCGACCGGAGGATAGTAAGGCACACCGCGAGTTGGCGGTAACTGGTGGAACTGTTTCACCTCGTCCTTATAGCAGAAGCTATAGCTCCACCACCCGCTAAGGTAGTAGATGCAGTTGCCTCGCATGCCCTCCAGTAACTCCCACCCACGATCTGTTGCACGCACCAACTCTTTCTCCTCCTCGGCCTTCGCCTCCTCGGCGCTTGTCGAGTTGGTCTGCGGCACATCGTCTTCTATTGTCGGTATGCTGCACAGGTATCGCTGACCCTGCAGCACTACAGCTTCGTATGTGACTGGCAATGCTTCGTCTGTAGCCGGCGCATCTGCGGGAGGTAATGTATGCTTCGAGAGCTCTTGTGTTTGTTGCGAGCTTGTCGCCCCCGTACTAGAGCTGCTGAGCGGCGTCGGCGTCTGCTGATTGAGAAGAGCGGTCGCCTCATCCTCTAGTATGAATGTGTCTGGCCATGCGACTTCGTACTGGCTACTGTAAGCTCGTGCACGCGTACTTGTCTAGGTCGCATGCCGTCATACCTGTGGGAACGCGAGCAGGTCGTCAAATACGCTGAATGCATGTTGGTGAGCGAGTGCAATGCGCAACACGGCCGGCAGCGCCCAGAAGCCTCGCATCCTGATTTATCGACAGTTGCAGCAGAAGCGTGGGACTGAACATGAGCTGTATCTGGATTGGAGACAGATGTCACTTCCGGGTGCTAATCGCGCTAGACTCGAAATGGTAAATCACGGCAGCTTTCACTCTTTCATTTGGAGCAGGTAAATGTCGTGCATATAAAATCAAAATTGACTCAAAGGCTAACTCGCCCTCGCTATGCCGCCTGAGCTACTGCATCTTATGTCTGCCAGCCTGTCATGCCAAAATTAGACATAGAAATTTCCTTAGTGAATCGCAACGCTGATGCATGCTGCTTGGCAACAAATAGCCATGATCGAATACCCATGAGAATACTAAAAACCCTCCAACGCCCGCTAACAATCAATATGGATATCGTTGGCCGGGCACATAATAGTGGAATATAAACAAGTTTCCAGAATAGTCGTTATCTGAAGGAAATCGCTCGCGCTTCTGTGCTCACTGTCTGAGGACCTGGAAGCTCTGGTTCGCAGCCCGGGAATCTTTGCCTGATCCCAAATAGAACTCACAGCGGAATTTGAGGCATTCAGTGCCACGTGAGTCCTGATAAACCTGGATGATATCTCCTGTATGAAGGTGGCCGAATAATACTCTTCCTCTCTCGTCTTTCTGCTTGAGGTGCTTGCCATTGATAGAAATTCCATGGGTTGCACATGTCCAAATTCCGACATTCAGCTTCTCCAAGCTCGTCCAGTCCTTGTTCTTTTGCGACAGGTCTTGAACAGTCTCGGCACTGTCGCCTCCCGAGGAGTACCAGAAGATGATGAACGCGGTCTTGGGTACGCGGGTATCACGACTCTGTTCATACACAATCGTGTTGTTTGCAAGTCGGCCCCACGATGTCTTGCTCTTATCGATATTGAGCACAAGACCAGGCGCAAACGAGTCTTTGGTGGCTACAAGTTTGCCCAGACGCCGCGGTGGAGGCCGGATGTCGAGTTCAGCCGGCACTGAAGGCACTTCTGCGGATGGGGATGGGGCTTTCACCTCACCCGTCGCTGAATCACTTGCGAAACTGGTGCTTGCCTCCGACCCTTTTGTCGTATCTTCATAAGCAGAGGCACCCTCTGCGGTCTCCTTCTGCGCACCAATGAAATCAAAGCCGCTGACCCTTGAAGCATATTCCAGGTTGTGTGTATCTGGGTTTAGGGGATCGTAGTAGTGAGAGGCTGTCACGGGAACGACAATATGACGATTCGATGCAGAAGGTCGAGCTTTAGGCGTCGGCTCGCTGATCTGGCTTGCGAACTTGCCGGACCGCTCGAGTGAATTATGCTGAGGCACTTCTGGTGTTCGGGGAGTGGCTGGCTCATTGGGACTGAAGACGCCAGAAGCAGGCGAAGCAGGCGATGTCATGTTCATCTCTCGAACAAGCGACTCGGTGCCCAAGAGACTCGGCGAGGAAATGCCACCGTCCAAATGAGGCGGAGCGCTGAACGGAATTTCACGTTCTGCCCCACTGACGGTATGACTGAAAAAGAAAGCGCTGTCGTGGTAATCGGACTCGGTAACATTTGGCTGCGATAGCGCTTCTTGTGCATGGTTGCTCAGAATACCGGAGCTCTGCAAAGCAGACTGGCCGATCTCGCCAAAGAGTCGTGCTCCTCGGGGTGTGGGCATGACGTTGAAACTCTCGTCCTCATCGACAATGTGTTCGGATTGGAAGGACGCATCTCCGCTGGATTCTGCGTCGTGGTCACGCACTTGATTGCGTGGGTACAGGGGATCCTTCCGGACGCGCTTCAGTCTGCTTCCCCCAGCAAGTGCCAACAACTCTTCATCGACGTCCACTTCATCGTCAGATTCGGGGATCTCGTTCTCTTCGACCTCGCCTCTAATATTCAGTTGCGACAATTGTTGTTCGGCAACCTCCTCTTCTTCCTCCGCAATGGACTGAAGTGCTGGATCAGGAGGGATCGCAGTACCGTCCTCCAGCCAAGGGTGACTGAGACAAGCTCGAGCATCAGGTCTCTCGGAAGGATCTATCAGAAGCATATGAGTAAGAAGATCTATGCATAGAGTAGAGACTCCAGCCCGTTCAAGTGGCGCGGTATCGAGCGGTGTAGTTGTGATGTTGTTGTACATCGCCTGGCCAGTGGCATCGGCGATACCCCTGAACGGTGGTTCGCCACACAGTGCATACCACAATACTCCGCCGAATGACCAAATATCCACAGATGAGCTGTACTGGTGGTAGTGAGCCGCGTTTCGTCGTCGCTTGGTACCTCTGGACTCCCCATAATCAGGGAAGACTTCAGGAGCACAGTACAGCAAGGTACCACAAAAGGTCTTGAGGAATGTCTCTTCGTGTTTGACCACTTTCGACAGACCGAAGTCAGATAGCTTGACTCGAAGGGGAAGAACGTCAGCAATGAGAATATTGTCCGGTTTGATATCGCGGTGTGTAATGTGGAGACGATGTAGATGCGCGAGGGCGTTCAGAACCTGTTGAGCCATTGTTCGGACCAATTTTTCGCTCATTGGGCCGTTGTTGTGGAGATATGCCTGTAGATCACCATGGCGTACGTACTCCATGATGATGTATAAGTAGTCCCCTTGATCATGATATTCAACGAATTCGACGATGTTGGGATGTCGTAAGCTTTGCATAATTCGCATCTCGTTGTCAATCTTCTTGTCAAGCTGCCCGTTCTTCATGAAGCGTCTCTTCTCTAATTCCTTGGCTGCAAGCAGCTTGCCCTCCATCTTAGTGGCCAATTGATGGACGGTTGCAAAGGCTCCTTTGCCGACAATGCCTGGTAGATGTAAGCCATATTAGCACCCAAAGGGATGTCCAATAACATACCGACAATGTTGTACTTTGCTCCGCCATCCCATTTCATCGTAGAGCCCCCGCCGAGGTTGTTACCGATGCGTTGTTTAACTAGAGTCTGTGAGATTGAGATCAAACAAAGAGTGGCTGATACTGACCGCTGATCTTGTCTTCGCCTTCCGCACAGTCGGCAATGAAGTCCCTGAGCTTCTGGTCGAAGCGTTCCTTGTGAGGTCCCCGCGATGGGACACGGACTACGAACTTAGTCATTTCCGTCTCATTGTGGCCTTGTATGCAAACAATGGACCCTGAGCTCATCATACGAACCTTGGGAAATCGGTTATCCTTTCCCTTTAGCAGGACATCATCAACAATGGTGCCATTGGTGGACAAGTCCTCAATCATGAGGATACCGTCCAGGTTGAGGTAGACACGAAAGTGCTGATTACTGATGCGCTTTCCGGAATCCTGCCCAAAGACAATGTCGGAACTGTTTGGGTTACGCCCAAAGATGAAGCCATGGCTCTTGTATCGCAAGGTTGGACCTGAAGATATGCGCAGGGCCAGATCAGCACCTGTCCTGGAACTCTGACCTAGCCTCTCCCCGTGATCGTTGATGATGATCGTTTCCTGCTCTTCGATATCGGTGAAGGTGACATTCATTGAGTCTGGGTTGAGAGCGTTCCGAAAAAGCACATGCTGGGGGCATCGGTCCGCCGCATTCTCGACGATCTTGATTGCAGAAGGCGTAGCAGGATGCATTATCGCAATCACATCAGTGACATCGACATCGCTAAGTCCTGAATTGTTTCTTCCTAGCCGTCGAGGATCCAAGACTTGTTGTGTAGACGGTTGTGTCTGCGACATAGCGCGATAGAAATGGCGTTTCGAATCGATCCGAGTTGGGATAATAAAGACTCGTTGGGCAACTGGGTTGGAAGCGGAGTGATGAGATATATACAACTCGTGGTGGTTCGGACTTATATGTTTCTGGCGGTAGTGAATGAAGACAATTGTCTCTTTTCTACGCGTGACCGAGCCTGCTGCAGGGACTCTGCTCAATATTTCCACGCTTTGTCGCCTTAAGTTAATGGGACATTACAGCGCTGAACACCGCGCCAGCTTTCACTGAAGCTTCCTATTTTATAGAATATCTGGCTCGGCAAATGAAAGCGCACGGAAGCCCAGACGGTCTCTTCACTCGCACCAATAGCGTAACGTCTTCTATAGTTTATATGTTGTGCTTATGAGATTGCTGAAATTGTACGATAGCGTCCTAACGATGGCAAGGCAGCAACGGGCTCGGTACGCGAGGAAAGTGCAGGATGGCGACCGGAAGTCTGGCGCGGGCGAAGCGAGAGCTTTTATGGATGGATGGATGGATGGCTGTCGCGAGGCAGACGCTTGCCTTGTCCGAGGGAACGTGTGGGGGTTTCAGCGTGGAGAGGGTTGCCCAGGACAACCGGAGTAGCTGTACAGCTGCAATTGATAGCAGATTCAAATCCGGAGGACAGCAGAACAGAGAAAGCTACAATTGATGCGCGAACGACCACGTACGCTGCAAGAGACGGCGTCAAATCCTCGGCCGTTGCCGTGTGTAGAGGAGGAGAGCAGCTCTGAAGCTGCACGAAGCCGTGAGACGTTCGGAGCCGCTCAGCGCTGATTGGTCAGCTATGAAACTTTATTCTACGCAAGGAGCACAACAGGCAGCACCCAATGCCACGCAATCACGTTTTTGAATGACTCGACGCGTCGGACCATTGAACAAACGCGTCAAATATTGCATACGTCATTGGTCTGCTTAAACATAAGAGAATTCGCATTGGGCTCGAGACGAATGGTTAAATTGTGCGATTTCTTCAATAAACAATCCACAAAGATTTTCAAAGCACCATTTTTCTGTGTTGCGCTTATCTCCATCTCCTGCAGGTCGTTGCAAAAGCAATACGACTATCCTGCACCTCTAAGGAGACGTCTGCTTACAGATTACCATCTTATCCTCTAGCTTTTTGTCACGCATGCAATATATCTGCCGCAGATAGTTTCGTGAATAAGTCGAATTCGACAACTTGTATTCGACAGGTTGGATTTAAAAGGAATACACACGCTGCTCTAGGCGAAATTGCGCGCGCTCTGATTAAGATGTATCGGTAAATTGATTGAGTTCAAACTAATCCGTCTTTGGACAAGACGTAGACACTCAGTGAACCATGCTCTTCCCGATCTCACTCTCCCAGTTGTACGCCCTTTCAAAGCCGTTGGAGTGTGTCTGGTAGTCGGTCATAGCTTGGATGACCTCGTCTCTCGACGTAACGACAAACGGGCCGTACTGTACAATAGGCTGGTCAAGCGGTAGACCAGCCACGAGGATGAACCTCGACTCCTTCTCTGCGCCCTCTTCGACCGAAGCCTCGATGCTATCACCGTCCTTCGCGAACACAACGTTGTGATACTGCTCAATCGGCCGCGATTCGCCGCCAGTTGAGAAAATGGTGGTGCCGTTCAGCAGGTAAGCGAAAGCGTTCCAGCCCTTAGGCAATGATTGCTTGACTGTGCCACCTGGCTTCACCGTGAAGTCGAGAAGCCAGACAGGAGTGTACGCCAGCTCCTTAAGAGATTCTACGCCATAAGCAAGTCCGCTGATCACCTTTACAGTGACCTTGCCGTCCTCTGATGTTGCCTGTGGGATCTCCTTTGCCCTCAGGTCGCGGTATCTCGGTTCGCATGATTTCAACTCCTTGGGCAGATCGACCCAGAGCTGCATTCCGACGTTCGCCTCGCCCTTCTCGTTCTGTTGCGGCATCTCGGCGTGCACGATACCGCGTCCAGCAGTCATGAACTGCAGATCACCAGTCTCGATTGTGCCCTTGTTCCCTGCAAAGTCTTCGTGGTCTACAGCACCAGAGAGTAGGTATGTGATGGTCTCTTGCCCACGGTGGGGGTGGTCGGGGAAGCCAGCGCCTGCAATGGTGAGTAAATTGGCTGGAAACGAGCTAGAGATGACATACCTGGTGGGATGGCAAAGTGGTCCAACATAAGGAAAGGCGAGAAGTTGCGCAATTGTGGTGTACCGACTGAGCGACGCACACGAGCGCCAGCTCCTTCGGACTGCTCAATTGCCAGGAAAGACTTCGCAATCTTGCGAGGCACGGTGGTAGTGAATTGCTCATCGGGGATGACGGGGAGTCCGCGGAACATGCCGTTGGCAGCCATGTCTGTTGAGGTAGTTGTAAAGTTACGGGTAGGTGTAAAGTGTTTAGTCAAGCGTGTGAAGCGCGAGAGCATGTGCGGGTTGTTGTAGATCGCTGCTGCAATAGCAATGATGGCAAAGATGATCGAGGAAAGCGTCTTCATCAGTCGAACGGGCGGACTATATAGCTGTGCAACGAAGCTCGAGAATCTTCGAAGAGAGCGTATGAGGGGGACAAGTAGCGTTCGCTCATCCTGACTTCTGCTTGTAAATGTTTAGCAAAGCGGCGCAACGGGGCCACAGGGCTTAGCGTACTTTCTGCTTTGTCAAGCTGAGCAAAGCAGATCAAATCCGCGGAGGTGGGGCGAATGTGGGGTTGTGGGAGCTGCCCTGACCAATAAGGGCGGATGTGATTCCGCATCAGCTCACGGTTGTAAATGTCACGCTACTCGTAGGCTGCTTTTCACTGTGTTGACTCTGAGTTGTCAAGAAAAGTGTTCGCAATAAACACGTTACCGTCTTGAGGAAATGAAGATTATACCTAGAACTAAACTCACTGCCATACTTGAACCTTGAAGATTCTAACACGGGCGAAACCCTTAGCCATCAATCCACATCTACACAACCTCCCGCCGGGAAACGCCTGCCTTCTCACCGTCGCTGCTACTTCCATCATTGTCCATCTTGGTGACCGTAGTGTGGCCTGAGAACTGATCGACGTTGGTGCGAGCGAATCTCCTCGCAGCGATCTTGTTCTCGAAAAGCACGTCAAGCTCGGCAAAAGTCCTATCCTTCGTCTCAGGAAGCATGAACCACATGAAGACGATGAGCAGAGCAGTAAGTCCAGCATAGAAAAATCCAGTCATCCCGGCCCAGTTCCACTCTGTCGGCGACAGCATGCGTGGGACAACGATGTTGTTAAAGATACCTCCCTGAGTAGGGGTTAGTATACAATCTGCATTCATGCTCGATTCTAGACTTACCATATTGTAGACGTTACGTGCGAGAGCGACTGTCTTTATCTTCAGTCGTGTTGAAGAAATTTCGGCAACAATGGCGTAGCATACAGGCCCAACCGTGAAGTTGTAGACGAGTGAGTAAACCAACAGGATGCTTCCCAAAGCCCACGCTGCGCCAGTGTTGTGGCGGGAAATGACACCCAGACCACCCACAACCATGAGGAAGCCAAAGAGGGTGATCAAGCCATAGACGTAGAGCTTTCGGCGGCCAATGCGGCGCATGAGAAACCACGATCCGATAGTCCCAACGAAACTAAGGCAGTACTGTCCAATGTTGAGATCGAGCGCTCCGCCCTCGTCGAGGCCGGCTTCACGGTAGATCTGGACCGAGTAAGCCATCATCGTAGCGCCGCATAACGCCTGTGTGAGCCACACAACACAAGCAATGAGCGTACGGCGCTTGTCAACGCCTTTGAAACAGTCGATATAGTTGATACCCTCATTCATGGACTGTTCGAGGTCATTGGTATGTCTGACCAGAGCGAGCGCCTGATCTGCGTCAAAGTTGATATCCGGCTGGGGTGTGGTAGCCTTGATTAGTGAGGCCTTTGCATCTTCAAAGCGGCCCTTGCGGACGAGCCACCAGGGCGACTCGGGAGCCATATAAGCTCCAAAGAATATGATAGGAGCCCAACACCACTGAATCGCGACGGGAATGCGCCAACCCCAATCGCTGTCCAAGTTCTTGCAACCCCTGAGTGCGCCTGCTGATACGAGTTGGCCTATGACCCAGCACAGGTTGATGTAGGTGGTCAAGTAGGGTCGGATGGTTGATGGGGTGATGTCGGAGGCATACGAGACTGTCAAAGTTTGGAAAATTCCGTACGGGAAACCGAGCAACACAGAACCGGCTACAACCATGCCAATGTTTTGGGCGAAGAAATGGAGAAAATTGAAGGCGACAGCTGCGAGCAATGCACCGTACATGGTTTTTTTGTAACCCAACCACTCGGAAATGTATCCATTGAGCCAAAGACCCAATATGGATCCAGCTTGGATGCCGTTTTGAATGCCAGCTTGCCAGGCCGGTGAAATCCTAGGATTGCCGTCTTGATCGAGCTCAGTGCCAAATCGCCGGCGAAATTGATCGTATCCAAAGAAAGAACCCATAGCGGCGAGATCGTATCTGTAGGATGTCAGATTGATACATTCTAAGCCAGAAAGTTGAGCTTGCCCTTCCATTACGACCGCCAGACTCATAGCCATTGAGTAGATGATCGCCCACTTATACAAACGGAGGGCTTGTCGAACGGTCATTGTCTTCTCCAAACCTGTAGCAGCTCTGGCATCGTCTTGCTGCTTTCCAACATTGGTCCGGCAAGCGCTGAGGCGTCGAAACGCTTCATCATTGACGCGAACTGTGCCATCATCGATCTGATTATGCGAGACCAAGGGGGATTGTTGTTTCTTGTCCTCAGCCATGGTCTTTGTGGAGCTTTGATGCGAGCTTGAGAGCAGGACTCAACAAAAGGTGGGGCTGCGAAGCTGTGGTTGGTACTTGCCTATATACTCAAGACACAGGGTATGACCTCGTGGTCTGTATCACATATGCAAGCCAATGTCTGACATCAATTCATGGATGGTTGCGGTAACCCGCAGGCAAGCTCTGAATGACCAGCCGACTTGCCATAGCTTCTCACGTCGGCTTAGAGTCATTCACGAGATCACCGGACATGTATCAAAGCGGAACTTCCAAGTACAGAAGCCAAAAGCTAGTCAAATCTGGGGTTGGGTTTGCGTCAACTGCAGCCGCAATATCAACAAAGAGCCCAATCACTTGACTTCATAGGAACCGCGCTTAATATGCGATGAGAAAGGCTAGATAATATGCGGTCCGATAGCGGAAGGATTAAAGGCGCAATTTGACCGGATTGATGAAGGCTCGTTGTAGCTACTGACCTCACAGCGATTATGGGGTCGACACGCGAGAAGTCGTGGCATTGCATGTCGCACAGCATCCTGGCGAGGCTAATGACGACGCTCAGTAAACGCAACTTACCTTGCACAACCGATCGATCTAGGCACTATGCTCACATCTGCCATGCGATTGCAGAGGAATGCATTGCGGCGTTCGCTTATCCTCACAGACTATCGGGGTGGGGTGGCATCGAACAGTCCGCTTGCAGCACGTTACATTCCTGTGCTGCAGATAACAGTTCAGATCCCGAAATCCTGCAGCCGGAACTGCGTCCCGTCATTCTGTCCTCGTGGAAAGATCTCCGAAGTCATAATGAAGTCTTATGAATCCTGGCAGCTGCTTGTAGTTAGCATTCGAAGCAGATTGGAGTGACGGTCGTGTGATCGAGAAGGTCTGTACAATTCGTGATAGTTGCTCAAGGATCGAAACAAATTGCTGGCGAATCCGTCTACGGCATAGCAGATTGATAGTGTCGACACGCGCATCAACGGCTGTCCATTTATTCCTGAAAAGCATTTTTCATGTTTAGATAAGCGGAGTTGGAAAAGGTGAGGATTCTGGCTAACAGGCTGTGTAACTAATGAGTAAGACGAGCCCTAGCTTCTACTTGGCATTCTAGAAGCAACGTTCTCCTTGCGTAGGGGCCAATCTACGGGCAGACTGAGTAGTGAGCCTCAATAAAGTTCTTTAGGGGTTCCTCAACACCCACGTCCCTGTGTGCATTCAGCTGCATCGTACGTCCCTCAGAGGTGAGGTAAGTTGCGTACGTTGCTTGCCAAATATGTTTGAATTGACCTGATACATGCAGCATCTCACTAGCTCTGAGTGGACACTGAGAAGTAGCACTTTACTCGGAGCCCTCTAGGCCTGATCAATGCATGGTCCAATATTTGATAGCGTCTCAAGATAGCTACACATTTAACAAGATTTATGTCTCTTTCATCCCTCCTCTTTGACGCCTTTTGGTTGTCAAAGGCCCACTAATCTATGGGCATCAGCTCGACTACCAGAACCCGTCGTTCTTCACTAGCAAGACCCACAAATATCAACCTGGTCCCAGCGCTACAGGACTCAGTTCACTTGCACAAGCGGAGACTAGGTGGCAAGAAACATCAGAGCTTGACAGTGTAGCACTCCTGGCTCGGACGTTTGTCCACTGCACTGATATTTTCTCCGGTGTTCTGCCTGTGCGTCTCAAGCAGACACCCACTGATACGACAAAGAAGTGGTAGCACGGACCAGACAGATTTTACCATGATTACGCTTAGTGATGGAAAACACCTTCTGCTACCGGCGACATTTGAATGCTTCGGAAGCAACGCTCAACTTGCTGTGCACCGGTTTCAAGAGCAAACAACATTACCACGGGCCCGTCGCCAAACTCAGCACGATGTAGATGCTGTGAATGAGTCTAGCATAAACAACCTGGTGTGGACACCCCGACGGCATGTCCATACATTTGAATTGGCGCCAAGGCTGTCCAGAGTCGATCTTGTACTGCACCGCTTCGGAATTCTCTTCTTTCGTTCACGTAACCTAACAACCTCAACCTGGTCATCTCTATGGCGAGGATGGGACTCATTCACCTCAATGAGTCACTCTCAGCCAAAATCACCGAAATATGTCCCCCGTTTCCATTCGTAGCAGGAATGTGTCCCAGGACGCCATTCTAGACAATACCAGTAGACCAATTCGATTCCATCCAACGTTCGTTTTCTCTGTTGTCCTTGTAATTTCGCGGTTCGCCCAATGTGTATTAGGCGCTAGGATTTTGTTATAGTGGTGCTTGTTGTTGCATTGTGCAGAGAAAGCCTTTTTAAGAACACAATAGCTAGCTTCTAGACAGTAACATCTTGCTCTCTGTATTACTTAACGTTTAGTCAAATTCATGTTAAGTAGATCCAGAAGATAATAAAGAATTTGTTTACAAGGGCCTTCAGGCTCAGAATCTATAAACTGTAAGCTAAGCGTAGGGATAAACAAAAGGTTAAGACTTAGAAAACTGCCTAGAGGTAATAAAACCTACACTGTTAAGAATGTCACAGGCGCTAGTAAAGCTCTAACCCTTAGGCAGGCACCATGCTTGTTTGGGACCAAATATTAAGGGCAGTAGAGATCTAAATGCAATTGCTAAGAGATCTAAGTCACAAATGATACAGCACTCATTAACAGCAATTTCCAGAGTACGGCCCCTGTAGAGAAGAAAGGGACATGCATGGAGGAACGAGTTAATACAAGGACGAGAGAATGCTGTATACTCAGGATTGCTGGCCCCAAGACTCTTTTTTCTGCGCTCTGTGATCAACTGATAAGTGAGGCGCATATGTGTCTTTATCGATAACGATGATTTGAACTCCTCCTTACAAAGAGCGCATTGGCGTTTTGGGTGATGCACCGCATGGACGTGGTCGTACAGGCTGTTCTTCAGCCGCAAGCTCTTCTCACAGTTGACTACTGTGCACTTGGACCAATGAAAACTGCTAGCGTTGTCCTGGCACCTGGTGGTAAATTCGCAGGGCACAAACAGGTGAACCATCTTCAAGCCATAAGCTTTACGGATGTGCCTGTTCAGGTTGTCATTGGTCGCGTAATCCTTCTCACCGTCGGCTACTGTACACTTGAAAAGACGAGAACTGCTAGCGTTGACTGGCTGCTGGACGAGGTATGAACTGTCTACGACGGGCACAATCTTGGGCTGATGACCGTTACGGATGTGCCTTCTTAGACTCGAATTGCTTGCGTAGTCCTTCGCACAGCTGGCTACTGTGCACTTGAAACGACGAGAACTGCTAGGGTTGACTGGCTGCTGGACGAGGTGTGAGCTGTCTGTGACAGGCAAGCTGTTGACAATGTCGGAAGTCGCTGCACTTGCAGCAGCTGGATCATGGTCTTCTCGGAATATCGCACCCAGATCCTTAAAGCTACTCACAAAGCCTTTGGCAGGAGGTCCAGGGGTTGCTTGTGGTGTGTGCAGCTCTTCTCTGTCGCCTCGACTGCTGTCACTGCATTGGGGTGAGTCTTGTTATTGTGGATGGCTCTCATGCTTTGCCTGTCAATGACAACAACGGTTCGGCGAGCGATCTCGATGGCTACTGTTGCTGCAGCCACGGTCTCTGCTATCACGACGGGTGCGGTCTTTGCTATCACGGCGGTTGCGGTCTCTACCTTGAGGTGACGGAGGACGTTATTGGGTATAGCGATGGTCTGGCGATTGATATTGGTGTCTGTCGTGCTCTCTGCCTTGGGGAAAATAGGGAGAGCGAGAGCAGCTTTCACGCTGCGGTGATTGAGATCTGTTGCGTTGAGGATGCAAAGGCCTATAGCTGTCAAACTGAGCGCGCGGGCGATCCCTGCCTTGAGCAGGCTGAGGTTGATCTCGGTGCCTGCTGCTATGCTCGCGCTCTCTGCCTCGGGATGAATGAGGAGAGCGAGAGCGGCTTGTACGCTGAGGTGATTGAGATCTATTGCGTAGAAATTGAGATCGTGGTGGTGCACCAATTGTTGGCGTGTCCAGACTGAAGCTGGTCTCGTTCTTGTTATTGTAGAACTTATCCGCTAATTCGAAGACAAGCTGGTGCTTGACTCTACTCGTAGCGAGACCAGAGACTCGAGGCCAATTGAAGCTGTGGCGTTCAAAGATAAATCCAATGTCTTTTCGGGCTTCACCAAACGACTTGTAGTGGCGCCGTATCTCTTTTTGGGCTATATTGGCAGCTCTCGTCATAGCTGTAGTCCGAGCTACACGAAGCATTAGCAGATTGCATATCAGATCAGATAGCAAGAGCGTGCTTTACCATTGTCAGATACACGAAGCGCTGGCCTTATACCCTAACGGCCATTCGCTTGTAGCTTAGAAACGCTTCAGTCCTTTCTGTATCTCCGAATCCGTGGTCTGTAGAATGCGGTCCGCTACGGGGCCGGATGCGAGCAGTATTCTTGAACCATTGTCGACATCCTTCATATAGGCGCTTGGTGCTTTGAAAGATTCACCTGACAAAGTACAAAGATTGAACAAGGTTCCTGAATGTATTCACATTATTCCCATCAGCCTGGAAAGGCTCGGAGCAAGGCACTATATTCAACCCTTCCTAAGACTCCCAAGTGTCCTCCGATAGTTGGAAAGACGCTGCGAGTATCTCTAGGGTCTGCATCATGAATCAATGGGATCGTCAACTTATGAGTTCTTTAACGAAGATCAGGTTGTTTCAAAGTTTCACTATACCGCTACAGCCTCCTCTATTCTCTTGCAACGAACATGAACAGAGTAAGCATGAATGAAAGTTTTTCGATGCCCTATTTCATGCAGAAGAACCACGACCGCAAGGAAAAATGAAATGACGGGATTAATTTTTGAGTCATACATTCAGTTGTGGAGGAATCGGAAAAATTAAAGAGCATGGTATTACTTGAGAGTACAAATCTGATTGTGGAAAAGAGCTTGACATCGGCAAGGAAGACGATAAGAGAACATTGCTGCATGACATCGAGACCCAGTGTATGCTGTGAGGTACTCTGAGCTTCCGGACCTCATCTGACAACCTTGACGCGACCCGTTCCCGGATTCGCCTCCCAAAAAGGTAGTAGACAAGCCAAATGCTCTGATAAGTCGCCATTCTCAACTTTAACCTCGTGAGCACTCAATATCAATACAGGAAATATGTTTGAATATCCTCTATTCTGTCAAACCCGTCGTCACAATCTCATGTCTCACTAATTGATGATGCTAATCCCAACACTTCGATGAGAGACATATCAGAAGGCAGGTGCATGGACAAACCTGGTGTACCTGTATAGAATCTCAATTGATAATGTGGTGAACAGGACCCGCAAGTCTCCGTTGAATTTCCGCCCAAGAAGCCATCCTCCTATTATCCCGGCTGAAAAGCGTACCCTGAACTGCATGGCTCCATACCCAGTTGTCGCAGAGAATGAGGTCGTCTTCATCGCCGTAGAAACTGGTAGGTACATCTGCTTCCCATATCCGGACTTTGTCGTCCTCAGTCCAGTCCCTAGTATTCACGGGTGTTCGATGATTTGAATTGACATCCACAAACACAACGTCCAGGCTTTTTCCTTTGTAGGCTGCAAAGAGGTCATTGATGTGTCTTGCCCTCAGCTCCTTCGGCCGGAGCACGAAAAGAGTCTCCAGCATTGAGACAGAAAAGCAGAATTGCATCGCTATCTCGTCAAGACCCTGAATTGTGATGGCGAGCCTCTTCAGATTTGGAGGTGGGACATAAAAGTAGTCCAGGACCTCGTAGCCTGCAACTAGTTCCTCTAAGTTCGGCATATCCAAAAACATGCGCTTCCTGTCTTGTAACAATCTGAGGTTTCCCATCTCGTCAAGCCGAAAATTGATTGGTTGTAAGTCCAATATAAGGCTTTTAAGTGTGGACCCGATAATGTTGCAAACCTCTACAACATGCGGAAGGCGGACCAAAGGCGTGTACTGACTATGATCCGTCTCTGCGATCGACATACCCGTCGGCGATATGAAGATCGAGCTGATGTTTCGAAGGGTTCCTGCGTCATCCCATAAGTCCTGGGGCCGTGGCTCTTGTCCATAGTCAAGTTTCTGAGGATGGCTGCGACCAAGATCGAGTCCCAATGTTCTTCGGAAGCATGCATAGCTTACGCAGTCGTTCAGGTAAAGGCAATGCCGATACAAGTATCTCGATGCAACAGGATAGATAGATCGTGAGGTCAAGGTAAGAGCCCGTAATGTTTTGGTTACTGGGTGTGAAGGAGCGTAAATCGGTTGCTGTCCAAGTGGAGACCCTACCAACTGATCGAGGATGTTTAGGATAAGTTCTGGAGGCAGTTGAGAAGGCATGGTTCTTGCTGCTATGTGAACAAACGTAAGGTGATGTACTTAGTATGCTTCAAAGGGTTTAAGCATTGAAGTCCGACCTACCTTTCACCAATCTTGATGAGTGGTCCGTAGATCGCGGGAACAGCCGAGGGCGTCTGCTGACGTCAGACGTTAGGCAGATCTCTCACTACCAACGTTGGTGAAACTCGAGGCTCCTATCACTAGCGGTGAGTTTGTGTAATGCGATAGATTGTTAGTGTTGGAGACCTCTCTGTGCAAGCGAAATTGGTCTCAAGAAGGGTGATGACTATCTAATCCATAGGTTGGTTTATGTTATTTTCAGACTCTATGGGATAACAAGTAACAGAGTGCCTTTCGACTCTTAGATAATTATACTTGTACAAACGGTTTGTGTATATGCTTTCGTGTTCCAGCGCAAACAATGCATGTACAAAACGACACTTCTCAGCCCAGTGTGTGCTCCACTCACTAGGACTTTACTTATTTCTCGTTTTCTGTCATGGGCGGCGCGGCTCCCTTTTCAGCATCCAGCGGGAGACTTGTCTTGCTCTGCCCCTTGCTGGCTCTTTTCGCCCTTTTCGCTTCTCTCTCAGCCTCCCTCTCAGCTCTCCTTTCTTTTTCAACGTCCAATCCAGTCTTCGTTTCCTCGTGGTGCTTGTCCAGAACGTTCACACCAATCAACAGGGAAATTAGTAATCCCACTGCGCCGAAGACAGCGTAAAGAATCCACATCTTGCTCAAACTGTTCGCAAATGCATCCCTGGCAACGGCCTTCTGTGCGTCGGGAAGCCTGTTGATCAGACCGACATTCGCGCCTGCTGCGCCACCGCCGAAGGATGCTGCTGTTTGGTCGCCAAGAGAAGCCCGCAGAGTTCCTTGCTGGGACTTCATCTCGTTCTGAAATATGACGGAACCGACAACAATAGAGATAGCAGAACCAAGGTTTCGAGTAAATCCAAAGGTTGCGGTTGCAGTTGCGATATCGCGTTTCTATTGATAAATTAGCATCCGCTTTGATTTGGGATTTCAATAAAACAGCGCAGTGCATCCAGGTCATGCGTACACGCAGACCCTGACCCCGCGTGCAGGAAGGCGCAAGAATTCCTCCGCTGCGCCAATGGTATGAAGAAAACTTACGGGAACGAGAGACTGCATCGCAATCAATGGTGCTTGGAAGTTTGGTCCAACTCCAATTCCAGCGATAACCTGATAGATGATAATCTTTGCCCACGACGAATGCGCTTTGAGATCAATGAAAAGCCCAGTACCGAGGGTCATCATGAACATGCCGAACCAGATAATGGGACGGTATTGTCCAGTCTTTCGAATAGCGATTCCAGTGAAAATCGAGAAGATGGAGAGGGCAATCGCAGTTGGGAGTAGGTATACTCCCGACAAGATCGGCGTTGCGCCGAGAACGGCCTGGAAGTATAGAGGCAGGAAGTAGTTACCAGGGATGAAAACAAAGGCGTGGCAGAAGCATGTGCCAAGTGCTGCTACGTTGCTTCGCTGTGTGAAACGTTGTTAGAAGACATTACTTGATAGCAATTACGCATGTATCTCTACTCACCTTGGTAAATATCGAAAGTGGCATCAGAGGATACGGTGCGAGCCGAGACTCAACCACAAAAAAGAGGCAGATCGTTACCACACCGAAGATAATCAGGCAAAGTACGATAGCCGAGTCCCAGGGATGGGAAACGCCGCCATACTCGAGTCCCAGGAGGAACATAATGACACCGGCGACCATAGTCAGCGATCCAAGCCAGTCGACAGCTTTCAGTCCCTTGCGTATCGGTGTCTTCGGCGTGTGAATATCGAGGAAAAACAGAATGATGACGAACGCCAGGCCGTCACACGGCAGATTGATCCAGAAACACCATCTGTATTGATCAGTATGCAGTATTCGAGAGCTTCCGTCATGATTCCGTCATGAAAACCAACCTCCAATTGACCTTCTGTGTGAACAGTCCTCCAACAATCGGTCCCAAGCTGCTGGCGAGCGCCCACACGCCTCCGATGATACCAAAGTACGCGCCACGCTCACGCATTGCGAAAAGGTCGGAAATGGCAATGTTTACCAACACAATCAGACCACCACCGCCCATGCCTTGGATGACTCGAGCAGCGATCAACATATTCATGTTGATGGACAGCGCAGCGATCAATGAGCCAACGAAGAATATGGCGTTGGTTATTAGGAGACATGGCTTGCGCCCAAAGATGTCGCTGACCTTCCCCCAAATCGGCTGCAATAATGTCAGTGCTAGCAAACAATCCGAGTAAGCTTTACATACCGTGGCAGCGCTATTCGCGATTAAATATGCAGAACCCACCCACGTATATCCCGACGCTGAGTTGAATTCTTCGGCGATCGTGGGAAGAGCCGTCGTAACGATCGTGATATCGAGAGCCACAAGTAAAACAGCCATCGCAAGTGAGAACATGATCAAACTGATCTTTGCCTTGCTGCGCTGAGGTCTATCCTCCTCCTGCGCCGCAGGAGCAACATCTTTGTTGTCTCCTTCCTTCGGCCCAACATCCTCTTTGCTTCCACTGAGTGCGCGCGGTATCTCTTCCCCTCCTGTCAATGTGTGGTTGCTTTGCGACGAAGTCGGAGTTTCGCAAGCGTCATGATGACCGGCAGCGTTCGAATCGGCGGTCGAATTTGCTGTGTTCTGGGTTTCCCGCCCAGGTTTGTCTGTGTCGGTGGACAGATCCATTATGTAGTATCAAATCTGCAGGGCACAGATTACGGGAGAAAAGAGGAGAGCCGCAGCATGCTGGAATGCAGAATCTACAAGGCTGTGGACAATATGCGTCGCGAATTGCCTAATGGCCTTCGCGCGCCTCGCGATCGGAGCTTGCATAATGCCGAGATGCGTGCGGCTGGATCTGACAAGTCGATCGTCATGGGATCGAGGATCCTAAAGTCTTATATCCGCGCATCATTTCCGCACACTGAGAAGAGCTCCAAGTAGGTGACAGCTTGTGGGTAAGGCTCCGCGATAGATATGAAACATGAAGTACAATGTTTTATGTTGATTCTGTACGATTGTCTCACTTGGCAAAGCATGCATTGGTGTGGACCCTGTCAGACTGTCATCCAATCCAAGTGACAGTTTGGCCAATTGAATGGGCCTGGGTCCCCATGTTCTATCCGACCAACAACGACACTCCTTGGAGATAAAGTTGGGGTTGAATGCGGAGAACCTCAGCTGCTCGTTCATACGATTCAATCTGTAGGCTTGGAATATCTTGAGCATATTTCTTCTCCTGTACTACCTGGACATTGACGTAGCGTCTGCTTTGGCCACTAAGCAGCTGAGTGGGTTCGAAATTATACAGGCACTTTAAGAATCACTGCGGTCCTGCGAAGCCAGAATTGGCGCCCTGCTATCTCTGCAGTGCAGGAGACAGGATTGTGCAGCTCCTGAGATATGATATGGTGGAGAGCGACATCGAACGACATGCCTGATCTGGACAAAGTCTCAACACCAAGCCTTCGGTTGTGCACCCTGATGTGCTCATCTGCGACGTCATTCCCAACCGGTCAGCACCCAAATCCTTCCGTCATTCTGTTGCAACACCCGCGGATAGCCAGATTACATACGAGAGGCAGCGCAGAATGCCGCAGTGATGCGTTGCCTGAAACCAGCAACTGCAACAATGGGTTGAACGAGCTGCGTTGCATACACAGAACCACAAAAAATCATTAGGGCTGTTGAACCCTTCCACCCCCACCCCACTGCACTACGCGTTCCTGTACATAGTCCTTTCTAGGCGCCTAGCCCTAGCGGTGCTTCTAGTGACGGCGCTCGAAGGGAAGGGTACACGGCAAAAAGACGTGGTGGACAGACGGGGTGCGACGTCGCAAATGACTGGGCGGGCATTGTTGATAGCAGTTGAGGGACGTGGCGGCTGTCTTGGACCTTTGTCGCGATGCGACGTTTTCGTCATATGGGGGACTGATCGAGATGGACCAGCGTCTTGTCTCCACATGTTCCCCCCAGCTCGACCACCCAGAGCTGTGGAGGAGAGCAGCGTCTAGTAGGTAGTAAAGTACCATATCTGGGCAGCAGCTGGGAACGGACACGGTGGCTTTCGTCATGCCACGAAAGGATGGTGAGCGTGGTGTTGAGGGACTAGGCTGCAAGGCTAGATATATCTCGCAGCGTCCCAGCGAGTAGCAGCAGCGGCAGGGGCAGCGAGTGCAGCGCGAGCACCGTTCCAGCGCAGGCTCGAAACGTTATCAGCCTCCTGTGCGCCCATTGTCGTTGGACAGGCAGGTGTCTGATTGCAGCAGCCCCTCACTTCCCCGCCCGCAAGCCGGGCTGCGCGCGTAGGCTTCTCGCGACTTGTTCCGCGAGCCTCTTGTTTGCCACGCGGACTCGACGGTCCAGGCTGTGCGTTTTCGTTGGCATGCTGCACAGCCGATCATCCCGGCCTACAGCAGCCGAACGAGCCAGGGTACCTACGGGTGCAGGCGCAGGCGACGTCCTGGATGCATGCAACGCAACGGTAAACGTCGAAGCAGCATCTTGGTTGCTGGAGCGCAGGTTATCGCTGCGCAAGAACAGTGGGTCGCTGATTACCAGCGTCTGTCCCATGGGCAGCGTGCAGCGGCATGGGCCCATCTGTAGGCAGAGTGCGCCGTATCGCATCGGCTGTGCCCTGAACTTTGCGCTAGGTATGGGGCGCACTAAACTAGGTCTCGCCGCAATCCAATTCTCCCCAACGCCGCTTCCAACGTGCAAACTCATTCTCCCTTTTCCAGCACCCCCACGCGCCTGCAGCTGTTGTTGCACCTCCAGACGACCCGCACGCAGCCCTGCCCTTGCATCGTCCGGCCATTCTCGCATGTCGACCCTCACAACAGCCCCCGCGCCCGCTTGACCACGCATAAGACTGTCCTCCACGCATACGCACGCATACGCATGTCGACGCCGGCCGCCCGCAACGACACCGCCGAGGGCGCACTGGAACCGGACATCACCAACGCCCACTCACTGTGACTGCTACTGAGGCATTGAGCCTGCGCCTGCGCCTTGACGCCAGCGCCCCATCACCTTCCGCCATGGCCGAAGTCCTGCACACGCCGCGCGACGGCTCACCCTTTGGCGGGACCCCAATGGCCCGCACCACCTCGTCGTCCAACCTGTACAGCGCCCTGACCTCGCCCCGGAGGAACCACTTCTCGCTCAACGACCTGCGCGCCCACGCCGAGCAGTCCGAGTCCTCGCGCGCCTCGTCGCTGCACTCCGAGTCCTCCAGCAGCCTGTCGCTCGACACCAGACTGGACGAGTCGAGCAGCGACGATGAGGGCCTCAGTTTCCCAGACTATGGCAAGAACCGAAAGACTTTCAGCAAGCCGACGGACTCCTTTGATCATGTCGAATCGCCGAGCATCAAAGCCACTGGAGAACAACTACCGCCGTTCGACCCGCAAGTAACGGCTGAAGGGTCATTATCAAACGACACTCCCCTCACTACCCCAGACCCAGTGCCTGTCTCGGAGGACGACACGGCCGTACGGAAGGAGCCTTCACGTCACGTGGATTATCTCTCGTACGAATGGAGAGAGGAGGACATCTGGTCCTCATGGCGACACATTGTTGAACACAGAAGTGTCTATGGAGAGCGTTCTCGACTCGAGAATGCCTCATGGCGGACCTGGGCCAAGTCGCAATTCAAGCTGAAAACTGTGTCGCCCGAAACGCTGAATTGGTGAGTTCCAAGCCTTTTGATCGGCACCCCTGTCTCTAGCGTCGATCATCCCCATCCGTGCACGCCTGTCCAAGTTTCGTACTGCGATCGATCGAAGGCTAACACACCACACAGGTTGAAAGACGTGGACGTAACATGGCTATACGGACCCTTGCAGCCTGCCTGCAACAGGTTTGCGTCGCAGCAAAATTCGGAGCCCGTCAGCCGTCTGTCCAAGAGCAGCTCGTTCTTGGGGCATGTCAAGAAGCCTATTCTAAAGAAGCGCAGCATGTCAGAAGCGATGCTACAGAGGTCAATCTCCACGTCATCTCTGGTAGCTGAGGCTGCAGAGATGGCTCAGAAACAGCGCTCACCGACCGTAACTCTTGAGCGCCGGAAGCCCCGACCAATCATCGGCAGGAAAACCTCCGATCTCCCCACCGCCTCGTCATTAATGTCGCGGACCACAAGTCGGGAACCTACAGATTACTTTACTTCGAGATCGACATCAGGTCTGCATACCCCATTCGATGGCGAGAAAAAGCACATTAGATTTGCCGAGAAGGTCGAGCAATGTATCGCAATTGAAACAAAAGATGGAGACGACGATGAAGACGACTTCAACCATAACCCCTGGGCATCGCAGAATGACGAGGATTCGTCTTCCGATGAGGGTGTCGTCATGATGAAACGATCACGTAAGAACAGGAGGAAGCCACTGTCAAGGACTTCCTCAAAGACCAGCATAAGCAGCAGCAAAGCTGGCAACAAGACCATCGAAAAGCTGCCTTCGACGACGCTGAAATACAGGACCGACTCGCCCGATGTCAGCGAGCAGCAGCAATCACATTCTTTAGGGTTCTGGAGGTCGAGTAGGTTATCACCCTCACCATCACAAGAAACTCTTCGACCATCACATCCCTCGTCAAATTTCCTCCTTCCCGAGGACGACGATGATGACGACGAGTTCAACCCATCTGGAGCATTCGCTGGTCAACGTCCAGCCACTCCCACTGCTTCCGACCCTCACTCACTACGCAACAAGCATCTCGATGCCGCCTCCGGATCTGGCGGCCTACGAAGGACAGCGTCAGGCATGATCGCCCCTTTCGAAGATTCGGACGACGAGCCCCAGCGAGGGGGCATCTTAGGCAGTGTTGTAGATACAGTGAACACTGCGCGGGATATCGCACACGTCATTTGGAACGTTGGGTGGAAGAACTAAAAGGATGAAGATGTAGACGAACACCATTGTCATAACTAGCGATAGGCGTTACTGGCTTCTTTCCACTGTACAATCTCTACTGATGGGCTTTTCGTACGGGCACGAGCATACAAGATCTGGCTAAACGGCTTGGGAATGGGTCTGTCTGTGTACATTGTGGATTTAGAAAGCCCCAGAGCTCACAGGCTGAGGGAGCATGCATGCATTGGTGCAGACTTCGACTATTGTCCTAGCCTGCGCGATAATACATACGTTACACACGCATAGCTCACATCTCGATAAGTGCAGTAGAAACAACATAACCATGGTAACGTATGACATGCTAGGAGCTCTTCTGAACACCGGGTCAACAGGCGACGACAGCTGACGAACGATCCTCCCAACATATGTCCGATTTGGTCACAGTGCAGCAGTCCATGCACGATTACCCCAGATTCGTATTGTGGAGACTCCACCTGTGCGCCAGTCGGAATGTTCCACGGTGGCTTTGTATCACGTGCATGATTGGTATTGAGGTTCGGTTGCTCAGGTGGTGGAGTAAGACAAACCAGATCTCGAACGGTATGTGTAAGACGCATGGAGGCATCTTCCGCGCTACACAAGTCGGTGATTACGATTAATACTGCGCCTTGCTCCGAGCAGGGACTCGGCATGATGCAGGAATCTTGAAAGCCAGCGTCTCGAATGGGAGCACTTCAGGTGTTAACGGGGTTGTGAAGTTGATATACGACAGGCTCAGGATAGCTACACACTATTTGCTGACTGTGGCTACCCTCTGGTTCCACTTAAGCCATTCTCTTCAATATGCGAAGTGACTGCTCGTAGCTAATAAGGTGCTTTGCGCCAAGTCCGTCCCAATGAGATCCACGAGGACCAATGCTTGGTGATCCCTTTAAACTGCTCGTTTATCTTTGCATGTCTCTATAAATGTCTGTATATGACATACAAAAGACAACTCAGCCCTCAAGCGTTCTGACTGTGCACAGCTGGTGAGCATTCATGAGATTCTGGCGATCAGCCTCAGCAGCGAAAGCCGTGCACGGAGCGAACAATAGCTCACCGAAGAACACCTTCCTGCGAACGTTCGCTCGTCCCTGGCTGCGGACAAACAAAGAAATAGCTCCTCCTCTCAGCCTAGCGAGACTAGCGGCAACAGCTCCTCGTGGTGGGGGCGTTACTGCAAGGAGACTGCGACTGGAGTGAGAGTCGCCCGCGGGAAGGGGCGTCGCTAGAACACTTATCAAAGCTCACTGTGTCTTTTGGCTATGCGTTTCACTTGATTGCAGTTGCGGCAGTGGGAAGAAGCCAAGTGTTAGCTGTTCTCGAACTATCTATGAGGCGTGAAGCTATAGATCCTCGGAAGTGCAAGGGTAGCGCGAAACGGCCAATGAGCTTCGGAGCCCCAAGTTGACACGTTCACGTTCAGAGCTACCCGCCCGCATTTATTTATCAACCACCGCGACCCAGCTTGCGCCTCTTCCACTACTCAACCTGTACACCCTCCACCCAAGACCTCTGCCCTTCCTCGACAGCAGGCAATTACAATGCGCTTCTCAATTGGAGCTACCGCTGCGCTCGCCGCCGCCGTTGTGCGTGCCGAAGAGCCCGCCGCCGAGGCATCTCCCTCTTCTTCCGTCGCGAAGCCCACATTCACTGTAGGTGGCGCCCCAGTCACCTCCACCGATTACTTGTTCTGACAAAGCCCCACAGCCCACCACACTCAAGGCTCCTTTCCTTGAACAGTTCACAGACGACTGGGAGACCCGGTGGAAGGCCTCTCACGCAAAGAAGGACGTCAAGGCCGACGATGAGGAATGGGCGTACGTCGGTAACTGGGCTGTCGAGGAGCCCACCGTTCTGAAGGGTGTTGAGGGCGACAAGGGTCTCGTTGTCAAGGACAAGGCTGCCCACCACGCCATCTCCGCCAAGTTCCCCAAGGCTGTTGACAACAAGGATAACACCCTCGTTGTCCAGTACGAGGTCAAGCTTCAGAGTAAGTTCACAGTCTCAGTCCGCAATCGCATCCTTTACTGATACATATGTAGATGGTCTCGAGTGCGGTGGTGCTTATATGAAGCTCCTCAAAGAGGAGGCAGCTCTCCACGCGGAGGAGTTCTCCAACTCCTCTCCCTACGTGATCATGTTTGGTCCTGACAAGTGCGGTGCTACCAACAAGGTAAGATTGCTTCCATGTCATAGGAAGACAAAGCTAACAACAGCAGGTCCACTTCATCTTCAAGCACAAGAACCCTAAGACCGGCGAGTACGAGGAGAAGCACCTCAAGAACCCCCCGATGGCCCGCATCGTCAAGACCTCGACCCTCTACACTTTGATTGTCAAGCCTGACCAGAGCTTCGAGATCAAGATCGACGGCGAGTCCACTCGCAACGGTACCCTTCTCGATGACTTCACTCCCTCAGTCAACCCTGAGGCCGAAATCGACGACGAGGACGACAAGAAGCCCGAGGACTGGGTTGACGAGGCTCGTATTGAGGACCCCGCGGCTACCAAGCCTGAGGACTGGGACGAGGACGCTCCCTTCGAGATTGTCGATGAGACTGCCGAGAAGCCCGAGGACTGGCTCGAGGATGAGCCCAAGACCATCCCCGATCCTGAGGCTGAGAAGCCTGAGGACTGGGATGACGAGGAGGATGGTGACTGGATCGCTCCTACCGTTCCCAACCCCAAGTGTGACGAGGTTTCTGGCTGCGGCAAGTGGGAGCCTCCCATGATCAAGAACCCTGCCTACAAGGGCAAGTGGACCGCCCCCTACATCGACAACCCGGCTTACAAGGGTGTCTGGGCTCCCCGCAAGATCCCTAACCCCAACTACTTCGAGGACAAGACCCCTGCCAACTTCGAGCCTATCGGTGCCGTCGGTATCGAGCTGTGGTCCATGCAGAATGAAATTCTTTTCGACAACATCTACATCGGTCACTCCGTTGAGGACGCCAAGAAGCTCGAGGAGGAGACCTTCGTCCCCAAGAAGGCTGCTGAGAAGGCCGAGGAGGAGGCTACTGACCCCAAGCCCAAGGAATCGCCCAAGTCGCCTTCTGACCTTGTCTTCATGGATGACCCAGCCCTCTACGTTAAGGAGAAGCTCAACCTGTTCCTCGAGATTGCCAAGCGTGACCCCGTTGAGGCTGCCAGGTTTGTTCCTGAGGTTGCTGGTGGTATTGCTGCTCTCGCTGTTACCTTCCTTGTTCTCCTCGTCTCTCTCTTCGCCGGCTCCAGTGCCGCTCCTTCCAAGGAGCAGGTCAAGGCTCAGGCCGACAAGGCTAAGAAGACTGCTGTCGATGCTAAGAACAAGGCTGCCGAGGCTGTTGCTACTGGCTCGGAGAAGGCGAAGGCTGAGGTCAACAAGCGCCAAACCCGCTCGACTGCCCAGTAAATGGGATTCATGGTGCGGATGTGTCAGGCGATGCAAGAGGAAATCGAGTTGTTTGTTTTTATAGCGACCAGCCCCAGGCACAAAAGCCCAGGTGGCACTTGCAATCGCGACAGCGATTGGGATTGATCAAAGTTACATATATTGTTCAGGTAAAATTGGCGTATAGTGTATCATAGCTGATGTCATGTAATTGGCATCAGGAATCAACTTTTGACAGCATCATATCTTCAATGCTTGCTATCAGTCCCAACTGCTCACAACTGCGATGACGGAGCCGGACGCTCGGAGAAACTGCCCGTATCGAGTTTTAGCGTCTACGGCGTATGTCTGCCTATCAGCTGTCGCCGTACTCCGCGCGGAGAGAAGTCCAACCTCGGGACTGCGGGGAATGCTCCACCTAAACCGTCGGTCACGAAGGGCAGGTCCTACTCCCTTTCCTTGCAAAGCCGATAACAGCCTATTATTTTGTAGGCATCGGCCTGGTCTAAGCCTTGTTAAACTTGCCGGGTCCTTTTCTGGCGACAATTGAGTTTCCTCTTGTCTTTCCTACTTTCCATCCTCTGTCGGTTTAGCGGAGATATGGCGTCCCGTCGAGCTATTGCACGCATACCGGCGCTCGCCGCTCGCTCTTCCCTTCACCGAGCCGCTCCTCTCTGCACCAGAATGTCGTCCCCAGTGAGCGCAAACAAGGTCGCTGTTAGGCGGTTGCATGCGACAGCGCAGCATCTGAAGCCTGCGGGCGTTGCTGCTGCGGAGAGCTACCCGATGAGCCACGAGCAGATCAAGACACCTGAGGATACACCGAATTTCCTTGACAACAAATTCGTGGCCTCAAAGGCAACAAAATGGATCGATCTGCATGACCCTGCCACCAATAACCTGGTGACGAGAGTCCCCCAGAGCACCGATGAGGAGCTCAAGGCTGCCGTCGACAGCGCTGAGAAGGCCTTCCCTGCGTGGAAAGCTACCAGCTTGCTTCACAGGCAACAGATCATGTTCAAGTACACTCACCTCATCCGTGAGAACTGGGACAGGCTGGCTGCGAGCATCACACTCGAGCAGGGCAAGACATTCGCCGACGCGCGTGGCGATGTCCTTCGCGGTCTGCAGGTCGCAGAGACCTCCTGCGGTATTACTACTCAAATGACTGGCGAAGTGCTCGAGGTTGCGAAGGATATGGAGACCCGCAGCTACAGGGAGCCTCTTGGTGTTGTAGCTGCTATCTGCCCTTTCAGTAAGTAGGCATCTGGTTCGACAGTAACGCTATGCTAACGTTGCACCAGACTTCCCCGCTATGATTCCCTTGTGGACCATTCCGATCGCTACCGTCACTGGTAACACTGTTGTTATCAAGCCTTCTGAGCGCGACCCTGGAGCGTGCATGATCCTCGCGGAGCTGGCTGAGCAGGCCGGCTTCCCCCCAGGTGTGATCAACATCATTCACGGCTCGGCCAAAACTGTCGACTTCATCATCGACGAGCCTCGCATCAAGGCCATCAGCTTCGTTGGTAGCAACAAGGCTGGAGAGTACATCTACTCTCGCGCCTCTGCTAACGGCAAGCGTGTCCAAGCCAACCTGGGTGCTAAGAACCACGCCGCTGTCTTGCCCGACTGCAACAAGAATCACGCTCTGAATGCTATTGCTGGAGCTGCTTTTGGTGCTGCTGGCCAGCGATGCATGGCTCTTAGCACCCTCGTCATGGTCGGAGAGACTAAGGACTGGGTCCCTGAGATTGCCGAGCGCGCAAAGGCTATCAAGATGGACGGTGGATTCGAGCAGGATGCGGACCTTGGACCTGTCATCAGCCCCGAGTCAAAGAAGCGCATCGAAGATCTGATTGCCAGCGCCGAAGAAGAGGGTGCCACAATCCTCCTTGACGGTCGTGGTCAGAAGCCTGCCTCTGGCAAATTTGCAAATGGTAACTGGGTCGGCCCCACTATCATTGCAAACGTCAAGCCTCACATGAAGTGCTACACTGAGGAGATCTTCGGCCCGGTGCTTGTTTGTTTGAACGTCGAGACTCTTGACGAGGCGATTGAGATGATCAACGCCAACGAGTACGGCAACGGCACAGCCGTCTTCACACGCTCTGGTGCGACAGCAGGGAAGTTCCAGCGCGAGATCGAGGCCGGCCAGGTTGGTATCAACGTCCCCATCCCCGTACCTGTAAGTGCATCACCTTCCACAAGCGGGTATAGTCGCTAACAAGTCGTAGCTGCCCATGTTTTCCTTCACCGGTAACAAGAAGTCGATCGCCGGCGGTGGAGCCAACACATTCTACGGCAAACCCGGTCTGCAGTTCTACACACAGCAGAAGACTGTCACAAGTCTGTGGAGGAGCGAGGATGCGATTGCGACCAAGGCGGACGTGGCCATGCCCACACACTCTTGATTCAACGGATCGGGTTGAGAATCAATTGAGCGAATTTGCATGGCATCGGGGCACCAAAATGCTTGTATATATCACTTGATGGCGTTCTGACCTGGAGGTATTCAAAAGCAATGCACTGTCTCCCAAAAACAATACGATGTTTCACATGCTGTTCAACGTGAACCCAAACAGCTCATTATCGGATGGCATGCGCCTGTTCTCGTGACTTACAAAGTAGAGATAGCGATTAGGGTGCACAGCATGGACAAGGGTGTGATAGCGCTGGCTGAGCTCCAAGGAATGTCTCGCAGCGCGGCAGCAGATCTGCCGGCAGCCTCACGCCACCCACAATTCTGAACCTGGAGGTGCAGCGGGCTGCCACGCGCCTCTCCACAAGTTGACGTCTGCAGCTGTCTCAGGATCAGGGCTGCGTTGACGGGTAGCTCCACCGACGCGCAACGCCCTGGAGTCGGAATTGCGATGTGCAGGCATGGGCTATGGGGGATGTGCAGATTGTCTTGCTTTTCGCAGGCTAGTCTGGGCTTTGCAGGTTTATACATAGTAGCGGCTGGCGGTTGTGGAGCGGATCCGAGACTGAGTACGCAGCACGAGACGCCTTACCACTTTGGGCGCTGGGCTTGCGTCGATTGGGATGTGCGTGTAATCACGACAGCCTCCCAAGACGAAGACTAGCTATGCAGCGTGCGTTGTTGTGAAGGCCCGTACACGGTGTCTGCTGCTCCAGCTGGCAATCTGATTACTTGTCCAGTGCAGCGCTCGGCCGGCCCGTAGTCACTAGGGCGGGCTGTGTGTGGTGGTTGCCACGGGCGCGGCTGGCTGGTGAAGTCAATTGGTGGCTGGGTACTATTCCAAGAATGAAGAATCGAACGGCTTCTTGGATGCAAGCGGTAGTTATGGGCAGACTTCGGCAAGCGCAAGGAATGGGCAGTTGCAATAACAGCGCTCGATAAACACAGCGCAAGGAAGTGCTGCTGCTGCTGCTGTTGCTGTTTCATTGCCATTGTCAGTATCGGGCGCCTGCAGCACGTTGATTTGATTTTCGCTGTCTGAGGCGATCACTGACGTTGACTTGGCTCGGCGTGCAGAGCGTTTCAGAGCTTGAGGCGATCCTTCCGACCAATTGGGCCCGCAGGCTCCGCCTTCCCGTTGCACGCTCCATTACGCAAACGCGGTCGAGCCGGCTCAACACTCGCTATTGCGCGGCCTTCTGGGGAACACTGATAATAACGCCGTCGCGCCCTTCGACGCCTCTGCTGCACTACACTCGCTGCCTCTCGCTCTCGTCACCTTGCCATCACCGCACCCTCACGAGTCTTGTTGAAACGGCGCCGTCGCACCACTCTGCTATCGCTATCACTCGCTATCAACGGACCCTACGCACAGGCTGCACTCGCACCCCAACCCCTCCAGGCGCTCCACCCGATCGCAGATTGGTTGCTCTCAAGCTCCGCTCTACCCGCCTTGCCAGTCGTAGCGCATTTAAACTGGGAACATGTCGACCACGATGGATTCGTCGCAGGTTAGGCCCGAAGGAGGGCGCGCGCGAGCCACGTCTGGCGCTTTCAGCTTTAGGAGCAAGAACTCTGAAGATAACAACAGTCCCAACTCCAAGATCAAGCACAGTCGCAAAGAGAGCGACGCTGAACGCCGCAAGACCCACTACGATCCCTCCACCAAGGCAAACCCCAACGCCGCCATGAACGAGGCCCAGCCCATTGCTGCTGCGCTCGAGAAGCCCACGCTACAGTCGCTGCGCTCCTTCCAGCACAGCGACGCCGACGGCAACCTGATCGGTAAGTTGGTTATACAGTGAATCCTGCGGTGAGCTCTATAGCGAGCCCTGTCCTATATGGCAGGACCCTGAGAGAGAGAGAGAGCACAGCACTAGACAGGACCCTGAAGGAACATTTTACTGACACCACCGCCAGCCGAGCCTGACCTTTCCAACCCTACACGTTCGCGCTGGGAGCGACCGCTCGACACCATCCGCTCGTTTGAGGCCGCCATCGATGGCGAGTACCGTCGCCGCTCGAACATGCGCTCCGACCAGACCGAAGTCATGTCGAGCTATGGAGGCGCATCTCGTCGATCTTCGTACTACGGTGGTGGACCAGACCACCAGCGCCACTCTTCGAACAGCTACTACGGCAACCAGAGCCATGGCCGCCCTCCTCGCGACTCCTACGACAATGGCTACGGCCAGGGTGGCCCTGTCGGCGGACCACCGAGGGTTCGCTACGGCAACCGCATGCAGTCTGACCCTGGCTGGGGAAGTCAGGGTGGACGTATGAGCCAGGGACAGACGGTTTACGGCCAGCCGCTGCCGAACGGCTACCAGCAAAGCCGCGACACAGTGCACACCAACGGCTCCAATGGAAGCAACAGTGATGGCGCTTATGGAACTGATCCTAGCGACAACTCGTCTTTCGAGCGCTCAATGCCTGTCCGCCCACCACACGCGGACATGGGCGAGTCTTACAGCGCGAACGGCTACGGTCGGGACTCATACGGACCGCAGGGAGGTTACTTCCCGAACCAGCAGCAACAGCACGGTGCACCTCCGCCACCACCACCACACTCTGAGAAGGCAATGCCTCCCAAGGCAGCGCCAATCAAGCTCGGTGGTGGAGAGGGCGGCGCTGCACCAGCAGGACGGCCAGGTGTCTTGAGGAAAGAGAGTTCTGGTGGCGACGACAAGAGGCGGAGTTGGTTCAAGAGGCGGTTCAGCAAGGACTGAACACCGAATGGATGTGGGCGGAAAGGCGAGTGAGCATGTGGTGGACGATTCTTATGACATATACCACACTCTTGCATTTTGGAAGACAGGAGAATCTTCCAATTGACGTCTTGGCTGTGGCATATACCAATTTCCGCCACGAGGAGATGTTTGGGTGTAGGTTACGTTACGGAGTAACGGCGCACACAGGTATGGAGGAAACAAGTCACTCCTTAGGCGCATGCGTATGCTACAGGAGGTTTGCATTAAGCGTGTGCAAAAGCTATGTAGTAATTTGTAATGAAGCGTGTTTATTTGCTTAATTGTCGTTACTGAAGCAGCGACCTGTGCCATGCGAAACCAATGCCACATTCGATCCCAAGTCCAAACTCCATGACCCAGGATACCGTCATAGACGCGTTCACCTACTTGTCCTATGATCCATGCCTGAACTTCATACTATAGATTCTTCCTTTCCTTTTCCGCTTCTTCTGCCAGCTCCTTCTGGTCATCCATGAATGCCATAATCACGTAGCCGATCAGCACGACATTCGCCATCAGTGCAGCAAGACCTCCAGCATATGTTGCGTTACCTAATTAACTCAGTACGCACTATTTCAATAACAGATTTGGCCGCACATACCGTTGAACACGTAAGCGTTGGTGAAAAAATAGGTACCAATGGGCAGCGTGATCATGGCGAAGGTAAAGGACATCAACTTGAAGATGACGCCGCTGGAGAAGTCAGGGACACTGTACGAAGAATAAGAAGGCGGATCTATGCATTTGTGGTTTGCATGTATTTTTGACTGGGTCAAAAGTCGATGTGCATTGGCTTCAAGACCCAGCTAGACAATTTCGTAAAGAAAAGGCAATACTCACGAAGGCACCGCGGGTGAGGTGTTGGACGGGCCCGGCGCACCCTTGCCATCGTAGTCCAGGCTTGTCTTTTCGTCGCTTACAATTCTTCGTGTTGTCATCTTGTATGTGGTTGAGAGGTGTTGGTTGGCGACTGCACGTGTAGGCCCGTTGACAGCCCTGGAGGCACCCGTACCACGGCCGCATCCAAGTTGAGCCATCAACGTAATTGAGCTCTGACCAACCACTTAACGCGCCCCATCGAAAAGCGCGTCTGGGGTCGGGAAACGTCCCGGCAACTTTTTGGTTTCTTTCTTTGAAGCCTTTCACGACCGTCCAACCGCGCCTGTTCACGCGCTGTATGGCCGGCAACTTTCACTCTTTGTCTTCCCTTTCATATCCCTGCCGTTAGCCATTGTCTTTGCGTTTCCTGCGCGCTTGTCGATCGCTGCGGCAAACTTCCAGAAATACAGTAAAGCCCGCTCTCCACGACCACACGACCAGCGACACAATGTACCCTGAAGACCCCATAATGACTTCATCTCCCCCACCAGCCGCGCATCGAACGCGTTCTAGCAGTCCCGACAAGCAGAGCGTCTCTGTTACCCAGCCGACACAGCCCATGCCCGCCCGCTCGCCGTACTTTACGTCTGATGTCACTCAGCCCACGCAACTGCACACGCCGAAAGCGAATCGCACACTCCCGACTGACCTCGGACTGTCCCCTCAGTTGCAGGTCCCGCGTTCGTCGCCAGGCCTAGAGCGCTTCTCGTCGCCTGCTGCGCAGTCACAGACACAGCCATACTCGCAAACACACCGCTTGCCCAGCTTTAACCCAATGGCGCCGCCAGGTACAGGGTTCGTCCCGCCACAGGCTGTGCGCAAGCCCGTCTTTGATCTTACTTCGGACGACGCGCCCATAGAGCGTGACCCAGACGAGGACGAGTCGTCGTTCAGGTCAAACATTCCGCCTAGCAAGATTGAGATGGGCAGTCGCGCGTCGAGGGTCGAGGAAACCCCTCCCAAGGCCCCGAGTTGGGATCTCTCAGGCTATGCCTACAAGATTGTACAACAGGCGTCGCGGAAGCGTGGTGCAGATGAGCTCGCTCATGGCCAGAGTCCACCGGTGAAGAAGACGAAGCCTATGTCCAGACAGGGTGGGCCTAGTCGCGCTCTACCTGTGGCCGTGGATTCGGCGGGTGACGACATGGCGCTCAGTGACATACAGGACTTTGATCTCAGGAGAAAGGCTACGCGGCTGATGGCTGTGTTTGGTGGCACGCCCATAAGCGCCCTGTACGAGGCGCTCATAAAGAAGAAGGGAAACTTCGAAGATGCATCCGCATATTTGGCTGAACAAGTTTCGGAAGACGAGCTTATGAAGTCACCGAAAATCGGCGTTGCTCAGCGAAGCGCAAGTGTTGCTGAGCCGAAGAAGACCGCTCAGCGTAAGCTAGACGCTCCTGTGAAGTCGCTGATGGACAAGTATTCGAAGCCAGTGCCAGCACCAAAACAACCGACAGCGAGTGCGACAGCAAGCCCGCCGACAACAGACGCTGATGTGCCCAAAAAACGTAGACTTATTCGTGGGAGGCGCAAGGCTGATCCGGAGAGTGACAATGATCCTATGACGCCACCAAAACCGCAGACCAAGGATGTCAAGCCAACATCAAAAGCGCCAATTGTGGTGTCAGATGATGAGGATGAAGGCATCATTGCTATTTCAGATGATGACTCTGACGCTGGGGCGACATCTGAGAAAGAGCACAAGTTTGGCGAAGACAAGTTGCTGGAGTTCTTCAATCAATGCTCGGTAGAGGCGATGGTAGATCTTTCCGGTCACAAGGAAGAAGATATTGATGAGCTGCTGAAAGAACGGCCTTTTAGCTCGCTTGATGCGGTTCGTAATATTCACGTCGACGCGAAAGCAAAAGCAGAGCAAGAGAAGGGCAGCAAGAAGAAGGCTCGGAAACCCAAAATCACGTTTGGTGCCCGACTCGTGCAGTCTGCCGAGGAGATGTGGGATGCGTATTCGACCATCGACTCGGTCGTGAAGCAATGCGAGAACTTAGGAAAACCAATGGTGGCTGGAATGGCTCGTTGGGGTATCAACATTTTCGGCGCATCTACAGACGGTGAGGTTGACGCTGTAGCGCTGGACGACAGTAGTGACACCAGTTCCACGCGCGATTCAGGCTATCACACCCCCAAGAGCGGCCACGGCAGCGACACTGAGAATGGCTCTCTTCGCAAGACAAGCAGCAAAGTCAAGCTCTTGAAGCAGCCTTCGATTATGAATGACGACATTGAGTTGAAGGATTATCAGGTTGTTGGTCTGAACTGGCTGAACTTACTCTGGCAGAACGGTATTTCTGGTATCCTGGCAGATGACATGGGTCTTGGTAAAACCTGCCAGGTCATTGCTTTCCTTTCCCACTTGAAAGAGCAGGGTCAAGGGCGACCAACTCTCATCATCGTCCCTGGGTCGACGCTCGAGAACTGGTGTCGTGAATTTGGGCATTTCTCGAGCACGATCAATTTCAAGCCATACTACGGTTCGCAGGCTGAGCGTTTCGACTCGCAAGACGCTATTCGCGATGAAATCGAGTCCGGAGACTGCGATGTCATCATTACCACCTACGATCTTGCTTACAGGAAAGAGGATAATCATTTTCTGCGAAAGTGCAAGCCTCAGGTCTGCATCTACGACGAGGGCCACGTCTTGAAGAATGCGAACACCGCGCGTTATAAGAGTTTGATGCGGATCACGTCGAAGTGCAGGATTCTGTTGACCGGTACACCACTCCAGAACAGTCTGCAAGAGCTGATGTCTATCCTCGGCTTCCTCATGCCAGAGGTCTTCCACAGCAAGGAGGACGAGAGCGTGCAAGAAATGTTGTCGATCTTGTTCAAACATAAGGCTAAGGTCACTGAGAGCGACTCGCACAGTTCTCTGTTATCAGCACAACGTATTCAGCGTGCTCGGACTATGTTGACGCCTTTCATCCTCCGCCGCAAGAAGGTCCAGGTGTTGAAGCATCTTCCTAAGAAGACCTGCCGAGTCGAGTACTGTGAGCTCACCGACACACAAAAGATTCTGTACGATGAGCAGTTGCAGAAACAGCGTAAGATTCTTCTTGACCGGGCCGCTGGTCTTCCTGTCAAGGAGCATGCAAATGTCATGATGAAGCTCCGACAAGCAGCCATTCACCCACTCCTCTTCCGGCACCGTTATACAGACGACAAAATTCGCAAGTTGTCCAAGGCCTGTCTACGCGAGGAGACGTTTGCAGAGAGCAACCCAGATATCATCTTTGAAGAGCTCCAACTCTACCAAGACTATCAATGCCACGCCCTCGCCCTCAAGTATCCAGGCGCTCTCAAGAAGTTCGAGCTCAAAAATCACGAGTGGATGGACAGTGGCAAGGTCGCCACTCTCCTTGCCCTGCTGAAACAGTACAAAGCTAACGGTGACCGCGCGCTGGTCTTCAGCCAGTTCACCAGCGTCATGGATATCTTGGGCTGGGTATTTGATGACCACGACATCCAATATATGCGCATGGACGGCAGCACCCCCATCGCAGAGCGCCAGGGCCTACTGGACGTGTTCCACAAGGACACTGATATCCCCGTTTTCATGCTGAGCACTAAGAGTGGCGGCGCGGGCATCAACCTTGCTTGCGCGAACAAGGTCATCATCTTTGATAGCAGCTTCAACCCGCAAGACGATATCCAGGCGGAGAACCGCGCACATCGCGTTGGCCAGACAAGGGAAGTGGAAGTCGTAAGGCTTGTCACCAAGGGCACAGTTGAGGAGCAGATCTACGCCCTCGGCGTGAGCAAGCTCGAGCTGGACAAGATGGTGCAGGGCGATGAGCAGGAGGCCACTGGCGCGAAGGGGAAGAAGGGAGGCGTTGCATCTGGTGCTGCGACGCCGGCGCTTACCAAGGCTGACGAAGCGGGGATGAATGCTGTTGAGGCTATGTTGTTGCAGCAGATGAAGGAGCAGGGGGAGAGCGTGGATGCGAAGGATGCGTTCAAGGAGGGATTGGAAAAGGCTGGACTCGATTTGAGTGCAGCTTAGTATGATGTTGTGGCCAGTGCGAGTACGGGGGAACCAGTGTTCGAGAGTTTCGCACACGAAGCGCGTTCAGTTGGCTAGAATAGCATGCATAGCGAGGGCGTTTGGTCGGCAGTAACCCGAGCGTTTGTTTTTATGACCATCACGCGCACTTTGTTGTCACCTAAGGTAGTGGTCGCTTACTCCACCTTGTCAGCTCCGACAAGGCATGTGACGAAATGCAGGAGACCCAGTCCAAACAGATCGATATGTCTTTAGAATTACTACGCATCTGATTGGCCCTTCCAGGAATCTGCTCTCCAGTTCTTGAATCCCTCAAAAGTGCCAAGTGTATCGTCAAAGCCAACAAAGTGCGGTATTGGTCAAGCAGTCAAACGCGAATACAAATACCCCAGATCCCCTGCATTGCTTCCACTCCTAAAGTGTCTCCTACTGAAACCTCCGCTCAAAGTCGATTCGTTTCTCACTCATGCTTCAAAATCATCCAACACCCATATTCATGTCTGCACGCTCTTGCACATACTCTGCACTTATGTTGTGTCCAAAAACCAACCAATATGACATTTATGGCTGCTCTGTCTCTCTGCCTCAAAATCTGTCAAAACCGCTCTTGATCGTTCTTTCTGATACAATCTTTACTCGTACATTCCCAAAATCTCTTCTGCGACTTGTCGATGTCCGCTCTTTCCTGCTTTGGTCAAAAACATTCTTCATCAACTGTGCATGTCCAGACCGGCCTGGTATGCCTCTTCTCTCTGTACGAAACGATTTGCCACCTACCACCAAAAAGAGTCATATATCAGGTAGTCTCCAAAATGCCGGCAGGTCTTCATCCATGACTCTGGGGAGGCTGCTGAAATCCGCGCTCTCAAATTTCTGCTCAAAGATGCGTTTTATACCCTCTATGGGTGCTTCCCAATCTTCTGCTCGACTGCTCTGTCTATTTGGATCCAAAGCATTGTACGAAAGTATCATGTCTGTGGACCTTTCTATGAAACATCATTTCAGCTTTCGTGGCTTTTGGAAAAATCTGCGCATCTGTTCGAAATATTCTGATACTTTGGATGTACATGCTCCTGATTACTCTAGTCGAAAAACTGGGTACAACTAGCTACATAACTGCTTCTCTGCTCTTTCCCTCTCTGTTCAAAAGATATGCAGCAAGTGCCATTTCTGGAGAGTCGTTCTCAAACTAGAAGAACGCCGGCAAATGACCTTCGCGAGCCTGCTGATTTTGGATCTGGCACTCCCAAAGCCAACTTGAAACATCTTCGAAAACGGCGGATGTTGGGCTCGTTCTCTGTCTCACTCCAAACCCAGCTCCTCAATGCGCATGGGCGCCCTCCTGCTCCTCTTCTCCAAGACTGTTTTAAAATGTGGATATGAAAACCGTATGTCTGGGAAGCCCTTGAAGAACAGATTATACTCTAAATGCAACGCGGAGGACAAAGATGTTTTCTGCACATCTGCTCTCTTTCTTTAATCTGGTACGATTCTGCATCTGAATATTAATGCGCTGCCTGAAATGACGCATATTTCTCTGCTTCCCTCTGCTCTGAAACCTACAGCGAGAAATGATATGTTTAGTTGCCGGAGAAGTCTTGCCAAAAGGTCTATACTCTCACTCAATGTTCTGTCTGTTCGTGCCTCTCTGTTCGGAATATCGAAGCCGCTCTTTATGTGTGCGTTTCTGCGCTTGCCTCCTTCTGCTCGAGATCTCGTCACTTGCGTCAAATGGGATTGTACTCTGAGCCGCTGTTGCCGACAAAAGATGCGTGCACCTACCTTACACGCACACTTGGCTGCTGTGCATATATCTTCGACCAGGTTGTGAGATCACCGCTGTCACACTCCTCTATGTTTCTGTTTCCAAAAGCATCAAATAGCATGCCCAATGATCTGTCGTCTAACTCTGCGTCGAAAGATTTTCTCTCAAAATCTGCTACGCGCAGTTGGATGTGTTGCTGCTTTCCTGGTTCAATGTCTATCTATATCTCGAAATTCTTGGCTTTGCAACTCATGTCAAAAATTCTGTCAAAGAACTGGAAAGCCTCATGGAAATGGCCCTGTTCTTCTCCCTCCCCGAGCATCCTACTTCATACTCTCACAAATGCCTGTGTTTCCAAAAGCATTATGGAATCTCCACATGGTTCATAATATATCAAAATGTCCAGAAATCACCCTTCAAAATGAGTCGAGACCGGCCTGATGTGTTGCTGCTCCTCGGAATCTATGTTTGTACTCCTCTGAAACTCCTCAGCTTTGGAACTTCTGTCAAAACACTTTTGTCCAGAATCATCTTCAGCACGTTCATGGCTCTGCTTCTCTCTGCTCAAACGTCCTTCCCTCTGGCTGCTACGATTTTTGTGTCTCCAGGAAGTATGAACCTCAAGTCGCATGTTTTGCTGTCGGCTTCTGCGCCCATCAATCAACCACCGAAATACAGGAGGCGGAAGCTATGTGTTGCTTCTGTTCCAACCCAAAACATGTATCTCACCTGGAAATCCTCGTTCTTGCAACCTCTGTCAAAATTCTTCTGTCATAAAACTCTCGATCCCAATGTCCATGGCTGTTCATCTGCTCTCTGCTCTGCCTATTCGAATATCCAGAACATGTGTTTGTAGCTGTTTATGTTCTCAAAACCGCGAAGGAACACGTGTATGGGCTGCTCTGTTCGTCTCTTTGTCAACAAATCTCAGCTATGCAATCCCATTCAAAAAGCCTTGTCAAAGACCAAGTGCTCAATCGGGTATGACTCTGTCTGCTCTGCTCTCTTCGCTCTGTTCGATCAAATATACAATCTTGTGTTTTACGTACTGTCTATGTACTCAAAAGCAAGACCTGAACATTCAATGGTCCGTTCTGCTCGCTTCTTTGTCCAAAAATCTCAGCTGTGCGACTTCTGCCAAAACTTCTGTGCCAAATAGCCAACGCCTCAAACATGGCTCCATACGTCTGCTCTGTTGCTCTGCTCGATCAAATGTTACTTCCTGTATTTTGACCACTTTTTGTCATCTTGAAAAGAAGCTTCTATACTCTATTACAAGCAAAGCTCTAATTTCCCCATGGACTGTTCTGCTCGTTTCTCTGTTTAAAATTTTCGGCCATGCCACATATGTCAAGATCTTTCGTCGAAATCGGTACATTATGCACTACTCCGGCTCTTTCTTCCTGCTCTTTCAGCTCTGTTCAACTAAATATCTCACCTTACATGTACGATGCAAAAACGTGGACCAACACTCTCTGAGTCGTTCTGTTCGCCTCTGTCCAAAACTGAAAGACAAAATAATCAACTCCCGCATATGATATCTTCCCGTTTCGAGCTTTGGGAAATTTCCATCAAAATGCCTTCAAAAAACTTCTCATGTGCGCTGATATACATCCTACCCTCACAACAAACCGATCGCTGCCGCACTTATGATCTCTGGAGCCCTCCCAAAATTTGGCTCCCCGACCAGAATGTTCAAAACCAGTGCTACAATCGCCTTATGTCTGTCTGCTTTGCCCGTCCAAATGTACAAACTCCAATTTGCAGCAGCCCATGTTCTCGAAACAGAGAGACCACCAAAATATGAATTTCTCTGCCCGCCTTATTTCCTGAACTGACAATTCGCATGTCACATGTCTGCCCGCTCCGAGTCATAGCGTGGAAGGCTCACTCAAATTGACCCTTGCCCCACCTCATGTGCGTCGAAACATATTCTGTTCTTGCAACACACTTATGTCGCTGTCCCCCACCTATCAAAATCTGGAGCCATTCAAAAGATCGAATCCAGCAGGCACATGTTCAGGATCAACAGCAATTCAAATCAGTTTCTGTCTGCTCTGTTCAATCAAATGTGGTGTCGTCAATGTTGACCACCGTCTATATTCTCAAAACAAAGCATACTTGTTTCATGGGCTCTTCTGTTCGCTTCTGCATCGAAACTCCACCAAAAACCTGAGACAGTACCTCCCAAACCCATCAATAAGACCCTGAGGAAGCCTTCGGACATGCCGTTCCTTCCGTTTACAACCTAATGGCTCATCTAGGATAGCTCATTTAGGATGGCTAAAGTTAGTCTCCCACGCCCGGGTACCTCTTAGAAATACGCATTCGGTCAGAACCTTATCTTCATTTGCTGCCGCATCGATCTCCGGAGCCATTCAAAATTCCGCAAACAAAACAATCATGTTCAAAATTGACAATGATGGAGGCCTATGTCTGTTTTCTCTGCCCTTCTCGAAAGCTCACACTAAAAGATGGGCTCTCAAAGGGACGTAATCTGCGATCCTCCTAAAATCCTTCCCTGAGAGATCTGATGTTTCTCTCCTCTATCTTGCGATTCTGTTCAAACACTTGTTCTGCCTGCGTATGTTTCAAAATAAAGGAACTTCTGTGTCATGTTTGAAGGCAACAAACGACATCTCTGCCTCTCTTTTCTCATCTCTTCAAATGTCTCAAAATAGACGCCTGACCCAGCTAATGTTTGCTATCCCTGCTTGGCCGGTCATATCAAAAGCCAAGATACAAATGCGCTGTTGTGCGATCCTTTGTAAACAGTCAGTCCAAATCCCTATGTTTCTCTGCTCTTTTCTAATATTCTGTGCAAACACTTTTTCGGCCTGCAAATCCCTCAAAACTCAAAATACGAGCATGTCCGATTATGTGTGCTGTCTCTGCTTAAAGGCTCATTCCAAAAGCTCACACACAAAGACTGAGTCCTAACATCTGTACAAGATGGAAGGCCGCCAACCAAATCTCTCTCTTTTCTGACGTCTGCAAATGTCTCAAAATAAACGGTGGACCCAGCCGATGTTTGCTGTCTTTGTTTGAACAATCACATCAAAAGCCATTACGCAAAGGTCATATGTTCTGCGATCTCTCCAAAATATCCTCAGCCGGCGCGGCGGGCAACCTGGATTTCACTGGGGCATCTTTGTCCCCACAAACAAGCCTCAGGGCGAAGCGTGGCATGCCGTCAACCGATGCGGCGGTTGGTCACTAGAGATCAAAACTACCAATGGCATTCCTAGCTCAATGAAATTATGTCCTCTACCAGCGAATGTTTCAAAACCACGTGACAGTGCTCTGATGTCTGCTTTTTCTGCTCTTTCTGCTCCAAAGCTCGCATTAAAAAGTACGACCAAGCCAGACCGTGTTTTGCGCTCTTCTCAAAATGGTCGACAAGTCATACAATGTCTCTCTGCTTCTGTGGGTCTGTGCAAATACCTTTACTGGCTAAGAATGTTTAAAATACTAGGGCATAAAATGTATGTCTGTGCTCTCTGCTTTCAAGCTTCAATTCAAAACATGACAAGGAAAACTGTCATGTTCTGCGTTCTTTTCAAAATTATGGACAACATAACCATGTCTGTCTGTTTCTGTGGATCTGTGCAAATACCCTTTACTGCTCTGCGGATTTCTCAAAATGTCACCATGCCCGACCTGATGTCTGTTCCTTCTGCTCGAAAACCTTGATTCACAGCAAATGAGAATATGCCCCAAATTCAAACACAACATCAAACATTTCTGCTCTCTGAGTTCTGGATGCATCATCGACATACATCAATCTTGGCCCGAATGTTTGTCTTTGCGTTCCGTGACATCCCAGTTGAGTATCCTCTGTCTACCAAATGTTTCAAAATGGCAGTGTTTAAATTACCATCTGCCATATTCCAGACCCCCTGGAGTTGAAGGATGGCTTCAAATAGATCTTTCGATAGTGTACGGTATGAATAGATGCTGGTTCTCCATGCAATGATGTACCTCAAGCGCCCCCCTCCGTCTATTCCTCTTGACCAGTGATCGATTCGCCATGCACCCGCAGGCGCGATTCCTCTGCCCAGCGCCAACCTGTAGTCCTCATTTGTTGTGCCACAACAACGTCCGTAACGAGTCCCAATGATCCGACTGTACGTAACTGCATCCCGTTAGCAAATCCCCAGAATAAGAAGGAAAAAGACACCCACATGTAGCTCATACTGCTCCTCAAACTGCTCTGCACCGTCTCAGGATGCCACCTGAACAGATACATCACCATGGCCCAACTCAGACTCGCAAACGCAGGCCACCCATTCCTGATCATCGTCCGCCTCAGCTCCCCATCTCCGAAAACCTCCCATCCCCCACTGCCCCCCGGCGTCCCCGCGACATGCCTCGGCTGAACAGCGAGTTTCGCCAGCGCCAGCGCCACTCGCGCAAATACATATATGACGATCTGCTGCGAGACGGAGTTGTGAATTGTGCGGCCGAAGACGGTGTAGCCGCCCAGCAGGCCGGCGAGGAAGGCGTCGTAGTGCCGCTCTTTGCCCGTGGGCGAGGTGTGTTTGAGGAACAGCATCGAGGTTTTGTATACCAGGGCAAAGAGGCCTAGGTTGCGCGCGTGTTGGCGGGTGGCTTTGTAGACGAGCCAGCATTTCGAGCGGAAGCTGCGCGGAGCGTTAGTTGGGACTGGAGGGAGGATGGAGCGGGTGGAGGCGCTACGTACGTCCCGGAGCGGAAGAGGAAGATCATCCTATTGTGCTGTTTAGCTTCTGTTTCGCGGGAGGGGTGGGAGCTGCGTACACAAGTGCGTGTGGGAAGCGCACTTTGGCCCCGTACACGATGCCATTCCGTACACCTTTTACCAGCGTGAGGATGTCGTGGTACTTCGGGTCGAGGATGATCTTCTCCAGCGCCGACTGCTTGGAGTTAGTATTCGTGCCTCGTGTCTTGCTGTGCGTGCTGGTACCTCGAGCGCGTGTAGCTTGTCCATGTCTCGTTCTCAGAGACACGGTTGTGCCTCGGTACTGTACAAGCAAACGATGTGCAGCTGCAAGTGCTGGCGGTAGTGGCTCCCTGGAGTGCAGTGACGTGGGTCGAGAGAAAAGGAACGAAATTCAGAAGGAGCGATAGAGGAATGAAGCGTGTAGCATTGAGTCGACTTGCAGGCTTGCGCGAGACAGCCGGCTATCGAGCTGGGGTGCACTCAGCCTGCGTTTTGGCCTCGGCATAGCGTCACATTATCGGCGAAAGCTTCCCCACATTGGATGCTGCCCCAGATCGCGCTAAGATAGCAAGGGTCATTGGCATGTGAGATCGATACCTGTTCACATGCTCGTGCTTGCGTTTCTTCGTTTCTTCGTGCCCGAACGTGCGGGCGTATATATGTGAATGTCTACGTTCGCATTGCGACTCCGAAATTCCATTCAACGCCGTAAGCTACCTGCAACAGGTGTCCATCTGAATACATGCTTCTATGGGGTATCGCGCAACAACAACAACTCGTTACGCCCGGGATGATGCTACAAAATGTCCTAATCTACTCGTCTCTCCGGCCAATACTTCTTCAACTCTTCGTATATCGTGAAAATGAATGCTGAACTGGGTATCGACCGTGCGACGGTGATGCCACAACCACGGTACATACCCTTGATTCCGTGATCTCTCCAGAGTGCCTTGCCAACAGCGCCGAAAGTCGATCGACCGCCAGTCAATTTGGCCACGTCTTCTGTTTGCATGCGGGACTTGATTGTATCTGCGGGGAAGAAGGCGAAGTTGTACGCTGCGCCTGCAATCGACCCAGCTGCCATTCGTTGGTATATCGGCAAGTCCTCGCTGGTTGATCCATTGGCTTTCTTGAAGACAATCTTCATGCCTTCATATCCGCCAAACCACGCTGCACCGCCACCTGTCTCGCGGATAAAAGTACCAAGCTGCCCGTGCCAGTACCCGAGGATGCCTTGGTGACGGTATACTGAGATGATACTGCTTAGCACAGTCGGGCGAGCGACAATGCCACTTGCCGACTCTACAGGAACCTGAACCTTGCATTTCACAAGCTCGATTGGTGTGAGGAAGAGAGAAGTTATCGCTCCTGCAACCATACCACAGCCGAGCATTGCAGAATAGGGCAGGTCTTTACTGGGATCTTGCTTTAGCTCAGGGTAGACCCCAGATGCTTTGAGAGCATCTCCAGCGACACGGTACTGTCATATAATTAGCTCAATGCACGTAAATCGCTCACTCAGCGGGAATCCTTACACTGAAGAATAGAGTGCTGGTTTCAACAGCGGCCCCCACTAGAGGAGCACTTATTCCCCTGTAGATACCGATAAATCCATCCCGCTGTAGCGACTTCTTGAAGCAATCTAGCGGCCCATTGTACCTCAGAGGTAGGGTGGCTGGCTGTGACTGCAGGCGGACTTTGACCGTATCGAATGGATATTCAATATACTTGCCAGCAATGCCAGCAAGCGACCCGCAAATGACATCTTTCAAGGCCTCTTCTCCTTGCCCGCTGGCATTTGTGACGGCTGTGGGACGTGCTTCTTCCACCATGACTGGTTTGCTCAATCCACCTCTTGCCCCCACCACCGACACCGGACTCTCCTTGAATTCCATGAGTGTGCTGATAGTTGTTGCTTCGTATGTATGTTGTGTATGTACAATTCCGTGCGATCAATGCCAGATCACGGAGTCGTAAGCATACTAGGTTGTACAGAGCAGCGATCGTAGGCGGTGAGGTGGGCGAGAGGTGGCAGCTCAGGCTACGGGTGCCATGAGCGCGGGCACGACGATATTATGTGATTTCGCAAGTGGAGAAAGAGTTGTGGGCACGAGGTAGCACAGGCCCAAGAACCGCAACGGACCGCGGGGTGGGTTCTGTAACAGGGTGGTGATGAATGCACCCAAGGCAATCGGGGCCCAATATCGTGCGAATGTGCAAAGGTGTGACGAAATTTTCAATTAGCCTCTTGGGTACCCTGCACGAGGTCACAGGCTGCAAAGTGTAAAAAATGGCGCACGGCGTGTGAGACGCTGAGAAACGCAGTGAGAGAGTTTAGACAGTGGTTGAGCAAATGGCTCATATAATTCCGGACCCCAGCATCAAAAAGATCTGATAAGAATTATCTGATCTTCTGTGCCTTGCGGCATGTCAGAAGTCTCGGATCCATGAGTTGCCCCACTCAGACGGAGTGTGCACAAAGAAGCCTAGCGCATTTCTCATCTCCTATCGATATCGGCTCAGATTATTTTCGCAGAGGCGCGTTCGAGGCTTGACGATCGAGAACCTGGGCGCAACACCACCAATATATCGACATGTCTGATACAGCAGCGACAGCAGCGCCGGCTGCGCCGGCCACAACCACCGTCAAGGGAATGAAGAAGAATGGTACGGCGCATCATCTGCGCTTCTGAGGTCTACGCGAGACTGATCGATTATCCAGGCAAGCAGTGGCACGACAACAAGGGCGCCTTCAGGCCTCGCGCAAATTTGACATCGTGGGACAAACGTTCAGCAGAGAGAAAAGCGCTGGCCGCCGTCAAGGCCAAGGAGAAAGAGCTCAAGGACGAGAAGGCAGCCGTGAAGCAGGCACAGGTCGACAGGATCCGCGAGAAGCGTGCCGCCAAGGAGGAGAAGGAGCGATTCGCGAAGATGGAGGAGAAGATGCACAAGAAGCGCGTCGAGCGTCTGAAGAGGAGGGAGAAGCGCAATGCTATGTTGAAGTCATGAGGCAGTCTCGGACCAGCGAATGAATGCAGGAAAGCGCGCACGTCGTACTACGATCGTGCTCAGACTTAGTTCGGTGGGCGCAAATAGGGCGCGGCCTATCACTGATCTTATCGTTGAGGGACAGCAAGGAAAGTGGATGCAGTCGCATTTAGGGGAAAGGTCCACAGGATGCGTCCAAACACACGGAGCAAGCATGCATAGTATATGGCGTTAGAGGAACATTTGGGTGCGCACGCTGGGGCATTGTAGCACAGCGCTGTCATTTCTTGCGAACTCTTTACATGATAATCGAGGAATCAAAGAACACGGTTTTACTTCTGCGCACGTATATGGTCCTGCGACGTGTTACGCTTTCCTTGTCTCGGAGGCTCCGTATTCGCTTGGTGCTAATCAGGGTGCTGATCAGGGCGCAGTGACGACAGCCGCGGCTCCTGCCGCCAGCACCTCTCAAGCTCGCAGCACCTCGTGCACTACCCTGTCCATATGGACAACATCTATTTGCACTCTGGCTACTCCAGGCCTATGCGACCCAATGTCTACGACCGCGAAACCCGACCGTCGATACGCGTGAGCGACCCAGACTCCAGCAGCCGGCGACCGCATCTGCACAAACACAAATCGTCGCATCGTCACCACCGCAATCACCACCACGATGATGAACACCGTCGCCACAACTCCACCCGTCACCATGCTAGAGACGTCGTACATTCTGCGCTTCAACCGCCGACAAGCTTTGGAGATCTCCTGAAACAGGCAAGAGGCAGCAAGGACAGTTCGCGGAGCCACAGCGGTAGTCGCAGTCGAGGCGCAAGCCCGGCAAGGGGAGACAGCATTGAGCAGCAGAGGGCAGGCGACAACATCGGTCTTACCATACCACCGCCTCGACCACTGCGCCCCGAAGAGGTCGAGCGAGAGGCCAAGCGAGTCGAGACCAGGGAGAAGTGCGTATAAGAGAAAGCATCCAGAACTGCAAGTAGTAACACAACGTACAGGGACCTCCGCACCGCTCTACAGTCGCTGTCTGAGCAGTCACTCAAGACATCGCGTCGATTGGACGACACGTACTACTCCATACTCGAGAAAGTCTCCACTTTGCGCCAGACCATCGGCACTCTTCAAGAGCTCTCTGGCCTTACGAAAGAACTGCACAGTAACTTCGAGACGGATGCCCAAGACCTGCTCGACGATGTGCAGGGCCAATTCGAGAACTCGGACAACTTTCATACACAACAGAAGCAGGTGGCTGCATTGGAGGAAAGGATCACAGCTGGTAAAGAGAAAGCAGACGCGCTCACGGCAAGGCTCGCGGAGGCAAAGGAGAGAGTGGATCGGAGAGCGAGGAGCGAAGCTCAATGGGAGGCCAGTACGAACCGTACGTGTCCAGATTTGATCTACCGAGGTGTATGTGCTAACGATGTGTCCAGGCTGGTGGCAATGGTTTGGTGGCATAGTAGCGTCCGTCACTTCGCTCATCGTAGTCTTAGTAGTGCTGCACCATGCCAGACCTACACACGTAGAGATGGACCCCAAACCCACTCTTGCAGCCACCGTTAGGGCTGAGATCGAACAAGCTCCAATCCCAACGTTTGCGAAGGCAGATATCCTGGAGCTAGCCACGGCGATTCCGACCGTTCGGCTGCAGGCGCCAACCGCGAAGTCATCTGCCGCGCTCGACGATCAGCTCTTGCGCAAGTTCGATGAGTTATAGTTCCCTTGTATTGCATCAGAGATACCCACAATCAATGTCACCTGTCCTCTTCCCCGCAATGTCGCTCTTCGCTGCATATCCTGTCGATCGTCCTGCTGTTCGTCAGGTGGTCCCGAGTATCAGGCTATAGAGAATATAGTCAATGGTCAATCTCTCCTAACGCCCAACGTGCAGTTCGCAGCAAGAGAAGATCACATGCCCTGCGTGGAGCTCCAATCGCGACACCTCCGCGCAACCGAAGTGCCTTTAGCCATGGCCTCTCCTGCACACGGCTGCAAAGAGACGATAGACCGTTTCCCCAGATGAAGTGGCTGACCGGAAGTGTGATTGCCTTCTCCATTTGTGCAGATGGGACGCCCACCGGTGACCTGGTTCGAGAGATTTTCTCCGCGACGCAGTGGTCGGAGACTTCCGAAGTGCGATTGCAGACGCAGCAGTGGGGTGAGCTGTCGGGCTTGGAGTTGACTCTGACGTATAGGGCTGAGCCTTGGGCCGTGGGGTCGTGCCGCGCCTCTCCAATAGGGCTGACTTACATCGCTATTTGACATGCCAAAACACGTGGTTATCTCAACGTTCGAGGTATCGTGTGCGGTTGTTAGCGGTTGTACTGGGGGCGGATAGACGAGGTACATAGCGTGTAGGATTACTGTCGGTGGCTATAAAGTAAATTGATCGACTCATTCGACACCTGAGGCCACAATGACGAATAGCGCCTGTATTGTGAGCTGTCATGAGCCGGTCTCGGACCAGTGATTCACGAATTGGAGTGGCGGTAGCAACGCAGGGCAACGATGCTGTGCTGTCCCTCTTCTTGTCCAGGGTCACGGTCATCAGACGCCTTGCTTAGCCGCAATGGCCTATACCCCTCTTCAATAGACATAAAGCTGTATTTTCTGACCAGGTTTGAACGCTCTTACCTCTCGAACGTATTCTTCACCTTGTAGCATTACTTGTACGCATAGCGATCAGTTCATCTCATCTTGCATTGGCCCTCCAACCCGAGCGAACCGCGACAAGGCCACATCCCCCTTGTGTCCGTTGAGCCCACGTTGTTCGTGCCCTTACATATCTGCCTCGATATTCCAGGTAAGTTCCAACTTTTAGGCAGGCGTGCATCCGCTCTTTGCCTTACTGCCTGGACCAGACTCGAAGACTAGCAACTGAACCTCCTAGGCCTATTGCAATGGATCAAAGTCATGACTCCATCATGTCAATGGGCGAATTCAGGCCCATGACAGTATCGCCTTTCATGTCCCCTCAGCTGAACGAGGCCATCTGTGGTTGTCGTTGCGGATGTGGCTGTGGCTGCGCTGGGGATGGCAATGACGAGAGCGAGCGACTGAGCGATAGCACGACAGCATTCGGGACGAGTGACTCTGAGGATGGCGAGAATCGTTCACTTACCGACCATGGCCCCAACCATGTAGGTGGCAGGGTCATCTCACCACGTGCAATCTCACATCAAATGATAATCTGGCTTTTTGAGGGATACGAAGACCTCCAGCCTCGCAATTTGATTCTTGCTCCGCTGTTGACTGGCGATGATGAAGAAGTGACAAGGAACCAGCCTCTGGGACCCCCGAGCATACGAAACCAAAACGATGCCGCCACTGCGATTGGCAATGTACCGACGATGTCTCCAGGTCCCGGCATTGGAGGATGGAGCGAGATAATCCCGGAGGGACACCGCGATGAGCGTGGCCAGCGTGTGTACATTTTTACGCCACTTCGTCTGAGCGCAGAACATCAACATGCGCGTGGTAAGATGGTTGAGCACATGTTGATCCCAGATGAAGCACACCTTGGCATGGAAAGTGAACAAGATTGGACCGATTCTTGATCCGGCATTGTTATTTTACGGCGCACATCTGAGGTTGGGGACCACCAGCCGGTTGTTTTGTTCTTTTGCCCGGCAATGGTGAATGTCATATGAGAGGCCAAATTGTATAGGCGTCCTGGTGTTTGGAATACAGCTGCATTATGGAATCCTGTCAGCTCGATGCAATTGCTAGCCCGAGTCATTGATTTTTCTCTTTCCAGCAAGCTCTCATGGTAGACATAAATGACCATGATTTGTGAAGTACACTGTGTCAGCTACAAGGAGGCGCCTGGCGTTTCTGTAGGATGAAACGACAAAGGAAAGAAGATTCCAAGTAACTGTGTATCCACCTCAAGAGCTGCAAGCTTACTCAATCTGCTCCAGCCAGCCTTCAAGGACTCTGATGAAAGCGGGGCCTTCTGTCCATCCAGCACCACGCCAAGTGTCTTGCTGGAGCTGGCAAGCGCGCAGTGTGGAAGTCGAAAGCTGAACAGAATGGAACTGCTCGACTGTTATGTCAGTGCCAACCTTCGTCAGATGAAGTCGCGTGAGCATATACCGCAAATCTGTGGAGATGCGGAAATTTTGTTCGAATGGAGAACTGCGAGGGATGTGGAGGTGGCTTGTTGTCCTGCTGAGAACGGGTAAGCCCGCGGGAAGGTGCGGGTGTTCTTGCAAGGCACAGCAGGCAAGTGCGTGGAAGAACAACCCTATTTCACCCGCATTCCGATACCACGAGCCTTGCTTTGTACCATACGATTGATACAGCCGCGCCTGTGGGCGTTGCGGCGTTTCCCAGTCTGGACGTTGGGCGCTGCGGCTTTAATCGAGGTTTCGTGCAATGGGCAGCTGCGAAACATTGCGTGTCTTCCCAGCTGATGGCTATGCTGATATGGCAAGAACGACCGTCAGCCTCAGAAAAGGGGCAGCAGGTCATGGGCACCATTCAGAAGAGCTACCACCGTATCGCAGTCGCGGCCATTGGGAGCAGGCGCGGAGTTGCAACCGACTGCACTCACGTAGATCCCCCAACGAACTCTTCTCCAACATTTTGAGTCTCCAGGAATATCGATCTGGAGTTATTGCCACAGACCCACAGTGCCGTTCTCCGCCCAGCGAACCATGCGCTAGCCGATTCAATGTCGCTGACTGTGGCTTTGTACGTGCTCACCCTCCGACGATCGTGCTGCACAGCAGGCATTGCTGCAGGGTGATTCTTGAAGAGTAGCACGCTTGCAGCACCGGTGCCCTCCACCTTTGAAGTGTCCTCTGTCAATCTCGCTGTTGCGGTTGCTGTGTGCCAGTATCGCACTTGCGGTGAGCAAGCATTGATAGCCCAATCTTAGCCCATTGACCACCTCACCGGGGCCCGCTTGCACAAGGCCGCGGATCGTTCGAGATCTGATCCCAGCGCACTCCTTGGCTCAACAAGAAACATCGCCAGCTCATATACGTGCGTGTCCCGGCATGACAGCCACAGCCCTCGAAAAGTCAGCCCGGCCTCTAATTATTCGAACAGTCAAAACCAACGTCCGGCCTCGCAACCTCCCTCGTCTCCGCTCTGACGTTCACCCACCCGCGGCTCTGCGGCTCCTCAATTTCGCTCCACTCCGCCTACGTCATATTGTCGCTGTATGTCAAAATCATAGCTCGACATCGTCCGATTTCACATGTTTCCGAAATTCAGCTCGTTTGAAGGCATCCCGCAGCGCGAGTTCGAAAAGTCTTTGGCTGTGCGGTTACCCGTTTCCGAGGGTTGTGAGTGCGTTCCAACTAGCATGTGAAGCTGTTCTGACATTTGCACAGATTTTGTCGCTAGGTTTTGAACCTTCCGCCTATACAGCCTATTTCGACGTTCAACACTCGATCGAAGTCTTCCAATAGAACCGAACCGAAGCATTACCTCCAGAAGAAACGTACTTGTGCAAATACCCGCAGCTCTGGCTATATACTGAGAAGCACGTGGAAGTCGACACGAGCTCGAATTGAGTGCAGAGAACAAAGTTTCTTGTATAATCCCGTAAAGTCCCGATTTTTGGGCGTCCCCGCATCACCAAACCTGCAGCTTTGGCGCGGCACTAGTCTACCCGCGCGACCGACGGGAGCACTGGAACTGGCAGCACCACACGTCAGCAATCCCGGATATTCGTTCCACACGACCGTATAAGGATAGCTTATCCACCTGGCACTGTGATTCTGATACACCATGGCGTCCGAAGCACCTCCAAGGCGCTTCAAGATAGAGCCCATCGAGACCACCGCCTCAAGTTCTAAGGATCGTAAACAAGAGGCGGATGAAGTGACTTCGAAGCCCAGGAGATTTGCTCCTGAGCCGATTGAGACCACAACCACAACCAACCGCAAGTTTGCTCCAGTTGCGATTGAAACCACCACAAAGACAAATCGTAGGTTTGCTCCCGAACCGACAGAGACAACACAGAGGTCAAATCGCAAGTTCGCCCCTGAACCTGTAGAAACTACAACCAAGACGAATCGAAAGTTTGCCCCTGAGCCTGTAGAGACTACAACGAAGACGAATCGGAAATTCGCTCCAGAGCCTATCGAGACGACACAAAAGACAAACCGCAAGTTCAGCCCTCAGCCTATGGAGACGACGCAATCAACGAACAGAAAATTTGCCCCTGAGCCCTTTGAGACAACACAGAAGAAAGTCCGCCGGTTTGCACCGCAGCCTGTCGAGACTACTACGACATCAAGCAGGGACAGTCGTCGAAAATTTGCTGATGAGTGGGAGGAGAAGACATCACCTCGTCGATTCAAGCCTGAACCCCTGGAGATTATTTCCAGAGGAAACAAGAGACAACCTCCAAGCCCAAGGAAGTTCGCACCACAGTTAATCGAAAGCGCACAACGATCTCGAAAAGCAGGCGATGCCACTCCGGCCCTCCTCCCGTCAGATAAGACTGAAGCAACACCTGAGAGTCGGGCTATTAGTGCCAGAAAAGCCAGGATTTTGGGCATTTCACCAACACCGCCTAACAACACTCCGACTATTGATCTTCCCAATAATCCTCTCTCACACAACCCTTTGTTTCTGGAGATTCAACGCTCAGAGCTGCCACCGTCGAGGCGTCGATCCTGGTTCTCTTGCTCTCAGCACTCATTTCGGGTACCAGATCTGGAGCCCATTGAGTCCTCTGAATCGGAAGGATCAAGCCCGCCGTCACCTATCACATCGTCCTCCAGCCATTCTTTCATGTACAAGGAGGCTACACGGAGAAGAGAAAGCGTCGACGATACGTCTTCTGGATATATGCTCGCCCTTGCGGCTAAGGCTGCTGAACGACAGCTTCGTGAACAAGCCATGGCAGCCTTCCCGAATGATGACTTCCATGAGCCTGTCGATCATTTCATCGATCACGAGACGGACGATGGCGATATGCAAGGCAGACGGGGATCATCGTACAGTGAGGTCAACTGGGCTTTGAAAGACATGCGAGAGTATCGTGATCTCCAGGAATACGAGAAGCGCAAGATTCAAAGGCAAGCAGCACAGTCTCAAAAGACTGCCGCGATAACCAAGCCTGCAGTCAACCCATTTGGCAACCCAGCTGGGTTCCTCGATGCATCAACGGCTAAGTTGATGGCTCAGGATCGTGAGGTGGAGCCTATGCGAAAAAGCGCGCGTCCCCCTATGCTAGGAAAGGATATTAAGTTTCCTAGGTGCGCGTCTCCCGAACCGGCACGTTTTGACCCTACTCAAGGATGCGATGCAGTACGCACGGCCATGTGCTACTTGTCTGAACAAAGCAAAGCAGCTGAAGAGGGCAAGGAGAGCCTATGGTGTGGTAAAGGCAATGGCAAGCAAACGAGCACCACGCCTTCGCTTTGGTCCAATGCCAATAGCCGAGCGTCAAGTACTCATGGCCTCTGGGCCGGCATGTGCACCAACGCTGGTGGAGACAAATCTCCCAGAGGACCCACGGGCATTCTGACGCCTTCGCACGAAAAGGCGAATCCGATGTCGCCGAATCCGTCTCCGGCCATGAGCATGAGCTTATTACCGCCCACTCCCCCGGCTTCATCGACAGATTTTGGCAATATCGATGCAAAGCTCGCCATCGAGCAGACTATTGAAGAAGAGTTCGGCGACGATTTCGTGACGCAAGTCTATAATTACTTGTCACTGGGCTATCCCTCTATGGCACAACCTTTCGATGCAGAGCTGTCCAAAATATCTGGTATTCCCATCGTCGAGCTGAGGCAGGATGATCACCTTGCGAAGGCCCGAGGTTACATTCGCCTTGGCAAGGACGGTAACCTTAAGGACGCCGAGATTACAGAAGAGACTTGCACCCGCTGGCGTGCCCTTCGCACTTACATTCAAGAGTGGGCCAGGCAGCATCCCAAGATGAGCGAACAGCCCTCTCTTGAAGGCCAAGGAGTCGGTGTGAGGAGAGGAAGTTGGGGACTTTAGAATGTGTGTAGACATTTACGTTTGAATTTACTGAGCGATTTAGCGAGTTCATAGCGGCCTGGCGTTTTGCATTGCTCGGGGGATTCTAATGCCCCGAGCTTCCGGTCTTGCATTATATGTCACCAGGCGTTCATCCTTTTGAGCATTCTGCATATGCAGATCGTCATAATCCATCTTCGCAATATACATGAAGTTTCTTGTCAGTTGAGCAGAGCACCACGTCCAGTTCGTTGTGTCACTTTCTCTTTTTGGTCGTATGTAATTTGGTTGCTGCACCTTATCTCGCAGTTCACCGAAGTCTCCGGACGTTTCTGCGCATTGGGCTACCAGCACGAGTTGCTTCGAGTATTAAGGTTGTCTGCGGAGAGGATGGCTCGCCTCGAAGCCGGTCATGTCAGGTTCTCTTATCCAGTCATTGGCTTCATGGGACGTTAAGCTACGCGAATGTCTTGGCGTTTCCTATTGTCTCTTATCGTTGACTTTCCTTTTTATGCCATCATCTCGGCCCGTTGCGATTCCACCGTGATGCACAGCTGAACGTGCACAGTCGAACGATAACATCGGTCCTGTCCCCCCGCCTTTAGGGCGAACCGTGATCGCCCCTTTTGTTTCTATGTTGAGTTTCTGCTCGCTTCCCAAATGCAGCCATCATTGCATCCTTCCGAATGTTCCGGGGATTCGAGTTGATCCATCTCGAAGCCACACGGCACGGAGGAAATTCCGGTGCAGTGGGTGTTGAACAAGCTGCACGAGCGGCCATTTCTGAAACGGACAGAGCCCCAAATTATCATACCACTGGCTCGGGTGCAAGGTACCTATCGTACTGTAGGCGAAGAGTCGTTCGTGGTCCAATAAGCTTCCCGGCACCCACCCGCGTCGTAGCCTGATGGTACCTGAACAAAGTCACCCCCAATGTCTTATCTTCTCGTCAGCCACCACCGCTCACCACCTTGTACATATGTACTTCCAGTATCGGGATAGGGGCTTGATAACGATACGAAGTCATCTGGTGACAGTCATCAGTACGCGGCTGTCAAGTCTCTCTTCTTTTACTTCTGGCATGTTAAATGTACCGATGTTGACGAGGCAGTTCCATAACTGTAACGCTTATGCTTCTTTTTCCCCACGACGACTACCTCTGAGTGGATGATACGAGGCGCGATTCGTCCTGCCGGCGTCTAGTGGCCCAAGACGGTGGATTTCATCCCGCGTCCGCAGCACCCTAGGGGCTCAATTTTCTCCACTGAGCTTCGCGGCACGTCCCTAGGGCAGTTTGGATCTGGCCCTGGCAGCTGCTATTTACTCTAGACTGTATGCGCCTCTCTTCGGCCTTATGCCTCGCACGATGTCATGCACGGGTGCGTATTGGTGACAACTGGCGAATAATGCCATGAAGCGGCCGGAGGCTAGCTTGCCATGCATTAGGTACCCTTGGACGGCCTATTGAAGAGGATCCTCCGGGTACTCAAGGAGCCAATCCCCTGATTGATGGTCATTCTTATGAACTCGGTACCAGACAACTCTCAAAACGTCGATCCGTCCGTGGAGTCGCGTTTGTTTTGCGGCGGCAACTCAAGCCCACTAGTATCGTGACCGTTACTGCGGAACCCCATGATCAGGACCTGATGATCGCCATTCGTCTTTGAATCCTCCTCTGACCAGCACTCGGAACTGGTTCACTCTTTCGAGTCCATTCACCTGTAGCGCCCCACCACTACTCCGCTCAAGGAAATTTACTGCGATGGCCGGGCAAGGGTTCGACCTGTCTTTCCAACGTCAGTTGGCAAGTCAATCTTGGACACTTTATGGTATTGGCATGTTCACCATAGTACTTCGAACGTGAGTATCATCGCTCAAGTTGTATCCTTTGCTGACTTTGCTCTCACAGAATCGCGCGATGGCGAAGAGTTCGAAGTCCTTCACGATTCGCTATAGACGACTGGCTGATGGTAACAGCTGCACCTCTGTTCTATACAGGACTGGTGGTATGCTTAAACGTCATTGCCCGAGGCGGAGGGAGTAATTTGTTTCCTCCAGAACAATTCGCTACTTTTACGCAAGAGGACATTGAAGAGCGCATCAAGGGCTCTAAAATTGTTGTTGTCTCTGAACAAGTGAGATAAAACCTTCGAACTGGCAGATACGGTGGCTGATTGTACGACAGTGTATGTTGAACATAATTTGGGTCCTTAAAGCATGTATGCTTTTGATGTTTGCCCGCATGACATCAGGAACTACACACATCAAATGGATCAAGTGTGTTGCTGTATACGTTGCAATTGGCTACGTAGCTGTGCAGATTGCTTTCTTCACAGCTTGTAGGCCATTCAAGGGCTATTGGGCTGTACCTGTCCCTGACCCTCAGTGTACGACACTTGCGCACTATGCCATGGTTCAAGCAACCTTCAACCTTAGCAGCGACGTTCTAATCATCGCTATACCTATTCCCATGGTCATGTCCTTGACTCTGCCCACCAGGCAGAAAATTGGTCTAGGGTTATTGTTCAGCATGGGGACCTTTGTAGTACGTTCAATCTTGCGACTCTTTAACGTTACTTACTGACACTACATGTAGATCATTGCAGCGATCCTCACCAAAGTGTATAATCTTTCCGATGTTTACGATTCCTCTTATATGCTTTGGTACACACGAGAAGCCTCGGTAGCCGTATATGTTGCCAACTTGCCCGGAATATGGCCTCTTATGCGTGAACATATCCGCTTCCTGCGCGAGCACACCAACTCATACATCACGGGACAGTCTCGTATGCCACGCTATGGCTACGGCTCCCATTATGGGAATCTATCGAAACCGGAACGTAGCCACGCACGGAGTCTCGTACGCACAAATGTCACAAATATCGAGAGTGATGAGATGGAGCTCAAAGAGTCCTATATAATAAACGAGGCGCAGTATGTGCAATCCTCAGTTCAGGCACCTGGTGGCGACCACAGATCTGGCAAGACAAGCCTTGACAGCGACGAGAGAGCGATCAATGATCTGAGTTCTTGGAAGGGTATAAATGTCATGGAGGTGCAGGTCGATACTAAGGTCGAGATACAAAGAGTCGAATGGGATGGCACTGGGCCCCAGGGAGTTCAAACACTGACTCAGATCGAAGGAGGCAAGAAATAGCCGTCTTCTCACGCACACGAATTCTATTAGACTAGAAGCACCGCGCCTCTCCTTTTTACCTAGATACCCGTTGCAATGTTATATGTTGAGCTCCTATTCATACCGCACCATACCAGCTCCAATGAGACACCTGGCAAACTGCATGAAATGCGTTTTGACTGGAGGGCTTCAGCTCTGATTAGCGCAATTTATGCAAATGCAAGGCCCTTGATGCTGGCTACGCTGCTCATTGCGTTGCTCATTGGGTTTGTCAAGTATTTGCTCATCCATCATTGAACCCTTCAAAAGTATCGAGTGTTTCGTCGGAGCTGGCGAGGCGCAGTACATCAAAAGTAAATCGGTGATCTTCGTAGTACGGCAACTTATATTGAAGCCATTATGCAAGACAGACACTCAGTCCGTCTCAGGTCGAACAGTACGAACATGTGGAACCTCGATCGATGTCGATATTATTGTACCGAGAATGGTCTAGCGCCTCCCGTGACAGCGCGCCTGCCCAGGTGGGTGGTCGCGTCTCCCAAACTAAGAGCGGCGACACCCATGAATCAGGCACCATGCCCTCTCCATAGCGATGGCGCTGAGACTGCGCAGCCCTTCAGTGCACAACCAAATGATCACACAATTCATAAAACATCCTAAGTCCACTAATTTCGACGGCGAACATGACCGCTCCCCGAAGCGCAGGCGAATCGGTGACGTAACCAAGCCGCCTCCGACACCGCGAAAGAAACGCAATCACAAAGATGATCTTGCAGACTCGGACACCGAGGACGAGGGTCCTGCTATTAAGGAAGAGGTTGACAACACAAAGACGGACCTAGAGAGTGCATTACCGCCCATTAATACGGGTGCGGAAGCCATTGAGGCATACCAGGCGTTCAAAGCATCACAAGAGGACAGAGCAGAAGGCGCAGAAGAGCGCCTGAAGGATCGTTCATGGATTAAGGGGAAGAGCTCGCTCTATGTTGACGCGTTCAATCTGGCACTGGATACTGTGCTAGAAGAAGAAAGCCATTTATTTGACGAGGCAGAAAGCGAGGTGTTCAGGAGATGGAGAGACTTTAATTACGAGGTACAGTATCTTTATGTCCGGCTGTTCTTACGAAAGACATCTGCCTGGCATCGCATAAAGAATATTGGATACCACAGCGATCTTTCGGATTTAGACGCAGCTGTCGATACGCTGCAGCGCAGTTTTGATCTCCCAGCATCTCCTGCGGAAATTGAACGACATCCGGGCGAGAAAAATGCACCAACCGACGCAATGTTGGCGAAGACTTTCGCATTCGCAGACCGATCAGAAGAAGAAATAACAACGCTGGATGAGGCATCTTCGTTGTTACGCCTTGACGAACTCAAAGCGTTAGCAAAGGATGCGAAAGTGAACGGAAAGAATAAAAGAGAGCTATTGACAGCACTTCGGCGGACTAGCAAGAAACAAGCTGGTCTGGGACATGTCGGTTTGAAGCGGTCTGACACAGAAAGCTCCAGGCAATCAAGATCGTCAAGGCAATCTTCCGTATCTGGGATAGCAACGCCAGAGGCAGATGAGGTTGAAGAAGAACACCTGTCTGACCTGTCTGACAATGCCAATCGGGATATCCACTTCACTCGCAAAATCATGAGTGAGACTGGACCTTGCATACGGCTTTCAGCTCCTACTAGGAAGCTTTTTGAGCGAGTCCATCTCGTCTTCTACCGCTCGACAGAATGGACGGAGAAGTCATTGACGACTATCATCCTTGCAAAGATCGCTCGTCGTAATTTTCCAGACTACATTGTCTCTCGGTCCGCCAACATCTTCGCCTCACGGTCCTTGCTTTTGGAGTATGAAGCCTCGATACGTACGCAATTTAGAATTGATAATATTCTCGAGTTTAACGGGCGACCAACTGAAGCCGACTATCAAGAGATAGTGGATGTCTTTGAGGAAATTTACCCCCGATGGAAAGTACTTGTGGACGAAGAGCAACGCAAAGAAGATAGTGTGTATCATAGCGGGGAGGGCTCCTACCTCCGGCGTCTCTCGCCTGCTTGGGTCTACACTCGCATTCTGCACAAGGCGATGTATGTCATTGCTCGACGTAAGGAGCATAAACTCGAGTACGACGTCACCACTGATCTGCTTCGGCAGCGTCTGTTCCATCATTCTCGTCGAGGTGCTTGGTACCAGCGCAAAGCCTTGCTCGAAGAGCACTATATGGCTGCTCTTTCTCCAACAGAGAAGCGAAGCGAAGAACAACAGAAGAAGCACTGGAAACGGATCGCGCTACAAACCTGCGAAGAAGGCCTGCAGGACAATCTTGTCCATATTATCCATCATTACGATCTCCAAAAACGGGTAACTAAACTTGAAAAATCGCTCAATATACCCAAACGCTCACAGCACGATTTCTCCCACGTACGCCTAACCAAGCCCCTCGAGGTGATCTTCGAAGGAACACAGATCCTACGTCCACCCCCATTGAACCGCAGAAACAGCTCTCCGGGACCGAATCGCCGCGGCGGGAAGACTATCTGGCTCGATCCGCGCGAGTCGGGCGAGTGCAATGTTGAAGCAATGTGTCTCTCCCACTACCGCAACCAAGGCTGGAAAGGATTCCACAGCGAAGGAGGCATCATTCGGACCCTATTTGCCTACCTCTTCTACGATGTCCTATTCACATACGTGCCCAACGTCTTCCAGACACAGTATCAGACGTGCCCATTAGATTTACACACGGATGCCTTCTACCCGTCCCGCATCTCGGAGATAAACGCGCGGCTGAACGAAATCAGCAACGGAGACGCCGAGGGAATCATCAGGAGGATCTACACCGATCATCACGAACGGCGCACTTGCGTTGTCGGCCTCGACTGGACCTACGACATCAATGATCTGTACGAGATCGCGCGCTGCTTTGATGGTGAGGCGCTGGCAACAGTATGTAAAGTCATGGCGCAGGAGTATGGGCAGCGTGGCGGCGGCGTTCCGGACTTGTTCCTTTGGAGAGTCGGGGATGAGGAAGGTGGGAAGAGCGAGGTGAAGTTTGCTGAGGTCAAGAGCGAGAACGATCGCTTGAGCGATACACAGAGACTTTGGATACACGTTCTTAGTGGCGCTGGGGTCAACGTGGAGCTCTGTGCTGCCGTTGCGAAAGAGGTCATTCAGAAATAGGAATACAGCGTTTGAGACATTACCATTTCAAGTCCTTTGGTAGAATGATGTCGCAGAACTCAGACACAGACCTGAATCAAAACATTAGGTAGAAATTGGTATATTTTGATAATACTATAGAAGTCAGAGAGCAGACATAGACTGCGTTCATCCAATTTCAGGGGAGCACACACGCCTGCCCGCCTCCTCCTCAATCTGCTGTATCAGTCTCACAGCAAGACCTATGTCAGTTCCAAGTATTTCCTGACTCGTGAGAAGAAATCTGCCCTTGAAGATATTCCACAACTCTTGGTCGGCCGTCTCCTCACTGCCTGGCCTCGGATAGAAAGGATCATTCTTGAAGAACGCCGCACAGGCTTGTTCAACGCCAGCATCATCCATAGTGAGCGATCGGCAACAGTCAAAGTCGAGGATCCACATGGTGTGCACGCCTAGATACTCGCACTGGAACGCAGACGAGGAGCTGCTTCCAGAATTTCGAGGAGGTGCTAACACGTACTCAACGTCGTTTGCGTCGATCTGGGCGCCCCAGTGCATCAGAGCAAGAGCGTCTGCCATGGTATTTGCGTAAGCCTGTGTGTCGAGTTCCAAACCCTCCATCTGGTCAACGTGAAGAGGGACATTGCGCAGACTGAAGCGCTGGAAGCGCGAGTTGCTTGTTCCCCCTTGACGGTGGCGACGTCGGCGTCCCAGATACGGTCGGATCAAGCAGGAGTCATCGTCGTCGTTGTTCTTGACAAAAGCTGCCAACGTATCGTTACTAGCGTAGAAAAGGTCCACGATTTTGTCGCTGACAGATCTCGGCACCTTGGGGATTCGTTCAGAGACGAGCGCTCTGCAGGCGGTGTAGCCGACAGGAAACTTATTCAGTTGCGTTTGCCACCAGTCATCCGTTGGCTCTATTAGTTCGTGGCATTGTGGGACTGTGAGAGATGTTGTTATTTGGTGTCGTTCCGTACTTTGGACTCTTCGGCGATGCATGTTGTAGTCTTTGGTGACTGAGCGACCAGGCCCACCGTCCTCGCGCTTCACGGCAGTGAGTGATGCATGCTGGCTATCCTCCAAAGCCCAGACGCTGCCGCAGAAGCCTCGACCAATACACCGATATTGATGCACAGGACCAGACATGGTGTGGAATGTGCGCTGTTGTAATTTTGAGCTCGCAGAATATGCGTAGTGAAGTGTGTGAATTTGAATTTGTAGAGTGATGGGGTGGGTATGCGCACGATGCTGGGCATGGAACATGCTGCACCACGGAACGTGGTTCACTAGCAAGCCAACCATGCTATGTCCTGCAAATAAGAACACAAAGGTCAATCTTACCTAAAATCATGATGTATATCCATCTCCAGAGGCTAAAGTTGGTGTATCGTTTATTTCTGTTGTGTCGACGACAATGTCCAATGTTTGCGGTTAGGCGAATCGTGATCCATCAGCTAGCCAGCGATGAACATTCATACTATGAAGCGCTTCTTTACGAATGCCAATAGAGCGAAGCGCACGCCCATGTCGACAGAATAAAGTGTGAGCATTATAGAACCAACGCTGAACAGAAACAGTATTATGTACTCCAGGTTTGCAACTCACAGTCACATCATTAGTCATTACATCATAAGTCGTTCTCATGAACCAAGCTCAAGAGCAGCAGTCCACGCCTCCAAACCCATTTCCCCTCCCCGCCTACCGCCAGATCTGCCACTTCTTCTTCGGCTTCGGCGGCACAAAACTCTCCTGGCTCATCTGTTGTTCTTCCCCACTGTAACTCCCTTCGTCCTCATCAACGCTGTCATACGAATCGTCTTCGTAGCGCCCATCCCCGAGATACCGTGCCCCGACACCCGCGTTCCCATTGCGGCTGGGATACGCAGGATAAGAAGTGCGATCGTAGCCGCTGCGCTCGGCGTACACAGCGCGCTCGGGCGCTGGCTCAAGAGCGGACGACTGGGCTGGCGGAGGCGCAGGCGCTGTTCGTGAGGGGTGGGCATATTGTCCGTTGGATACAGGTCGCGCTTGGCTGGTAGGTCGTGAGTGGCGCCCACCGCTGCTGAAGTAGTCGCCTCCGGCGGTATCGTCACGGGCTTGCATACCGCCGCGGTAGTTGTAGGGCGAGTCTGGTCCAGCTCCTACAATAGCGGGATGAGGTGGGTAGGACTCGCGTTTGTAAGAGTCGCGCTTCGATTTGGAAGGCGTGTGAGCTAGCACGTGCGCATCGTGCTCGAACTTGTCGTTCCCATGCTGATTGAGGATGCCACCCATGGAGCGCTTGTGTACTTCCGGAGATTGCGGCTCAGGCAATTGAGACTTGTGCGATGAATTGTGTGTGGGTGTTTTGCGTAAGGAGCCAGAACTCATTGGCGGCAGGGGCGCGGTCTGCGGAGCAGGTCCTGTGTTAGGTGCACTGCTGTGTCTCTTGCCTCCAACAGCCTCCCAGGCTGAGCCCTTTCGCCCTTGCTGTGCGGACTCTCCATCCACACTTTGCCTGTGACCCGCCACAACGTCGCGCGAATCCCCAGCAACAAGCGTATGGTCTGTCAAGGCTCCGTTAGCGTGGAAACCTGAACTCAAACGATTATCGGGTGGAGGTGCCTGGTTTGCAGAGGTGGAGCGCTTGTTGCGAGATCCAAACCCAGGAATGATGATCCTGGGCCCGACTCTGTACCTTTGGCGAGCACGCTCCTCCTCATCATCCTCAGACATCTCTCCAATCTCGCTGCCGCTCTCGCTCTCGCTCCCGCTCTGTGAGTAGCCGTCGTCGCCGATGGTCCTCCGTTTGCGTCTTCTACCACCAAACATGCCTAAGAAGCTGCCTTTTCGTGATTGTTTCGCGGCCGTGCCAGGCTCAGGTGGAGTGTAGTTGAGTATGGGGACCAAGAGTCGGTAGGGAGTCGTGATGCCCGCAGGGTCGTGCTGAGAGACCTCCATGTTCAAGGAAATGTCAAGACTGCCTTGAAGGTCGATAAAGTCGCCTTTCTTCTTTTGTTGAAAACCATTCTTAGTCAAGACACTTGGTCTGCGACGGAATTCGGACGGACGCTCGAATGAAGCATCATTGTGAACTTGTGTTGGCGGCAGGCTCTGCGCAGATCCACGCCGGTCAGTATTGTCGACAGACGGACGTCGGCGGAACAGCGAAGTCAGCGAGTTGCGGCGTGATCGGGGGGGTCTCTCAGTCTCAGATCTGTCCGGCGAGAACGATGATTGCGGGTGATTATGAACGTTGGTCTGCAATTCGTCGGCAGTGGCGTTTTGAGGGTTGTTGTAATACGAAAGAGGTGGGCCGCGCCCGCGCGTACTTGGCCGTCGGCCTTGATCACTACTGAACCTCCTCACCATCTGACGCGGATTGAGAGTGTCTGATAGTCTTCTGCCAAGCTGAGGCCTTTCCTCTGGCTCAGGTGTGCCAGGAGGCGAGAGGCCGGGCTTGTACTCTCGAATGCTGCACCAATTGCGGTGAGGGAGGAGATGGTTATTGTTTCTCTTCTTGCCATCGACGCCGTGGGTGAAGATTGGAATCATATCCTCGTCAGTGTTGGCATCGAGGTGATGAACCTTGTTGCGCTTGTTGAGAATATCGGCCATCATGTCGGGCGGGGGAGTATTGACGATAGCAGAGGAAATGACATTCGGCATGTACCGGGCATCCTTATCCTTCGGGATCTTGAGCTTTTTGTTGGAATAGAACTGGCCAACCGCACCAAGGTGTACGTCGCCTCCCAGAATAGTGACGCGAACGGACTTCGTCTCGGCGATATGCTGAAGTTCCTTAATGAACCAATTCCTCTCTTCTTTGTGATGCTTGGCCGTCCAGTGATCGTCGAGATCGTCAAGAATCTCGACACCTCCATCAAACTTATTGACAAAGCCGCCAAGCAAACCTGCACGACCCATGGCCTTGATAGGGTCCATCATTCTGCTTGTGAGGATGTTCTCGAGGAAGTTTAGCCTAGGGTACGCAATCGGAACACCCAGCAAAACGATCAAATGCTTGGTTTCGCCCTTTATGATCTCGTCTTCAAGGCGGTCAAATATGACATCGTACGAGTCTTCGGTCAGAATTTCATCACGTTGTCGTTCAGTCCGACAGTCTAAACCAAGAAAGGCCAATTGTCGGCCTAAATGCATGAAGACGCTACGAGAGCGCTCTTTAATGTACGGTCCCGGACTCTTGCCAAGTACCCATGACGGCTCTGTTTGTTCAGTCTCTGCAGGGACAGACTGATGCTGAAACAGCATATAGTACTTGAAGGCAACAGCACCAATGCCGGTAAATACTGGCGTCTGCATGAAATGGTGAGGATAAGATCCGTAGCCCTGCATATATCAGTACCAAGAATATCAGCTGGCATTGGCGTCAACTTACATCGATGATATCATGATCATCCCAAATGTTGACCATTGGAATTTGAGAGTTCGCCATGCCAAACAGACCCTGTGAGAACCACATCGAGTACCGATCTAAGTAGAATTGCTCCAGCTCGTTCTGCAGCTCTTCAGAAAACGGAGTGTGGTGCTTGTCAAAAGGGTTCCTGTTCTCTGTCCATTGCCTGAACAATGTCGTATCTCTCATAGCGGCGTCATTGTAGATTTGATCACCACCGCCGAGCATGACATGGAACGGCCTGCTCTGATGTGAATTCAGAACGTCGCGCCACATTGGGTCAGGTCCGCAGAACTCCTTCGAGTTCACACTCATGGAGAAGCCATTGCAGCTGTGGAACATTATATTCATCGTCTCGCCCTTGGCTGGAACCCAGAATCCAATTGCAGGACCATTGTTGATTTTGTACGCAATACGTGCTTGCGTACTTCCGAGCTCGACCTCAAGGTTGAACCGCCAGAATGTTACTCCACGCTCAGCGTGGAGACGAACGCCAGGAATTTCTCGTACTTTGCCAAGCTTCTCGCCGTCCTTCTTGTGGATGCGCGACCGAACAGAGCCCGACTCAGTGGCAGATCGTACCAGGGAAAACAGACCGGTCTCGTCCTCAACCCGAGACAGATCCTCGTTCTCGGCTATCTCGTGTACAGGCTTCACGTACATGGTCTGCCCAGTCCTTGAGACTTTGAATTGTCCTTCGACAGGATCAGTGTAAGCAGGATCGAGCTCGTCACCTTGGACCTCCTGCGGTGGGGGTGGGAGGATGTCCATTGTTTGCTTGAACAAGCGTAGGGAGGGCGGCTTTTGATACGACGATTCTGCATCAGTAGTTACAATGAGGACACTGCCACGCCATATTTCTCGATCTTGTCCTGTACGACTCTGGTCCTTTCGCATGCCGGTATATCGGAGCAGCGGGCCACACTTGAGGTAGAGTGGTGGATTGAAGCTTGTTTGAGATGTGGGTTCATCGGCGTAGCCGTCGTATGCAGAGGGGGGCTCGGCATATGTACCTGAGCGCTGGCGACGGCCGGCTTGGCTTTCTTCCCACCACGTTTTGTTGTTTGTGGCACTGGGCGTTCTTGCAGGTGCTGTCAGATCAAAGTCTTCGGCAACAAGCGAAGCAACCGGCGCTTGCCTCCATTCCTCTAACATGGGTGACTTGATGTAAGTCCGCTCTGGGCCATGTTGACGTGAGAAGCGGTGGTGCTCATGCGACGCTTGTGGTTGGATCTCCGAGTCGATATCAGAGAAGCCGACGCTCTTGCGAGCTACCGGAGGTACAGGAGAGTCGTAGGGATGGACCTGGAACTGGCCATTGCTTTGGGGCAGTCCCTTCTGATTGATCTGTTGCTGCTGCATTTCCATACGAGCGGCCATAATGCCCCTGCTGTCTCTTTGGCTTCCTTGTCGATGTGGCTGCTGGATCGAGGAATCCTTGGAGAACCTTCTGCTATCGGACCGCATGACCTCCGCTCCTCCAAGCGTGTCGTCAATTCCTGCATCTTCCAAACCGAGCCCAGAGAGAGGAGTCAGACTCCCAATCGGATGTTCGACTGGCTTTCGGTGCACCTGCTGTACAGCTGGTGCGGTCGAAGTAATCGGTGCGGAGGCTGGCACTGTACGTTCCCGGAAAGTGCCGACTGCTCCGGAGGTCCCAACTGGTTCTTTGCCCTTGGTGCTGGGACGACGTGGAATGTATGGGTCGGTTTGAGGAACCTTCGATATAGAGGTGAGTCGAGGCTGCTTTTGGGATGGTACCCGTTGAGCAACAGGGACTGCCACTGCTTGGGCTGCGGAAGGGTCCCAAGGTTCGGACAGATCATAGACATAGTCACCTTCTGACTCTAGATCACTGATATCAGGGGATCTGGGATGGCTCTGCAGCGGCGCAGAGACCTGGCGCTTGTGGAACTCTGCGCGCTGAGTAGCGTCAGGAGCCCTCTCGTAGGTTGGCTGGGAGACATGACGTTTGCCGTTTCCTGTGCGCCCAGTAGTGTCTGGAACAGTCTCGTATGTAGCCACGGGCTGCGCTGCAAGCCTCTTCTCCTTTTCGGCAGCCTCGCGGGCTCGACGAGCACGCATTTCTGCCTCGACGCGCTCTTGCGCCGCCAACTCAGCCTCTAGCATCCGTGCGCGTCGCTCCTCTTTGCTTATGTCGTCAAGTTTTCCTTCGAGCTTCTGTAGAGGCGATCGATCCGGAACAGATGGCTTTCGCTTGGAGCTGCGTCGTTCGACAGTTCCTGATAGGGGTTCTACTGGAGCGTATGGAGGCGATCGCAATTCATATAGTCTGCCAGCGGCTGTCTTGATGGTTGGTTGCTGCCTGCTTGCATTCATCTGAATAGGCGGATCCCGTGACGACGAGCGAGGCGGTCCTTGAGAGCCGAGCTTTTGCGCATAAGGGTCCTTGTACGCTGTTGGTGGTGCTCTGGGGACATCTGGTGCAGCAGGCATGGGTTCGACCACGGCACCAATAGTCGGCGACACCTGCTGGCTCTGACGACGCCGATGGGAAGAGTTCCGCGACATGCCGTTGGCAGCTGAGGAAGCGACCGGCCGAGCAGTGTTGCTTGGAATCACAGTGGCCATGTTAGCATCCTGAGACTGCGGTCGGGCGTCTACTGGACGGCGATAGGAATTGCGCCTCTGCGGGAAGGATTCGTAGTGTTGCTGGGTAGTGGGAGGGCTGGAGATGCGGGTGGCATAGGTGCCGCTGGCTCTGCTGGTGTCCATATTGCTACAAGACCATGGAGCTGGCGCAGTGGTGAGCGAGTGGAGCACTGTGTGGCCCAACTCTGGACTCGTCAGGGCTTCTGATGCAGGTGATTCGTGCCAGGTCGGGGTGCAGCTGGGGTTACACTATCACAGCAGGTCACTTAGAAAAGTCTCCATGGATATGGCTTGCATGATAGCTACCTAGGAGATGCAGATGAATATGCTAGGAGATGCTAGACGCTGCGCGATGCTGAGAGCGCGTGGGAAGAGCGCAAGGCGGCGACGGCGGGAAGCAAGCGCGCAGAAGGCAGCAAAGAACGATCGGACGGCTACAGTATGTACAGGTGCTGGGAAGGAGTGCAGCAGGAGCGAGGGACGCAGGCAGCTCGATAATATTGACTGCGCCGCCAACTCATCATCACTCGAGCTCTGCCAGCCATCGTTCAAGCCACGCCAGCCCCCCTCCACCAAGGTTCCTTGGAAGCTCCCGAGGGCCCACCGTCCCGCTAGACCACCTTACCCAAAGGGGCGCTGGCGCACGACGGGGTCCAGAGTGCGGGCGATCTAAGGTGTCTCGGGGGACGGGGACCACGGGCATGAGCTGTGGCTGCACGCTTCAGCGACGTTTCACGAGCCCTTCGCGCTGCGCTGACACTGCTGTCGCCGCTGACGATACCTGTCAACACCTCGCTGCCTTGCAGACTCTACACACACTGTCTGCAAGCACTGGAGTCGCCTCAGACCCCTGGCCGAGTCCGTCCCTAGCCGTCGTCGCAATCGCTCTCCTTAGCTTCCTCAATAGGCCATCAATATACGGACACCTTTCACACTCCACTCCATACCATCCCTAACCACCTTCCAACAAAGGGACATTCGATTGCGCTGCCTGCTGGCCCCTATCAGCTGCAAGTGCTCTCTGCATATCCTCGCCACGCCCCATCGCTGCTGTGGGCAGTATATGACCGCAGCCGGCTGCGCATACATTTCTAGGCATCTCCGCCATGCGTCTTCTCGACATCTTCAGCGCGTTGTCAGCAGCGTCGCTGGCAGCTGCAGGAGGACATCATCTGCCTAAGCGCGACTACGCGACCAACGATTATTACGCCATCCACGTCTCCCCGTCCACCTCGCCCGCAGATCTCGCCGCGCACCTTGGCCTGAGCTACGAAGGCCCCTTTGGTTCCATCGACGACCACCACGTCTTCCGCGCGCCCAAGCACGAAAACGATATTGTGGAGGATGCCAGACAAGACCTGAAGAGGCGGCGGCGGAAGAGAGAAGTCGGGCTGGAATACCACCCTCTTGACAGCATTCACTTCACACAAAAGCAGAAGCTCAACCCTAGGCATTGGAAACGCGGCGTCATCCCTCCTCGTCAAAGCGTCAACGATGCAATCAACGCACAGCGCCAGGTCGCCAAGTCGCTGAGCATCCAGGATCCCATCTTCAACGAGCAGTGGCACATCTTCAACGTGAAGACACCAGGCAACGACGTCAACATAACCGATGTATGGATGCAGGGAATCACCGGCAAGGGCGTCACGGCTTGTGTTGTCGATGACGGACTCGACTATGACAGCGGCGACCTGAAGGACAACTTCTTCGCCGAAGGCTCGCACGACTTCAACGACAACGAAGACCTCCCTACGCCGAAACTCTCCGACGATAGACACGGCACACGTTGTGCAGGAGAGATTGCAGCTGGAAAGAACAATGTCTGTGGTGTCGGACTGGCGTACGATGCGAAGATCTCTGGAGTGCGCATTCTTTCTGGACAGATCACCGACATGGACGAAGCGCTGGCCATCAACTACGAGATGCAGAAAAATGATATCTACTCCTGCTCATGGGGCCCGCCAGACGATGGTAAGACAATGCAAGAACCGGGAATTTTGATCAAGAAGGCCATGGTCACTGCTGTTCAGCAAGGTCGTGGTGGCAAGGGCTCCGTGTACGTCTTCGCGGCTGGTAACGGTGCAGCGAGTGACGACAACTGCAACTTCGACGGCTACACCAACAGCATCTACAGCATCACCGTCGGCGCTATCGACATGAACAACCAGCACCCGTACTACTCCGAGGCATGTTCTGCGCAGCTGGTTGTTACGTACAGCAGCGGAGGCGGCGACGCAATCCATACTACCGATGTGGGCGCAAACAAGTGCACTGGCTCGCACGGAGGTACTTCAGCAGCTGGGCCCCTTGGTGTTGGCATTTATGCCCTGGTGTTGCAGGCTCGTCCTGACCTGACTTGGCGCGATGTCCAATGGCTTACCGTATTGACGGCAGCGCCTTTCGACACCCCTAGCGACTGGACCAAAACGTCTCTTGGCCGCATGTATAGCCACCAGTTTGGTTACGGCAAGCTGGATGCGTACGCCATCGTAGAGAAGGCCAAGGACTGGAAGCTTGTCAAGCCCCAAGCCTGGTTCTACTCTCCTTGGATGCACGTCAAGAAGGCCATCCCCGAGGGCAAGGAAGGTCTAGCAAGTGTTTTTGAAATCACAGAGGATATGCTGAAGAAGGCCAACTTTGAGCGCGTTGAACACATCACTCTCACTATGAACGTCAAGCACCAGCGTCGTGGCGACTTGAGCGTCGAGCTCATCTCTCCTACCGGCATGAGCTCCCACCTCTCCACAGCCCGACGCGACGACGAAGACATCCGTGGTTACGAAGACTGGACCTTCATGTCTGTTGCCCACTGGGGCGAATCAGGCATCGGCAACTGGACAGTCGTTGTCAAGGATACCGTCGCCAACAACAAGAAGATAGGAAGCCTGACAGACTGGAAGCTGCGTCTTTGGGGCGAATGCATCGACTCGTCCAAGGCGACACTCCTCCCTATCCCCACCGAACACGACGACGATGACCACGACATAATCGACGACCACCCTGCACACACAACGTCCGTCGCTCTCCCCAGCCACACCCCCACCGTCACCGCCAACCCATCAGACCACCTGGACCGCCCTGTGAACCAGAAGCCCACAGGCGCCGAAGGGGCCTCCGCATCCCCCACAGCATCCACCACGCCGTCGGCATCCGCAACAGCGACAGCAACACCAGAGACGGAGAACCTGCTCCCCTCCATCTTCCCCACCTTCGGCGTCAGCCGACGTACCCAGATCTGGATCTACGGCTCGCTGGCGCTGATCCTGATCTTCGTGTCCGGGCTGGGCGCATACTTCTACCTCGCGCGCCGCAGGCAGCAGAAGAGCTCGCGCGACGCATACGAATTCGAGGTTCTGGACGACGTCGATGACCGCGAGGAGACGGGCATGCTGAGCGGCGCCGCGGGTGCGAAGAAGAAGGGCCGCGCCAGGCGTGGTGGCGAGCTGTACGATGCGTTTGCTGGCGAGAGCGATGAGGATCTGCTGAGCGATAGCGATGGCGGTGATGAGGGGCCGTATCGTGACCAGGAGAGGTATAACGAAAAGTATGGCCGCAATGAGGATGTTGCGAGTGATGAGCTTAGTGGGAGTGAGCGCGGGAGGGGGAAAGAGTGATGGCTTAGTCTCTTCTCCTTCTGGCGGTGTTGGGAAAGCAGAAGATTGGCGAATTGATGGATAGGTGCGTTCGTGCCTCGTGTACAAATGGGTGTATGTAGAATGAGCATTGATCGGCGTTGGGATTCTGGTCTGTCCGTATGCATGCATTTGGCGACTTCGCCGTGTCTCTGTGGATAGGATGGAGCATTTCGCTGCGGGGAAACGGTAGTTTGCAATATGCCGTATAGCATTGATTGGAAAATTGGGTATCGTTGATTCTAACTGCTGCTTTTTTCCACCCCGAAGAACGCCGATGTATGCAAAGTCTTTCTCCTCCATCTCTCACTGACTGACCCACAAACGAATGCACGAAACCGCAACATCTACGCAACCTTCCGCCCGACATTGCCAACACCGCGCCCCACAACGCTGACAACGATATCCCCGCGCTCCTCGTCGGATCCGTTCTCGCGGAAGCCCCAGCCACTCCCGCCAAAGACCTTGGAGTCGCGAGCCAGCGAGATGATTTCCTCGCTGGCGAGCACGTCCTTGCCGAGGGCGAGGCGGCCGACGTCTTCCGAGCCCATGGCCATGAGCATGAGGACGGTCGAGGCGGCAATGCTGTCGACGGCGCCGCCCTGGGCGATCTTCTCCAGCAGCTGGTACGCGCACTGCTTGCCGATTTCGTCGGCGGGCACGCCTCCCTCCGGCGGCGAGCACACGTCTGCGCTGTACAGGCAGCCGGTGCTGCTCTCGGCGACCAGACTCAGGCCGAAGCCCACGGCGCCTTTGACTTTGGGGCCACCGGATTTCTGGGTCGTGGGTATTAAGGGCGCGGGGGAGGCGTCGGAGAAAATGTATGTGTCTGGGACGAATTTGTTGAGGATGCCGCGGGCCTCGAAGATCATGCGTTCGTTGTTGCTCTTGGGGACTTCGACGCAGTAGGCAACGCCGCGGATTTTCTTGACGCGGCCCGGGTTGAGGAGGTGCAGGGTCTTGGGCAGGCGGACCTGGTGGTTGAAGACGAGCTGGACCTCGCCGCCGGCGGACTTGCCCATGCCCGGGGCGCAGCTGCGCTTGAGGATGCGCAGTTCGATGTTGCGCTCGATGCCGAAGGATTTGTAGAGCGGCAGGATGGCGGTGCGCACTGTGTCTGCGCTCACGTCGCCGCTTGGGGTGGACGAGGTGACGCAGCCTTCGCCGTGCAAGATGACGTTGACCTTGTCTTTGGCGAATGGCGCGAGGATGCAGAGGGGTATCAGCCACCACGACACGCCTCGCCGTGAGCATTCGCGGGGGATCTCGTGCCTGATGACGCCGCCGTGAGCGCCGAGGCCTTCTGCGGAGCCGGTGATGAGGCCGGGGCGGTAGACGAGGGTGGTACCGGTCATGGAGAATTGGACCTGGCCGCCATTGGTGACGGCATCGAGCAGGCGCACAAAGTTTGTCTCGGAGCGCGTGAGGCCTGGGTTTGTGGACGAGGAGCGGATCTGCGATATGCGGATGGGCCTGCCGGTGAGGGTTGCGAGGAGGAGGCGCGAGACCAGGTGGCGGTGGCCTGTGAAGTTGAGCGGCTGCTGGAGGGCTTCGTCGACGGCCATGGCGGCGGGCTTGTGCACAGGTGGGTGAGAGCGTCTCGGGTGCTGTTGGCTGTGGGCGGGCGTCGACGGGTGGATGCCAGCTGCGATGCCTTGCGCTTTCCCGAACTTTTTCTCTTATCGATAAGCCGAACGCTAAGCCGATATTAGCGCCGACGCGGGCAGATGGCCAGGCCAGTCGCGTCGTCGCGTCCACCCGCAGGCCTCGGAGGATAGTTGCGAGGCGCGTTCGCTGCTGGGCTGTAGTCTTTTATTTTCATTGCTTGATGCGGCCGCAGTGACGGCTCGCTGCTTGTTCCCAATGGTTGGTCCAGACAGACGACGGCATCTTGGACTTGATAGAAGTGGACCACGATTGCTGAAAACAGTGAATGGAAAACCGCACGCTCAGCAGGAAGACCACGAAGAGGTGCAGCGGGTGCCCACGCCTCAGCACTTCGATGACATCAATGCTGAGCCTGCAGACTCGGACGACGAGCTCAGAGTCCCCAAACAGCAGTCCGAGCCGAAGCCGTCACTGAAGTCGAGTGGCACTGGGGACACCCCTTTGAATCGACCACCGGGCTCGAATCGAAAACGAAAGGCAGAGACTACCCCGAGACGCGCAGACGAGGAATCAAAGTTCCGGGTGCCCAACAGGAAGACTCGAGGCACACCAATTGTTCCCAAGCAGGGACAATTCGAACAGAGTCGCGCCGCGAAGGAGCCTGGACGAGATAAGGAGAATGTCAACTCTCAAGCCACGCCGCCAACATCCTCTGCGCCTCAGGATGTTTACAAGTTTGGCTTGTCCAGCCAGACATCGCAGAAGGGTCCTGCGAAGAAGTACGGCACGGGCAAAACCAAGAACATACATGCCACAACTGGATCAGGGTCGAAGCCGAAGTCCAAGTCCAAGCGGAAGGGGCAGACGCAATCGGAGGACGAGCATTCGGATACGGATGTTTCTATGCTGTCCACACCAGTCGCTGAGGAGCCAAAGCCGCAGCTCAAGCACGGTGCGAAGAAACCACAGCCTCAGTCTAAACCCAAGCCCAAACCTGAACCCGCACCGGCAGACCCAGAGCTGCGCAGCGTGCCGTCAAGACAGAAGCGAAAGCCCCGTCCCACCAACGGCAATGCCTCCGACACAACACCCCTGACCGAAGCAGAACTGGACAGCCTCCTAAAGCCCACACTCCGCGAGCAACTCGGGCTCGACGACACTCAGCCCTCCTCTCCACCACCATCCAGCGCGCCCCAATCGGACCTCGACAATGTCTCCTCGTACGTGCGCGAGCTGCCCACCGAAGCCGAAGAAGGCACAACCTGCCCGCTGTGCCACTCGCCCGTAGACCAAGACACATACTGGAGCTTCTGGAAAAACCGCCCCAAAACCGTAAAACACCAGGCGACCTTCTGCCACACGCACCGCGTGCACACCGCACGCCTCGACTACACCTTGGAAGGCTTCCCACCCATTGACTGGACCCAGCTCCCCTCGCGCATCAAAGCCCATCGCATGGAACTCTACGCAATCCTCACCAACGACACGCCCTCCCCCTCCCCCTTCCGTACGCGCTACGCCCCGCTCGCCCTCACCGGCAAAGCCGCCGCCGCGCACGTCGCATCTCTACGCCCTGACCTCTCCCCCTCCCGGCGCGCGGAACTGGCCTCGCACGCCCTCGACGACGCACAGGTGTACCCGGGCTACTACGGCGCGCGCGGCCGCCGCGCCATCTCCGAGTGCGTCATGGCGCTGCTTCACGCCGAGATCAAAAACACCCCCGACCCCGTCGTGCAGACTTCGGGCCCCGCGGCGTTCGTCCAGGCCGTCATGGTGCCCGAGGTCGCCGTCAGGTTGATCAGGGAGGACATGTGCTGTGATTGGGATGCCGCCGAGGAGATTAGGGAGAGGACGTTTGAGATGGGGGTGTTGCTGAATGAGGAGGTGGAGGATGAGGTGTTGGTTGGGGAGGAGGGGGAGGGAGAAAATGAGTATCATGTGTGAAGTACTGAGTGAGGGAATTGTTTGGGAAAGTCGTTCTGGGAAGCTGTTTGATACCCCTGTATTGTTAGCGGTGTGGGCAGAGAGCAAGTTGGTTGTGTCCTCCGACGCTCTCGTTTGTCCGTCGATGGGCTGTGAGGAGATTCCTTGGCCTTGCTCGCGGCGATATAATGAATATCACGCAAATCAAATCAAAATTCACGACGTCGTGCGAAAAGAATATTTCAACATCACCATCTCCACTCTACAATTCGTCTCTCTTCCTTCTCTGCCCTGCCTCATCCTGCTGTTGCTGTTGCTGTTGCTGTGCCTGCTCGTACTTCTCCCTCTCCACATCCTCGTCCCACATCTTCTTCTTCGGGTTCCGCGGCTTGTCGCTCTCCTTCAACACGGTGCCATCGCCCCTCACAACGGGCCCTTCCTCGTCGGGCTGCTGTCTGTTCTGCCTCAGCTGGGGATGCACATCCTCCTCTCCCTGCTGCTGCTGCTGCTGCTGCTGCTGCTGCTGTGCCTGTTCAGCCATCTTCCCAACCTGCTGGCTGACCGAACCTGGGGGACTAGGGTCGCCCTGATAGTATCCTCTCCCTCCACCGCCAACGGGGATATAGTTCTGCTGCGGCGGGACGTTGGCCGCGCTGTTGCGCCTCGGGATACCGCCGGTTGCGCTGGGCTTTACAATCAGACTGGTGCTTGGCTGCTGCGGCGAGGAAACGGCGAAACTCGACGACGATGACTGCGCTGCTGCTCCTGCGGTCCCCAGACCAACCACGCCAAACACTATGCGGAACACGAGCTTCAGCGGCCAGATGAGGAACCAGGTTAGCGGGCCGTACAGCCAGCGGCGGAAGACGAGCCAGATGATGGTGGTGATGAGGATGTAGAAGGTGGTCTCGAGGTACCAGGTGTCGCTCTTTGTGCTCTTGAGGAGGGTGGTGACGAGGTTCCTGCTGTTGGCGAGGAGCGTGTTGAGGTCCGAGTAGCGTTCGCCTAGATCGGCGAGGGCGGCGGTGGATTGTTCGAGTGTTTCTTGGGCAAAGCGGGAGCGCGAGAGCTCGTTTTGCATCAACGCATGCGTCCGTCGTAGCGCGGCTGTGACGTCTGAGGAGGCCTGGGCGACGACTTCGTCTTCGTTGAGGCCTTTGTTCTGTCTGCGCTGGCGGTATGTCGAGGATGGCGTGGAGGTGCCGGATTGGAGGTTGGAGAAGAGGAGTTCGCGTTCTTTGAGCTTTGCGCGCTCGGCGTTGTATTTGGCTGTGAGCTGGGCTTTGCGGTACTGCGACCTTGAACTGTTCGCTGAATCAGCAACCCTGCACCGTACGTAGAGTGAACTCGGGCGTAGCAAAGCTCGACTCACAATCTCAAATCCTCTGTCAAACGAGCAAGAAGCACAGCAAGTCTGGATCTTTCGCTCTCTTTCGAGCTGTCCCTCCGCTTGCCAAGTGTTCCAGGGCCCTGCTGAACTATGTCTTCAACCTCTTGCCTGAGAAGCTCGAGCTCGTCCTCAATCCCTTTCAAGGTCTCGTGGATCTCAGCGCTCAGTTCTAGGCGCACGTCGCCTTCTTCCCCGTGTAACGGCTGTGATCCAGGCTGGAAGTCAAGTTTAGCGAGACGCTGGATGAGCTGTCCAGCTGACTTGTTTGACTCTGTCAAAGCAACCAGGCGGTTGGTAAGCGTCTGGGTGGTCGGGGGTAGCGGCGCCATGGTGCATCATACAGGTGTTCGAACCCAAGTGCTATGACGGAGGGGAGCGGTCCAGCTGGCCATTCAGACCCACTGCGCCAATCGAAATCCCGCGCGCACGGACTCTGCGGTCGAAGTGAGGATTGAGGTGGTCGACAGTCTTTCGAGGTATTGTCGCCGCAGCCCAACGGTGAGTAAAATTTCCTTCTCAAGTGTCGTCTTGCTAAATGAGCGAGTAGCCAATCCTCAACTCGGCCCTCGCGCACTGCCTCGATTGTCCACCGCCGCCCCGTCGCCATCATGATCACCCGTTTCCTCACCGAAGTCCGTGTCGCCTTCAACCCCTTCAGTCCTCGCTCGAAGCCCGCGCGGTTGTTCCTTTCCCTCATTCCTGCCGATGCCCGCGCCAATGGCATGAGTGTTCAGTCCAAGTTGTTGCCCCGAACAAGTAAAGAGAATGCGACCTTGGGCGTCAAGTTCAGTACGTGCCCGCGCTCCTCACAACATTATAGTGGAAAAGGCCGATGGCTCTTACGCGCTTGTGATTGATGCGTTGCTGTTCCGATTGAGAGGAAATAAGCTAACGCATATATGTCTGCAGAGGACGGCAAGGAGATGAATCTCGATCTGAGCAACATGCGGATAACAGAAGTCATGGAGCAGGTTGATCGACACTCTCGCATGCTTGCACGAAAGGAGGAATTGACTGGCAACTGAGGCTTTTTGGAATCACCCTCTTTCCTTTGCACTTGAGTCCCCGGCTATCCACTCGGCCATGGACCACACTTGGGCACACGCAGCGTCGTTCTTAAAACCACGAGAGCATTGACAACTCTCCTTATTTGTATATCAGAAGCATCACAAGGAGTCACGGTGCATATTCGAGATATGGAATGTGTAGGCTGTTACGATATTGAATGGATTTCTTTATTTAGCCAGGAATAGGCTTTTACCAATGCTAGTCCTCATCCCTGTTCAGTGGGAATACTCGGGGCCGTTGGCGTAGCGGATCATGGTTCACTCGTTCACAATGTATAAAGCCCACGAGAGCCGTTGCTTGCCGTCTTTGGTGATGCCAGACGTCTAGCTGGAGGGGGCACCGGAAATGTAGAACCACTTGTCGATGCTGGGGTCGATGGGAGCGGGGGACTTGTCCTCGCCAGCGGGGATGTTGAGGGAGCTGGAGTCGGTCTTGTCGGCCGAGTGGGAGAGGGTGGTGTTGGCGAGAGAAAGGTCCTTCTTCTCGGTCTTGCCAGCGACGAGCTTCTCCCAGGCCTCAGCACACTCACGGACAATGTCCATGGCGTACTTCTTGTTCTTGCACTCGCCAGAGAAGGCGAACTGGTTCTCGGGCTTGCCATCGGGGATCTTGTAGATGCGGAACCACTCGTTGGTGGCACGCAGAAGACCGGGCAGGTGGCGCTCGACGTCCTCGACGTCGTTGAGCTTGGGAGCCAAGGGGTCGTTCACGTTGACGACGATGATCTTCCAGTCAGTCTCGCCCTCGTCAAGCAGAGCCATGACACCGAGGACCTTGACCTGGATGACATCTCCGGGCTTGTTGACAAGCTCACCGATCTCGCAGACGTCGAGCGGGTCGTTGTCACCGTTGGCCTTGGTCTCGGGGTGTGTGACGTTGGGGTCCTCCCAGGTCTAGCAGCAGTCAGTATGCACTCGTCTTGGCCGATATCGGGCTGGCGTCAGTGTGGCGTACCTGGGGGAAGGCACCGTAGTTCCAGAGGTAGCCCTTGTGGGGGAAGCAGTTGCGGACGAAGCGAAGCTTGCCCTTCTTGATGTCCTGCTTGATGGGGTTGAGGGTCTCCTCCTTGGAGATCTGTTGAGGCGGTCAGCGACATGTCGGTATGCAAGGCGGGGCAGCTGCGAGCTGCAACTGCGCTCAATGGCACTCAATTGGGGGCTACACACCTCCATCTTGGCGTTGCTCCAGCGGGGGACCTCAACGACCATGTTGAGGATGGTCTGCTGCTCGTTGGCATACAGCGGGATGTCGTGCCATGCCGAGATGGGCTTGCCGTCCTTCTCGATGAAAACGCGGTGCTCGAGTGTGTTCGCCGCAGCGACCTTGCGGACAGAGTAAGTCATATTGGTGGTTCCTGACTGGGGAGTGGTGGAGGGTGAAGTGGTGGAGGAGAAGTGCTGCTGGATTTTGTCGAGGCGCTGGAGGGGTCTAGTGGGGCTGGCAGCAGGCGCAGGCGGGCGCGGGCGGTGTTGGTTAGCCAGTGTGACGAGCGTCTGCCTGCATGGGGCAGATCCGGGGCTCGAAGGGGGCAATTGCTGACGGAGAGCTGCTTGCTTGGCTATGTTAAGCCTCAGCATCAATCGCGAGCAGTGCATGCAGATGGTCTTTATCAGGAAAGCGGCTAGATCAGATGGCCGGCTGCGCGCTCCTCTTGGACAAACCGAGGTGTAGGCACTGCGGGCGGATGTTTTCCACGCGCAGCACCGTGCACGGACGTGACGTGCGTGGGGAAACCACCTACTTATGCGTACGCTGTGTAGAGTATACGAAAGTGCATGTAGTAAATCAATATAGCTTGTTCGGCCGCCAGAAGCCCCTGCCTGCCAGTTCCGTACTCTTAGTCTGCATCCGGCCATCATTGTCATCCGGAGTATACGTTAGCTCTGCAGCGTCCTCCCTCACTGTCGCAGCCATGCCATAATAGGCTGATGCTTCATCGCCATTGCCCTGGTTCGATATGTCACTCTCGCAAACAAAATCATGGCCAACCTCATCCGTGCGTCGAACACTATTGCCGTGTTCAAGATCAAGCGATAGTGGTTTTCTATGTCGATATGCCTGCTGCAAGTAAAAGTTGGGACCAAAAAAGTTTAACTGCCTCGATGTTCGCGCGTTTGGACCAACAAGTCGGACTCTCGACTCTTGTGAAGCATAGTAATCTGGCCTGTATCCGGTCTGACGGACGCTCTCAAACGATCGAGCAACCCGCATAGATGTTGACCCCTCTCGAGACGCCATATCGTTGCACTGTTGAAGGAGCTCATTGAGACTCGTTGATGGTCGCTGGCTTTCATATAAGGGAATCGGAGGAGTGGCTTCTCTAGTACCATATCCTGCAGTTGAGAGTGGTTTGTTGTAAATGTTCGAGGCCTTGCGTGGACGATCCGTTATAGGTAGACCGAATTGCTCGGTTGTGACGGCTCGTCGAAGTGATGGCGATGGCGGATAAACTTCTTCGGTCTGACCGTCACCTGCGGCTCGACCAACGAAGTCTGTTCTCCGTGTCAAAAACGAATGCCTATGACGCGATCGCGAATCGGACCATTCTGTTGGCACAGGAAGGACTGGCTGCACCTTGGGATGAGATATGTTGTTGACGGACATGTCGAATATGAGCGAAGGTGGCAAATGTTCGCGAGTAGTATGGTTTTTGCGATGAAGCTTGGGCGTCATCTGGCTCAGGTTATCGGTGTATTGCATTTGACCGGGTATCTTCTCCTTCTCTGGTCTTGGGTTCGAACGTCGCAGGGATTCTGACCAAGTGAAGTAGCTGGCGCTCGTATGATGCGGCTGTCCCGTGTCTGAATCAAACTGCAATCTTCTGCTTTCAGCTCCAGCTGTGAGCCCTGCTGCCTCAGGTCGGGTCGAAGGTGTAAATGTCTTTCTTTGATGGGGGCCTGCTGTCGTAAGATGTTGACTTCCAGACTGGAGCTCCCTGTCCTCTTCTGCCACCACGGGTTGTCCACCAGTGAAGAATGCTGAGATCTCTTCGTCTTTTATACGCAAACGTTCTTTCCTACGCTTGACCCGGGCTTCTGAGGCATGCGGAAGATTATTTCTGTTGCCGCCATCGCGCAAGAATTTCATGTCGGAGAAGACAAGGTCCGGTACTGTCATGATGTTCAGCTTTTTCTTCAACATGCAACGTGGCAGATCTTACAGCCTTCACCCTTGACTGGGATAGAACTTTTGCCTTTATTGAAAAGTCCAATCTTCTCCACAGGCTTCAGCTACACAAACATCAGAACTCAGCATACAACAGCACTGTCTGGCGTCCTCACTGTTAATCGATTTCTCGAGACATTCTCAGCATGAAATTCCCGCCCCAGTCCACTGTGAGTTATCTCGTCCTTTCTCTGTTTGGACTTGCGTTTCGACTTCTTACGTTCCTGCTTTCGGGCTGGACGCCGGATTTGAGCTTGCTCTTCTGGGCTCTGCGGCTCTGCAAGGTACTTTTCTGGGCGAGTCTTGCGGCGGGACTTTCGTGTATATCGCTGACTCTTAGAGCCTTTGCTAGAACACTCGCTGCGGAAGAGGTGAGGCGTGCTGCCGAAAGGCTCGACATAATCTTGGTCAGCAGAGTCGATGTGCTCGCGCATAAATGTGCCGTCACTCCAAGGTTGTGGAGAAGGCGCTTTGAGAATGGAGCTGTCTGACGAACTGCGCTTCCGTTTGTGCCTAGCTCCTGGGACAACATATCCTTGTTGCAACGCGACAACGCGTTCACTGTGTAATTGCTCAGAGCGAACAGGACTCACGATGTCAGCAAGCCATTTTCGTATGTCCATCTTAGGGCTGGCTGTCTCCATTCCACTGCATCAGCAGTAGCGCTACCGGCGGTGAGCGAGCCGTCCCGTAGAAGGATTCAAGGCCGAACGGATGCTTGAGGTCGTACAGCAGAGCGCGCCAGTGGAATGGCTTGGTCGAGATCAAAGCTCGAAGCTTACAGAATTTCGACATGTGTAACGCGGTTGACAGGCGGCAGTCGCGCTGTCAAAGGACACCACTGACGGAGTGCTGTTGGAAGGCACGCGAAGATTTCAATATCCCTTGTTGCTGCCTGCTGGTGGTGCTATGAGGGGATCTGGCAAGCACCACTGGGTGACATGCTAGATCGTTTCTACGTCACAATATGGTGACTACATTGACTCGTCCGGCAAGGTCATTTCAAAGCACAAAACTGTTGTGCTTCCTATGACAGGCATCTACCGGACAGCATCCATCGCTGTTAAAACCTAGCGTTTCCTGTTACGGTGAAGAAGAAGTGTGCGCATGCTCTCAATCGTTCTTGTCTTCGCTGGGTCAATATTGCCGGCCAAGGAGTTATCGTTGGGCGCATCACGATAACAATATCGTTCCTTCCCGCATATATCGCAAGGCCAGGCAGGCGTATTGACTACCTATCTAAAGACTGTGCCTTTTGTGTAACCTGTTGCAACGCTGAACAATGTCCCACTTCCGGCACACGGGTAGAGCTAGCAGCCCTCTTTGCGATGGATCCCTGCAGTTGAGTACCGATCGTCCTCATGTCCTCCGAATGAAGTGCTCATGGACTTTGCCAGCAGGGGCTTAGGCCGCCGCTCTACACCGCGACTGATTTCCCATAAAGCAGCGTGCATCTTGCTGCGTGGAAAGGGCTTTCTGGACAGATCTGCAATGGCTCGCGTAGATTTCGCGCGTCGCAACAGCAGTGAATGCCAGACGCGCACGGGGATCATGCCGTCAGCCCCTCTAAGTTATTTGGACGTGACTATGATAAGCGGCCTAGCCCCACACTCCATTGACCAATCCGGGTGAGTACAGGGCACATCCACGGTGATGTCTCTTGTTTGGCTGCATCTGAATGCGCTCTCATCTTCCGAGCACGCAACCCGCCTGCAAGGCCTTCCAGATGCACGCCGTTCGCCGCCGTCCAATCATGAGACTGCGCCTGTGCCGGCAGCTCGAGAAGTCGAATCAGAGAATTCGAGCTGTCCCTTTTCGCTGGCATGCTGCCCTGTTGTTAGAGTCCACTAGTTCCCAAGCTAGCCGTGAGCTGCATGATTCCGGCATGAGGAAACGTACACGGGACGAGCTAGCTTAGCTGAGGCAGATGGGTGAGAGAGCTGGTGTTCTGCAATCAGGCGTTGGGTTGGCCAGCGCTGCAGTGAATTCACCTGCGCAGCAGCTTCACTCTCCTGATCTCACTGCAGTCTTGCTGGCACGGAGCTCTTAAAGCGCCCAACGACCAATCAATCAGGTAAAGGTTAGCTCTCTACTATTATCCAGCCGTCACAGTCCATCCAGGATTCCAGGTTCCTGCTCTTGTGTGAGCGCCAACCCTACACCAACACAGCTAGCGTTCGTTCACTGGAGGGGTCTTTAGTTCTATCTGCCTGCCCCGCCAGCCCAAGCCCTCGACCTCGCTTTCTCTGCCTCATCATCACAACCGCGACCTTGCAGCGGACATCACCCTTCATACAGACCATTTATCGACTGCCTGTGCATTCGGTACGAATACAGCCTGGTGCTTAAAGACTAAATGTTCGTTCCGTCACGTTGCTTGTTACGACCTGCAGCGGGCGCCGTGAAGGCGATCCCGCGCATGTGTCCCCCAGCTTTCATTTTTCCTTAGTGTCCTTCTCATCCACCTGTCTTGCAGCTATTTGTATCACGCGCATTCTTCTTACTCGAGAGTCGGTATTGAGACAGTTCAGTGCTTCTTTAGATCACCATGTCGAAGCTCTTCATAGGGTAAGTCACGTCACAGCTCCAGATCGGCTTTGCGACTGACAAACAAACAGAGGTCTTGCGTGGCACACCGACGATGCGACTCTGCGCCAAAAGTTCGAGGAGTTCGGCCAGGTAGAGGAGGCTGTAAGTTAAGGCTCCAAGCAGCGCATGAAGATTAGATCAGAACAGAACAGTCGCTCACTTCACTACAGGTCGTCGTCAAGGACCGTGACACTGGCCGCAGCAGGGGCTTCGGTTTCGTTCGCTTCGCGTCCGATGCTGAGGCTGATACTGCCATGCAGAACATGAACAACATCGAGTCAGTATCTCCGTCTATTCATTTATCCAACACGAAGCAACAAGCGAGACCACAGCTTCTTCTTAAAGCCTCTTCATACCTTACACATCGGGATTTCGCTCTCTAAGCATAGTCTAATCTTACTAGGTTCGATGGTCGTACCATTCGCGTTGACAAGGCCTCTGACCGCGCCGGAGGTGGCGGCGGCGGCGGTCGTGGCGGTTACGGAGGCGGCCGTGGCGGCTACGGAGGCGGTGGTGGCTACAACGGCGGTGGTGGTAAGTCTACAATCCATCCTCACTACTGACCGTCACTCTTGGCTGATCAATCGCTAGGCTACAGCGGCGGTCGTGGTTTGTGATCACATCTAATTCGATTGATGATATGCTGACATCACAATAGGCTACGGCGGCCAGTGGGGTCCTCCAGGCGGCCAGGGTGGTGGCTACCAACAGGGTGGAGGCTACGGCCAGCGTCAAGGTGGCTATGACCAGCAGCAGCAGCAGCAGGGCGGCGGTGGCCAGTGGTAATTCCCAAATGAAGCTCCCGCTACACCCATGGCAACGTGCGTCAACACACAGCGCTCTAGGGGCCGGCGGGATAGAGGGCAGGGTTTTTTGCGTCTGAACTCGCGTCGAAGTGGAGGGCTCGAGCTCTGATAGACACCGGGTCTGACTAGGATTGGTGCTGGTGGTTCAGATAGTTCTTCAGCTCCTGTATGAGGACGCTCGGAGACTGACGTTGGGCTGCACTGACAAGATGATTGATACCCATTGAATCAGGATTTACTTGTCTCGGGTCGTGGTTCTGGATGTTTTTACTCAACCTTAGTTGCGGTTTCTTCTACATATGGTCGAGATCATGCTCAAAAAAGTTGGCTTCACTTGATCCTTTGAATGCCTACAGTGCTGCAACTTGAATAGGTCATGAACATGAGGCTCTCCAAATGCCGTACTATACGCCTGTGGGTTGTGCACCCAGAAGACTGATCGCATCATACAAAGACGCGGCCGAACGTCCTACACCTCGGCAGCATTATGGAGCAAACTCGCGAACCCACCAAACCCACCGTCCGTGCTCTCGGCATTCCAACGCCTGTGTAACGCAACCCCACAAACCCCAATGGGCGGCGATTTACGGTGTTACAACTGAGCAGTACAACATCACACCGATGCGATAACTCTCCGTAGAGCAACTTGCACCCTGCCATGCAAGACGGAGACAAGCTGTCAGCTTAGCCAACACAATGTGACATGCCCGCATATAACGTAATTAACCGCTGTAGACTGGGAGACCAGCTGCAGCACAGTGCATGGAGCAAATGCGGATGCAAGTGGTCGTCACGAGTCAGCCGCTCCACCCGCATGTGGCTGGATGGCCCGCAATGCTGCTGCCTTGTGGACTGGAGTTGAGGAAAGAGGGCCCTTCCCCAGAACCCTGGAAAGCAAACACCGCCATTGCCAGCTAAAGACGCACCTATCGAGGACACCATGAAACATTGGATCGGAAAAGGCGACAGCGCGCATGTGTCACGACAAGAGTCTGCTCTTCCTCGTGTTCTGACAGCTGCCTTCGTTGTATTCGTCTTGATTGCTGGGTTGGACACCTTCTGTCCCCATTTCAAATACCAATTTGTTCGAGAAGACGACAGCCAGCCACGAACAGGGGTAGCCCGCCATACGCAAGATCCGTTCATTTGGTCTCAGGTATGTGTCGGCATTCCGCAGCGTCAGCAGCATTCATGTGGGCCTTGCACCTTCCTCCAGTGCATATCTCTACATGGCACCGGCTTCTTTGGCTTGGCCAAATAGGCAGTGCATAACGAGCGAGACGTGAGATGAATAGTTCAGGAAGATTCGATGGGTAAGAACTGTATCGCGAAAGGCTTGAGGACATTCCGAACGAGGCTGAATACTTCTTAAACGCAATGGTTTCTCGGACCACATGCGGCATGCCTGGCACGATCGACAATCTTCATCTCGATGTGCCTTGTGCAGTCAAATGTGTAAAGTGCTGACCGCCAAACAGATCGCGCCCAAGGAACAGCTCGAGTTTCACGATTGCTTTTTGGACCGCTTTGAATGCGCAAAATTGAGCCTGCCCCTGGATTATTTCAATGGCACACATGCAGACACCAGAGTTAGCATAGCTATTGTGAAACTACCTGCCAAAGTAGCCGTTAATGATCCACGATATGGAGGCCCGATCTTACTCAACCCGGGGGGACCGGGAGGGCCAGGAGCCTCGTTCGCCCTCCTTACAGCGCAAGCAATTCAAAATTTTATCGACGGGAGTGCCGATCCAGCTTCAGCTGGAAAAGATTCCCGGTTTTTCGACATCATTGGTTTCGATCCACGCGGCATTCAATGGAGCGAACCTACAGCCACGTGTTTTTCCGACCCTGCTGCAGCTTGGTCTTGGAGATTGAGGGAGATCGAGGAGGGCATTCTAGGCAGCTCAGATGTTGCGCTTGGGCGGCTGTGGGCTATGTCACATGCATCCAGCTCTTCTTGTGCGTTGGCAGCAAGCAAGGAGAATGGTCCGGACATCAAGCAGTATATGTCAACTGCATTCGTGGCTCAAGACATGCTGCAGATTGTTGAGAAGCACGCCGAATATGTCGCACAACAGGCCGCTCAAGCAACGAACAGCAGAAGCGGACATCATGACAGCCATGGCATTTCAGCTTTACCTTACGTTCCCGGGTTGGCAAAGCTACAGTATTGGGGCTTTTCCTATGGAACGGTCCTGGGCTCCACGTTTGCATCCATGTTTCCTGAACGACTTGGTTCTGTGGTACTAGACGGTGTTGTTAATGACCGGGATTACTATCACTCTCTAGGTGGTGGCAGCCTCACTGACAATGAGAAGGCCATGAAGTCCTTCTATTCGTGGTGTCTGCTATCGGGTCCTTTCATGTGTCCCTTGGCCGGGCACGACACTGACAGTATGGACAAGATCGAAAAGCGCGTTGAAGGGATTGTGGAGTCACTGTACCACAGCCCGGTATCACTCACTTCCCTAGAAGGTCCAGACGTCGTCACATACTCTGATATCAAGTCCGTAATATTCAGCACTATCTACCAGCCACAGCTTGGATTCGTGAATCTCGCATATCTACTCACCGACATCGAACGCGGCCACGTTTGGTGGCCAACAAATTTGTTCCGTCTCGTTCCCACACTCTCATGCGGTGTCAACGGAACAGTCAATCCGGACAGCTTGTCTGCCAGTGATATTCCGACCTATGCTATCTTATGCTCGGACGGCGTCGACCAGGGAAACGTCGAGGTTGATGAGTTCGTCGAGTACTGGCATAACATGAAGAACATGTCTTCAGCAGCTGGTGATATATGGGCGATGCTGAAAATGAAATGTGCAAACTGGAAGATTCGCGCAAGCTACAAGTTCGATGGACGTTTTGGTGGCAATACAAGTCACCCGATCCTTTTCATCAGCAACACTGCGGACCCAGTTACGCCTCTGCGAAGCGGAAGGATAATGAGTTCCAAATTCCCTAACAGCGGACTTCTTATCAATGACCAGGCTGGGCATTGTTCGTTCTCAGCCCCGAACGGATGCGCTTTGGATAGGATCAGGGAGTACTTCCAGACAGGCGCTTTACCTGCAAACAATACGCTCTGCGTTCCACGACAAAGCCCGTTCTCGCTCAACTCGACAGACCCGAAGTCGCCGTTCTTCGACCCCACACTTGAATCCTACATTTCTGAACTCGCAGTGTCAGAGAAAAGTTCTGAGCGGCCCAGTATTCGTGCTGCGTTGCAGACACTGCAAAGCGTGATGACAGAGAGCGGTGCTTTTGGTTTCAGTGGGCTGATTGGTAATATGAAGACCAGACAGATCCAGCAACTGGTCCAAGCAAGATACAGGAACTAAAGTGCGATCAGGTGCAACGGCATCACGATGTCAGCAAGTCAAGGTATCTTGCCATGTCATTGATTCATTGATTCGTTTTTAATTGTCTCTCGCTCGGTGGTGGATTTTATCTGCTTTCATTCCTTGCCGTGATTGCCGTCAGGCTATAAGAAAGCAGGCCTGCGTTTGCCTGGAACCTACAATTCCGATTTTAGGGTCATGGGACTTTTTTTTTTTTTTTCATATATTGATCACATATAAGAAACTACACTATCAACAGTCGGTTTTCATGCCAAATTCCTGATCCTGTATGCACACAACAGTCAACCGTTTCCACTCAGCAACGGAACTCACGTTGTAATAGACTGTCTGACATACTCGCAACCATCCGCCAAGACACTCATGCTGTTGAAGGCCTAACTTGCTGTTCCTGCAGTGCCTGCTCTGCTTCCTCCTGCAACTTTGAAGTCAGCGGCGAAAGCCATTCATAGGTCTCGATCATAATGGGCCAGTAGCGGCGCGCCGCAACCCTCCAATTGACAAGCTTTGACTGTCTATTGATACATCGAACTTTGCATTCCATCGCGGCTCGAGCGTCAGAAAACTCGCAGATCCATGGGGCTGTCGCCAGTCCAGTGCCAGAGACTATGGTCGCGACATGGTTCTGGATATCGATGTGACGATTTTGGATCAGCCGCATTTTTCGGGGCAGGCGCTCGTCGGCTGTATCTGGAAGTTCGTCAATCGAGACAAATTGTGCTTTCAGGCAGCAGATTAATGCTTTGCAAACTTCGATCAGCTGGATTGTAGCATCGTGCTTGAGATGCGCACCGGCGATTTCGAATTTTGGGGCGTTTAGTGAGAGAACCTTGCTAAACGTTTGGAGCATGACGGATAACAATGACGCCAACACTGTTCCCAGAGCCTTTGTTTGAGAGCTGGGAAATTGTTTTTATACGGTTATGAGTGGCTTTTACAAGGACTGTGAAATGAAATGTACGTGCCGGATTATATTTGTATGTGAGCGTTGACATGAGGCTTTCACTCACACCAAAAACGACCATTGTGTAGCAAATAAATAACAATCGGTCTGGAGGAGCATTATCCGCGGGCATGCCGTTGAGGGAATAAAAGGTATGAAGCGATGAAATTTTGGCCTTAAGCCGCCTGTGTCCCACTATTCAACAAGAGGTGTTGTTGGTGAAGTCAGTTGTTCACGTACGGATTCGACAGGCAAGGACGACTCAGAATGCCAACCACGCGAAGTCGCCTCCGAAGAATCGGTCACTGTTTGCTTTAAGTTAACGTGTATTCTCAATACTGTCGCAATGTGGCAATGTAAATTTGATTTTGACCGGCTGTGAAGCCTTCTATAGGGTATCAGAGATGAAGGTATCCAAAGTAGTCAACAGCAATGCTTAAGAAGCAAGCACTGGAACAGCGCTCTCTTCAGCAGGCTTCTGCTCGTCCTTGATAGACTGTGTCGCAGCCTGGGTTGCGGCGTTTTCATCAGCCTTGTTCTGGGCCAGTCGCTGTCATGTATATTAGCATCCTGGTTATCGTTCATGTCAGTAAAAGCACGTACAAGCAAGTTACGCAGCAAGACCGCGATTGTGACCTTTCCAATCGCAGGAACGTAGATGGAAGCCTTCTCCTTCACATCCGGGTTGAAGTTGCGCTCACTGGAGAAGTTGATGCACACAGCACCATCCTTGAGCAGATGTGCTGGCACCTTGTACTTGTCTCCAGGCACACCACTGATTACAACATCACTCTTCGGGAGACAATCCTTGAGTTCCCAGCCAGGCTTCTCCACAACATCGTGCTTCTTCGCCCTGATGCCCTCACCTCGAGTAAACTCTTGCACGTCGGCAATGTCCACACTGTATACAGTTGCGCCATCGTTGGCCAACAACGCAGCCAACGGCCGGCCCACAACTTCACTGCGGTTGATCACGGTGATAGTGCGGCCGTGCAATCTGTTGCCGTATGCGAGGATTGTGTTGTAGATCCTAAGGTATTCGAGGATTTTGATAACGGCGAGCGGTGTGCATGGCAGGATGCTCTTCTTCGTACCGGCGGGATCGAGGAAGCGGATGTTCTGGTACATGTTGAAGATGTACTGGTGAGAAAGACCCTCAACATCCTTCTCAGTGGAAACGATTTGCTGCAGGTACTGATCTTGTCTGTTGCCAAAGATAGGGTAGTACACCATGATACCGTCAACCTTGGGGTCATTGTTGGCATCGATCAGAGCATCCTCAAGCTCTTCACGGTCGACTTCGCGCAACTCGTAGGCAAAGCCACTGTAATGCATAAGTCTAGTGTCTTACTGTCCAGCACAGACTGGAACAGCAGTGCAGTGGAGTAGGCTCACTTCTCGTTGCACGTCTTGCCAGTCCACTCTGCATACACCCTTGCCGCAGGATCGTTGCTGGAAAGGAAGCCCACCAAAAGGGGCGTGCGACCGAGCACTTTCAGGCCATCTTGAATCTCACCAAGAAGACCCTTCGCGATATTGTTGGCGAGGATCACCTTGCAGTTGGGCTTGTCGGCAGCCATAGCGGGGTAGTAGGGACAGATGAATGAAGGGAAAGGGGTTGCAAGACTATGAAGAAGGATATCAGAGAGGATTGGCTACTTTACGCGTTTCCCTACGCGAAGGACAAGAAGACTTTTGGTCTGTGTCATCCTAAAAACTTCCGTTTGTGAAAGTGCCGCGCTCTTCGTGGTGTTATAACTTTTTTTTGTGCCCCACCGATACCGGTAACCAATCAGCGAATCGGCGGGGTTGCGTCATAAGCCGGTACTCCACGCTGTGGTGAGGCATGCGCGCTGGTCGCCGCACCCTCCGATACGACCGAAGCAACACTCGATTGAGACGCGCCGCGAGTATGTCAGACATCCAGCAGTACCTGTTGGACTATGACCGCAACAAGAAGGAGGCGACTGCCACCGCGCAGCGCAGCGCTAATCGTACGTGTGGGGTGCTGGAGGGGCATCATGGGTTGAAAGCTGATATTTGATAGAACTGCAAAGCGGCCAATTGAAGCTCATCAAGCTCGTGGGAGACCTCGGGGAATACCTCAACAGCGAAGATGGAGCCATACGCTCAAAGACAGTCTCGTATCTCGCCGAAGTCCTTGCCTCGACGCCGCAAAAGGTGCTATCACTACAACAGCGAAACCTCCTCTGCGACTTCGTGATTTCCCGTACTGAGGATAGTGAGGGCATAGGGTCATGCGCAAAGGCATTGCTAGCCTTAGAAGAGCTGGGCAAGTGGGACGATGAGAGGGTGGTGAGCATGCTCGAAGCGCTGCTCTCCAACACACACCCTCTGCGCCAGTACAAGCAGCAAACCGAACGATACCCTGTGCTTCAGCTCATCGATACGCTCATGGCCAAGTATCGTGAGCCGCTGCGCGTGCATCATACAGAGACAGGCGACTTCCTGCCTCGCTTCATCTCGTATTTCGATGGCGAGAAGGATCCCCGCAACTTGATGGTCGTATTTTCTATCTTGAGAGTGCCTATGACAGAATGGAGTATTGGCGCTGATGCTCAGGAGCTGTTCGATGCAGTCTTCAACTACTTCCCAATCACATTCCGACCGCCGCCTGACGATCCATATGGTATCACCGCTCAGGACCTCAAGGATCGCCTTCGAGACTGTATCTCGTCAACCTCGGAATTTGCACCCTACGCTTTTCCTGCGTTGCTGGACAAACTGGATTCCACATCAATGAACACGAAGCGCGACGTTCTCCAAACGATCACTGCTTCAGTGAAGGAATACGGACCTCGTACCATCTCGCTCTATTCCATCACTCTTTGGGATGCTTTGAAGTTTGAGATCTTGAACGTCCAAGAAGAGGATCTTGCAGAAGAAGCCCTGAATGCTTTAGCTGCTATCGCCCGCACCCTATCAGAGGGCACCAATGGACCACTCAACGCCTACCTACGCCCTATCATAAAGGAGTGTAACGAACATCTTGAGGATGCTCCGACGAAACAGTCACAAGCTTCCGCACGTATTCTGCACAAGTTGGCACAGGTCTCTGCCGAAGTCAACAACAGCCTGCTGGCGGGTGTGCTGCCTACTTTATTTCTGCTTTTCCAGAGCGCAGACACCATGGCTAAACGCAGAGGGCTGCTTGAAGTTCTGATTCAATTGGTGCGTGCAAACACAGCTGTCTATGGTGATTGGCGCGCACCAGGAGTTGCAGGCGACCAAGTCTCGACAAATGCATTGAAAGAGTTCAACGGCCAGGCGCTGGAGGTTCTACTCAATGGTCTGGAGTCGGCGCCGATAAAAGAGGTCTCGTTCCGGCTGGTCTGCCTGGAGGGCCTGGTACAATTGGTCAAAGTACGACAACTTCTAAACGAGGAGGATGTCGGCAGGACGATTCAAGCGCTGCAAAACGTGGTCATTCATGAGGAGCCCTACGGGAAGGACGAAATTAAGAAAGCCGCAGTCACGGGCCTTGTGGATATTGCTCACCAGAAGCCTCAAATTATCGTCGAGAAAGCCTTTCCTGGATTCCTGGCACAGTTGCCTGATAGCGATGCTGACAATTCGAAAGCTTACTCGTCGGTCTTGGAAGCATTTGCAAAGCTTGCGAGCGAAGAGAAGATATTTGACACTGTCCTACTGCGACTGAAGAACAAATTCGGAACAGCAGTCCAAAATGGTGCTTCCAGCACCTACCTGGTTGCTTTGCTATCTGCCATGCTGTTTTCCCTCAACCAGGGTGAGGCTAAGCTTTCTCACAATCCCGAAACTTCGACATATTACAACGACATCGCTCTTCCTCTACTACAGCGAGCGTCCAGTTCTGATTCATCGCATCCGGCCGCATTCAATGACGAGGGTACCCTCGACCTCGTCGGACGGATATGTGGGCTCATCATCCGATCACAAAACGCAGAGTCGCAAAATGCTATTGCAACCGAGCTATACACTCTCTTCCGTGGCGCCCCTCAGTCTGATCTGCCTCCTTTCAAGCTTGATGTTCCCACAGGGACCGAGAAGACTATGGTGGTCAGCACCCATCTATTGGCGTCATTCAAGAAAGACGTAGTGCTTCCTTCTGAGCCGCAGCTCCTGATTACGACGCTGGCGAGATATGCTCAACAGCCGGAGCTTTCGCTTCCCGTGCGATCTGCCACGCTACGCCAGATCTCACTCATCATCAACAAGTACTATACTGCTTCTGGTCTCAAGACTTGCATGGATCCATTGAACTCGGCATTTGATCTCTTCAATAGCGAACGGCTCGACATCCAGCGGATCCGCGTCATTTTTGCCTGCTTGAAGGGCATTGTGCTCAGAAGTAGCCCTGTGCTGAATACTCTATACCCCACAGTGCTGTCGCTGCTTTCACATCCAAAGTACGGCAGTACAGTAGCGCATGGCTTCACGACTCTGCTGCAACCTGATGATCTGTTAACAAAGCAAAATCATTGTCAGATTTCGGGCTTGCATAAGCAGAAGAGTTTCGCCCTCCTTGTTCCCAATATCACACAGGCTTTCCGCGAAGCATCCGCTGACACCAAGCCAAACTACCTCATTGCACTGAGCGGTATACTCAAGTGGATGCCTTTTGACGTTGTTGTCGAGGAGGTTGGCCAGCTCGTCACGCTGCTTTTGCAATCGTTGGATCTGAAGGGCATCGACATTGTCAAGGAGGCCACCATCAGCACACTTGCGTCAACACTGTTGGAGAAGCCAGCGACCCTCGAAGAGCACAGTGGCAGCCTCATCTCGCGCCTTCTTGCCAACGCAATTGCGGGCAAGGAGTCTGTCCCACCGGCGAAGGTCCGCGTAGCGGCGCTACAATGCTTGATGCTGGTGCCGGAAAAGTTCAAGCAAGAGACTGTCCTACCATACCGCAGACAGGTGGTTAAGAAATTGATCGCTGCCTTGGACGACAAGAAGAGAGAAGTCAGGAGTGCGGCCGTGAAGTGTCGAGCCAAGTGGCTGGAGATTGACGAAGCCGGTGATGACGAATAGACGAAATACACCTGACACGCGTATCGAGAAGCGGACAATTTATTCAAAGATATCCCACTATACATGCAACTACAGTTCTCCGTGGCCTAATATTGACTTTTGATAATCCCATTGCCGCTAAGGTGGTATAACCCCACATGAACTCCCGAAATGCCGTAACGCCGCCCATGCAAGTCTCTCGTTACATCCTACTCATTCCTTGCCTTCTTCAGCAAGGCCTGCTTCAGTGCGTCGTTGTCGATCTCGTCCTGGCCTGCATCAGCCATCGGGGCATCGCCCTCGATAGCATCGTCGCGGCTGCGCTTCAGGCCCTTCATCTTTCGTGTCTGGAGAGTGTTGAAGTCCTGCTTGCCTGGGTGGATCTTGGCAACCTTATCACCCATAGCATCTGTAGAGATGTTCTTCTTAGTCCTCTCCTCGGTGCCCTTGGGCTTCCTCATGGCTTCCTTGAGCATATCGGCGTCAGGGAACTGCTCGCGACCGAGAGAAAAGTCAATGCGAGGACCCATCTCCTCGACTTCGACGCGAGGCAGTTTCTGCCCGCTGCGCTTCGTCTTGAGCAGGTAGAAGCGCAGCTTGATCTCGGGGTTGGGTCGGGCGTCGGTGGGCTCTTCAGCGCTGATGCTGATCAGGTACTGCAGACCCTCGACATCGACCTCGTCTGTGTCCTGACCACGGAACAAGTCGACAAGGAGACTCTTGGCGAGTGTGTACTTTGTCTCGTTGGGATCTTCGAAGACGGTGCCGTGGAAAGAGATGAGCGGCTTCAGGCCAACGCTGGGCTTCTTGTTCTTGAACTGCTGCAGTGTACGGAAAGTCTCCGGGTTGATGTACAGCTCGAGCATGTCGAGGAGCTTGTGATCAAAGGTACGGACGAGCGTGAGGCAGTGCGGGCGCTTCTTCGAGTGAAGCGACAGGGCGAGCAGCGAGGTGTCGTTCTTCAAAGAGAAGAACTCGAGCGAAGAGGCATCGTCGAAGGGGTGGATGTCGTTCTTCTTGGTGAAACGCTCGACGAAGGGTCGCTTGAGGGTTGCCAGGTCGGCCGTGGCCAGCTTGAGGATCTGCGAAGTCTTCTGGCCCGTCACAAAGAGCGTGGTCTTGGGGTTCTCGTTCTGCTGGGGCTCGCGAGCCTTCATGGCGCGCGCGGCGCGGGCATTCTTGGGTTTACTGCACGCAATGTCAGTCGCATATCCAGTGGCTGTATTTTCTTGTCTTCAACACGTACACGGCCTTCAACATGGTGGCGGCTGATTGTGTTGTGCGGTGCAGCTAAAATGCCAAGATGTCGCAGCTGGGACTTTTTTTTGAGAAGCCCTTGCAATGCACGGCTCTGCGCAGCACGGACCGCGCGGCGCGGCGCAATCTGATAAGAAGCAGCGCCAGAAGCAAGCAAGCGCGGTCGCGGGGCCCTTTCCGCGCATTGGACAGTCCGACTGTTGCCGAAGTCGCAAGCTGGTGGGGTTGGTGGGCGGTGGGCTGTCTTGTCAGCAGAATTATGCCGGCAGTGGCAGTGGCAGTCACGTCAGAGCGTGCTTTATCAGATGGTGCCATAGTCGTGTGCTTCTGTGCCATTGCCTGTCCACACTTTTGCTCTTGCAGCCCTCCGCACTTCTTTTCTTCCTTACGAGATACCCACCCCCACCCACCATGGCCACCGTGCGCGAAGTCACAGACGAGGCCGCCTTCGAGTCGACCATCCAAGGCCTCCCCGCATCCACACTTGCCGTCATCTACTTCCACGCGCCATGGGCTAAGCCATGCGAGCAGATGTCCATCATCTTAAAGACGCTCGCCAGCACATATCCCCAAGACGCTCCCATCGCCTTCCTCTCGCTCAATGCCGAAGAGCTGCCCGACGTCTCTGAGCAATACGATGTCACCGCCGTGCCCTACATCGTCCTTCAGAAGGACGGCAAGACCCTCGACACCGTCAGCGGCTCCGATGCTGCCAAAGTCCGCGCTGCCGTAGAACGACACGCTGGCGCAGGGTCTGGTCAAGCAGCCTCGACGCTCCCGCCCGCCCAGACAGTCACACGGCCACCCGTTGAGAACGGCGCCAACGGCGACAGCGCAAAGAACTTGGCCTCCTACGCCCCAAGCGCCACCGACCCCAAGACTGCACCAGAGTACAGCGGAGCCGAGCAGGAGACTTCCAAGGAGGAGCTGCACAAGCGCCTTAGCGAGCTCGTCAAGGCCGCACCCGTCATGCTGTTCATGAAGGGTACACCAAGCGCACCACAGTGCGGCTTCTCCAGGCAAACTGTCAGCGTGCTGCGTGAGAAGGGTATACGATACGGCTTCTTCAACATCCTGGCAGACGACGAGGTCAGGCAGGGGCTCAAGGAGTTTGCAGACTGGCCTACCTTCCCGCAGTTGTGGGTAGATGGAGAGCTTGTCGGCGGATTGGACATTGTAAGTGCTACCGCCGCAATTGATATGCATCTGTGCGGCTAATCTTGTACAGGTCAAGGAAGAGTTCGACAATGATCCTGAGTTCCTGGCGCAATACTCTGTGAACCAGCAAAAGTCCTCTTAGATTGCCTGAACGCATTCGATCAACACAATTCAGTAAATCAACATCAATACAACGGTTGCTTGAGCGGATCCTTGACCACCGATTCCCCTGCGATTCTAACATACTTCGCGACTTGGCTTCGCCACACGTGTTTCAAAGTTGGTGCCTGCGCTGAAGCGGCACGTCAGCGATGTACATTTCTCTCGTCTTGGACAGCAGCTACTTCAAATCCAGATATTACTTGAATTTGCTGTTAGGAGGAGCACGTTTCTCACCGAGCATTCCCGTTCATTTGGTTTTGCCGTCAAATCCCTGCAGAGAGACATCAACGCAAGGGTGCATGGGATTACCACTTGTAAGCGAATTACCCTACTGTTTTCTGGAATCTGAGAGGAGTGAAGGTTGGGAAATCTTAATATGTTAGCTTCATAGTAAATCGAACAGTCAGTACGGCTGGATGTGAAGCAATGAAGACTCCAAAACATTGAACCTGCGAACACATTCACACAACCCCACATGTTTTCGAACTATGACAGTTGTGTTCATGAAAGAATACGGTCGTGACCAGCTCGCCATCCTATATCTTCACATGCACGCGCCCTACCTACTCGATCGACATCATTCGCTTGTTTCTATACCTCTTCTGTCCTTGCTATCCGCAGCCTCGACCGCTTCCGCAGTAGGCTCATCCGGAATATTGACAATGACGCTTGGATCTTTCGACCGGTTTGCCAGCATGGCCGCGCGCTTCTGCACCAAGATCAACGACGTCCGAGAAGACGGGTATCTTTGCAACCCTACCTCTCTCCCCAACTGTCCCGCGCCCTTGCCGCCCTCACTCAAGAACTCGGCGTCTATGTCTTCATCGGCAGGGCTGAGCACTCGACTCCCGCTCATCTCCCGCCGCTTCGACTCTTGCTCTTGAGGACTGGTGGGTATGCCGTCGAGCTCTACAGGCTGCGCGTTTATTGCTGGTACAGACGTATCTATCAAGGGTGTTTTTGTCACGGTCGAAGGGGAGGTCTTGTGCGGAAACGTTGCGGTCCGTGAGATGGGGGACACTGGCGTCTCACTGGACGGTGAGGTGGGCATAGGCTCTGTCATCGCTGCTGTAAGAGAGACAGGTAAACAACCGGATTTCTAGTGATAAGGCATGCAACAGTAGTACTGGATGGGACTATAGTCAGCATAAAAGAACCAGCGTCTTCAGACGCACGCGGCTGTAGAGGCTCGGCTGCCTCGTAAGCTGCAGTGAGCCTTATGACGTCGGAGCCAGGGTCCTTGTAAACAAGTGGGGCAAGGCGCTTGTTTCGGTTACCAATATCCGCGGAGCAGACCTTATCATTATTCTCAGGCTTTGACAAGTTGCCAATAAGCAAACGCTTCAACAAAGAATTATCTATCAAGTATGCATAGTTCGAACGAAGGTGCACATGGATAAAATTTACATTCTCTAAGCTAGAGTATTTGCAGAGCAAGTGATTGGTGTAATATGTCGCTCCGTGACGCCAAACACATTCTTCTACACTTTGTTTTGAGCTAGTCGCGTTTAAGGTTTGTCATAAACCCCATTGAATATCCTACACCATTACTTGTCTTTGGATCAGCCTATATGGGTCAGGAGACCGCTGCTCACAGCAGAGACTGGTCACTTACACCCATGTACATATTCTGCCCAAAGGCACCTGTTCGCTGGCTGGGATTCTGGGTCTCAGGCATTGGTGGAGTTTGCAATTCTGTTGAATCCGTCTGCATTGGAATAGCACTAACATCCATGGGGAAGAAATTGTTTTGAGCATCTATACCGGGACCTTGGATGTAGGAATCCCACGCATCCTAAAGAAGTCAGCTTTTGGATACCAAATCAAATTGAATCCATGGTACGCACCCAGTTGATACTATCTGTTGGTGGAAGATCAAGATTCTGGAACAAGCTTGCACCGAATAGATTCGAAAATGGACTTGGTGCGTTTTCAGCGCCCGCCGGTCCAGATGTAGCAATACCTCCATAGTTGGGCGTCAGGCCGGATGATTGTTGTGGTATTGGATCGTTGAGTAAGTTGGCCATGGACGCTGGATACCGTTGGTCGAACATATTCGCTGAATTGGGTGCCATGCCGCCCGTACTGAGCATGCCTAGCGTCATGGCCGCGGAGTGTTCTGGAGCCACATTTGCGTCATCCATCGGTGTGTTGGTCGAGAAAGCAGAGGCAGAAGAAAAACCTCCGGGGGCTTGTCGTGTTGTGCGATCCTTCTTTAGCTGGCTCAACATCACGCTAAGCGTGGTGTAGGCTTTGTAAGCCTCCATAGAGTGATCTTTCAGACCTTCCCAGATGCCTACAGCTGTGTCTATAGCATCGAGCATCTCATCGACCTGATCTGGGGCCCATGAGTATATGTCGCCCGATGATGACGAACGGCTTTGGTGTCCAGATTTGATCGTGTGGTACAAGTCAGATGAGACAATCATAGCTGCAAGTAGAAAATCGACTGTTGTCAAAGAAGAGATGAACCACTTTACGTTCCGTAGACGACCACCAGGCTGGCATTCTCGATGTAAAGTTGCTTGGTGTCGTAACATAGTCATGGACGCATCGATGACAGCTGTCCTGGAGTAATTGAACCTCGCGTGGACACGTGCATACGCGAGATACTTTCTGTGTAGAACGCATATGATCTTCAGGAAAAGAAGATCTAGGGTGAACCGCTGCATGATCAAAGTTGAAGTGTCCCGAGCAGATTCATCCATGGACCGCATTCGAAGGTGTGGGGAAATACTATCATGTAGTTCTCGGGCCTGCGCGTCGAGCTTCATGACTTCTTCGTAGGAAGAGCAAGTAAGAGTATCGGTCAGTTCGACTGCCTCACCAAGTTTATAGATCAGTCGAGTGCGGTTGATGAGGAATAGTGTGGGTGTTGCTTCAGTCTCCGGTCGCGATGGTGGTAATACCTTCATGTCTTCCACTAGCTCGTCGTCATAGAGGTTGCGGGGAACATCTGTATTGGTGTCTCGTGGCCGCACGATAGGGGGCAAGCCAGCTTGTGCAGAAAAGAGAAGATCGAACGATCGAACGCAAGCCCACACTCTACGTCGCATCTCACCCTGGAATACAGATATGCCAGGGTATGGGGCAGGATCTCGATGCAGACCCTGTCGCATTGCCAACCGTACAATGATACCCGTGCTGATGAAGATGCCTACTTCAGCATCTCTACTTCGTGAATACTCGGCGTGTACGTGTAGAATCAGAGCCTCAAGCATGTACTGGGTTGGTAGGGTGATATCAGCCATGACCAAGCATTGTGCGGTCAGATCTCGATATTCTTTCGACATTGCCCACGATTTCCCACTGTACTCCGGCGGCTCATCGCCAGCTCTTGTATATGACTGGAGCGCAATGCACATCATAGCGAAGACAAGAGCCAGCCAAATGACAGGAGTCTCATCAGGGTTCAGCCAATGCTTATCATACTCCTTTTGAAATGTTGGACCGTGGATGATATGGATACCTGGATCGTAGGTGTTGAAGAAGCGTGAAACAAGGATATCGGCCGTCGGCTTTGGCGGGAATCTGGAGAGAAGTTCGGGTCTCGACATGGGTTTCATCTGACCGTACAGGAAGCTCATCCCAGGGGGGCTCTCTTCGCTATGACTGGCTTTGTACCGTTTCAACTGGTCATCGTACTGCTTCTTGTGCTCGGCGAAGTAGTTTTTGACTTCCGAGAGCTAAACGTGTCAGTTTAAGAGCTTTCATGAAGCAAGATCGATCACATACCTCGCCAAGAATGGCATACCAATGTGCTTCTGATGCGAAAATTGTCTGATTATTGTTGACCTTCATCACTCCGATTGACTTTGTCACGGTCTCCATCTCGCTCTCTTCGCCTGCGTCTTCCTCTGGGATAGAATCCTGCTGCCCAGTGCTCATGCCGCTACTCATATTGCTCAAGTCGAATTGTTGATCCGAGGAAGCACTGTTAAGGCTGTTGGCAATGGCCGCTTGAGCAGCGGCTGGTCCGGCGCTTTGAGCTCCATTTGTCATCAGTGAGAGAACGAGTCCTTCGAGTCGGTCGATTCGATTTTGCATATCGTCGGGAGAAGTCGCGATGCCAGCACTGACCGCATTCTTCTTACGATTGCCCGGAGAAGCATACGTGCATGACGGTGTATCACCGCGCTTTGTACAGTTGTCGCAAGGTTGGGCTCGATTGCATTTTAGTCTGCATTGGTCAGCTCTTCAAGTCTCATGCTGCTCTCTTTGCAGACCTACTTCCTGTGTCGACAAGGTCCACATGACAGAGGAATGCGATTTCTCTTGCGCACAACTCTGAATTGGGGATCCGGTGGAGATTGACCTGCGCTTGACGAGGTCGTAGACGGCGGCGTATGTTGAGGCGGCATACTGACAAATGTGCTGGACGTTGTCTTCTATACGGGCCTCGTCTTGATTGTCGGAGATAAAACCTAAGTCCGCGCTTGTGATTTTGGTCTTGGGAAGCAAAAGCTACGACGCTACAGCTGTTCGTGTGGCCAGAGCCTCGAATAGGGCAGGAAGTGTAGCCTGTAGTGGAAGGTATGGAATGGTGTGGAGCAGCCTGGATTGCCCAAATGTTTCGTTCGTCTCTAGCAGTTACTCGCAGTCAGACAAGTCAGACTCGGAAATCCAAAAGCTGCCCGAGGCGTTGAGCTGTAGCAACGCGTCTTTGCGCTTTCAGAATCTTTCTCGTGATACCGCTCTACTACTTCTTGTGAACACGTCAACTCAGCGGGCACTGCGCATTGTCATGTGCGCCCTTTCGCGTTCTCGGGGTATGCGAGACGGTATCGTCCGGCGCCGGTTCAGCTGACGTAGCTCAGCAGCAGTGGTTGTCCTTGGCGAAGAGCGATGTGATGTCGATGAGTGTGAGCAGGGCCTCGACTGTGTCGCTGGCAACGGGAAATTCTCGACCGCAATGCGTGTTTGGAGATTCTTCGATTTAGACTTGTACAGAGGTGTCAGCTACCGCTACGAAAGTTGGCGCATTGCGCGGCGCATCCCAGTACTCACAGGCGTCAGAAAGACAGTATCGGACAGGCGCGCGCAAATCGAAATCGATATGGGCAGAAGATCTAGAACGTATGCGCGCAAATACTCGACCTGCAATGTACACACAGGAAGGGAGAAGCAGGCGGTGTGCAGTGTCTGGATCAGGCAGTCAAGAGATCAATTGCGCAGCTTCCCCAGGCCATTAACTCCGACGGCAAGCGCTTGGCATCCGACAAGGGTCCCAGGCTTGATATGGTTCATCAAGTCAAGACCTGACTAATATGTGCAAGTCTGACTCACACATGCACTACAGATACACTATGCTGGTGGCTTGCAAGGCATCACCCCCGGTGCGGCTCAGCGTTCACTACTCCTCGTTACATGGCGGGGTCGATAGTACCGCACGGCCTCATCACCACCCTAGCCCGTTCCGGCCATTACAAGTTGCAGATCTCAGGTTCGCTCTGTCCCAACATACTCTCGACGAGATGAACGGAGAATGCTTATAGATTACACAGAATCGTCCTCTAGCTTTTTGGCGCAACACATCGTCTTAATTTTTCTTACTGCTCTTCTACTTTGCTGTCTGTACCTTCGTTGCCTTCCGTCTTCTTACTCAAAACCATCTTTCCCTGTTTTGCATCCCATCGATACACACCACCAGTGCCAACATTGTACTGATAGTAGTTTTCCGTGCCTCCTCTAACAAGTGCTTTACGAAAGGTAATATTGATTCTCCCCTTGTTGGCATCGATTCCTGCTCTCTTTGGAATGCTGTGTAACCACATTGACTGCGTCTTCCCTCTCATCAACACCATGTCACCAGACCCTAGCGGCAGTTTGATTTGGCCTGGATCTGGTGTTGTTTCTCCTTCCTTTGGTGCAATGGGCTTGTGCTTCATGAGAAAGTCTCGCTTTGCACCAAGTGTAAAGGAAGCGATGGAAGGAAGCGAACCCAGGAACCTCTCATCGTCAGAGTGGTAGGAGATGCTGTCTTTGCCGTCGGCGTAGTAGTTTACCAGGCAAAAGTTGAAGGTATCCCCTGTAGTGCCTTCGGTTACCTGCCGCAGATCATCCAGGCATTGCGGTATGGGGCGAGGTTTGCATTTGAATTTGGAAGCTTCGACCGATTTTCCGGTCACTGCATCGATGATCGTACCATTCGGGGCAAATCGACACGTTTCGTCGATACCAAAGACTGTAGTATATCGTGGAGTGTTGATATCTGTTCTCTTGCCAAAACGAGTGATGGTGTATTGCACCCGGTAGAAAGGCAACTCCTGGCGCAAGAACTCGAAAAGACCAGCAGTAATGGCAGGAGGTATGTAAGGCTGGTAATATACAAGATCCAAGTCAAGTTTGTCATTCATCAACACTCCTTCAGCTGCTGGAACGAAGCCCAATTGTTCTTTGAATGCGGTAGGCAAGTGAGATATAGGGAAAGGGTAAGCTGCGTGATGTGAAGCATCGGCGGTGATCTCATATTTGGGTTTCTTAGGGGCCGCAGGCTTGAAGAAAGTATCGAGGGCGCCGCGCTTCATAACAGCTGCTTGTACTGATCGTGCAGATTAAAGCCAGGGTGATCTGCCGTTTTGAGAGCAACGCAGTGCGGTAGATAGAGCGACGCGACTCATAAGTTAATAAGTGACAAGCGGGAAGTTTTCGAACAAACAGAACTTTCTAAGAACGCGCATGTCTCGCGCTTCAAATGCGTGTAGCTTATGACGTCAGCGATTCCTTCCTCCCAGCGTTAGTTCACGCAACAGGTCGCCAATAAGATTTTGATATATACAATGCACAGATCAGGTCATGGATGCACCCTTCATACCTCAGCAGGTTGTCGGCTCTTGTTGTCTGCCCTAAGATTTCCGCAGGCTCATCTCGTGCATCAGCAGCTGTCGATCTTTTAAGCGCTATGATCTGGTTTGAAAGCTATTGTGTAGAGTCTTTAGGACTTATTAACGAATATCCCGGTCATCCCAACTACATACCGCCGCAATCATCAGTTCCAGAGATCCCTTACAGTAATGTTCCAAAGGCAACCTTCACTGTGCCCAAGATTGCGGGTCTGCCTACGGCTGCACCCCGCCAAGGGAACAAGAAGAGATTGTTCTCTTTTCATAAACGGCGCAGATCTCGCCGTGAGTGAAGATATTCTGCCTAGTTTCAAGTCTGCATGCGAAGCTCTTATCCAAGGATAGTCAATAATACCAGAGCAATTTGCAAACTGGTAAAGTACCATTTCATCCTTCAATCTCTGATCGAAGTCGTTCCCATCGCGAATAGAACTAGCATTGACTATCGTATTCAGGAATAATTCTCTTGACGTCAACTCTACAAGCTGCACGCCATCAAAAGACTTTCGCTGTTGCATAGCAGCTTATAACGCTGCACCAGTCACTAAGCCTTCTTTACCTGAAGAAACTCTATTAAGTCTAACTAGTAGCTAGCTACTACTTAGTAAGCAAGAGGTTATAGAAGTATTTTACTTTCAAGTATAATTATAGTCTAATACAGACTTAATTCTTTATACTACTTTATTTGGTACTTTTGTACTAGTTTAGTAAGAGTAAAGTTTATAGTATTATAGTAGATTACTTAGCTATTTAGCTTTGTAATTTATTATTTAATATAGTATAGTCTAAGGCAGTTCCTAGTGCATAGTTTCTACTTACTATACCTTAGTAATAAGGAATAATATAGTTAACTATAGTTACTACTATACAAGATATACTAATATAGTTTATAAAACCTAAAAGCAAACTTTTAGCTAGCAGCTTTATTTTGCTTAGAGAGAGTACTATAACAGAGTAATATAGTAAAGAATATATTCTAAATACGCGTTTATACCCTTATTATACTATTATATAAAGTCTAGTACACTAGTTAGAGGAAAACTAGTACTAGCTCTTCTAAGAAAGTATTATTGTTAAAGCGTACTAGCCTATATACACTAAAGATTAGCAAATTTTACTATATTTTCTAGTTATTACTAATATTTTAGTATTATTCTTTAAAAACTCTAGTAAAAGTATCTAGGAACTTTATTACAAAAGCTACTAAAAAGAATTAAGAAAAGCTTCTAGGCCTATAATAATAGATTACCTAGCCTTACTCTACTCTAAATTACTACTAGGCGTACTTTAAAAATATTTATTACAAAAACTATTAAAGTATACGTTTTACGTTAAGCAAATTTTGCTAAGCTCTGCTAGTTATAGTAGGCACAAAATAGTTATTAGAAAATAGCTAGGATTGTTAGTTATAATTAGCATTAGAATTATTATAAGTTCTAATATAGGCTCTGTTCTCTTAAGTAATTTTAGTTTATATTACCTAAAGAGCAACTAGATAATAAGACTTATTTTTATAAGCAATTTAGATTGTTTTATAACGTATTTACACTTATATTATACCTAGTATATCTAGAATATACTAAGTAATTATAAGAATCTAAGTAATTACTTAAGTACAAGCTTAGGTATACAAAGTACAATAAAGTACTCTTAAGTACAAAGCTTGTAAAATTTAATTACAGCTGTATTATAAGTATTAGCTTAGTAAAAATTTTTACTATAGTATATAACACTATTATAGTGCTAGTAAAAAATTCTTAGCTTATATAAGTAAGGTTCTAGTACGTATTAAAGTTCTCTAACTAAAATATAAAAATAGTTTAAATTGTCTTAGTAGAAGGTAGCTAAGTAATACTATATTATGACTAAAAATAAGTAATCTAAGGCCTAAGAAATCTTATTTTAACTGTTCTAAGTAGGATATTTAATACATTATTATAAACTTAGTACTGTATTAAACGCGTATCTAATAAGAGACTATAAGGATAATAGTAATAATTATTAATTACTTCTAATATAAGAGGTAGGACTTTTTTAAGCTACTTAAGCTTAAAGGTAGTCTTGATTACAATATTTGGTCTATTAGAATACAAGCTATTATAATAGAAAAAAAGTATTTAAAATATATTCTAGAAGATACTTCTAATAATAATATATTAGAAGAAAATACTCTAAGAGCTATAGCTATTATTAAGCTAGCTTTAAAAGACAGCCCTCTATTATAACTAAGGTTTATTAGTAATCCTTATATACTCTAGAATAATTTAGAAAATCTCTATAAAGCTAAGGGTTTTAGTAGTAAATTTATTCTCTCTATAGAGTTAATAAGTACTACTTTAAATCTATATAAAGGAAATCTAAAAGAGTATATTAAGACTTTAAACGCGTAATTAATAATCTAAAATCTTAAGCTATTAATTTACTTGAAAAGTTTGTAATAGCGTTATTACTTAATAATCTTAATAAAGATTATAAGTATATAGTTACTGTTATTATACAAAGTATAAGAGGAATAGATAATATTAATCTAAAAGAGATAATATTATAGTTATTAGACAAATCTAGATATATTAAGTCTGTTAGAACGTCTAAAAATTACCTACCTAATTATTCTAGTAATAGTACTAGTAATAATAATAGGGGTAATTTTTATTATTCTAGAGACGTAGAAATGTCTCTAAATACTAGAAATACTAGTAATAAGAACAATTATTAAGATTATACAAATAAGAATACTAATTCTAATAAGAAATTAAAGTATAATTATTATTTTAATGAAGGATATAAAGACTTTATTTATTTAAAAAAGTACTCTAACTTAAGAGAAAAGTAAGAAAATAATAATAGAATAAGAAAGCAAATTTTAGCTACTTCTACTAGTAATAAAAATAAATCTAGTACTATATATAGATTTTATTCTTAACTCTGGAGCTACTATATATATCTGCTATATTAAGGAATTATTTACTAGTCTTAAACTGTTTAATATATTAACACGTAGGGCAATACTAGTAAAGTAATAAAAGCAGAAGGTATAAAAAAAAATAAGTATATATTTACTTGTACTAAAGAACTAGTTAAATTAATAAACATACTTTTTATTCCTACTCTCAGAGTTAATTTACTTATTTTAAGTAAGATTACCTCTAGAAATTATAGTTTATCCTTTAATAAAGATAACTATTATATTTATACTTTTACTAAAGACTTATTAGCTAAAGGTAGCTATAAGTAAGGAGTTAGTTACTTTAATACTAAAAGTACTAACGTGTTTTACAAGCGAGCAGGCAAACTAAGCAAGCAGGCACTCTAACACTAGCGCACTAACTTTAAACTATTATTACGCACTCTTATTGCAGTTAATAAACTACTATAATATACTAAATTAATTGCTAGAATTGCTGCTATTGCTTACACTACTTATTTTAACTGCGCAGGTATAGGCGTTGTGCTTAGTACCTTTGCAATGCCTACACTACTTCTCTTTCTATACCTTCTTTAACGCACTCTTCTTATTACTATAGCTGCTACCTTCTTATTTAGCTAATAATTTTTACATCTTACTTACTATAAGAGTCTTATTTATTTGTATATACTGTTACTTACAGCTCTTATACTTATTTAATTTATCTAGACTCTGTTAAAGAGTAGCTGTTTACTTTATTATTAAGCTTATCTTATGCGCTATCTGCTAAGCCCTCTTACTTAACTGCGCAACTTATTTATTAAGAGAATTTATAGAAGATTTATAGCACTTTCTTACTCTCTTTTAAATAAGAGTACTTTAAGCCTTAACTTTGCGCGCGTTATGTAGTGTCTACGCCTTTTAAGTATTTTCTTGTTAAAGTAACTATATAGGCATCTGTAGTACTATATTAAGCTTTAATATTATAGCCTGTAGGTTATGTAGTACTAGACTAGCGCTTCTAAAACTAGCTTAAATATTCTCTGTTGTAAAAGACTGTAATAAAGCAGTTTTAAAGACAAGTAAAAAGCGCTTTTTTTTAATATAGTTAGTACAGTTGCGTACTAAGGCTAAAATAGCATTACTATACTAACGCTTTAATAGCTTAAAGCAGGCAACGTTAAGAAGCTGTAATAGGTGTAATAAGTATATAGGTATATAGAGAAAGATAATATTCTTCTCTTTATAAAGATCCTAAAATTTTATAATATAGTAGCTCTTATAGCTATTAATAATAAGTAGTTAGTACTTACTTACAGTCCTACTCTTTATATAGGTATTAAAGTGCTCTAACTATTAAAGGGTAAGGTAATTGTTAGTCTAGCTATTAAGACTATTTTTAAGAATCTACTAAGCAGGTAGGTCTCTTAACTAGTTGTTAATTTTAACCTTACCTACAAAGATAACAAAGGGTAGTATATATTAGCTTAATGCACCTACGCCTATAATTATAGTAACTTACTTACAGTTGCTTAGCTATATCTACTTTTTCTTACTATATCCCTCTAAGCTTATAATAACTAACTGTAATAAAATCTTGCCTATTATAAAGCTAGTTTTATTAAAGTTGTACATATTATTATCTATAATACCCTACTTTTACTTTATTGCCTTAACTAGATTGAACTAGCGTTAAATAGCTACTAAGTCTTTACAGGTAGCTTACTAGTAATTATAAGAACAGCTCTATTACTTATAGAGCTTAGAAGTCTACTTAATAAAGTTATTAACCTAGTTCTTGCTAGTAGGGTTACCCTTCTGCTTATAGAGTAGTTTATTAGCTATAGCTTAAATGTTAAGCTTTTAGGCAAAAACTCTCTTACGTCCTTTTTAATAACATAGTGTATTATTATAGTCTCTTCTAGCTTAGTTAGGCGCTTTAAGTTAGCTTTGCAATTGCATTAGGAGGGTCTTCTAGCGCGTTAGTACTCTAAGGTTGTTTAGGAGACGTTATATATTGCTGTAGTGCGTTTTACACTTTTAACGCGTTGCAATTAGAGGTTAAAAAGAGCAAGTTAAATATATAATTTGTTGTAAGGTAACTAAGAGCTACGTTGTTAAAATATAACATGTTATAGTGCAAAGTTAGTAATTTAGTCTTAAAGTGCCTACTTGCTTAGGGTGCCTGCTTGCTTATAAAACACGTTAAGAACTATATATTAGATAATAGTAAGAACTTTACTATATTTAATACTATTAAAGAGCAAGACTCTTTTCTAGACAAAGAAATAGTAAATTTAAATTCTAGTAATTCTAGTAATTCTAGTAATTCTAGTAATTCTAATAATTCTAGTAATTCTAGTAATGCTAGTAATTCTTCTAATTCTAGTAATATAAAGGATTCTAGTAGTCTTAATACTAGTAATTCTATAGAATTAGCACATAAAAGACTAGGATATATTAGTCTAAGTGCTATAAATAATCTTATTAGTAATTTTAAGGAAGATTTTCTTAAATCTAAAGATATAGATACTGCTTCTACTAGTTTAAAAGACTATATTACTTGTATATAATCTAAATTAACAAAATCTATTAGTAAAGAAGCTAGTACTATTACTAAAGGTTATCTAGATCTATTATATATAGATATAGGAGGCCCTATTAGGCCTAAAACCTTTAGAGGTTTTAAGTACTATATTACTTTTAGAGACAGCTATACTAAGTATTTAGTAGTTAAGCTACTAAAGACTAGAAAAAGTATAGTAAAAGTAATAAAAGATACTATTACAAAATTAGAACTAGAAGTATCTAATAACTTTAGTAATTATACTTCTTTAGACTTAAGTATTAGTAATCTAGATTCTACTTTAGATAATACTATAAGTACTATAGAACCTTTTAGTAATAATAAAGTTAAAGCGTTACAATTAGATAATAAGTTTAAATTTAAGAATTTAGATAATTACCTAAGTATTAAAAGTATTAAAACTAAAACTCTACTCTTTATACGCTAGAATAGAACAGCGTAGTAGAGATAATTAATAGAGTATTACTTAATAAAGTAAGAGCCTTATTAATTACTAGTAATTTACCTAAATATTTGTAAAGAGAGGCTATTTAAACAGCTACCTACTAATATAATAGAAACTTCTAATAGTTCTATAGGGTTTAAAACTCCTCGTTATTTAAAATATTAGGAATTAGCTAATATAAATAATATTAGAGACTTTAGTTCTCTTACCTACTATAAAGAACTTACTAGTTTAATTAGAAACTAGACTGTAGAGCTACTCTTTATTACCTAATAGGCTTTATAAGTAATAATATATATAAGCTCTATAATCTTAAAAGTAATAAAGTTGTTACTTCTAGAGATTATATAATTCTAGAAAATTACTTCTATAAGCTTAGTAATTGTAAAGAAAGTACAGTAGGTAGGTAATAAATAATATAGTAATATACTATAAGAAGTACTTTCTTCCTTCTTCGTAGTAAGAGGCCTAGGTTACTAGGAAAAAGATATTTTGTAAATAGTAATTTGCTTTAATAGAAAGCAATATTACAGTATAGACGTAATTTATACTATAATAGACAAAGGGTAATCTTAGTTACTAATTGCATAAGCAGATAAAAGCACTAGATTAAATTGTTGTTACTAGGTAACGATTTTACAAGGATTCTAACCTCCTATATATTCTAAAACACAAGAGTTCTAAACAAAAACCTTTTATAGTACTAAAGTACTACTAACAAATTTAATAGTAAAAATTTTACAGATTTTTCCTTTCTAATTTGGTTCAATAATCAAAATTTTTCTTTGTTTACAAAATTTTACCAAAATTTAATTCAACAACTCAACAAAAAATAACCAAACTTAGATTCAGTCTAGCGCCTCCAATATTACAGCTATTGACTTAATTTTCAAATATTTAGAATCGCGCTAGTGTAATTGACGTATGCCAAATTTGGTAACTAGTTGGTACTATCACGTAATTTTATAATTCCGATTCTAGCAAAATTACCAAAAGTGATTCTCTTAAGTACTTAGTGAAATCCATGTACTTTAGTAATTTTACACACCCCCTAAATCGTAATTATATAATACTTAATATACTATACTTAATAACAATTTGTAAGTATAATATAGAGTATTAATAAGAATATAACTAGTAGGATTATTTTAAATCTACTAGATTAATTCTCTTTGTAAAATCTAAGAATTTTACAAAAGGGGTTGCTTTAGTTAGATTATCTGCCAGTATAGTACTAGTATTCTTGTATACTAGCTGTATTTTATTACTAAGCAGATTTTCTCTAACAAAGTAATAAGTTATATCTACATGCTTTGTTCTAGCGTGATTAACAGGATTTTTAGCTAGTTTAATAGCACTTAAAGAGTCTATTTTAATTGTACTTAGAGTATTAAATATATTATACTCTTTAGAAGTAGTGTTTTCTAAAAACAGTTCTTTCATTACGTTTTGTAGATATAAAAACTCTTTAGTAGCTTCTTTTAGAGACATATATTCAGCCTCTGCAGAACTAAGTACTACTGTTTTTTGTAATTTAGATAACTAGCTAATAGCAATATATTTATCACTAAGATTAACGTGTTTTACAAGTAAGTAGGCACCCTAAGCAAGCAGGCACCTTAACACTAAATTACTAACTTTGCACTACAACACGTTATATCTTAACAACGCAGCTCTTAGTTACTTTACAATAAATTAGATATTTAACTTGCTCTTTTTAACCTCTAATTGCAACGCATTAAAAGTGTAAAACGTGCTATAGTAATATATAACGTCCCCTAAACAACTTTAAGGTACTAACGCGCTAAAAGACCCTCCTAACGCAATTACAAAGCTAACTTAAAGCGCCTAACTAAGCTAGAAGAGACTGCAATAATATACTATATTATTAAAGAGGACGTAAGAGGGTTTTTGCCTAAAAAGCTTAATATTTAAGCTATAGCTAATAAACTACTCTATAAGTAGGAAGGTAACCCTACTAGCAAGAACTAAGTTAATAACTTTATTAAGTAGACTTTTAAGCTCTATAAGCAATAGAGCTGTCCTTATAATTACTAGCAAGCTTCCTACAAAGACCTAGTAGCTATTTAGCGCTAGTTTAATCTAGTTAAGGCAATAAAGCAGAAGTAGGGTATTATAGATAATAATATATATAACTTTAATAGAACTAGCTTTATAATAAGCTAGATTTTATTACAGTTAGTTATTATAAGCTAAGAGGGATATAGTAAGAAAAAGCAGATACAGCTAGGTAACTATAAGTAAGTTACTATAATTATAGGCGTAGGCACGTTAGGCTAATATATACTACCCTTTGTTATCTTTATAGGCAAGGTTAAAATTAACAACTAGTTAAGAGACCTACCTGCTTAGTAGATTCTTAAAAATAGTCTTAATAGCTAGACTAACAATTACCTTACCCTTTAATAGTTAGAGCACTTTAATACCTATATAAAGAGCAGGACTGTAGGTAGGTACTAACTACTTATTGTTAATAGCTATAAGAGCTACTGCTCTGTAGAATTCTAGAATCTTTACAAAGAGAAGAATATTAAACTAGTTAATAAGTAGAGGTTAGGTAGAGGTTAGGTAACACGTAACTAGGTAGGGGTTAGAGTAAGGTTACTAAAAGTTAAGTACTTACCTATCTACAACCTAGTTACGTGTAACCTAACTTAGGTAAGGTTAGCTTATAAGTTTTATATAATTAAGTTAAGTTTAAAGTAAAGTCTTATATAATTAGGTAAAGGCTAGGTAAGGTTGTAAATCTACTTAGGTTGTTAAATTACAGTATACAATTATTATAGTAGCAAAGTACCTACTTACCCTACTTATAGGTACCCTTACTTAAACAGCATCTATTATCTGTGTAACCTAACCTATAACTTAACCTATTGCTAAGCCTTTAGAGTAAGTATAGGTTAGGTAGGGTTAATACCTAGTTATGTGCTACCTAACCCTTACTTATAGCATATGCAACCTAACTCTAACCCTTACCTAAGGTTTATACAACTTATAACCTAACTCTACCTACAAGAAGTTACCTCTACCTATTTAACTAGTTTAAAGAATATTATCCTTCTCTATATGCCTGCACACTTATTACACTTATTATAGCCTCTTAACGTTGCCTGCTTTAAGCTATTAAAGCATTAGTATAGTAACGCTGTTTTAGCCTTAGTACGTAACTATACTAACTATATTAGAAAAGAGCGCTTCTTACCTATCTTTAAAACTGCTTTATTGTAGTTTTTTACAACAGAGAATATTTAAGCTAGTTTTAGAGGCGCTAGTCTAGTACTATACAACCTATAGGCTGTAATATTAAAGCTTAATATAGTACTATAGACGCTTGTACAGTTACCTTAATAGAAAAGTACTTAGGAGGCGCAGACTTTACATAACGCGCATAAAGTTAAGGCTTAATATACTCTTATTTAAAAGAGAGTAAGAGAGTGCTGTAGATCTTCTATAAATTCTTTTAATAAATAAGTTGTATAGTTAAGTAAGGGGGCTTAGCAGATAGCGCATAAGATAAGCCTAATAATAGAGTAAATAGCTACTCTTTAATAGAGTCTAGATAAATTAAACAAGCATAAGAGCTATAAGCAACAGTATATACAAACAGATAAGACTTTTATAGTAGGTAAGATATAAGAATTATTAGCTAAATAAGAGGGTAGCAGCTATAGTAATAAAGAGAGTGCGTTAAAGAAGGTATAGAAAAAGAGGCAGTGTAGGCGTTATAAGGGTACTAAGCATAACACCTATACTTACGTAGTTAAAATAAGTAGTGTAAGTAATAGCAGCAATTTTAGCAATTAATTTAGTATATTATAGTAGTTTATTAACTGCAATAAGAGTACGTAATAATAGGTTAAAGTTAGTGCGCTAGTGTTAGGGTGCTTACTTACTTAAGGTGCCTACTTACTTGTAAAACATGTTAATAGTAATTATAGTAGTTATAACGCACTATACAGGCGAGCAGACTACACAAGCAAGCAGACTACTTTTGCTAAGACTCTCCCCTATTATACTACATTATGCTCTAGAACGCTGCACTTTGCGCCTTTTTAGCCTGTAACAAGCTGTAATATTACTTAGAGACTTCTTCTACTTTATTCTTACACGTTTGCGCGTTGTGCCTACTCTCTCTGCACGTTCTATAGCGTTATTGTAATAGCTTACCCCCTTTAGCGCGCACTCTCTTCTTTAGCTTCTTACTATTACTACGCGCGCTAAACTCCTGTAGAGTAATTAACTGCTAGCCCTCTTTAACTGTAAAGGTCCCTCCTACTTAAACTTGCTTTCTTTTGCGCAATTTACGCTCTGTTGCAGCCTCTAAGGCTGCTTAAAGCTTAGCGCGTTCTTATTTAAGCAAAGTTATCTTATACGCTATACCTATAGCCCCCTTTATAAGGTAATTAAGCGCGCTAGTAGCAGAGGTTAGTAAGCTACCTATTTGCTTCTTATACTTGTCTTAAATTAGAGTTAATTAAGAGCTAAATTTAGTTAGGTTTTTAGGGGTTTGCGACTGCTAAGGCTTATTGTTAGTAAGGAGTAGTAGTAATAGAGTCCGCAGCTTTACATTAAGGGTTAAAATAACCTATTATAAGTTAAAAGGGACTAGTCTAGCCCCTTAGAACTCTTTTTAGATGTTGCTAAGAGTAATAGCTTTACTGTAGGCTTCTATAAAGCATAACAGAAACTCTAGCTTTGTAATATAGGTAATCTAGTAGCGTACTAGCCTATTAACCTAGTCCCTATACGCCTGCTTTAAAGGGGCAAAACAACCTATATTAAGTAGCTGCAAGAGGTGCAATAAGTGCAGAGGCATATATATAGGCACAATCTTGTTATCTTTGCAGTATTAGTTAAATACTACAGTGTTGTAGCTCTTATAACTATTAACAATAAGTATATAGTAGGTACTAACAGTGCGCGTCTTTGTATGCCTGTCAAAGTGCTGTAACTACTTAAAACTAAGCTTGTTGTTAGTCTAGCTGTTATTAGAGTTAGAAAAGCTCTAACCTAAAAGCAGGGCGTCTTCCTTAAACTAAGAGCAGGGGTAGCAGCGCAATTTAAAGATAATAAAGGGTAGAATTGCCTATCTAGTCGCGTTAACGCCTTAAGTAACTGTTACCTACTCTCTGTTGCTAGGCTGTATTAACTTTAGTTGTCTTAGTAAATCAGCAGCTGTAATAACTGCTCTGCTACTTATCTAGCCTATTGTAAAGCCTATCTTGTTAAAGTTGTACGTGTTGTCGTCTAGGATGCTGTACTTAGCTTTAATGTTAGCTATAAGGCTGAACTAGCCCTGTATAACTCTAGAATCCTTACAGAAGGCTCTCCTGTAGTCGTACTTGCAATTAAACCTTACTTTAAGCTCTAGCGTACGTAAAACAAACATACTAGCCTAGTTTAAGCTAACAGGGCCTAAACTACGCTCTTCTTGCAGAGAATTAGCTATATTAGCTACATCTAAGAGCTAAGGGGGGTGCCTATACTTAACTAGCTTAAGAATGTACTTTATAATTACCTCCTCCTCTGCATTAGTTAGATTCTGTAAGTTAGCTATAGAATTGTTGCGTAAAGGTTATCTAACGCGTTGCGCGTGTAGTATAGTTCTTAGTACTCTGTAAATAGCTGCAGCGCGTTATTTAGAAAGCTTAGGGTCTTGTTTAAGAGCTAAAAGCGCAAGCTGTATCTTATGTTCGTTTAACGCGTTATTTTAGCTCTGTTATTAAGGCATTAGTATAGAGAGGGAGATTTAGTGTAGTCTTAGCAAAAGTAGTCTGCTTGCTTATGTAGTCTGCTTGCCTGTGTAGTGCGTTAACCTTATAAGTTATTATGCGCTATATATATACTATAGCTAATTTCTATAGTATCCTAACGCGCTTAACAGCTATATTAATTATCTCTACGCACTTAGAAATAGGTATAATACTGCTGTTACTACTACTATAACTTTATATACTAATACTAATATACGTATTACTAGTATAAAGCTTATGCACTACTAGTACTAATTTAACTTAAAGCTAGCAAATCTTTAGCATGTTACTACCTATAGTAATATACTATTAAGTATAGCTACTAAAGTTCCTACTACTTCTCCTTAATTTCTAGGCTTTATTCTAATTAAGTAGTACTACTAAGCTACTGCTATAAAGAATTTTATTATATATATATAAACTACATTGTAAGTATGCCCCTAAAGCGTACTTAGTGTATATACTAATATTTCCTTCTAAGGCAACCTTCTAGAGTAGTCTTTAGCTACTGCTAGTAGTGCTTAAGATCCTAGTAATAATAATTCTAAGTCTAATAATTAGAGTAGTTAGGATAGTAGTAATAGTAGTAAGTTAAAAAATAATAAGTAAGTAAGATATATAGCATAGGTAGTATACGCCTCTAGCTAGTTTCTAGACCTATCTTTAAGCTGTTTTTTTTTTATTTTTTTTTTTAGATAATCTTAGGCCTAAGGCTATAAATAGATAAGTTCTCTTTATATTATATATACTCTTTACGTGCTCTATGTGTCTTTAGTATATATAATTTATATTATGCCTTATACTCTTAAACTAAATTAACTATATTTTTAAAGTTAGATGCTAGAGTCTAGGTATTCTATAACTTATTATATCCTTTCTATTAAAGTAGATATTAGAGTTAGTTCTTTTTAGTGCGTTTTTTTAGTATCTTTTCTACTTTCTATACTTTTTCCTTTCTTAAAGTAATATTAGGTAAGTAGGTATCCTCTTCTTCTTAACTTAGCCTAGTTTTCTAGCGTTCTAGCAGCAATATATAGAAGACGTTGTAAATCTAATATAAAGCTAAGAGTAGTAACTAGTATTCCTATATTCTAATTACGCTTTATACTTTAAATAAGCTAATAAATTTCTTTAATAATTTCTTACTTAGCTAGTTTACTAAATTAATATATTCTATACTTAGTAGAACCTAATCTCTTAGGCGTAATGTCTTATTTTTATGCTTCTTATTATAATATTAGCTTTAATATTCTTATACTTTTTAGATGTGTTCTATAAGTGCTGTATATACCTTATATATACGTTTTACCTTTTTAATTGTATTAGGTACTTCTGTTTCTAGCCTACTATCTATAAAAAGCTTTATAATAACAAGATGCTGTTAAAGTTGTACTTTTAAGCAAAGCTCGTAAAGCACTATTTTATTAGTTCTTAGGGATAAGTACGGTCTTAGGATCTAGGTAACGCTAGAGAGAGTGCTAAGTATATAAAGGAAACTGTGTTACTCTAGTAGGTAACAATAAGTAGTATAGGCAATCTGTCTATTTTAAAAGTAGAGTTAAGATCCAAAGACAAACTTAATTAACTAAGTTAAACACAGACTATAAGAGTTGTATTCCTACTAACTATATACTTAAGAGATATGCAAAGTAATTAGTAGTTTAGGAGGTACTAATTACACTAATTATTAATTGCACTAATTACTAATCACACTAATTATTAATTATACTAATTGCGCTAAGTTTAATTACTTAGTTACGTAACTTGTACTCTACTTATGTTGCTTACACTTCTTTGCTTACTTACTTGTAATTCTCCTATTGCGCATTCTGTTGCTGTGCTGTATAGTAGCTTGTAATTCTTTAACAAAGGGTTCTATATTATTAGATTATAACACTATCCCCCTTCTGTACTAGCTTAGTCCTCTAAGCTTATTTATATAACGCAGGCCTGCCTTATTAACTAAGTAAGTTGTGTTAATAATGCCTAAACAACAACCTACTAATAGTACGCTCTATTACTATTGTCTTGCAGATACTATTAACGCCTTTAGAAAAATTATAGTCTAGAAATGCTTAACTTGTAAACAATATAATTGTGTGTATAAGGTTTATATAAGCTCTAGAAAATGTAAAGAGTGCGCTAGGCATAGATAGCGTTGCAATATAAAAGTTACTTAGTTAGAATTTACTTAACTAGTGTCTAAGAAAGAGAAGTTAAAACTATAGATAAAAGAAACACAAAAGGCGCAGAATAATGCACTTAAGGCCTCTAAAAAGGCGTTAGAAGAGTTATAGGTTGTATACGCGCATAAAGAGCAGTTGCATTAGCAAATAAATTTGTTAGATTGCTGTGCTAAGGAAGTAATATTTATTAAAGAGCAAAATCTTGCAGAAAAAGAGTTAAACAATAGTACTATAGCGTTTAATAGTTTGTTAAAAGGTCTAGCTTTAAATCTGTTGCCTAGTACCTAGAGTGCCTTTAACAATTTGCTGCCTAAGTATTAGGTTAACCTAAATATAGCGTTGTCTAATTAGCCTTCTAGAATTCCTTTAATAGTAGCTAGTAGTTTGTAAGGTAGGTAGCTAGTTCCTATATGTTTTTTAAATTAGGGCATCCTAACTATTTAACTAGGTATTTATTTATTTTGCTTTAATATTATATTATTTTCTTAACTTCTTATTTATTGTTGCTGTTAGCTTAATAGTAGAAGTCTTTTTGTGTTAGCGTTTCTAGGTTAGCAGGTTCTAGTAATAAAATATAGAATACGTTGTAGATTTTTACGTCTTTAGGTAGCTTAAGTTAATAGTTAACTAGGCTAATTTATTTAGAAATAAAAAATAGTCTAACTTTAACCTTATCTAGTTTTTTTGTTAGTTTTTTTGTATGTAGGTTTTTTGTAAGGAAATACACTTTATCCTTTTTCTCTAGTAGAGGTGCTGTTTTTCTTTTCTTGTTAGTATAAAAAATTGCTTATAACTAAGCTTTAGCAATGTTTTTAAGCAATTTCTTGTATACTTTCTTTAGTTTACTTACTAAGGTTATTGCTAATTCTGTCTAAATATTGCTGTTAAGACTTTGTGTAAAGAGATTTAGATGTCTTCTATAATTTGCAAAGAACAGTGTTACACCTATTGCTTCTAAAAGTTTGTTATTATATGCAATTTGTGCTATAGGCAAGAGTAAAACTTAGTTGTCCTACTAATTATTGCAATAGATTTAAAAGTAAGTTTCTATAGTTTAGTTAACTTGTTTTGTTTATCTATTAGTTTATAAGTAATATGCAGTTAATAGCTTCTTCTTAGTACTAATAGCTGCTAACAACATAGTCTAATAGTTTAACGTAAAGAGCTTATCTTAATTGCTAATAATTAATTTAAGAATGCTATAGTGTTAGATAATCCTATCTAAGAACACGCAAGCAAGTTGCTCTACTATATAGCTATGTTAGAAAAGTACAAACTTAGCAGCTTTTGTAAATTAATCTACTACAACAAAGATTAAGTTGTAATTATATCTTATAACAAGGTCCTTAGAGGTTAGTAACTACGTAACAAAGTCTATTATAATATTCGTCTATAGTGCTATTAGCAGTTCTATTGCTTGTGCTTCTTTATACTTAGTATATGTGCTGTGCTTATTCTGTTAACAGCTAATACACTTCTTAATATATTTAGTAACCTTGTCTTTTATGTTTAGGAACTTGTAATATTGCTTAATAAGTTCTATTGTCTTTATAATACTAGGGTAACCGTGCATTAAGTTATTATAGTGCCTTATAATAATTTTATCCTCTAGTTCTAGCAGAACTTAGGTAAAATACTTTTCTTTCTGCGTAATAGTTATTACGCTATTAAGTTATTAAGATAGTCCTAGCAATTTATTGCTGTTAATTTCTAAAATTGCTAATTTATTAATTATTTTTAATTTAGCAATGTTATATTTTCTACTAAGTGCGTCTACTTATCTGTTGTCCTTTCTTAGTATGTACAGGATCTTAAACTTATACTATCTTAGTAGTTTAGACTAGCATACTTGTCTTTAGTTTAATACTTTAGTTGTTGTAAAATGTACTAGGTTCTTGTAATCTGTGTAGATTATAAGCTCTAAGCAGCTTTTAGTATATACTTGCTAATATTCTAAGGCGTTTATAATTGCTATAAGTTCCTTATTATATACATTGTAATTTTCTTCTGTTCCTAAAAACTTGCGTAAGTAATAAGTAATAGGGTGCTATTATCTATCTTGTTCTTGCGTAATATATGCTCCTAACGCTAGGTTTAAGGCGTTAGTTTCTATTTAAAGTAGTTTGTTCTTTTAAAATATAACTAGTGTTAGTAGTTTAATACATGCTTGCTTAAGAGTATAAAAAGTATTATCCTATGCTTTCTCTTATTTAAATAGTGTGTCCTTCTGCGTAAGCTTTGTAAGTAGTAAGGCTATCTTAGAATAGTCCTTAATAAAGTATTAGTTAAAGTTAATAAACCTAAGAAAAGCTTAAATTTCTTTAACTAATATAGGTATTAGCTATTCTTTTATAACCTAAATCTTTTTGTTGCTTATCTTAACTCTATATTGTCTTATAATATAGCTAAGGAATTTTACTTCTTCCTTATGCTATTTGTACTTCTTTAGCTTTAAGTAGAGGTCTACTTTTGCTAAGTATTCTAGCACTTGCTTAATATATTGTTTGTGCTCCTCTAGTGTCTTACTAAACACTAAGATATTATTAAGATATGCTACTACAGATATATCTAAGTATTTTCTTAACGTGTTGTTAATAAGAGCCTAACATACTGCTAGTGTATTAGTAAGCCTAAATAGTATAACTATGTACTTATAATAACTATAATAGGTTCTAAACGCTGTTTTCTATTCTTTACCTTTTTTTATGCGTATAAGGTTGTACGCTCTTTATAGGTCTAACGTAGTAAAGTATATTACTCTAGCTAACTAATCTTGTAGTTCTAATATATTTAGTAGCAGATACTAGTTCTTAAGTGTAATCTTATTAAGCTTCTAGTAGTTAACGCAAAGTTGTAGTTTACTGTCTTTTTTTAGTGCAAATAGAATAGGGAATCTTACTAAAGATTTAGATTTCTTAATAAATCTCTTTGCAAGGTTTTCCTTAATATACTCTTGTAGTATCTTAAGTTCCTTCTTAGATAACTAATATATTAGCTTAAAGGGTAGTTCTTTCTCTTCTATAAGCTTAATCTTGCAATCTTAAAGTTAATGTTTAGGTAGCGCTTTTATAGTTAACTCTTTTTTAAATATCTAAGCGTACTATCTATACAAATTAGGGATAGCAAGAAGTGCACATTTCTCCTTAATTATTACTTTGTAATTTAGTAGGCTATTAGTATCTATGCAATTAACTACTCTAACTTAGCGCGTCTTAGTTTAAGAGATATTTACTATCTCTTTCTTATCTACTAGCTGCATTGTAAGTTGCATAGGATCTAATTATAGTGTGCTATAGTTATAATCTAATAAAAGCTTATTGTTCTTCTAGTCTATCTATAGATTATGCTTTTGTAACTAAGGAATTCCTAATATAATATTGTAAGTAGCTATCTTAAAAACATCTAGGGTTCTTTCCTTGTAGTGCCCTTTTAGAGTTATAGGAGCAGATACTTTATATATTATTTCTAGCTCCTTAAGCATTAGTTCTCTATTAGCTACTTATAATAAGTAAGAATAATCTTTTCTTTGCTTATGCACACCTGCGTGCGTTACAGCTTGCTAAAAAATGTAGTTACTCTACGCCCTTAAGTCTAATAATGCTCTTAACTGTCTACTATTTAGTATAATAAGTAACTTAATAAGTAAATAGGTCCTATTAGTATTTAAAGATCTACTCTTAGTGCTCTGTAAGTTATTAAGCAACTTCTTATTAAGGTCTTAGCCTCCTAGCCTAAAAAAGACTCTTTATTACTAAATCTATAAATTGCTTTGTCCTACTTATACAACTTGCAATTATTGTTTATACATTGCTGCTAAATATTATTTATGTAGACTTTGTTAATAATAAGGTACTTAAGGACTGCTTTACGTTTATTTTTACTTAAGAAGCAGTTGTTTCCTTACTTGTTAATTAGGTAGTATTTGTATTTATTGTTTATGCACTTGTACTATTAGTAGTTATAAATGCGTAGTTTGCTAGAGAACTATCCTAATACAACCTTATTATTATAGTGTGTGTTACAGGCGTTATACATACATGCAGTCTATAAAAGTATTCTATAGTATAAATTTTAGTAGTCTAGTTTATAACAAAGATCTCCCTTAATAAGTGCTAGCTTATAACTAAAGTCTAGTTCTAACTTATCTTATGTATTGTAGTTATAGTAGTTAAGATCTACTTTAGTAGTAGTATTAGTCTTTACTTATTTTTTAAATTCTTATTAATCCTATTCTTATTCTGTCTTAAGTAGGCTATTAATAGTAATTAAGGCTATTTTGCAGTCTTTCTTTATCTGCGTAGTTAGACATAGTATATTGTCTATTTATATTCCTTAGTTATAGTAGCCCTTTAGAAACTTCTGTAGTTCCTTACGTATGCGTTCTAGTTCTTTAGCTACTATTACGTTAGTAAGCGTCTAGGCTAGATATACCTTAGCTTAGTTTAAGACCTAGTTCTAATTAACCTTAGTTATACTTATTTGTTAATAGATGTAACATCCCTTAATCTTACATGCGTAAGTGTTATAGTTGTAGTCTAGTATAGGCTACTTTATTAGTATAGTAACTTTAACTTTCTTAAGCTGCGCAATAGCGTAGTTACATTAAGCTCTCTATTCTAGATCTTGTAGTTAATAATAGAGCGTAAGTAGCTAATTGTGCTAGCTCTTATTACATCCCTTAATATAGCTGTCCTAAGATTTCTTAAGGTCCTCTATAAGACGTTTAAGAACCTCTTTATAGCGTTTGTTAAGCTTTGTGTAAGCTATAGTATAGACCTTACTTTAGTGCTCTATAAGTTAGGAACGTATAAAGTAGTCTTAGTTTATAACTACTTCTTATTTGTTATCTATCCTATTATTATTCTATATTAGCATATTAAGCTATTGCTGCACCTTATTCTTAGATTAATAATCTCTAGCAAAGTAGCCCTTTATACTATAGCTGTAATAAGTTACTAAAGACTTATTATGCTTTTTATTACTACTACCCTTTTTTTTTTTATTCTACTATAGCTGTCCCTTATTAATATTAGATAGGTCTATTGCCTTAGGGCTATAGTATCTGCTCTAGGTGTTGTTATAGATACGTTATCTAGTATTTAGCTAGTATTAGTTGCAATAGCCTCCTTAGTAGAAGTTATTATTCTTCTTCTATAGTTACTTAGGTAGCTAATAAGCCTGTAAGTTGCGTACACGTAAGTTGTTATAAAGTTCTAGTTAGAGCTTATAGAGCTTAACATTAATATTAATTGCTGTGTTAATAAGATTGTCTAAAGTATTAATACTAGCACTAGTGCACATAAGCTCTTCTTTAATAGTTAGCTTAAGTCTTTAGCAAAATATAGTTATAAGGGTAGTATTATCCTAGTTAGTGTTTACAGCAAGCTGCTAGAATTCTATAGCATAGTTAGTAGCTAACGCAGCCTAGCAAATACGCTAAATGTTTTGTTAAGCAATAACAAGTTTGTTTAATACTCTAAAGATTAGCTTAACCTTTTCTTTAAACTAATTAAAGTCTTTTATCTACTTATCTACTTTATTAAGAGCATTACCTTAGTTGTACTAAAGTATAAATAGCTTAATCTAGGTAAGTGCCTTGCCTTATATATAGCTAAATATAAGAGTAACTTACTTTTCCTTAGAAACCTTTTCTCTTTAGAATATAAAAAAAAAGTCCTATTGTATAAGCTAGTTATTAAGCTTATTACGTTTACTATAGTAAACGTTAGGCTTGTTAATAACTATGCTGTTATTGCTTAGAAAGTTAGTTATGTTAGTATTGCTAAGGGTAGCGTAAGATCTTAAAGTAGTACTTATCTTAGGGGTGTTTAAAGTGTTAAAGTTGTACTTTTAAGCAAAGCTTATAAAGCACTATTCTATTAGTTCTTAGAAATAAGTACGGTCTTAGGATTCTAGGTAATGCTAGAGGAAGTGCTAAGTATATAAAGGGAACTATATTGCTCTAGTAGGTAATAATAAGTAGTATAGGCAATCTATCTATTTTAAAAGTAGAGTTAAGATCTAAAGACAAACTTAATTAACTAAGTTAAACACAAACTATAAGAGTTGTGTTCTTACTAACTATATACTTAAGAGATATGCAGAGTAATTAGTAGTTTAAGAAGTACTAATTACACTAATTATTAATTGCACTAATTACTAATTACACTAATTATTAATTATACTAATTGCGCTAAGTCTAATTACTTAGTTATGTAACTTATACTTTACTTATATTACTTACACCCCTTTGCTTGCTTACTTGTAATTCTCCTATTACGCGTCCTGTTGCTGTGCTGTACAGTAGCTTGTAATTCTTTAACAAGGGGTTCTATATTATTAGATTGTAACAGTTTACTTAATTAGCTTACGTATTTATTATAGAGTAGCCTATATAAAAGCTCTTTACTTTCTATAAGTAGGATTACATAATTAGAGGATTTAAATTATAGTAGCGTAGTAGTAGAGTTCTTATTAAAGATATTTATATACTCCTATAATATATCTAGAATACGCATATTAGGTGCTATGTACGCTTTATATACGTGCGTATTATATTCTAAGTTTATATCTATTAACTATATAACTTTTAGAAGTAATAAACTAAAGAGTTACTTAGTCTCCTCTATTTCCTTAGCTATAATTAGTTAGATATTAGCTGTAGTATACCTCTAACGCTACGTTTAAGAGCTATAATCTAAGTAGATATACTCTTCTTATAGAAAAAAGTTACTTAATAGTAGCTAGGCTCCTTCTTTATTAACACTATATATAGTAGTCTGTGTTATACGCTCTGCACCTATATTATTAGTAAAGTAGAGCTAGAGTGCATATATAGTATAAGTACTCTGCCTCTATATACTTATCTATCTTAATTGTAGAAGTTTAGCTCTTTAGATAGGTTCTAGATCTATTTCTATAACAGTGCGCTAGTTTATAAGGCTTATATTAGCCTAGGAGTCTAAGATAACCTAAAGTTTTTTTTCTAAAGTAGTTTTTTTATAAGCACTATAAGTACGCTTTATACCTAGTAAGATATATATTTAGGTATGCCTTACTATAGCTAGGTTCTTAGTAAAGCTTTTCTTTTTCTTATTTAGTAAATATGTATAGGAATCTAGTTAGGATTACTACTCTTATGTTTATTAGTATAGTAGCCTATTTTCTAGTATTTAAAGCAGGTTACGCTGTTTTTATCTCTAGGAGGCTTATTAGTAGAGACCCCTAAGTTCTATACTATTAGCTTTTAGTCTTTAGGTTTAGTACTAAATTTGCTGCGCTAGTATAAATTATGTATTAGTAATATACAGCATAGGTTCTTTTTAAGTATAGAGCTTAAAGCTACTAAGTCTTCTCTTATAGCTAGAACTTAATAGTAGTTAGTAATAGCCTTTTAGATCTCTAGTTATAGTTTTAAAAAGAGGTGTTAGACCCTTTATTCTTTAGTATAGAAAGTAAGTTAGTCTTCTAAGACCTCTAAGTAAGTTATAAATAATTAAATAGTCTAGTCTCTATACTATATAGCCTAAGTATGCGCAGTTACTACTTCTAAAGTGTAGTTAATTAAGTTTAAGAGTAGGTCTAGTATATAGTCTTTAAAGTACTTTTAGGTTAGTATTTCTTTATAAGCTTTAAACGTGCGCTTATAATATATATACTATAGTTCTTATAGTTCCCCTACTATATACTATATAGCCTAGAGAATCTTGTCTTTATTATAGCTAAATTCTAAAAGTAGTAGTCTAAAAGCAACTTTATAAAATTAATAGAACTTATAGTATTCTTTAAGAGTCTTTCTTTTATATTCTAGTAAGTTTTTAAGCCTAAGCGCGCGTCTTAGTAGTAAAAGTATAAGTACTTAAGCTGCACTCTTTTTGAGGATATTATTACTACTAAGCTGAGGTATAACTCTTGTTATTTCTCTAGATATTAGTAGGATTGTGCCTTTATATTAGCTTTCTAGCTTTATAATTTCCTCCTTAAAAGCCTATAAGTATTATAGCCTCTAAAGTTTATTACACTTTTACTTTATAGCTTAAATGCACTTCTTAAGTAAAGTAGGTGTACTTTATATAAGTATTACTACTACTTTACTTATACTAAGTATTGCTAGAGTTTTATTAGTATTATTATATTATTAGCTTAGAAGCTACTATATCTTCTTTATAAGTACCTCTTAGCTACTTGCACGCGTTATTAGAGCTATTTTTAAACTATCAGAAGAAGAAGTATTATTATATAAGGTTCTAGTTATAAGTAATAGTACTTGCTTTATACTAAGAATAATAGTAGAAAGATAGCTCTGCTGTATATTTATAATACTACTTACTATACTAATAGCGCGCCTTTAGCGCTAGTTTTGCATTATGCGCTTACTTATAGCGCTAATATAGAATAGGCTACAGCTAAAATAATAATACTAAAGTTAACTCTATAATATCTGTTATAAGCAAAAGTACCTATATTAAGTAGATATTAAAAGCCTTATAACTAACTAAATACTTTGTATACTTATATAGATTAACCTTGAATTAATATTTATTTCTTTCTACTACTTAATCTCTGTTTAAAGGATATGCTTAGCAGCTATAAGAATATATTCTACTCTAGTCTAGTTTAGATTAGCTATTCTATATCTAATCTTAGCTAGCTTATAGTATCTAAAATACTACCTAAACTAGCTATTAAAAACTTGTTGTAGTAAAAGACTACTTAGAGCTGTACTACAACCCTATGTATAGATTATATTAGCTAATCTAATAAGCAAGTAGTATATAATTGCATAGAAAGAGAACCTTTCTTATATAGTAGAATTTAATTATTTCTTACTTAATATTATACTACTTAATTAGAGTTTCTTAGCTTTAATAGTTATAAGCCTAGCGTTTTTATCTACTTAGTAGATTCTTACTATGCACTTTAAAATAGCTAAGGACTTAATTAATAGTTATCTCCTTTCTAACCCTAGGTATAGATTATAACGCAACTATACTTACTACTTAGGTATTGCTTAGATTATAATTAGACTAGCCTTACTAGTACGCTTAACTTAAGCTCTATTGTAAGGATAAAGCTATTTAAGATTAAGTTAATCTAAATACTTTAATAGTTAGACTAATTAATAAGCAAGAACTAGAATATCCTAATTTCCTAACTAAATCCTTAAAAACCCCCTTAGCTACTACTATTTAATCTAACTTATTAGTAGATACAATTAATCTAGATAAAGAAGATTAACCCTAATAATTAACTTAAGCTTATATGCTCTCTAACAAAGTTACCTATAAGTATACAATTAAGCTTTATTCTAATAAAGTACAATAGTATAAGATTAAATCCTCTTAATAGACTAGATTAGTTAGAAAACTAAGCAATATAAAGGAATAAATTACTAAGATAGTGTTTGCTAATCTTATAGCCTTAGTATTAATAAAACTACTTAACTTAGGACAATCTACCCCTTAAGCACTTATTAGAGTCCTAAAGGCTAATCTTGCTCTAACTAATAGCAACACTAAACACCTAGTTTAATAGTAGTATTAATTACACCTAAAGAAAGGTTAATCTAGACGTATAAACTTAGAAAAATAGTTTAACAAGTAGTAAGTACTTTATAAAAAGGCTTAGGCTTTCTAAATATCTAAAGTTAAGAGTTAGCTTGCACTTATTAATTTCTTAGATGCTCTTACTCCTAAGATAGCACTAAAGTAGTTATAAATAATAAGACAATAGCTACTTATATAAGCTACTCTTAAGATGCTAGAAATCTTAATAGATAATTTAGTAAAGATCTTTACTTATGCTCTATAAGAATAAGTAGTCTCTAAAAATAGAAAAAAAAGAGCTAGAGTATTTGCTATATTTAGTAAAGGATTAGATTAGACCTTAAAAAAGAAAGACTAATCTAATTTAAAGAGTAGTTAAACTAACTATCTATATACTCTTATAGAGACCTATAAGTAGGAGCTAATTGCATGTTAAAGACTTTAAACTACTATTATAAGATCTGCTCTAGCCCTACGTATTACTCTTTTAGACTTTAATAAGACAAAGATTAAAGAGAGATATAATAAGCCTAAATAAAGTAGTCTACGTAATTAAGTCTAAGAAAAAGGATAGAATATTTAGAAGTTAGACTTAAGTAATTAGACTAAGTACTTAGAACTAGAACTAATAGTTACTGCACTTATTAATTTAACCTAGCTCTTAGATAAACAACATAGAGTGTTTAGTACTTTATACTACGCTTACCTACTTTTAGCTAGTATAATTCTAGATAGAGGTAGAGTAATATATTTAGTTAATAATAGAGATCTACTAGTACTAGGCACCTTCTAATAAGTTCTACTAACTAAATTAGTTAATGCAGGCACTTAATTGCTCCTAGTTTTAGGTGTAGGAGATTAATTGCTTAAGAACGTCTTTTATAAGGAGAAAGGCAAGTAATTATAAGATCTACTTTTTAAAGAAGTTAAGGTAGTAAAAGGCTTTTATATAAATATTATATTTATAGTAAAGCTTAAGAAAACTAAGGTTTAGTACCTTAGATTAGATTATACCTTGCAATATAGAATGCTAGAAAGTAATATAGTACTAGCTAACTTACATACTGCTTATAATCTTATATTTTTAGAATATAAGAAGCTTAATGTTTATTCTCTTCCTATAAACATAGTAAACTTTATTGTAAAGTCTAATAAGTTACATCTAAGATTAGATAGTAAGGAGCTCTAGTATAAGCAATTAAGGCATTTAAGGAAGAAAGCTCTTTAAGCGCTTACAAAGTTAGCTTAAAACGTTAAGATAAATAGAACAATATATATAAAGTGTAAATACTGCGCGATTACACATACTACATAAGTTATTTTAAGAAGACTAAAAGAGAGATTACTTAGACTATTCTACTAATTATTATAAGATCTATTTAATATGCTAATAAGTTGCTTAAATAAAGAATAGGCTATAATTATTAAAGAAGATTACTCTAAAAAACTATACAACTTTAATTTATAGTCTAAATTAATTAAAGAGATTATAAGGGTATAGGAAATATTTAATTAAAGAGTTAAAAATAAGTATTAGTTATTAGTAGTAGAGATCTACTACGACAACAATATAGCAACTTAGCTATAGAGAGGTTAATTAAAGTTTAAGGTATAAGTAGATAATCTTAAAATAAGTATTAAAACCCTTCTTTTATATACCTATAAGCTAAATAGAGCAGCAAAACGAGCAGGACAAGAGATTATAACTAAAGTAATTAAAATAAGAGTAAGCGCAAACTTACTAGCTAAGTTATAGCTATATATTGTAGATTCTATAGCATATGTTTATAATATTAGTCTATTTGCTGTTTACAGCTTTAGATTACTGCACGAAATGCTAGATGGCTAGTTTAGACAATACTTTAGATACTACGAACTAGCTAAGATTAGGCATAGAATAGCTAATCTAAGGCTAAACTAGAGTAGGATTTATTCCTATAGCTGCTAAGCATATCCTTTAAATAGGGATTAAGCAGTAGGTAAGAATAAACGTAGATTTAAGGTAGATCTATATAGGTATATTAGGTACCTAGTTAGATATAAAGCCTTTAATATCTACTTTATATAGGTGCCTTTGCTTAATTAAGTAATTGTAACGCAGAATGTATCCTTTAATAAGACTAAGTTCTATTAAGGAAACAAAGATATAGAAATACTAAAAGAATAAGTAATTTATATAGTAGATATACTATATACTAGCAAAGCAGATAATCTAAGCTAGGATATAAAGATACCTAACTTTAAAGAGCGTTAAGTTGAATTATTTCTAATAATCCCTAAGCAGTAGCTTAGAGAGGAAAAGGTTTAGCAAACTAAGAATATATCTAGCCTAAAATACAATTAATTTGCTAGATTAATAGAAACTATATAAGGTAATTATAAGGCTAGTAAAGACCTAGGAATCTGCGCAGAGCAAAGGAATATATTTAGTCTTAAAACCCTAGAGGTAACTCTTAGTCTACTTAATTAAAGAATAGGAGTAGCAGGGGATAGCAATTTAGATTATGTAAGTAGTAATAGCTAATAAGAGGTGCACCTAGCTGTAAAAGCTAGCTTGCTACGTACTAGTAATTAGTTAAGATTATAAGAGTTAATGTAAGAGCGCTTAATTAGATTAACTACTTATTCTATGTAGATAGCTACTTCTGCGCGCATAGACGTAGTACAATTAGAAAATCTACTACTAAGATTAAGTTAGCGCCTTAAGGGATTAGCCCTAGAGATTAGTAAGCCTATAAGTTAGTATATGCCCCTTTAAAGAAGGCGTAATATTAGCAATTAAATAGGGGGTAAGAACATAGATATAGTAAATGTATTAATTACTAATCTTACTAAATGCAATAATCTATAGGATAGAATACATCACACGTTTATTATAAAGATAGATAAATCCTAAGATAAGCGTCTAAGTTACAAGACTTTAAATGCTGTAGTAATAGTAGTAAGTATAATTAGACCTAGTAATAAATTAACTAATAAGGCATCTAATTAAATGTATAGAGATAAGCTACTACCTCTACTAACTACGTAAAAATAAGTCCTTTAACACTCTCTTAAACCTCTATAGATTAGAGCAGCAGGAAAAGAGATTAATTAACTAAAGGCTAAAGGCACATAAACTTAGATTAACTAATTTAAAGTAAAGGAAAGACTCCTTCCCTTAAAATAAGTATTTACTTACAAGTTTAATTAAGATAAGTACTTTATTAAGTATAAGGCTTAAATTGTTGTTAAAAGAGATCTATAAGAGGTATATATACTTACTTCTACCTACGCAGCTACTCTAGTAGCAAAATTGTTCTAAACTACTATAGTAATTACTGCTTAGTTTAATCTAGAAATCCTATAGTATAATATTGTAAGAGCCTTCCTAAACGCACTTATATTATTAGAGAATCTAGTAATCTGTAATATACCTAATAGCTTTAAGGTAGATAGTTACTGCGTTTAATTAAACTAAGTACTATATAAGCTTAAAGAGTCTCTACTACTCTAGTATAAAGAATTCTTAGGAATACTAAAAGATATTAGCCTTATAGCTAGCAAAGAAGAACCTTACTTGTTCTTTACTTCTAATTAAAGAATAATAGTACTATTCTATATAAATAATATCTTACTAATCTTCTATAAAGATTACAAGGAGGCAGCAAAGGCTACATAAAAGAAAGTCTTAGAAAAGTATAAAATATAAGAGCAAAGAAAAGTAAACTAGTTCTTAAGAGTTAAGGTGCTAAGAAATTAATTAAAGCATTTAATTACTCTAGTCTATAATATATATATTAACAAGATTACAAAGAAGTTTAATCTCTATAATAGAACAAATCTACTAACGCTACTACTATTAGAGGAACTAACAAAGAACAATAAAGAGGCTATAAAATAAGAAATTAAGTAATACTAAGAAAAGGTTAAGTTAGTATTATATACTATAATTATGCTAAGACTAGATATTGCATTTATAGTCTTAAAACTATTATATTACTTAACTAATCTAAGTGCGCAGCACTTCTAAGCAGTTAATAAGGTAATTATGTACCTTTATTAAACTAAGATAGAGGGCATCTAATATAGTCACTACAATAGACTAAACTTAATAATTTATAGTAATACGTTGTTTGTAGATAACGCTAAGACTAAAAGATTATTATAAAAGTATATTATACTCCTCTTTAGAAGTGCTATACTTTAGAAATTAGCTTAGCAAAATATAATTATAATATTAACTATAGAAGCAGAGCTTCTAGCTCTAGAATATGTAGCTAAGGAAACAATTGCTGTTAAATAATTTTTTAATAAGCTTACTTTAGATATAGGAAAAATCTAAAACATCTAGTGCAACAATTAATAAATAATTTAATTAGTAATTAAAAAGAACAAACGTATTATAACTAGGCTCTAATATGTTAAGATTTAAAACATGTAGCTTAGGTAAGAGTATGCTAAAGGATTACTCTAGATTAGTTACCTAGAAACTAATAATATGCTAATAGACAAATTAACAAAATCTCTTACTTAATAACAGTTTAATTAGTTTAAAAGATTACTTAACATAAAAGATATAAGATAGGAAATTACAAAGAATAATTTAAAGAAGATTAGATAAACCTAACTTAATTTATTAGCTAATCTATAAGATAGATTAGCACCTTATTAGAGGATTTCTATCTAACTAATTATAACTAGCACCTTATAGGTGCTAGGCCTTAGTTAAGGTCTTTTATTATTAATTAAAGAAAGCAATTAAGTAGAGGAGCTAATTACTTATTACTACTTAAACTTACTATACTATTATTCTTATTACCCTCCTTATTACTACTAATAATATGCTCTTCTTAAAACTTAACTATGTAAGCTACTAATTAATTACTCTAAGTAAACATATTAGCTATCCTCTTATTCTACTGAGCCTTAGAGATCACAATCTTACCTTTAAATTAGTAGATATAAGTATTACTAGAGGTCTTAAAACTAGCTTAAGAGCTACTAAGGTAAGGTAATTAAATACGCTAAGACACTAGAGTTAATAGAGCGTTAGTAGTACTAAATCCTTAAGAGTAATTACTAGCTAACTAAGCACTAATACTCTAACTATAAAGGGCAGATCTAGGAAAAGGATTGCTATAGCCTAAAAACTACTAAGAGTAAACTAGTCTATATATTAAAGGGGCAGGCATTAATCCTTAAAACTAATTACTAAGATAACTACTAGAGAAGTAACCCTAAGGGCTACCTAATCTATACTAAAGATATCTATAAGGAGGATAGTAAGAGTTTTAAGGGTAAGTAAAGAAGTGCTAACCCTAAAGAGGCCTATAATATCCTTAAGAAAGATTAGAGAAGAAACTACTAAAGCTAAAAAGCTAACCTACGCTAAAGCTAAGGTTGCCTTAAAATAAGCTAACAAACAGATTAGTAAGAAGCTAACTAGATCTAAAACCCTAATTAAAGCCTATAAAAAGAACTTAAGGCGCACTACTAGAGTAACGCTAATTATAATTCATAGTTAGAGATAAAGGAGGCTTAGCATTAAAAAGATTAGTATTAACTAAAAGTAAGAATTAAAGACCTAGACTAGGAACAAACTAACAAGTAGTTAGATTAATTAAAGTGTTATTATTAAAATTATTAGATTTAACTAAGATAGTCTTAGTAGCATAAGGCTTAAGATTAACTAGAGCAGGCGTAATTAAAAATGACGCTTAAAAAGCAGACTTAGTAGACTAGCTATCCTTACTAACGCAGGAGGGGAGCTTAGGCTTAGAGCAAGTAAAAGCACTAGTATTAAATCTACTAAATAAAGAAATATACGCAAGGAAGGTAGAGTACTAAGTAGAGTTAAAGATTAATTTAGAACTAGAAGAAGCTATTAAGCTAAAGCAGCTAAAGTTAATACTTATAAGATTAGCGCGCTTTTACTTTTTTTTAGCAGGAGTAATTACAAAAGAAGATACTTAATAATTATTATTAATCTTATTATTAGATTGCTTGCGCTTTTATATTTTTAAACTTAAAGAAGGCTTCTTAACACCCTTAGCAATCTAAAGATCTAACTTTTAGAGCGCCTTTACCTCTATAATTACTTAGCATGCTTACATAACAAACTACTTTTAAAGCTTATAACCTTTACGCTTAGCCTGCTCTACATAAAGGACTAGAGCACAGATCTTATAAGTTCTGCAAAGATTATTAGCATAGATTATTAGATTATAAGATTAAAGATACTAATTAGAACTACTTACACTACATAATAAGAGTAAGTGCTATAGGCCTTATAGTAGAGGCTGTTTTTATTACTAGGAAAGTAGTTATACAGCTTAGTAAGCAATAAGTTAAGTTAATAATTATAGCATTTCTTATAGTAGTAATTAACATTAAAGCTGAGCTTGCCCTAACTAATTAGATTGTGCAAATTAAACGTAGGCTATTAATAGTTACTGCGCTAAAGCTGCTCTAAAAGATTAATCTCCTTACTATATGTTAGGGTCTAAGCTATAGCATTTAGGTTAAAATTATTATTGCCTACTAAAATAGATATTAGTAAAACTAATAATTTAAGAATAAGATTAAGACTTACACTTGTCTTTTACCTTACGTAGCATTCCTAAGAAGAAAGCCTATCTAAAGATTAGCTAACTAGTGTTAAGCAGAAAGCAAGATTAAGTACCCTAAAGTTAAAATTACTATTGGAGGCGTTATTAAGGCTATAAAGGAGTCCTATGCGCAGTAGGAATTAGTAGTTAAGATTATTAACTTAAGCAAAGAGTTAAGTTAGCGCTAGAGAGAGAAAGATTATTAGCACTAAGTAAGGTTTACTACTATATAGTAAATAAGTAAAAAACTAGCAATATTTAATTTTATAATTAAATAGTTGTTATAGTAAAACTTGCGCTAACAACGAGATCAAAACAAGTAAAAGAGCGCAGCTTAGCTAAAATAAACATATTGCTAAAAGTAAGAAACAAGCGAATTACACGCACAAATGCAAATAATCTGTTAATAAGATTACGCAATAATTAGGTTCAAATACTAAAGTTTTAAGCCTAGGGGGTGTGTTGCAGTAAAAGACTATTTAGAGCTGCACTGCAACCTTATATATAGATTATATTAGCTAATCTAATAAGTAAGTAGTATATAATCGTACAGAGAGAGAACCTTTCTTATATAGTAAAATTTAATTATTTCTTACTTAATATTACACTGCTTAATTAAAGTCTCCTAGCTTCAACAATAATAAGTAGTTAGTACCTACTTATAGTCCTGCTCTTTATATAGGTATTAAAGTGCTCTAACTATTAAAAGGCAAGGTAATTATTAGTCTAGCTATTAAGACTAGTTTTAAGAATCTACTAAGTAAGTAAGTTTTCTAACTAATTATTAATCTTAACCTTGCTTACAAAGATAATAAAAGGTAGTATATATTAGCTTAACGCACCTACGCTTATAATTATAGTAACTTACTTATAGTTGCCTAGCTATATCTGCTTTTTCTTACTATATCCCTCTAAGCTTATAATAACTAACTATAATAAAATCTTACCTATTATAAAGCTAGTTTTATTAAAGTTATATATATTATTATCTATAATACCCTACTTCTACTTTATTGCCTTAACTAGATTAAACTAGCGTTAAATAGCTACTAAGTCTTTATAGGCAGCTTACTAGTAATTATAAAAACAGCTCTATTACTTATAGAGCTTAGAAGTCTGCTTAATAAAGTTATTAACCTAGTTCTTGCTAGTAGGGTTACCCTCTTACTTATAAAGTAGTTTATTAGCTATAGCTTAAATGTTAAGCTTTTTAGGCAAAAACTCTCTTACGTCCTTTTTAATAATATAGTGTATTATTACAGTCTCTTCTAGCTTAGTTAGGCGCTTTAAGTTAGCTTTGTAATTGCGTTAGGAAGGTCTTTTAGCACGTTAGTACCTTAAAGTTATTTAAGGGACGTTATATATTGCTGCAGCGCGTTTTATACTTTTAACGCATTACAATTAGAGGTTAAAAAGAGCAAGTTAAATATCTAATTTGTTGTAAAGTAACTAAGAGCTGCGTTGTTAAGACATAACGTGTTATAGTGCAAAGTTAGTAATTTAGTGTTAGGGTGCCTGCTTGCTTAAAGTGCCTACTTGCTTATAAAACACGTTATAGAGAATATCTATAATATAAATTACTTATTTTTTTAGTATCTCTAATTTCTTTTTTTCTTTTATAGAACTAATTCTTATAAAAAGTTATATTGCTTATAACAATTACTTAATTAAGTATTAGGACTTATGTTAAATAGATATTAAAGGCTAAATATTTAATAAGGTATTAAATATACATCTATAGTTTAACCTTAAATATATTTGTGTTCTTACCTATAGCTTAGTCTTTAGTTAAAAGATAAGCTTAGTAGCTGTAAGTATATATCTTACTTTAATCTAGTCTTAAAATAGCTATTCTATGCTTAATTTCTGCTAGTTTATAGTATCTAAAATACTGCTTAAACTAGGTAATAAGTACTTTATTTAGCAATCTAAAGCTGTAAACAGTAAATAGACTAATATTATAAGAATAAGTAGTAGAGTTTATAATAAAAAGCTAATACTTAATTAGTAAATTAGACCCTATTCTTATTATAATTACTTTAAATATTAATCTCTTATCTAGCTTATTCTGCTGCTCTGTTTAGTTTATAAGTATATAATAGAAAGGTTTCAATCTTAATACCTAGATTATTTACTTACTCTTTAAATTTAGATTAACCCCTCTATAGTTAAGTTACTATATTATTATTTTAATAGATCTTAACTATTTATTACTAATACTTTATCTTAACTTTCTTCTTAAATTATTTATATATACTTAGAATCTTACTAATTGTTTTAGCTTAAAGATTAAAGTTAAATATAAACTAGTTAAACAAGTAGGAGTACCCTCTTGTAGGTAGGGTTAGGTTGTAAGTTGCACAGACCTTAGGTAGAGGTTAAGGTTAGGTTACACAGGCTATAAGTAGTGGTTAAGTAGCACGTAACTAGGTATTAACTCTACTTAACCTATACCTACTCTAAAGGCTTAGTAATAAGTTAGGTTATAGGTTAGGTTGCATAGATAATAGGTGCTGTTTAGCTAGGAGTACCTGTAAGTAAGGTAGGTAGGTACTTTGCTACTACAATAATTGTATACTGTAATTTAACAACCTAAGTAGATTTACAACCTTACCTAGCCCCTACCTAATTATATAAGACCTTACCCTAAACTTAACTTAATTATGTAAGACCTATAAGCTAACCCTACCTAGGTTAGGTTACACGTAACTAGGTTGCAGATAGGTAGGTACCTAACTTTTAGTAACTCTACTTTAACCCCTACCTATTAACTAGTCTAGTTAAATAACTTTCCTAAATAAACTTTTTTAAAGATTATTACCTACTTTCTATTTAATCTACTAGTTAGTATATTAAACAGATTCTTAGAGATTCTATAAAAATGTTATAGTAATTTTTTTTTTGCCTTTTTAAGATTACTTAAGTTACGTATATAACTAAGCAATATTTATAGTTATTATGCACTATTTTATTTCTTTAAATATTCTATACTACTTTAATAAGTGCTTTTAGTACTTTCTTCTCTAAGTATCTTAATCTTCTATACTAAACTTCTTTATTATCTAATTAATACTATAGAGCGTTTAATCTCTTAATAACATTTATAGAGTTTCTAGAAAGTAAGTAAAAGTTAACTTTTTTATATTATATAAATATAAGATTATAAGTAGTATAAAAATTTGCTATAATAGTATTATCCTTAAGTAATCTATATTATAGAGTATAATTAAGACTGTAGTACTAAACTTTAATTAATTCTAGCTTAGCTAATAATACTATATTTATATAAAAACTCTTAATTACTTTCACTTCTTTTAAGAGAAGATCTATAGATTATACTTTATTTAGACTATAAAGTGCTTTCTTTAGTAGTCTTTGTTCTACTCTAGAAACTAAAAGAGATCAAGTTTCTATATTAACTACTTTAGTTGCAAGAATTAAGTAGAATAATCTAAGAAATAGTAGATTATAATTATTAACTAAGTAAACTACTCCTCTACTATTTAGTATAGTACTAGCTAAGAGAAAGTAAAGATAATAAGTAACGCACTACACGGGCGAGCGGACCACACGAGCGAGCGGACCACTTTTGCCAAGACCACACCAAATCTCCCTCTCTACACCAATGCCTCAACAACAGAGCCAAAATAACGCGTTAAACGAACATAAGATACAGCTTGCGCTTTCAGCTCTCAAACAAGACCCTAAGCTCTCTGAACGACGCGCTGCAGCTATCTACAGCGTACCAAGAACTACACTGCACGCGCGACGCGTTGGACGACCTTCACGCAACGATTCTATGGCCAACTCGCGGAATCTGACCAATGCAGAGGAGGAGGTGATTGTAAAGTACGTTCTTGAGCTGGTTGAGCATGGGCACCCCCCTCGGCTCTTAGATGTGGCCAATATGGCCAATTCTCTGCGAGAAGAGCGTGGTTTGGGCCCTGTTGGCTCAAACTGGGCTAGTACGTTCGTTTCACGTACGCCAGAGCTCAAAGTAAGGTTTAATCGCAAGTACGACTACAGGAGAGCCCTCTGTGAGGATTCTGGAGTTATACAGGGCTGGTTCAGCCTTGTAGCCAACATCAAAGCCAAGTACGGCATCCTAGACGACGACACGTACAACTTTGACGAGACAGGCTTCACAATGGGCCAGATAAGCAGCAGAGCAGTTGTTACAGCTGCTGATTTACCAAGACAACCAAAGTCAATACAGCCTGGCAACAGGGAGTGGGTAACAGTTACTCAAGGCGTCAACGCGACTGGATGGGCGATTCCACCCTTCATCATCTTCAAATCGCGCCGCCACCCCCGCTCCTGGTTTAAGGAAGACGCCCTGCCCCCAGGTTGGAGCTTTTCCAACTCTGATAACGGCTGGACCAACAACGAGCTTGGTTTTAAGTGGTTGCAGCACTTTGACAGGCATACAAAGACGCGCACTGTTGGTACCTACCGTATGCTCATTGTTGATGGTCATGAGAGCCACAACACTGTAGTATTTAACCAATACTGCAAAGATAACAAGATTGTGCCTGTATGCATGCCTCCGCACTCATCGCACCTCTTGCAGCCACTTGATGTGGGTTGTTTTGCCCCTTTGAAGCAGGCGTATGGGGACCAGGTCAACAGGCTAGTACGCTACCGGATCACCCACATTACGAAGCTGGAGTTCCTGTCATGCTTCATAGAAGCCTACAGTAAAGCTATTACCCCTAGCAACATCCAAGGAGGGTTCCGAGGGGCTGGACTGGTCCCTTTTGACCCACAACGGGTCATTTCAACCCTTGATGTGAAGCTGCGGACTCCATCACCACCACTCCCCACCAACAACGAGCCCTGGCAGTCGCAAACCCCTAAGAACCTACCTGAATTTGGCTCTCAATCAACTCTAATTCGAGACAAGTATAAGAAGCAAATGGGTAGCTCACCAACCTCTGCTACCAGCGCGCTTGATCACCTCATAAAGGGGGCTACAGGTATAGCGCATGAGATAACTTTGCTTAAACAAGAACGCGCTGAGCTTCGAGCAGCCCTAGAGGCTGCAACAGAGCGTAAATCGCGCAAAAGAAAGCAAGTTCAAGCAGGAGGGACCCTTACAGTTGAAGAGGGCCGGCGGTTGATTGCTCTACAGGAGTTTGGCGCGCGTAGTGATGGTAAGAAGCCAAAGAAGAGGGTGCGCGCTGAAGGGGGTGAGCCATCACAACGACGCTGTGGAACGTGCGGAGAGAGTGGGCACAACGCGCGAACGTGTAAGAATAAAGTAGAAGAGGTCTCTGAGTAATATTACAGCTCGTTACAGGCTAAAAAGGCGCAAAGTGCGGCGTTCTGGGGCATAATGTGGTATGATGGGGGAGAGTCTTGGCAAAAGTGGTCCGCTCGCTCGTGTGGTCCGCTCGCCCGTGTAGTGCGTTAGTACTAAATACTTCTTAGTAGTCTTTTACTAACCTATTTAAGTTAATTAGTATTGTAACTATAGTACTTTCTAGATAGGATTAGTTAGCTAATCTTAAATTATAATTACTTTAATCCTCTTTTTAGATTTAATTGCAAATACTACTCTACTTAAGCTTATTAAAACACTCTTTAATCTTTGTTCTATTAAACGTTACTAAGCTTACTACTTAGAGTAAAATTTAGTACTTTATAGTTCTAGCTTTATTAGCTAAGTGTGCAGAGAAATTACTACTATAAGAAAAATAAGCTTATAACTACTAATAAGCTAAAGTACTCTTATACTAGTGATTAAAGTTATAGATTACTATTTTATCTAAAAATAGACTAATTATAGTAGAATATTTAAAAACTTATTATAATTATAAGTATTACTTACATACTTACTTAAGAGTATAAGCTTTTAAAATCTCTACTTAGTAAGTAGTAATAGATTAGATCTCTACTTACTAAAGAGTATAGATATAAACTTACTATTCTCTTAAGCTTTAGTAGTAAAGGTATACTAGCTTTATAGCTTTATAAGCTAGAACTAGTTAAGTCTCTACTTTTCTAAGAGTAGTAAGTAAGTAAATTATAGGTATACTTAACTATACTTATATACTACAATATTAAATATTTTATAAATAGTGCTTTTAGTACTAAAATAACTAACTTCTTACTTATAGCTACCTTTAGCTAATAAGTCTTTAGTAGAAGTATAAATATAACAATTATCTTTATTAAAAGATAAGTTACAATTTCTAGAAGTTATTTTACTTAAACTTAGTAAATTAACTTTTAAAGTAGAGATATTAAGTATATTAGTTAACTTAGCTAGTTTTTTAGTACTAGTAAATATAATATTAACTTTTCTTATACTTTCTACTTTAGTTATTTTACTAGTATTTCCCTACTTAATAGCTATATTAGTAGATTTAATACTAGTAAGCAATTCTTGAACATAGTAGGTATTTATATTAGCACTAAAGTCTAGAATAAACTTTATTGTATAAGATTTATTCTTAGTAATAACACTACTAGTTCTAATAGAAATAGCTAGAATCTACTCTTCTACACTAATATTATTAACTTGTTTCTCCCTTAAGTTAGGGTATTTTGTAAAAGGAGTAGACTTTTAAAATCTTTTATAAGAATAATAATAACGCTTTAAATTCGTAAACTAGTATTTCTATTTATTTTTATTATTTTTGTTTATCTTACTATTAGTACTTTTAGTAGTATTAGTTTTAGAGACATTTCTATATCTTTAAAATAGCTAGAATTATCTTTATTAGTATTACTAATAGTATTATTAGCGTAATTACTCTTATAATTAGGTAATTAATTCTTAAACGTCTTAATAAACTTAATGCGCCTAGGTTTATCTAATAACTGCAATATAATCTATTCTTAATTAATATTGTCTCTTACTTTAATACTTTATTTTAATATAATATTAATATACCTCTAATCTTTATTTAGATTATTAAGTACTAAAGCTATAAAAAACTTTTTAGGTAGATTAACACTTCTAGATTCTAGGTTATTACCTATGCGTTTAAAAGCGTTTATATACTCTTCTAAATTACTTTTATAAACGTTTAAAGTAATATTTATTAGCTTTTTAAAGAGTATAAATTTACTACTAAATCCTTTAGCCTAATATAGATTTTACAGATTAATTCAAAGACTATAAGAATTACTAATAAATCTAGTTTATAATAAAAAGCTATCTTCTAAAGTTAGCTTAAAAATAGCTATAGGTCTAAGTGCGTTTTCTTATAATATATTATTACTAGAAGTATCTTTTAGAATATAATTAGAATAGACTTTTTCTATTATAATAGCTTATATTCTAATAGACTAGATATTAAAGTTTTAACTACCTTTAAGCTTAGGTATCTAAAAAGTGTTCTATATTTTGTAATTAAAGTAATTAATAATAATTACTATAATTCTTATAGGATCTTATTAGATAAGTCTCTACTATAGCAGTACTTTAATAATTAAGTATTAGATATCCTGCTTTAACTAACAAAATAAAGTTTTCTAGGCCCTATAGGAAATATATTTAGTAATAATATAGTATTACTTAGCTACTTTCTGCTAACATAATTAAGAGTGTTTTAAAATTTTTAGTAAAACAACTAAATAAAGTACTAGAACCTAACTTATATATACTAGGAATTATTTAAGAGCACTATAATAGCTTATTGTATTCTAGTAAAAACTCTTTCTAAGCTACTATTTTTAGAAAAGCTGTAATTTAATTTTGTAGCTTTATACTAAGAGAGTACTTAGTTATACTTAGTATACTTAGATTTATACTTTAGTAATTACTTAGACTTTTATTATTACTTAGTAAATTCTAAGTATAAGCGTTTATAAAATAATCTAGATTATATATAGAAATAAGTCTAATTATCTAGTTACTCTTTAGGTAATATAGCCTAAAATTACCTAAAAGAATAGTGCTAATAATAATAAGACTTACAACAATTCTAATAGTAATTATAACTGTTATTTTAATACACTATATACTTAATTTAACATAAGTAGTTTAAACTATTAGCTTAATTCTTAAATATATAGAACTGTACTAGTACAGTCTACTTAACGTGTTTTACAAGCAAGCAGGCACCTAAGCTAGTTAATTAGGTAGGGTTAGGTAAGGGTTAGGTAACACGTGACTAGGTTAAGGTTAGGGTAGAGTACAAATCTACAGGTACCTACCTAACCCCTACCTAATTATGTAAGACCTAATTAAAGTAGAGGTAGTAAACAGGTCTTACATAATTAAGTTAGGTTTAGGGTAAGGTCTTACATAATTAGGTAGTAGTTAGGGTAAGGTATAAATCTGCAGGTACCTACCTAACCCCTACCTAATTATGTAAGACCTAATTAGGGTAGAGGTAGTAGACAGGTCTTATATAATTAAGTTAGGCTTAGAGTAAGGTCTTACATAATTAGGTAGGAGCTAAGTAGATACCTAATTTTTAGAATAAGTATATCTAAATTTTATATAAATCTAAGTTTATAGTCTGTAAGTCTTATATAATTACAGCAGACTATTATTACAGCTTCTAGTAAGCAAGGTCTAAGGTCTATTATAAGAAGTATTATTATATTTTACTACTACTTTAAGCCTATTACCTTTAAATCTTAGCCTTAATATAGGCAAGGATCTTACTTATTTACTAAAGCAAACCTATCCTTACTAGTAGATAATTATACCTTTACCCTTAGTAACCTTACCCCTAAGAAACTACAAGGAGGTCTTATTTAACTTAAACTTATTATAATAGTGCTTTGCGAGGTTAATATTCTTTACTTAGATAGTTACCCTTTTAGCATAGATAGCATTTAAGTTTAGGTCTATTATAGTTAATAAATAAATTTCTAACTGTTGTGTAAATATATACCTTTAAAATAGCTAGTAAAGAATGCTTTAGCAGCCTCTTAAAGCGCACTAATAGCCTTTAATTAAAAGCAACAATCTAGAATAATAGCAATGTTCTAAGCAACCTTATAAACAAGGCGCTAGAAAAAGAGCTTAAGAAGGCAAAAGTTAACTAACTTCTAATAGCAATAGATCTTACAAAGAGCAACAGCTATAATATATAAGTATATAACTATAATAAATAACTATAATTACTTACTACCTACCTTTTACTTACGCTTAAGTTTTTTACTATCTTACCCCTTTAGCTTTTTTACTAGCATAGTCTTATAAGTAGCCTTAGGTCTAAGCTGCTTCTTAGGCTGCTTACTACTAGTTATAGTCTTATAGGCCTGCTACTTTTTTCTAGCCTTCTCTTTAGCTAACTTGCAAGTAGCTAATATACTTAGGCCTTATGCAGCTGCCTTATTAGCAGCAGCCTACATAGCTAGATTAAGGTTTCTAAATTTAAGAGGTATAGTAAAGAAGAGTAAGAAGTGTAAGTATAAGCATAAGTATAAGTATAGGCATAGTAGTAGTTATGTGTAAATAAATTGTAAGGTTGTTAGTTAGAGTAATAGATAGAAACTAACTAAGTAAATATTTAGCGCATATATAAAATCTAGGGTCTTTGCTAGCCTAGAGGCATTGCATACCTACTAGATTGCGTAGACTGTAATAAAACTTTGTAATAAACTTAGTATTAGTAGAACTTAATAAGTGCTTTTAAACTAATCTACTTGCATCTTAATGCAATTAATAGCGCCTATAATATAGTTGCTGTAAGGTATATAGTATAGCAGCATAAAAAATTGCGCTAGTGCTACTAGCGCAGCTGCTTAAAGAGTAGGGTTAGTATAGTAATATAGACTATGCAGTCTAGATTCTTAGTAAGAACTATAATAAAAGTCTATAATAAACTTAGAACTAGTTATTTAAGACCTACGCTTTTATTTAGTATTAGGCGTATCCTTACATCTAATTATAGTACTAAGATATAGCTGTTGCAAAAATAGGTTTTTATAATATTAACTTTTTAGGTAATTCGCGCTAGTAGGCGCATAGACTAAAACTATTAATAGTTAGTATACTACGCCTTACTACCTAACCTTACTACCTAACTTTTACTAACCTATTAACAACTACTCTTGTCTCGTAATTATTATAGCTAATTACTACAATGTTAACACTAATTGCTCCTAAAGAGCTATTTGTAAAAGAGAAAGAGCTTAATTTTATACTTAATTTTATGCTTAAGTTTACTGCGCTAGAGGACAAACCTAAAATTCTAGAAGGCTAGTCTCTTAATAAGTAGAATAAGCTCTATAATATAAGTTATTACAGCTTATTATTATATTTACTGCTAACTTTGTAAGGGCTATCCTTCTAAAGACGCTAAGATCTAGGCAGTAATTAGTCTTAAAAGTAGTAAAGGCAATAAGAAAGGCTACCTAATAAGATTTAGTAGCCTTAAGAAGCAAGAACTTAGTAATAATTTACACGCAGTTTACTAGAGAGGCCTTGCTACTTACTATAATTAAGAAATAGCTACACTTACTAATACTAATACTACTAATTACTTAGCAAAAGTTAATCTTAAGTAAAAATTATAGAAAGCTAGCAAGTATTAGCAGGCATCTAATACAAAAAAGAAAAAGATATTTAAGGATAAATAAGAAGAAGTTAAGTAGAAGTGCTAAGATAAGTTTAAAAGTAGTAAGTTATTATAGTCTTTTATTATATATACTTGCTAACTCTTTATAGAGGAGTAGCTAGAAGATAAGCTATAGAGCGTTTATAGTAAATAGCATAATATTAAGAAAGAGGTAGATATAAAAAAGTATTAGAGCACTATTAAGAAAATTTTAACGTCTAAGAATAACTATAAAAGGAGTATTAGAGGTAGTAAGGCTAGTTAGCGTCTTTACATAACGCATAGTATTGTTAATAAGTAGCTAAGGAAGGAATATTAAAGTAGCATAAAGAAACTAAACTATACTAATAGTAAAAGTTTTAAGTTAGCTACTTAGAAAAAAGAGTTTAAGGAATTTGTTACTAGACTTACTACTAATAAGCTTAAGCTTGTGCAAGGTCCTAAGTTTAGGTAAGTTACTATAGAGTTTTATTACAAATAGATACTAATAATAATAGAATAGCAGTACCTCTAGACTACTTTACTAACTTTAATTAAGATATAGTGCTTATAGTTAATAATAATAAAGAAGGGCTAGATAAGATTAGTTCTAAGGATTTAAGTAATAATAAGGTTATAGAGCAAGACTCTAATAAGGAAATAAGAGAGGACTCTAATAAGAGTATATTAGAGGATTCTAATAAGAGCTCTAAGGAGGATTCTAATAAGAGCTCTAAGGAGGACTCTAAAGAAGATTTAAGTAAAGAGTAGTAAGATAGTGCTATAATTAATAATAAGTAGAGCCTACTAGCTAAAACCTTACTTAATTATAGCTAATAATAGTAGGGATGTACTAAAGACTACTACAAATATCTATTAAGTAAAGATGCTAAGTAGGAACTTAATTTATAATAGCTAATAATAGCAGAGACTAACTAATAAACGCTAAGCTACTATAAATGCTTATTAGGTAAAGATAATAAAGGGGCAGGTAGTCTATATATAGGCTACTACTAGTGTGCTTTTTTAGCCCTTTTTCTACACCTAACTTCTTGCTATTGTGTTTGCAACTCTTTAATTTGTTCTTAACACTAGATGTAGCACTAATATTTATAAACTAAATTTTTAGTATACTTACTCTTTCTTACTATACTATCTCTTTGTGTTTTTATTACAACGTCTACGCTTTATTATAGTCTATTGCAGTAATTATAAGCACAAATACTTTAGAGTTAATAAGTAACGTTCCCTTTGCTCTAGACAAATTAAGGCTAGAAGGCTTTTAAACCTTCTAAGGTAGTAGTAGGACACTAATTCTACTTATTAAGTATCCTCTACTAGCTATTAATAGCAACGCTAAGAGCGCAGCTCTCTTATTTACTTAAACTACTTAGTAAAAAGATACACCTTATAAAAGGAATCTAGCTACTAGAAATCTATAATAGAATTTACCTGCTTATATAAGTGTAGTTTAGAATTAGTTTAGAGAGGTATCTTATACAACTACTAGGCAACTACACGTATACTATATTAACTATAGAACTACACTATAGCATTTACTTGCTAGCAATATTAGGACTAAGCACCTTATAAACTACTAGAGGTCTTAGAGCTATATTACTATAACTATACCTATCTATAGTAACTACCCTTAGTTACCTATATCTACAAGGCTACACTAGAGAGCAGGTATAGCTTATATATAAAAAGCATTTAAGAAGGAGCTTATTTAGCTTATTATTAATAATAGCTAGTTATTTAGGATAGTTAAATAACTTTTATTTTACTAATTTATCTACCTCTTCTAACCTAACGCTGTAATAATAGGACGCTATAAATTTAGAATATTATTTAAGGCACAGTTTAGCAAAGCTTAGGCAGATATACTTAAAGATCTTAAAAAAAGTACTAAGGTTTTTATTACTCTTAATACTTAGACTAAAAGTAACTACTATAGCTTCTTAGCTATTAAGGGTTATTTTATCTTAGACAACTAGTAGCTAAAGGAAAAGCTACTTAATTTTATACTAATGCATAAGTAGCATATAAGTTCCTTTATAGCAAAAGAAGTGTTTTAGACGCTTATATTGATAAGTACTTTAAAAAGACTCCTTAGAATAACCTATAATAATGCTAGTAATAATAGTACTTTATTATAGTCTTTGCAAAGCAAACTTAAGGAGGAAGGCTACTTATAGAAGGCTATAAAGAATACTATCCCCTGCCTTACTTATATTATTAACCTAGTAGTCTAAAGCTTGCATTTACTAAGGAAGATAAGCTTAGTAAGTTGTTCTAATAGTAGTATATCTAAAATATTAAGAATACTATCTTAGTCCCTAATTTATTGCGTAAGGTAGGGAGACTTTTATTATAGCTTATTACTATATACTAAGTGTTAATAGATATAAGCTATCTATATTACAATTAATTTATCTCCTTAGTAATTTAAGCGCTTCTTAGATACTTAGAAGCATCTCCTGCTAAAGGAACGCCTAGTAGTAATATAAGATATTAAGACTAAGTAGAATTTAATATACAATATATGTAAAAGAGCAGTATAGCTCTAGCTTTACATTAATAAATAGCTATAGAAAGAGATTAAATAAAAGCTAAGAAGCTCTACGCTTATAAGTAAAAGTGCCTTAAAAGCTAACTTTAAGGACCTTAAGAAACTTAGGCTTAGTAGGACTAAGTAGCAACACCTAAGGTCTATTACTACAATACTGCAAAAGTTTAAGATAGCTACTACCTATTTAAGTAAAGAGTTAAAGCTACTAATTACTTAGATATAGCTTATATATAACTAGCTCTTTAACTTTTTAGAAGAGATAATAATAAAGCTAAGAGAAGATTCTAACTATATAGAGTCTAAAGAATAGCTAGACGTTGTTTAGCACGCAGCTACAAAGGGGAAGAAAAAGCTAAGTAAGTACTACTTAAAGATAAGTAATAAGAGAAGCTTCTTATTTAATTGTGTAATAATCTTTAATCTAATATAGAAGCTTACTACGTATAAGGTAAAGTTACTATAGTCTTTTATTATAGTAAGCTGCTAACTAAATTAAAGCAGCGTCTTAAGAGGTAGAATATAAGTACTTATATTATAACTAGTTCTTAGAATATCTTAATTGCTATAACAGTACTAGGCTACAAGAAGTCTTAGTTGTAAGTAGTACTCTATAAAAGTAGGTAGAGACTAATTAGTTCTGCGTTTAGTCTCTTATATTTTTATTACTATCTACTAGCTTCTCTACTTTTAATAGCTAAGGGTCTACTAGATTTAACCTTGTAGGAGATAAAGAAGCTAGCCTAACTTATAAAAAAGAAAAGAACTATCTAAGTATACTAATAGTTAGAAGGGATAAAACCTTTAACCTTCTTAGTTAGTAGAAGTTGTATAAAGGCACTTAGCCTAACCTTACTGCTATAGCTAAAGATGTCTTAGCAGTACTACTAATATAAGTTAGAGTTAAGTAGGTATTTAATATTGCTAAGGACGTTCTTAGTAATAGGAGACACAGGCTATCTAGTTAGACAATTTAGAAAATTATAGTTCTTAAGGATTTGCTATTATTTAAGCAAGAAAAGAATAATTCTAAGCTACCTATTAATAAGATTAACTAGGTACTTATATTAGCTACCTGCGTAGATAGAGATAGTATAGAGACTAAGAGAGATACTACTAGCGCTAATAAAGAAGCTCTAGATACATCTTTAAAGAGAACTTAGCTACTTAAAAAGTATAAGAGACTAATAAGGCTTAGAGAGTAGCTAGATAGAGGCTATAATAAAAGGCTGCTGTAAATCTATATAAGCGTTTTAAATAGCGTGCTATGCAGAGTAAGAGAGTAATATTATTAAAAGTATTAGTAGCAAAATAGTTTAGTTAAAATCTAAGTAGGTATATACCTAACTGTTACGATCCGACAATACGGAACCCCTCGTCGAGAATTACAAGCCACCGTACGGCACAGCAACAGGACGCGCGACAGGAGAATTACAAGTAAGCAAGCGAAGGGGTGTAAGCAACATAAGTGGAGCGCGAGTCACGTGACCAAGTGATCAGACTTGGCGCGATCAGTATGATCAATGATCAGTGTGATCAGTGATCAGTGCGATCAATGATCAGTGTGATCAGTACCTCCCAACTACTGATCACTCTGCATATCTCTTAAGTATATAGTTCGTAGGGACACAACCCTTATGGTTCGTGTTCAACTTAGTCAATCAAGTTTGTCTTTGGATCTCAACTCTACTTTCGAGCTAGACGGATTGCCCGTACTACTCATTGTTACCCGCTGAAGCAACACAGTTCCCTCTGTACACTCAGCACCCACCCCAAACGTCACACGGAATCCCGAGACCGTACTTATCCCTGAGAACCAATAGAATAGTGCTTTACGAGCTTTGCTTAAAAGTACGACTTCAACACTTTGAACACCCCCAAGATGAGTACTACTTCAGGATCCCACGCTACCCCGAGCAACTCGACCGATACCGACATGACCGACCTTCCAAGCAACAACGGCATGGTTGTCAACAAGCCCGACGTTTACCACGGTGAACGTGACAAGCTCGACAACTGGCTCATGCAATGGGACCTCTTCTTTATGTTCCAAGGAGAAAAGGTTTCCGAAGAAAAACGAGTCACCCTCGTTTCCAGCTACATGCGGGGCAAGGCACTTACCTGGATCAAGCCATTTGTACTACAGTACAACCAGGGTAATGCTCCCGACGAAGTGGACGAGTGGATGAAGGACTTCGACCAGTTCAAGGAAAAGGTCAGGCCAATCTTTGGAGTATCGAATGAACCCGTCATTGCCCGACGAAACATTCAGCGTATCCGTCAAACTGCGTCAGCCGCCGATTACGCTGCGGAATTTCAGCAGCTTGCTGCGAACACTGACTGGGACGATACTGCTCTCATGACAATGTTCCGTCAAGGACTCAAGCCAACCGTCAAGGAAGAACTTATGCGCACCGGCGCTAGTATCGACACCTTGGACGATCTTATCAACACGGCAATCGACATTGATGTCAAGCTCTACGAGCTTCGACTGGAACTTCGTGACGACCCGCGCGTACGCAACCCGCAGGCTCGTCAACCACCCAAGCAACCATGGAAGAAGAACAACAACTTCCGCCAAGGAGGCCATCGCAACCAATACCAGCCAAACACTGGACGACGTATCCATAACAACACCCAGAGCGGATACTATGGCCCCGAGGCAATGGACTTGTCCAATATCAACAAAGGACAACCACGGTGGAATGAGAAGAAGAAGGGTAGTGGTGACAAGAAGCATGATAAGTCTTCAGTGACTTGTTACGGCTGTGGCATGAAAGGCCACTTTGCCAGAGATTGTCGATCCAAGAACAAAGTGCAGCGACAACTCAATATGCTGACACGGGACGACAACGAGACGGATGATGAGTGGGAAGTAGTCGTAAACCACGAACGTTACGGCGAGGTTCTAGGACGACTCATGGAAGACCCCGAGGAACCCTTGGACGACTACATCGAAGGACGTGACGAGAGCCAACACAACAGGCCACCCACGCCCTATCGCCTTCCGCAAGAACTAGAGTGGAAGACCCAGTGCGATCACGCTATCGCGCAGCTCGAGAGGGCCAAGGTCACCACACCAACAAGGTGGCCCACACCGGACTATGACCACGACACCCACGCATGCAAGATCGAGGGATGTCACATCTGTCGACGGATAGGTATGACCGAGGTCGATTGGAACCGGGTCTTAGACCAAGCCGAGGTATGTCCAGCCTGGACGCTTACCAACGCAACGGCAGCCGAAGGACCAGAACGCATACGCGAGGAACTACAGAAGTTCCTAAAGGGCTACTGTGATCAAGGAACACAGACGGACGATGTACCACGTCCCACTGCGCAGATGAAGAAAGACTGCGAGATGGCCCTGATCGCCATTAACAGCCTGCTCAAGACGGAACAGGAATGGGATCAACAAGAATTCAAAGAATGGGCGAGGATCAATACCGCCACAGGAGCGGAGCTCACCCGCTACCATCGCGACGTATCAGACCAGTCAACACCAGACTTCAGTCGCAAGCCAGCGCTCATCAAGGGAGATCCTTGCTATGAGCTGGACCACCGAAATCCTTACCATGGAATACTCTCATGGACCGCATGTGCGTACGACGCCTGTAACACACACTACAACGACAAGGTTGCATCAGGATGGTTCCCTAGCAAACCACGCATCTGTAACCACCGATGGTACAAGTGCATGAACGACGAATGCGAACACCACCTGATAGACAAGCGAGCAAACAACCGCTTCCCAGGCGAGGACGAACGCGAAGCGGTCCTCAAGTACCTTGTCATCAACAAAGTCTGCATGAACAACATTTGGCAGCGTTGTATGAACGACGACTGCGAGTCGCACAAACAGGACAAAGCAATTCACGGATTCGGTGATGAGGAGTCTTTTTTAGGCCAGAGCGCCGAGACCCCGGTGAGAGGTCGCTCAACAACTTGCAGAGCACCAGGAGTGGATCCCCGGATACCAATGGGACCCATTCACTCATTAAACTACCCGTCGTACTAAACGGTAGACGGTTGAGGGCATTGTTGGACTCAGGGGCGCAGAGCAACTACATTTCTCAGCGAGCTGTGACGCACGCAGGCGTGCGCAAGCGAAGGAAGGATCATCCTTACCCCTTACGAGTAGCCAACGGAGAACCAATGCCCGAGGAGGCAGAAATAACACACGAAGTGTCTGCTCCTATGACCCTGAAAGGGCACCACGAGGAAATTACCCTAGATGTTTTTGGGATGGCCACTCACGACATCATATTAGGAATTCCCTGGTTACGAAAGCATAATCCGCGGATAGACTGGACGAACAACAAGCTTTCGTTGGATTGCGACCACGGCACACCGCAATCAGATCCTACGCAGCTCACGATGCAGCTGGTAGATGAGAAGGAGATAGCGAATATCTCTTCGACCAAGACGCGCCAAGTTAGAGCGGTCGATCGCACAGATACCGACAGCCCACCGGATCACGACGTGACGATTAAGGAGAAACGTGCACCTCCTGCCATCCCTGATTTGTACAGACAGTACGCTTGGATGTTCGAAGAAGAGTTGACCGCAAAAGCGCTACCCAAACATCAACCTTGGGATTGCGAGATCAAGCTCATGGAAGGGAAAGAACCACCCTTTGGGCCGATATATCAGTTATCCGAGAAGGAACTCGAGATACTGCGAGAGTACATCAAGGAAAACCTCGCAAAGGGATTTATTAGGAAATCCGAATCCTCGGCAGGATTCCCCATTCTGTTCGCACCAAAGAAAGACGGCAAACTACGACTTTGCGTCGACTACCGGAAGCTCAACGAGATCACGCTCAAGAACCGGTATCCGCTACCGAATATATCAGAACTACAGGATCGGTTAGCCGGAGCGATGTACTTCACTGCGTTAGACCTACGAGGAGCGTACAACCTCATACGCATGAAAGAAGGCGAAGAATGGAAGACGGCGTTTAGAACCCGTTATGGTCATTACGAGTACACGGTTATGCCATTTGGGCTTACCAATGCACCAGCAGTATGTCAGGCTCTCATCAACAACACGTTGAGAGAATACTTGGACATATCTGTGGTGGCATATCTCGATGACATCCTAGTGTTCAGCAAGACACTAGAGGAGCACGAACAACATGTCAAGCAAGTGCTAGAATGCTTAGCAAAAGCAGACCTCCGCTTGAAGCCGGAGAAGTGCGAATGGCACAAGGAAGAAGTAGAATTCCTTGGCTATGTCGTAGGACGATACGGAGTTAAGATGAGCGACAAGAAAATTCAGGTTGTGAAAGAATGGCCGACACCCACATCAGTTAAGGAAATCCAAGCTTTCCTTGGGTTTGTCAACTTCAACCGACGCTTCATCAAGGACTACTCCAAGATAGCCTTACCGCTCACAAAGCTTACGCGGAAAGACACACCGTTCAAATGGGAAAAAGCACAGGAAGATGCTTTCCAGACCCTCAAGCGGGCATGCATCGAACCACCAACACTGGTTACATTTCGAAAGAACGAACCACTTCGAATGGAAACCGACGCCTCAGACCTGGCGTTAGGAGCATGCATTACGCAAGAACGAGATGGACAATGGCATCCTATTGCCTATTACTCACGCAAGTTTTCAGGAACAGAAGAAAATTACGATGTGCACGACAAGGAACTCATGGCAATCGTAGACGCCCTAGAACATTGGCGAGTATACGCTGAAAGCTGCTCAGAGCTCACGATCTATACAGATCATAAGAACCTGGTACATTTCACGACAACCAAGGTATTGAACCGAAGACAAGTACGCTGGTCCGAACTACTAGGACAGTACAAGTTCAAAATCCTGTACACACCAGGAAAGGACAACGGACGAGCGGACGCACTCAGCAGAAGACACGACATTGCTGGATCAAAAACGATCAACGAATCAGCAATTCTAGGAATCAACAGCGACGGATCGCTGGGACCATCTCAACAACTCAACAGCGTGATGACCGTCACGCAGAAAGAAAAGTATTTCACCCAAGTTCCGCCAGAACTAGAGAATGAAATCATCGCAAGACACCATGATGACCCGATGCACGGTCACCCTGGTATCACAAGGACAATGGAACTCATCAAGCGACATTACGAGTTCCCGAACATGAAAGACAAGGTCACCAAATACATCAAGAAGTGTGTCAGCTGTCAACAGAACAAGCACAGCACACATGCCAAGTACGGAGAAGCACAAGCAATGGAGCCGCCAACGGCACCATGGACGAACATCACGATGGACTTCGTCACGCAGTTACCAACCTCCAAGGACCCTGTCACAGGATATGATTACGACTCAATCTTCGTCGTAGTAGATCGATTCACGAAAGCCGCTGAGTTTGTACCTTTCCGACACAGCTACACAGCCGAGCAACTCGCTCGCGTGTTCCTGGATAGGATTGTCCGACACCACGGCATTCCCGAATCAATCATCAGCGATCGAGACAAGCTCTTCACGTCAAACTATTGGACCACGCTGTTAGCAGCTATTGGTACCAAGAAGAAGCTATCTACAGCATATCACCCGCAGACAGACGGACAAACAGAACGAGTAAACCAGACAATGGAAACTTACCTAAGGATATACTGCAACGACCAGCAGGATAATTGGGTTTCACTCTTGCCTATGGCACAAATTGCATACAACAACAAACTTTCGGAAGCAACAGGCGTGACACCGTTCTTCGCGAATCACGGACGACATCCAAATCTCTTTACACGAAGTCTCGACAGTAATATCCAAACGGATTCAGCGATATCCTCAGTAGCTAGACTGAAGGAAGTACACCGAAAATCGCTTGAAAACATCGCCAAAGCTCAGTCACGAGCAATTTCCTATATCAACAAGAAAAGAAAAATGGCACCTCTGCTAAAGGAGGGGGATAAAGTGTATCTCCTCACCAAAAACCTACGCACGAGAAAACAAACGAAAAAACTGGACAAAGTCAAAGTCGGACCATTTTTCATTTCCAAACGAATCAGCCCAGTCAACTATCGACTTGAGCTACCCAAAGACGCGAAAATCCACAACGTATTCCATATTTCATTACTGGAACCCGCCGACCCAGAAACGCCGACACAAAAAGACTTCTACTATCAAGCTGACGGCAACGACGAATGGGAAGTCGAGAAAATAATACAACATCGAAGCAAAACGAATGAATACCTGGTCAAATGGTTAGGATACCCCGATTCAGAAAACACATGGGAACCAGCCACCCACCTCACGAACTGCCAGCTACTGTTGAAGGAATTCCGGAAGGCCAATCAGACAACGCCACGTTCGGGTCAACCCAATACTCGGGCGGCAAATCGTCAAAGGCACCCCAGGTGCTAGGCGACAGATTCAGAGCCAGACCTTCCGACGGACCATCAAACGTTATGGTACCGTCGTTCAACTCTTCTTCCGCAAGATTTCGCTCTTCGACAGATATCGCTTCCTCGGCACGACGATCCAACAAATCCATTTGCTGACGCAACCGCTCTTCGCGCGCGCGTGCAACCCGTAACTCTTCCAACGCCTTCTCTGAGGCCTTGAGCGCATCGTTCTGCGCCTTCTGCGTTTCCTTTATCCGCAACTTCAACTTCTCTTTCTCAGACACCAGTCGTGTGAATTCAGACTGTGTGACCTTCACATCGCAACGCTGCCCACGCCTGGCGCACTCCCCGCATTTCCCGGAGCTCACATGAACTCTGCACACACGCTTGTGTTGTTTGCAAGTTGAGCATTTCTGGACCATGATTTTTCCGAAGGCGTCGATGGTATCTGCAAGACGATGGCGACGGAGCGTACTATCAGCAGGTTGTTGTTTAGGCATTGTCGACACAACTTACTTGGTCGATGGGGCAAGCCCGCGTCATATGAATAAGCTTGGAGGACCAAGCTAGTACGGAAGGGGGATAGTGTTACGATCCGACAATACGGAACCCCTCGTCGAGAATTACAAGCCACCGTACGGCACAGCAACAGGACGCGCGACAGGAGAATTACAAGTAAGCAAGCGAAGGGGTGTAAGCAACATAAGTGGAGCGCGAGTCACGTGACCAAGTGATCAGACTTGGCGCGATCAGTATGATCAATGATCAGTGTGATCAGTGATCAGTGCGATCAATGATCAGTGTGATCAGTACCTCCCAACTACTGATCACTCTGCATATCTCTTAAGTATATAGTTCGTAGGGACACAACCCTTATGGTTCGTGTTCAACTTAGTCAATCAAGTTTGTCTTTGGATCTCAACTCTACTTTCGAGCTAGACGGATTGCCCGTACTACTCATTGTTACCCGCTGAAGCAACACAGTTCCCTCTGTACACTCAGCACCCACCCCAAACGTCACACGGAATCCCGAGACCGTACTTATCCCTGAGAACCAATAGAATAGTGCTTTACGAGCTTTGCTTAAAAGTACGACTTCAACACTAACTAAAGGTTAAGTACTTTTACTTAGATAGTACCTATAGTCTATACAACTTAACCTTTAACCTAACCTAATACTAAGGCTTAGTAGTAGGTTAAGGTAAAAGTTAGGTAGAACTTAGTTACGTGTTACTTAACCTCTACCTAAGTCTGTGCAACCTAACCTCTACTACTACTTATAGTCTGTGCAACCTAACCTTTAACCTAACCTAATACTAAGGCTTAGTAGTAAGTTAAGGTAAGAGTTAAGTAGAACCTAGTTATATGTTACCTAACTTTTACCTAAGTCTGTGCAACTTAACCTTTACTACTACCTATAGTCTGTGTAACTCTAAACCTAACTATACCTAATATTAAGTACCCCTACCTAAGTAACTAGCCTACAGGTACTTTAAGTAAGTAAGCACTCTAACACTAAATTACTAACTTTGCACTATAACACGTTATGTCCTAATAACGCAGCGCTTAGTTACTTTATAACAAATTAGATATTTAACTTGCTCTTTTTAATCTCTAATTGTAATGCATTAAAAGTGTAAAACGCGCTGTAGTAATATATAACGTCCCTTAAATAACTCTAAGGTACTAATGTGCTAAAAGACCTTCTTAACGTAATTACAAAGCTAACTTAAAGCACCTAACTTAGCTAAAAGAGACTATAATAATACACTATATTATTAAAAAGGATGTAAGAGAGTTTTTGCCTAAAAAGCTTAACATTTAAGCTATAGGTAATAAACTACTCTATAAGTAAGAGGGTAACCCTACTAGCAAGAACTAGGTTAATAACTTTATTAAGCAGACTTCTAAGCTCTATAAGTAATAGAGCTGTTTTTATAATTACTAGTAAGCTGCCTATAAAGACTTAGTAGCTATTTAACGCTAGTTTAATCTAGTTAAGGCAATAAAGTAGAAGTAGGGTATTATAGATAATAATATATATAACTTTAATAAAACTAGCTTTATAATAGGTAAGATTTTATTATAGTTAGTTATTATAAGCTTAGAGGGATATAGTAAGAAGAAGCAGATATAGCTAAGCAACTATAAGTAAGTTACTATAATTATAAGCGTAGGTGCGTTAAGCTAATATATACTACCTTTTATTATCTTTGTAAGTAAGGTTAAGATTAATAATTAGTTAGAAAACTTACTTACTTAGTAGATTCTTAAAACTAGTCTTAATAGCTAGACTAATAATTACCTTGCCTTTTAATAGTTAGAGCACTTTAATACCTATATAAAGAGCAGGACTATAAGTAGGTACTAACTACTTATTATTAATAGCTACAAGAGCTACTACTCTATAGAACTTTAGAATCTTTATAAAGAAAAGAATATTATCTTTCTTTCTATACTTATATACTTATTATACCTATTGCAGCTTCTTAACGTTGCCTGCTTTAAGCTATTAAAGCATTAGTATAGTAACGCTGTTTTAGCTTTAGCATGCAACTATACTAACTATATTAGAAAAAAGCACTTTTTACCTATCTTTAAGACTGCTTTATTACAGTCTTTTATAACAGAAAATATTTAAGCTAGTTTTAAAGGCGCTAGTCTAGTACTATATAACTTATAGGCTGTAATATTAAAGCTTAATATAGTACTATAGACGTTTATATAGTTACTTTAATAAAAGGGTACTTAAGAGGTGCAAACACTATATAACTGTTGAAGTCGTACTTTTAAGCGAAGCTCGTAAAGCACTATTCTATTGGTTCTCAGGGATAAGTACGGTCTCGGGATTCCGGGTGACGCTTGAGGGAGTGCTGAGTGTACAGAGGGAACTGTGTTGCTCTAGCGGGTAACAATGAGTAGTACGGGCAATCCGTCTATCTCGAAAGTAGAGTTGAGATCCAAAGACAAACTTGATTGACTAAGTTGAACACGAACCATAAGGGTTGTGTTCCTACGAACTATATACTTGAGAGATATGCAGAGTGATCAGTAGTTGTGAGGTATTGATCGTACTGATCACTGATCGCATTGATCATTGATCACACTGATCACTGATCACACTGATCGCGCCAAGTCTGATCACTTGGTCACGTGACCTGTGCTCCACCTCATGTTGCTTACACCCCTTCGCTTGCTTACTTGTAATTCCCTGTCGCGCGTCCTGTTGCTGTGCCGTACGGTGGCTTGTAATTCTTCGACGAGGGGTTCCGTATTGTCGGATCGTAACAATAACGCGCGTAAAGTTAAAGCTTAAAGTACTCTTATTTAAAAGAAAGTAAGAGAGTGCTATAGATTTTTTATAAATTTTTTTAATAAATAAGTTACGCAGTTAAGTAAGGAAGCTTAGCAGATAGCGTATAAGATAAGCCTAATAATAGAGCAAATAGCTACTTATTAATAGAGTTTAGATAAATTAAATAAGCGTAAGAGCTGTAAGCAACAGTATAAATAGATAGATAAGACTTTTATAGTAAGTAAGATGCAAGAATTATTAGCTAAACAAAAAAGTAGTAGCTATAGTAATAAAAAGAGTGCGTTAAAGAAGGTATAGAAAGAGAGGCAGTGTAGGCGTTGTAAGGGTACTAAGTATAACGCCTATACTTACGTAGTTAAAATAAGTAGTGTAAGTAATAGCAGTAATTTTAGCAATTAATTTAGTATATTACAGTAGTTTATTAACTGTAATAAGAGTGCGTAATAATAGGTTAAAGTTAGTGCGCTAGTGTTAGGGTGCCTACTTGCTTAAGGTGCCTGCTTGCTTATAAAACACGTTATCTATAGTTATATAAATATTAAGTATTTCTATATAAGCTTATAATTACAAATCTAATAGAATAACTAAATGTAGTTTTTCTAAATACTTCTATTCTTTATTCTACTTTTATAATTCTATAAATACGTCTAGTATAAGGTTACTATAGATATATTAAATTATATAAATCTTATAATTTCTAAACTAAATAGTTATTATTAGATTAATAGTTCTCTATTAATATTTAATTACTACTTGCAAACTTTAATTAACATAGTAAGTAGGAAAAATAGTAATATACTTAATAATTAATAAAGTATTATTAATCTTTATACTTTTTTTTGAATTCTTTATATTATTAATTATACTAGTATAATTAACTTATTTTAAGTTAAGTAGGTATTAGGTGTTAATACCTAACTTTCTAATTTTAGTTCTAGTAAACTTTCTAAATGTAATATTCTTAAGTACTTATATGCTTAAGTATACTTTTGTAATTTTGTAGTAAATAAATTTTAGTATTATAAATTCTTTTAAAGATTACCTCTTTTATAGTAAATAACTATAATAGAACTATTATAAGTATTTATATTCTATTTTAGTATATTCTATCTCTATATATATAAATAGAGTGCCTATACTACACTAATTACTAATAATCTTTATTATAGAATTTTATACATTCTGTTTGTATATCTAAATACTATATTTTATTACTTATATAAACCTTCTGTTGTGTTTATTATTTTTTCTATAAAACGTTTACTATAAGAATCTAGTTGTTGCTACGTTTATTTCTTTGTTTAACCTAGAAATGTAATGTAATAGATATAGATCCAGACCTCAATCTCGCAATGTTTCAGAAACAATCCGAAGATAGGTTAGTAAGTTACAACAAAAAGAGTTTACCGCCGTTATTATCGTTGCAACAGTGCCACTAAGTTGAACAACGGCTGCAGACCGTGCATACGGACACACACCGAAACAGTAGCTGGCTTTGTTAACCGCAAGCTCAAGTATTTCCTGCGTCTACTAGCAGGCCATTTTGACAATGCTCAGCTGCTCTAGAGCAATAAGCGCGTATTTGAATCTGCCAGGAAGGGCTTGCCGCCACTCACTATTCCGAAGGCGATAAGCCGCAGCTAGGTACACATGAGACTCTATTACCTTGCCAGCAGCGGGAGCTTCTGCAGAAGAAGTTGTGAGGTATGAGCTCGATGGCGCGTTATTGCAGCGTGTACAGCGCCCGCCTATCTGGTGCCTCTCCGGAACGGCTACTGGTTTCGACCAATTGCGTTGACATGGTTTGAGTTGCAATCAATCCAAGAACAAGTTTTACTATGCGCTACCCTGCGTAACTCAGGCCTTGGATTACCTCTAGATTATCTAAGATCTAAAGGCTGCTTCGAATGTGCATTCATGTTCAAACCTAATCTACCTCAAACTTGACGAGTATCGTTTTAACAAGAGTGCTTCGCATCGATAGCAGTGAGACGAACAGTTCAGTGTATATAGAGAAACTTCGGATGAAGATGTCCAAGAGAGGCCACTTCCTCTGCTGGACGAACAAGACGGTACTCTCGATCACCGGCTCGTCGCTTTCTGTTTTCCCTTTTTTGATATATGACAAGAGACAAAGAGGCAACGATAACGGAAACTGCTGTAGCTGTGTTCAATGAATTGCCAATCTTATAGCCATTCTTCGCATCTGTGTTGATGTAACTCCAGGTCGCTACAATAGAGCCTGCATAGGTAAGTATTGATTCCAGGAGGGTGGCATAAGCCATGAACGAAGGACGCGTACCTATGTTTGCAATTGCCGACACTGCCGCATTTGCGACATTCTTCGATGTATCAGGCGCAGCATTTGATAAAGTCCATCCTATGACAAGAGGACCAAAATACAAACAGGAACCCATATGTGCCTAGGTTCAGATCTTTATCCATGCCAGCAATCCGAGCGTTCCCAAGGTTCGTGCGATCGAGGAAAGTGAGAAAGTACATGAGTGACACCATCGGCAGAATGCGAAAATCCTGTTTACGGATGAGCTTGGATTCGAGAGTACCATTGATTGTCGCAACATTGGCCTCCTCGGCATCGATTGTGCTAACGATGCGCGCCGCTGGTTTTTCAGATGTCGATTTCATGCTCGTTAACAATATTCTGACAATATCAGATGTTGTGAAATGAACGGATTGGATCTGCGACGGCAGAATTTACGCAAGAGTGTCTAAGAGCGGAAGCGTCCATCTATGTTGGCCGCACTTGAAATATCACGTGACAGCACCACAACGTTGGGGCACATGAATAAGCTGCACCCAGCGTATCAGCCAATAAAATGTCCTTAACGAAGGGTAGTGCGTACAATGCGCTTGTCAGCAATAAAAATGCAATGCAGAGTTTCGTCAATCCCAAACCCGGCAGGTACTTTGACACATTGGTCATACTTGCAGGCTCGGCGCATGAGATCGGAGGTATGGACCGCAACATAAACACGCAAAGGTAGCCCCTGCAGTCTTTCAATCGCGTCAACCGGTGTCGGACCCAGAGAAAGGTGTCTCGAAGGTTCCGCATTGGTTACATGCAGCCATATATACGGGAAGGCTGTCAAAGAGTGTTAAAATCCGATGATGAAGGTCAGGATTCTATATGAGATTGTGTAACTTACTCACCCAATCATTGATGTATGATTAGCGCCATAGCATTCTGCTTACGTGAGATCGTACGCTCCATCCAAATAGTTGGAAACTTCCAAGACCCTGGGAGCATCTAGATGACGGGAGCTTGATTTATCCTGATGCTGAGAGGGTCACGATGCCACTGCCATGGCGATGTTCGGACAGAAACTATCATCCATCTGCGATCTGACAAATGATATCTCATGGCTACTGTCGGAGCTGAAGATGAGCACAGTTCGGGGTTGAATCGTGTACATAGTCCAACTTGAATCAATCGTTCAACCCGGCAGTTAAATGGCTTGCGAACGCCCTTTGTGTACATTGCATAGTCTGTGTGAGCTGGACATGGCTTGCCGAAGAGACTAGCCCAGTTCCACCGTCGGAATTGCAGAAGTCCCCGTGGAGATTGACGCCATGTTCAGCGCTACTGTGTCTGTGCACTTGGTACTTGTCGAACTCGCTATGGTAACGGAGTAGCTACTATGGCGCACTCTGTGCTTAATGGGACGGAGCTTGGAAAGTCTTGGTAAAAGTGAAGGATTCCACCAAGAATTTATCCACTTCATGCACTTACAAATCAAACCCATGTTGGGATGCAGGTGTCTCAAAATATCTTCGTTGCGTGTATTGCTGGAAACAGCAGGCCCGAAGAATCACTAGCGACGCTGGCGTGGACGAGAATTCCAGAAGGGAAGGGGCGCTGTATAGTAGGGCGACTGATCAGGGAGGACTTATCAACCCAGTAAACAAAACCTGGATCAAGATAGTGAGTAAAAGGGATTCATTATCTAGCGATGACACCAAAAGCTGAAGAGGATCGGCCAGGAGAGTCGATCTAGATAGTGTTGAGATTGCGAGCAGTGTCGAGAAGTCTAACCCACTCAATCCTTTGTGCATAAGCCAGTCCGTCACTGAATTGGCTATAGCCACAAAAGATTGACGAGCTTGTCAGAATTCCTTTGGCAAATGTGTTGGTATTCGTGGTAAAGCTCAGGATAATCCCAAACCGAGTGTCATGATTCAACTCAGTGTTACGTATAAGAAGAAGTCTAAGAGTTTGCAGAGCTTGGAAAGTTGATCGATCAGCAAGCATGATCTTGCGCGATCTCCACCAACCCAGCTATGTTATCGAGGACCTTGTCTACGGCCAGGGGTCGGTCACAGACACCGATAATCTGAGACACTGTGGACCACCAGAAAATCATAAATTGTTCATTCATTGATTAATTGTGACGTTCACGATATCTTCAATGTGGGCCAGGCGTTGAATGATCAATATCAAGATGTTTGATAGCCCAAGAGATGCCTGCAATGAGGGAACATCAGTGCAATCCTCGGATACGTTCTGTCAATAATACAACCTCCGCTCAATAAAGAGACAATTTGTTATTTTTTAGAACATGTGGAGTTGAACTGGTCTCAAAATTCCCTCCGGGGTTTGAAATTGAATTCCTGCACCATCCATTGCTCGCGGTGGCTAACAATCCGTCACAGTTATAAGGGGCCTCAGACTTTGAATTATAGTCTATATCATAGGATTGACACTCAAATTTCAATCTCGACTAAGTTGAAATGATACATTGAAAATGCGAGAGGGCTTAAATCTTTGAAAACCATAAGGTAAGAAGCGCAAATGCAATCCATGAGCTGCTTGATCTCCGCAAAAGCAGTTTGGCACTGCATTTGTATAGTGATTTCTACTTCGAGTACAAAGCATTCCTATGTATATATCACAAGAACACATATACGGCTTAAAACGTATTGCGAAAACCTGTTTCTTCTCACTGCACCTTGCCAGCTCCGACTGGCCACCGAGCAAGCCGCAAGAACGAGTGGGGATTCTCAAAGCTAGTAATCTGATTAGATCGTTTGCATTGGAGGTGGAGCTTTATCGACAAACTGAGAACGCTTATTCGCTATTCTCCCTGCCTATTTCTTTGGAGTCGAATCCTTCAGTCATGCTCGGTGGCCAGTCGGCCTTGACAAGGTGCAGTATGTCAATTACTGTGCAAAATATGTGTCAATTGTCTCGGGGCTTGCGCTTACTTGATCGGCTTAATCAAAGAATTATTGCTCAAAAAAGTGGAACCAGCTCAAGCTTTGATGATGATGGTAATTTTTGAGTTAAAGACAACAATAGTTGTGGAAGCATGGAAATTGCGTTACCAGACAATTCAAGTAGCGTATGTTGAGCGCAGATTCAGGTGGACCCTTATCTCTCCGAGTACGCATCGCAGGATCTAAGACTACAGCTCGGCCCCGCAGAATTGAAAATTGAGGCAGCTTTATAATTGTGTTCTCTACTTCGACCCCTGTTTAATAGTCAGCCAGCAGCGTTCCTACCCTGAAACCTGCCAATTCATCTACAGTTCCACGGAGTTCCAAATTATCGCCACGAGGTTGAGAGCGAGCTCAACAAAGTCTAACGCATCAATAATATCTATACAAAGAAACACCGTATCCAAATCTGCCACGCTGTAAGAGCTAGCGCAGGAACCAATACGAGCTGACCTCCGACGCGTGGCTGTGCCGAACCTTAAGACACGACATAACGCCTACCTTACGATGGTCCAAAAAAGTACAAAAAAACCACAACCTCTTCTTCGTCATACGTTGTACGACCGACACGACCTGTGCCACTCGCACGTCTCCACAATCCGCTCCGAAGCCGCCATTTCAAGCAAACCGGCGCAGCGCAAGTCGCACAGTACCATGTGATCTGGACGTCAATTCTATCCAAAGGCACTATGCGTCAGCGAAGTCCTGACCTTATGTTGCTTCTTTTCCGCACAACATATCTATATATCTTGGTCGTCTACGCTGCATGTGCGACGCTCGGGTTCCCGGGTTCAAGTATTGGTCTCGTTGCGACAACAGTCGTAGCCCTCGTTGTGGAAATGAGGGCGTGTTCGGCTGGCAGAGGGGGGCTTGAGAAGGAGAAAGGGGTGCGATATATTGTATAATAAGTTTTGGGGGGAGGGTCGTCACTTGCGTGGGGCCTGTGCAGTAGCTTGCAACAACTTGCTGGTTCCGACGAGACCGTTGGAAGTTTGGGGATCTGGACATGGAAATACAAGTAGTGGTTGTTCAACTAATCAAATGGCGAGTCATCTTCAGAGACTATTTTCCTTTTCAATACACACCCACCAGGCCTGAGGTTCCTGCATTTCGCCCAAGTCGGTCTAAATTATTTTAGATCTCTTGCGTCTTGTCGATATTCCTCAAGAGAAGCGTGGGACTTATGTTGACTCACTTCATATTCAAAGAGAGTGTCGGACTGTACGATGTTTTTCGCGGAGCATGGCCTCATGAGGTCTCTGAGCAACCAACGCCACAACGACTGGGGCCGTGTTCGTCTGCTGAAGCACTGGAGGTCTTCTCAACGGTTGACGAATCCCCTTGACTGACGTCGTTGAGGAACCTGGTTCTCTGTTGCTGATTCTTCAAGTGGGTGACATACGAAGCTGCGTTGAGCATTCATGACTCGGAGCTTAGGGTCGCAGGATTGACAAGGTGTCATGATCAACATCGCTTCTTGACGAAGCCCGTGAGACTTGCTCGATCGCTAAGATTGGCAATGCTTCTCGAGCTAGACGTCGACGGGAAGGTACCAAATACAATGCTGTGAGAGGTTTGGTGGCTTTCAGTACGCAGCACGCCCTCTCTTGATACTTACTGACAGCATATTTCGTTTCGGGTTGCTGGATCACACATCCGCCACAGCTTGCCGCTCTGAAGAGCTCAATCATTATTTAGGTCAGTTCAAGATTACAGCGATGTGGAAATAGTATGGGAAGGATATCTATCATATCTTATCGTGCGCCACAGACTTCGTACCGGAGACAAGTTCCCCACAGTCTTGAATTTGATTCTACTGGCCTTCCAAACTCGATCTTAGATCCGCCAGATCAGATCTCGATAGCACAGTCTCCCTTTTCTGAGCAATGTCGTCATGAGCAACTTGGCATATGATAGCGCACTAGACGTATAGGTGCTGGATTACGAGAAATATGGAGGATGAACATTGCTATATAGTATGGTCTTATACTTCTGTAGCCTGTTACAAAGCCCTGATTATTCAGCCGTTGGGACTTATGTCAAGAAGCAGATCAGAGAGGATGGCCATGTTGATTAGATTCCCTGTTTCGCGTGTGCAGCTTCTGGTTCAGTCGCTCATTATCAAACCTACAATGCTACTGGTCTATCTAGTCTTGAACGATTGTCTGGTTAAATATCCGAAGAACAAATGCTGAGAACCATTTACTCCGCAACATGCCTCAGTTATCTTCTCGGCGCTGGCTAGTCGAGCGTTTGGAGCACTCACGCCATCTGCGAAGCAGATTTCGAAGTATCGAGAACAAGACGAACCTTCAGAACACGGTATTGACTGCCGTCGAAATTTTCTATCTGGCAGTGGTAGAGGAACCCATCTGTGCGCCAATAGAAGCAAGGCTTCGTATCGAGGTCTCGCAGCTTACGCCCCGGCAGTCTCTCGCCACCTTAAGTCTGACAAATGCACCTGGACTCGGCTCGGTTCGGTTCACAGTGCCTGCGAATGAGCCTACCAATTTCTTTTACAAGGAATCTCAGCCAACAGAGATCATGCATTTGTTGGCTGAGACCGCTTCCGCGTTGACAGCTGTATAGATCTGAGACATGTCGATCTGTGTTCAGCAGAGCGCTCAAAAAATCTATCCGCCTACTCTTTGTACGAGCATGACCATGTAGTGTCGGATTGTGGCTGTGAGACCAAGTCATGACAAGGCTGATGGGGGCAATCCGGGCATGCGCGAAGTCATTGATCGGGAAGGTGTCGCTGCTCCTGCACGCATGTCCATCTTCAGCAGTCCATAGCCACGCTAGGAGGTCTGCCCGGCATATTCTTGTTGACCTATCTTGGGTATTGCTCTGGGCTAGGCGGCTGTGTGTAAGAAACCGGTGAACATACTTGCTTGCGAGGCTGAAGAGAGGCCAACGACTGACTGAATACGTATGCGCGGGCAAACTAACCTCGAAGCACAACTCACCGCTTCTTTGCAATGATTTTGATGATTGGTGCAACTGTGTTATATTAGCTAGCATCGGTTGGGTTGTACCAATTGAATTGTGGTATCTGGAACGATATTATATGAGCATGAGTGACACAGCGCAAGCTGAGGTCTGCTAGTGACTTACGCCTCCAAGGCAATGTGTGCAGGGAAGCTCGTGCGAAAAGCCGAGTGACGCAAGTTCGGTTACACAAAGATGCGAAGCTGGCTCGAAGGAAACGAACGAGATTCGACAGTCTTCTTGAAAGTAGCCCAGCGAATCGAACACTGTCTGTCATAATATCTTGCATTGTCCAACGGAATGCATGCAGCTTCAAGTACATTCAGTCGGTTGACAAAGTGCTGTGAGCCCCATGCATGGGTACGGTACGTTCGCTTATCTTGTGACGACGAAGGAGGCGAGACGTAGCCCTCCTGGTGGCTGTCGTAACAAACACGAGTCGAGCAAGAAAATGGGAGCGCAACAACAAAATCCGCACAGCCAATCTTGGGTACAATAATATTCGAGAAGCCGCACCACGCACCACACAGACAGCTAGGGTTGCCCTTCAGCTTGTCATGCATGGAAGGCGCTTGGTCAATGATGACAGGGCTTCCGGGCGCGTCGCTGCAGACGACTGTGCCGCATTAAGCGCCTAGAGTACATGATCGCAGCGCAAGGGGCTGCCGCCCCTCGAAATCAGTCGGATCGTGAGCAATTGTGACAGTGTCATCGGACTACCGGTTGATATAAGATGGGAGCGGGCCGAATATATGCTCGGATATTGCACGTGGCGCTGCAGTCGCGGGCAGGTGATCACCAAGACTTCGAACATATCTGGCACCTGTAGCGGATGACGATCATATCTATAGCGAATGCATGGTCGCAAAATCCGAATCCTAAGCTGGTGGCTGCTACTACTGTCCTGTCTATGTTAATCAGTCAGTTCGGACTCGAGATGAGCCACTAGCTTTACCAGTCTACCAATATTAGGTTCATACACCACTGCTTCGTTCACATCTATTGATATTTTATGTGTTCTCGATGCCAAATCGTTGTTCTCATCCCAAATCAGTAGACGTCCAAGCGAAATTCGATGAAGTTTGTTTCTCTGCCAGCTTCATTAAGTAACGGATTGCGCAAGGGTTAGAACGATCCTTGAAGGCATTCTTATTTATTTGCAATGAACACTTCGTGAGGTATTTCCGGGGGCTTTGAAACTTTACTTCCAGCGATCTTACGACGTCAGCCAGTGTTAGGGAAAGCCAGCTAGATCAGATTCGCAAAAAATCGAGTTGCGTTAAAGGGCCCGGTAACGTCTCACGGGACCTCGGATCAGTGATGCTACGGTGTCCGTACTGTAAAGTCGATGATGATGCGGGTCTTCGGCAGCCGTTGCTTCGCCAGGACGGCATTGTCCAGCTCCCGCAGCGTCCCGATCCCGCATGACGAGGCTTTGATGTGGGTCGCATGAAAGTTGCAGCTGGTCTAGGACGTCGTGGTACAAGGATGCTGTACCCCCCTGATCTTATTGGTGTATCGACTGCTTGTATACTTCGCATCGATAGTCACTCTTTTGTCCAAATTTTGAATGCGATGACAGTTGCAGAGAGTGTACTCGGTACTCTTACGCGCGCGAGCCAGCGAGGGGGCACAGCAGAATGCAGGTCTGGTCATCTGCAAACTGTACTGTTCGGATGCGCGCAGGAAAATCCTGGAGCTGTGCCTCAGGGTTTGTCCATGGCACGTAAACATACCTTTATACACCAAGAAATGCTTCTCGCTGCCACTCATCGGTGGGAGTTGCCCTTTTTAATCTGAATCTGCCACTTCTCCCTAGTCATGTACGAGCTGCCCATCTGTGTCTTTGTATCTGACAAGTTGATGTGTTTCAGCGTCTAGTCCTTGCAATTGGCGACTCAGTATTGTGGCAACGTTTGCAAGGGATTGTCTGTAAGGCGTCCCTTGACTGAATCCAATATCATTGCCCGGCTTGGATTAACATCTCGTTACCGCCACCTTGTGTTCCCAAGACCTGTCCCAGCAACATGAGTTACCACGGTCCAGGAGGCGCTTGGCCACGAACCTGGACACAGCAGGCATATGGTCACCACGACGCTGGGTACGCACAAGGTGCAGATGGTTTCAGCGGCCACAGTTCGCATGCGGCCACGCAATCTAGTAACGATGGGTCCATCCACCAAGAACGATACACTCGCAGTGGGACTGTACAGTACCCGTACAATGAACAAGGCGTACCAAGAGCCGCATACGTCCAGGGAACAGCAGCGTCAACCAATGGCTACCATTCACAGGCTTCCACGAATAGTTTTGCAAGCGGCGCTCAGTCAATTCCGTACAACAACACCGTCCCGCAGTACATTCAGCAGTATGTGGCAGCGGTCTGGAGAACTGTTAGCGAATGTTGGCTGACAGGAACAGGTCTCAGTCATGGCCACAGACCTTGACTGGAGGACCGGCGATGGTGTATCCGCGTATCTACACAACGCCGGCTGGATGTGTGAGCTCTCCGGTACCCTCTGTCACTCCGATGTAAGCATTCAATCCCAGCACATAGACTGGTATTGACACAAAATGTAGGGCGATCGCCACAAGTTCGGATCACGTCTCTCAGAGTGCCTGGCCAGGTGGGATGCCTTCAGCGACAAGTCCTTCGAGCGGACCCCATATGATAGCCGAACGATCATCTATCAACAATGCCGAGTACGCCGTACCCTGTCCATACAATTGCGGGACAGTCTTGACCGGTGTGCATGCTGTTGGCAACATGACCCGACACCTGAAGTCGCAGAACTGCGTAGGCTCGGGAAGAGAAAAGCCCAAATACGTGTGCCCAGTGCAGGGTTGCGATAAGCGATACATCCGGTCTGACGGCCTAAAGGTCCACCTTCGAAAGCGACACGACATTTCACATATGCCAGAAAGAAGCATCCATCTTGAACACGATGAAAGTGGGCTTGATTACTCTTGATATGCGCTGGATTCTTGATGAGCGTCCTCTTTCCCTTTTCATTCTGTTTTGAATACCACCACCAATAGACGTCTTGTCATCTCTTGGTTTTCTGTTGTGTCGAGTGTTTCAGGTGGCACAAAGTGCAGCGTTCAGTATGCCGTTCATGGCCGTCTTGTCGATGTCCCTCATAGCTTTCATGGAGGGAGGAATGCGGTTTCCGCCGCCATTGTTCGAGCGTTGGAGTGGCGGTCTCGTCCTGGAGAATCTTACCTTCAAGCCCAGAGGAAGTTCGCGAAAGATTGTATTCTGGTCTGATAGGAAGTCGGCGTTGGGTGTGAAATGGCAAAAGCCACTTGATGCCTGTGTGAGACTATTCCAACGAAATGAGGCCGGAGGCAGACGCTAGTCAACAATAGACACAGACGTATCGCAGTGTTGGGGCAAGCACGACCATGACCCGTGATAGTGACCATCATCATGTTTACGTTTTGTGCTGCACTGGCACTGCAGGTGCTGGCCTTTTTGGCCGTTGATATACTCATTCCCCGAAGATTGTGATGGTAATGCGTTCCAGGGTTCAGTGGGTGAATCAAAGCTTTGTACTGTTTGGGTATCTTCTGCCATTGCTTCTCATGGCTACGCACTAGAATGGAAACCACTGCTAGAAACAGCTCAGCTCAGCTCAGCTCAGCGCCTACCAGCCAGGATGCATACGTTGGGCATGTTCCCGCTGATCCCTTAGCGCGTGAGGCCACAGCAACAGCACTCCGGCCGCCATCGTGTCATGGCGACATAAGATGTCTTATGGCGACTCGGTTCCCTATCCAGCATTCTCGTGACTTCATGTCCTCATGCCCGCACCAATCCATAGAAGAGGGTCCACGTAAGCACGAATCCGCTCAGCCCCCCAAAGACGTCACCCAGCCACATATCTCCAAGAGGTCTGTAGTAGTATTTGGCGGGCTGGCCTTCTGCCTTCAGCGCGAACAGAAGAATAGAGACAAGAGACGAGGCGACGAGATAGAAGATGAAGCCGGGGTACGATTCGAGGCCGAGCGTGCCGGCGGCGACGCCGAAGAGGGAGGCGGTCAGATTGCGGATGTTGGAGGTGACCTGCAGTTATTACTATCGCGTCATGTGTGGTGTCTGAGAAGCTCATAATCGCAATGGGTCGCAGACGGTGGATGGAGCATGTGTGGGTATGGAGGGTGTACCTGTGTGTTGTGCTGAACGCTGGTCGCGACGATCGGATTGATTTGCAGCTCGCGCTCGTCTGCGGTGGCCATGGCTGCAATAGTACGGCTGTCTCTAACTCTCAGAGCGACTGGTCCGGGCCGTGGCGTCTCGATTCACTGCTTGGAGGTGATGACGCTGACGGTGCCTTCTGGAGCTTCGATGGCAGCTCCAGCTTCTGGCTGCTGGCGCTAGCCCCACAATGCATCCCACGATATCCATGTCCGTGCTGACATGCATGCTCAGTCGTTCACATGTTGTACGTAGGTATGATGCTTCATTTTTGATCAAACTCATATCACAGTTACTAAAGGCTCAATCTGCATCATTAAGTCCTACGGTGCAACATTGACGTCGGCAGTGTGCTTGCAGATTTCATACCAAGGCGTGGGGGAAAATGGCGCTGTTTTTCGAGTCGAGATTATGCTCCTTTTTGTGGCCTGGATATCCCAGTGCTATATGACATGACCTGCCTGAACGGGTGGAAGCGCGATTTGGCACTTGTCCTCAGCGTACTGATATCTCAGCTGGGCTATGCATAGTAGATAGGATTGGCGTCCTTTTGAGCCCCAAACACTGAGCTCTGAACTCATGGCAAAATGAGGCTGCAGCTCGGTGTACCCAGGGCCTAGCCCGGCGTGCTAATGCAAGATGCCGCTGGATTCTCGGACGAGACCCTGATTTGAATGGTGGAGGTTGAAGCCACCCTTCGAGGCACATGTATGATGGTCCTCAAACGTTCACATCTGCCCCAAACCCTATGTACCTAAATAACAACACCGCAAACCTGGATTCTCCTGCATGTCATCGCTCACGGCAGGGGTCCTAGCCTAACGGTGCCCCAAACCAGCGAACTCCCGCGAGCCGCGCCAATCCTGTGGGCCTTGCTCCGCATCTTCATCTCCGCTCATCTCCTGTTCCGAGTGGCTTAGGCTGGGCGCTCCCTACTGCTACTGTGCCTCGTACACCAGACATCACACTCAAACAAACAAAACGTCGCACCGCCCTTGAAACCGCCAATCGCCTCGCCGTTCCGCTGCTTCCCCCCGCATTGCTGATACCGACCGTTCTGACGCGCGCCACACGAAATACCTCTTGCGTCACGCGCCGCACATTCCACACAAGCCACACCACTCGCACTCGCACCATGCGGTAGTAGCGACACGATGGAGAGCGTGATACATGAAGACTCGCCGCTGGCCGAGTTCCTGGAGGGTACGTTACTTTTCCAACCCAAGCAAAAATGAGAGCGCTCATACTGACAGCCCGGCTAGGCGAAGGGAAGGGAGGGCGCTCTGCGCCGCCGTCGCCGGCCATATCGACGTGCTCAGACGGACGTGGTTTTGCCCCGCGCGGCCCCTCGATGCTGCAGTCGAGGATAAGAGACAGACTACCGCAGCCCTTGCGCATCCGGGCGAACCGCCATGGCTCGGTCGCGCGCATCCATCTCGCATGCTCGGTACGTCGCTCCACCGCCCGTCCGTGCAAGCGCCAGATTACTGACGACCTCGTAGAAAGCAGTCAATGCGCGCCTCGGTCGCGCCGACAACGAGCGCTTCCTCGAGCACTTCCGCTACCTCATAGTCGCTTCCCAGCTGCTGGGCGAGCAGTCGAGCATACGAACCACGACATTCCCCAATGCCAACGGCCGAGGGCCTGGGCCTGAGTTCAAGGTCCAAACCGTCAGTCCCACCGGCGCCGTCCTCACCGCGGCGACGGCCTTCACACTCGTCTGGCTCATCCACTGGTCACGGCGCAAGTCTGGCTTCAGTAAAGCACGCTTCGTTATCGTCCTGGTTGTCTTCACCTTTGTTGCGACCGTTTCCTACGGCTATGTCCGTCGCCAGTGGCTACAGACGCTGAGACAGCAGGCCGTGGAAAACGCCTCGGCACTTGTCACCAACCTCCAGGCTTTTGAAGCGTCGACGTCTTCTGCACTTGCGCTGATTCAAGAGGTGGAGCTTGTGTCGAGGGGCTACAGACTGTATGTACCGCTTGCTTTGCTCGCTTTGCTTGGCTAACGTTTCTCAGCTCCATGCCAATGCCGCCAATCTCCCGGATCGACGAGAGGGGACAGGCTCGCCGCTGCCAACGCTTGCGACGAAGCCTGTGGGCTGCATATGCTACAATGATTCCGATTCTCGCCAAAGAGTGCCAGACCCTTAGACGACAAGTCCAGGAAGAAGATATCGAGAAGTATCTCGATGTGTACGAGGTCAGCAACCCAGACCTGCAGGAAGCTGCCCTGGGGTATAACGAGTCAGAATTCGAAGACATCGAAAGCATCAAGGCACTCCGAACGTGGCAGTATCGGTTGTCGACACTCCGGCGTGTGTATCTGTGCTCCTTACTCGCACTACAGGCCGACGGTGGCAAGGCCGACTTCTCGAGATGGGGTGCTGTAGTGGACTCGATGATTGTCGTCGCTGCGCCAACGGGAGAGAGGAGCGAGAAGTTCAACCAGGTCCTCGCTGAGGAAGAGCAATTTGTCATACCCTCGCCGAACAAGTTGCAACCCACTCCTGGCCGCGAAAATCTGCGCAATTCAGTTCGCAAGCTATCTGGACTTTCACAAGGCATCCGTGGCCTACAAGCAAAGATGCAGGTACTACGAGAAGAGACGAACAAGAGTTTGGAAGACACCGAAGATGTCACTGAGCTCGGCGGCCACCTCATGGTGCAATACGACTCGATTGGTGCCGATCTACGAAGTTTGATACAAGCCTGGGAGTCGGGCAGAAACGCCCTGGCCCTGAACATCGAGCGCCACGAGCGACGAATCTCGCAAGCCTCGAGCAACGGTCTTCGTTCTCCTGTCCCCAGCCTGGGTGGTTTGACAGCTGTCGATGAAGGCAGCCCATCTGACGCTCTTCGCGCTTTGAATGGAGAGACGCTGAGCCCGCAGCAGAGCGCGCCTCCCAGCGATCAAGGCAGCAACTCGGATGAAGAGGTCTTCGAGGCCATCGCCATTCCCAAGACGCGGGTGACCATGTCGAGAGAGGAACGCCTGCAAAAGATGCAGGCAGACCGCGCTCGACAGGCATCGATACGTGAGCAGCGCGAAGCGAGCAATAACATGCTGCGCGAGCTCGAGAGCGTCATCAATCTCCGGCCGCACAGGCACACGCTGCCAGCCGGACGAGTTACGAGCCTTTAATGTCTTTTCTTTGTCAAAGCTTCCAGCTAATCTTTCATCTGCCATCTACAGTCGTCACATCGCATTCTTTCCTGTCACTTCCTTTGGCGTTTGTTTACACAGCATTGGGTTCGCATCTTGGCCATCTAGCATATACCACATCGTATCGCCTTCACTCGTTATACCGGAGGGCATAATGTCTAGCGCGCAATATCTATTACTTAGTCAAATCTCGAGGGTCATGGCACACGCTCTCATCAGCCCAAATTTTGGTGCTGGACGAGGAAGCTGGCTCGAGTGCATATAGAAATGAAACGGAGAGCAATCATCACATCACGAGCCGCACAATCGTAGCAGAGGTCTCAAGCCTTGATGACGAAAAAGAATCAAAGACTCCAGGTCATCCACCGCCTACCTATCCTATCTGCTTCACGTGCGTGCGTGCGACGCGCTGCAAAAGGTAGCTGGCCTGTACCGTGATTGGTCAGTTTGGGGGCTGGCAAGCACTTTACGCGAACGCGATGACAAGCATAATTTAGCGCGTCGACGCGTCCACTCCATCCCACCTCGTCTGCCTGCCGTCTCTTCCACGACCACATCAACACTCGACTTCTAAGCTCTTGCACTGCACACGATACCCCTTTCTCTTATACCCATAAGCTCTACTTAATACACAGCCAACAGTATGTCCCACGCCAGCAATTGGCCGAACCACCGCTAACAGCTTGCAGTGCTTGAGGCACGCTTACAACAGGCCGCCCTTCTGAAGAAGGTACAACACGCGACAGCCCTGCCAGCACACGCACCGCATGTTCTAACAAAGCTCCCAGGTCGTCGACGCCATCAAGGACCTTGTCCAGGACTGCAACTTCGATTGCAATGACTCGGGTATCGCGCTGCAGGCCATGGACAACTCACACGTCGCCCTCGTGTCGATGCTGCTGCGATCCGAGGCCTTTGAGCCTTTCCGCTGCGACCGCAACATTGCCCTCGGTATCAACCTGGGCTCTCTCACAAAGGTCCTCCGCGCCGCAGGGAGCGAGGACATCCTCACACTCAAGGCCGAGGACGCGCCCGATGTTGTCAACCTCGTCTTCGAGAACAGCGGCTCCGACAGGATCAGCGAGTACGACATCAAGCTCATGGACATCGACCAGGAGCACCTGGGCATCCCCGAGACCGAGTACGCCGCGACCATCACCATGCCTTCGGCCGAGTTTCAGCGCATCTGCAGAGATCTGAGCGCCTTGTCTGAGTCGGGTACGTCTTTTTCATACACATGAGCCATGGCAGGAGGTGTACGGATCGCATACTGACTGCTGTAGTTGCGATTGAGTGCACAAAGGAGGGTGTCAAGTTCAGCTGCCAGGGTGACATCGGTTCCGGCTCCGTACAGCTGAGGCAGCACACCAACGTCGAGAAGGCCAGCGAGAACGTCTCCATCGACCTTAGCGAACCCGTCTCCCTCACCTTCTCGCTGAAGTACCTCGTCAACTTCTGCAAGGCCAGCGGCCTGTCCGACAGCGTCAAGCTCAGCTTGTCCAGCGAGGTGCCCCTGCTCGTCGAGTACACTTTGTCGGAGAACAGCTACTTGAGGTTCTACCTCGCCCCCAAGGTCCGTCCTTTCCACCTCTCCAAGCTAACATTGTCAATACTGACTGGACCAGATCGGCGACGAGGAGTAAGCCCCTGCAATGTGTTTTCAAGGTTCAGCGATGTGTTTTCAGGGTTCATGTGGGAATACAGGCGGCGCACTGTCTATGTATGTCTAGGTACGGTTTGCATACGGAGCATCATAAGGTTCACGTACTGCGCGAGAGGTTTGGCGAATGGGCGGCTCACGCATGTCCGCGACGGACTCCGCGGCTCTGCCCCACCACGAAGCGCCCCACGTCATTGCGCGCGTGGAATTTCAGATAAGGAATACAACATACACTCACATCCCGCGCGCCGCCATTGATACTGTTCTATTTGTGTAACTTTGAGCTGTGGGACGTTCTTCATTTGACCATATTACTATGGCTGTAGACGCCCAGCTCCCAGAGACACGCGTGCTTGCCATTGCCAGCCATGTAAGAAAGAGTCATCTGCGCGCTGCACCGCATTTCTAACATGCGCGCCAGGTAACCCACGGGTGAGTAACAAGCATCTCATGAGGCGCCCGACTAAACGTGATGAAGATATGTCGGCAACAAAATGGCCACGTGCGTTATGCAGGCCATGGGCTGCGACGTCTCTGCCATAAACACCGTTCACTACAGTGCGCTCTGAAAGCAGTGACAATGTTGTAGCTATGACTGACCGAACAAGGCAACCACACTGCCTACAAGCAGGTCAAGGGCACGAAGACCACCGCCGCCGAGCTCGAGCAGCTCTACGAAGGCCTCCGCCAATCGAACCTGACCAACTTCGATGTCCTTCTCACTGGCTATGTGCCCAGTGCCGAGGCGGTGCGGGCCGTAGGGAAGATTGGACGCGATATCAAGTTTAATGCTGGCACAAAGCCAGGGAGCTTCTTCTGGGGTGCGTACGAGACCGAGTTGGTGGGCAATTGCTGACAAGACAGTACTTGATCCCGTCATGGGCGACAACGGCAAGCTATACATCCCTGAAGACGAAGTGCCAGAGTACAAGAGCCTCCTGCGCGAGGCCGACTTGATCCTGCCGAATCAGTTCGAAGCTGAGTGCGTCCCTCCACCAGAAGGAGAACCAAACCCGCAGTAGACAGCGTGCTGACAAGACATGGTCCCACAGAACTCTCTCCGAGACACCGATTCATGACCTCGAGAGCCTGGCAACCGCCATCCAGGTCCTGCACACGACCTACCGCGTGCCCCACGTCATCATCACCTCTCTTCGCCTCACTGCAGACAACCAGATCCCGTCAAGCAGACCGGTGACACAACCGCACACGCCCGCCGCCGAGTCCAGCGATCCGCTCTCATCTTCCACGACCCTCCCACAACACAAACCCAGCACCAGCACCACCCCACCAGCAGCCCCGGAAACCCTCACCATCATCGGCAGCACTGCAACCTCGGACTTCAAGCCGCGCCTCTTCCGCATCGACACACCCGCCCTGCCCCTCTTCTTCTCGGGCACAGGCGACATGTTCGCCGCCCTCACCGTCCCGCGGCTGATCGAAGCCGTGGCGCAAGCACCAGCGGACCAGAACCTGGCCAACGTGGCCAGCTGGCGCTCGCCGGACGGCGTCGCAGCGACTGATCTTCCGCTCGCGCGCGCGGTGCAGAAGGTGCTGGCAAGCATGCAGTCTGTACTCGCGCAGACGGCGGCGGCGTGTGCGGTGAAGATGGGTGAGTACGACAAGAGGGTCGGGAAAAGCGGGGTCAGCGCCGAGCAGGGGGAGAAGAATCGCCATCTCGCGCTGATGAATGCGAGCGAGGTTGTTGTGCCGCGGTTTGTGGACGAGTTGCGGAATCCGCCAGAGTTGGAGAGATTCAGGCCTAGGGCTCTGGAGGTGAGGACGGGAGAGGTCAGGCAGGAGGCGGATGAGTTGGGTGTGCTGCATCTCGGTCTCGGGAAGTCAGGGGGCGCCGTGCAGGTTGAGGTGGATGAGAAGGCAGGCAGTGGGTTTGGGGAGTTGGAGAGGTAGCGGGGGTTTTGTGGGGATGGATGGTTGGATATAGGACCATTTAGACCTTCACGTTGTATTCGTTTTTCATGACACTCGTACATGTAGCTCCTTGACTACACACTCTCACACACCACCGGTGCTCTCGACCGACCACGATTCGCAGAGCATCTCGTCAAGCCCAGGGAAACAGATTCATTTGTTCCTCGCGGTTTCGAGCATCCTCCGCAGTATAGAAGCCGGGTTGAGGCCGTGTTCCTCCTACAGGCGCCGCTCCTTTTGAAGCCCTCTAAGCTCCCTGTGTCGCGCCTGCGCCGAAACCGCCTGTGCTGCCGAATCCGCCGGCGCCGCGGACGCTTTCCTCGAGCTTCTCAACAACAACAACCTCAGGCATGGCGATCTGTCTGGTCAGCCAGGATCCGCGGAGTGGGTCGTCGAACGACATACCTTCTCTACAATAAGCTGGGCAATACGGTCGCCGACCTTGACCTCAAAGTCGGTGTCGGACAGGTTGGCAAGGATGACGCCCACGGGGCCTCTGTAGTCGGCGTCGATCACACCCGCCATGGTATCGATGCCGTGCTTGGCTGCGAGGCCAGAGCGGGGAGCCACTCGTCCATCTAGTCTCTCCACGTTAGCTAGTCTGCTCAGGTCAGCCACTGCAGCCATTGAGTCACGCACATGTCCCCACAGGCACCGAGATGCTGATATCGGTAGCCACAATGGCTCGCCCGCGCGCAGGGATCACTGTGTCCTTTGCGCTGTACAGATCGTGGCCGGCAGCGAACGCGCTGCCCTTTGTAGGCGCCTTTGCGTTCTCACTCAGCAGCAGGACCTGCAGGGCCTGCTCTGCGGCGGCGCCGACGGCGATGCTGGGGGCAATGGGCGCGGGCGGCGGTAAGGAGGCCATGTTGTGGGTGCTTGCGAGCGGGGTTGGGGTTGCGGTGCCTGAGTCGGTGTTGCGCGGGAGAGACGAGGGCTGGTTGAGTGGCGCCGGGTCGATGATTTTGGTGCGCTTGGGGAGGGGGGAGCTGGGGAGAGAAGGGGGCTCGTGTGCTGGGGCCGGTGTGCTGGTTCCGTCGGCGGACATTGTTTGGAAGTGTTTGTTGGCGAGCCGGGCGGTGAGGATGAGGTTCTGGGAGGTGGGGCGTGCGAACAACGCGACGGGAGACGCGACGCGTCTGCCAAGCCGCGTGGCTTGGATGCCTGCGCGGGGACTGATGGGTTGTTGTGCAACGACAAGACGGGCAATGAGGTTTCTCATTGCTTCGGTGGTTTGTCGTAGCTGCTGCTGTGCTGCTCTTACTCTGGCATCCGCGCTTCCCGTCGCCTAGCAGTGCCTATCGACCATCTTGACTTGCATGTATGTATCGCCCCACCCCACCATACTTATTCGACGCGAAAGCATGTGAGCAAAAAAGGAAGAATCAGCGGCAGGGTCTGGAAATGCAAATGGTTGTGTCTGCAGCGCATCTTGTTTATGAGAATGTACCCATCATGCCTCCTTTTCCTTGTCGTCCGCGTCAAGCTTCACCTTCCGCCGCTTGCTCAATCCGCCAGCTTCAGTGGCTTGGCCGTCCCCACTTCTCTTTCGACGCTCATATCAGCAGTTATCTCAGAGGATTCTCTCGGCGAAAGCATGTGATATACAAATGGCCTGATCGCATCCTCTGATGTTCCTTCGATTGTTGTTGAGGCAGGCGGAGACGCTGCCTTCGGCTGTCTGTGCTACATCGCCATGTTGGTGCCGCAGGTGGAGTAAGTAGTCCTCATGTGGCCGATACTCTTAACCTGACCATAGCAACTTCGCTGAGCTGTTTTTCACTCACACAGCCTTACGATGGAGACTGCCGACTATCATACTGGAATTGTGATGTGTGCAATGTGAGGATACCCGGTACAAATATTGGGCGGCAATGAAGCTTCTCCGGTAATGCACCGTATCTCATGATGCCAGGAGCGGATCCTGCCGCGGTGTTGCACCTGATCGGTCTTGGTTTTCTTGGAAAGGTCGGCAGAGCTTAATCAATTCAATACGCAGAGAAGGAGCATGCTTGAGATGGAATTGTGGCGAAAATCTTGCCGTCCCAATGGTGACGACGCCACGCTGGGCTGCTGGATAAGCAGCTGGATGGGGTTGCTGAGATCACCACTCTTCGAGGCGGGCATTATACCCCGCAGCTTCCACAATGCTGATCCCCTCGACATCCGCGGAGAGGTGGCCTCCCCATGGGACAACAATGTACCCCTGCTCATAGTTCGATAGTGAGCGCCTTGCGGCTGCTGTAATCTCAGAAATGTACGCCCGAAGTGGAGCTGGGGCAGCTCGTCGCGATCGCAACCAACCATGGTGATGACAGAAAAAAGCGCACGGTGCAAATGTCGCTTCTCTTCATGCGCGACTTCACTTCTGGACGGAGAACTGAGTCGACGGGGGTGAAGTGTCTGAGCTAACGGGCGAAATCTTCCCGCAAAATGTCCCATGCGCAGCGAGTCCTAGCAAGAAGCCACCGAAAGCTTACGCACCGGACTGGCGAGAACGCACTAAGCCGCCAAGCTAGCCATGCAGTGCTTGTTGAGCCTCTCACGCTTTCAGCCATCGATGGGAGCTAATGCACCCCGCTGTCCATCATGTCTGACACAGCCAATCGACGCCCAGAAGCAAAATTTGCTGCCAGTGTGCTTTCCTCACTCCACCATGGCTCCGCCATCGTGGCCCCTGGACTTGACCAGTCCCACCACGCCTGCGTCTGGAGCAGAGCCTCAACAACGCTATGCCTCCATCCCCACTGCGCTTGGACTTTTCTAGACGTCCTCCGCGCACTCGAACGAGGTGCTGGAAGCCTTGCATCGCCCTCGCGTGTCAGCATGCCAGCCGGGGCCCTTCGTGCCACATGGCCCTGCGCGCATGTACCCAGGACGAGCTGCTGGGTCACATAGCCGACTTCGAGACTCTGCACCCGTGTTGATCAGGAAAATGCTGCCCACTGATCATAGAAATGGTGGGCAGCAGTCAATAGAAGAGTGACAAGAGCGTTCAAGCACCGGATCGCCAAGATGAGGTCAGTGGCATGCTGCCCATGCACGGCCCCGGTTCAACGACCTTGCACACTAAATGCTCGTTGCCTCATTAGCGACCTATCACAAACGCCAATCTGATGCAACTCAATGCGCCTCCGCTTGCCGTCTGACGCTCTCGCAGACGGGGCTGCATGGGGTAGCCGCCTGCTCGTGACCTACTCCTCGACGCTGCAAGCGTCACCACCGATGCCGCCGCATTAGGAACACCGCCACCGACTTCATGGCATCAGTCACAGTCGAGATATTTCTGGTGAGAGCTTCGACAGCATGGGCTCAAAGCTTTGAGAGCGTGATTCAATTATGGATCGTAAATCACAAATCTGAAATGCGTAGTGGCCCTTCTGGTGCGCTCCAGCTCCAGCGCTAGACCCTGGCGGAGGCCGAGTACGAAGCTCCCCAGGTGCATTCGGTCCATACTCCACTATCCAATAATACCTTAGCGCGTACTCCACGCTTCCAGCCTTCACACTAGTAGCTGCCCATGGGACTCCGCATATCGTGTAAACAGACAGGCGCACGAGTACTTAAGGTCGATCGTCTGCCGTCCCTAGAATGTCATCTCTACTACTGTGAACCTCAATCACTTTACATCACCCATCTGCACGGCCTGCTCATCCGAAGACATCTGCAATCATGGGTTTCATGCTCAAGGCTCCTCCAGGCACGCCTGGTTCGGCGGCGCCTGCTATTATGATTGGTCTGTTCGTCGCCTTTGGCGGTGTTCTTTTTGGGTATGGGTCTGCACTTTGCTAGCTACTGAGCTTCCATTAATGTCATCATCAGTTATGATACCGGTACCATTGGTGGTATCCTTGGTATGAACCACTGGAGACAGCTTTTCTCTACCGGGTACATCAACCCTACCGACAACTTCCCCGATGTCACCTCGGCACAGAAGTCTCTCATCGTCTCGATCTTGTCCGCTGGTACCTTCTTCGGTGCTCTTACTGCCGCCCCCACTGCCGATCTTCTCGGCCGCGTTCTTGGTCTTGTTGCCTCCAACATTGTCTTCTGTCTTGGTGTCATTCTTCAGACCGCTGCCACAAGCATCCCTATGTTTGTTGCTGGTCGCTTCTTCGCCGGTTACGGAGTCGGTATGATCTCTGCCACCATTCCCCTCTACCAGTCAGAGACTTCTCCCAAGTGGATTCGTGGTGCTGTCGTTGGCTGCTACCAGTTTGCTATCACCATTGGTCTCTTGATCGCCGCCATCGTCGACAATGCGACCAAGAACCGCAACGATACCGGCTCATACCGCATCCCCATTGCCGTCCAGTTTGCATGGGCCATCATCATGTTCGTTGGCTGTGCCTTCATTCCTGAGACACCTCGCTGGTACATCAAGAAGGGCCGCCCTGAGAAGGCTGCCAAGTCTCTCTCCAAGCTTCGCAGGCTCGACATCGAGCACCCTGCTCTCGTTGAGGAGCTTGCTGAGATCACCGCCAACCACGAATACGAGCTTTCTCTCGGCAAGGCTACCTACCTCGACTGCTTCAAGGGCAACCTTGGCAAGCGTCTCGCGACTGGCTGTCTCCTCCAGAGTCTGCAGCAGCTGACTGGTATCAACTTCATCTTCTACTACGGCACAAGTTTCTTCAAGAACACCGGTATCGATAACCCCTTCGTCATCACCATGATCACATCCTGCATCAACGTCGCTTCGACCATTCCCGGTCTTTGGCTCGTGGAGAAGTGGGGTCGCCGTAAGCTTCTGCTCTTCGGTGCCATTGGTATGGCCGTTTGCCAGTTCATCGTTGCCATCGCTGGTACTGTCGTCGGCACTGACAACTTGCCCGTTCAGCGTCTTCTGATCGCCTTCGTCTGCATCTACATCTTCTTCTTCGCTTGCTCTTGGGGTCCTGTTGCCTGGGTTGTCACTGGCGAGATCTTCCCTCTCAAGGTCCGCGCCAAGTCTCTCTCCATGACCAGTAAGTTTAATCACTATACACTGCTTCGCAAACAAACATACTAACAAATTAACAGCTGCCTCCAACTGGCTCCTCAACTTCGGTATCGGATACGCCACCCCTTACATGGTCGACTCTGGCCCAGGAAACGCCGACATGGGTGCGAAGGTCTTCTTCGTTTGGGGCGGATGCTGCTTCATCTGCATCTTCTTCGTCTGGGCCATGATCTACGAGACCAAGGGCCTGTCCCTCGAGCAGGTCGATGAGCTCTACGGCAAGGTCTCAAAGGCGTGGCAGTCTCCTGGCTTCGTTCCTTCCGTCTCTTTCCAGGACGTTCAGGACGCTAACGTCGACGGCCGCCGCATGAGCTTGACCGATGCTGAGGCTCACGCTAGCCGCAAGAGGTCTGCTCAGTACAACGAGACCGCTTACACAAACGAGAAGACTGTCGCTTAGACAGCTCATGGGCTTGTTTGGGAATGAATTATGGTGTATGATGGGATTCTTCACCCCAAGCGAGGTGTTTTTGTTTGCTATATCCATTTGACTTTTCTCGGGAGTTGAAGATTGCAACATCCTGATGTATATAATCAATCGCAACGATCTGTTCTACAATTCCGCTTCTCTGCCGGTCGATGTGAATCTCAATTTGATCTCAATTATCTGCAGCATTCAATCTCATCTTCGCTGATGCGCGTGTCGTTAGCCCCTATGTCACATGGCCAATGACGCAGGGAATGCCGCAACCGGATCATCACCACGCAGCCAGATCTCAGCCCTCCTGATGATCACTCGCCACATGCCGCACAACTCGCCTCTACCCCACCTTCGCGCGACCGCTACTACGCTAACGTGCCCAGCTGTGCACTCCCAGCCGTCCCGACGCGATGGAAAGATCTAAAATTTGATTCCTGGATGCGATGTGCGATATTTCCGGGGATTTGGCATGGCATTTTTTTGGGAATTTGCGATGACCTGACATGTGCTTTGTTGTCAACATTGTTTTACTTTTCCGATGTTGGACGAGCTTTATAAATGAGATCAGTTCCGCTCTTATGGCCGTTACTGCTTTGGCCGTGACGGATGAATTTAAATCTCATGAGATGTGCTGGAGGCTGAAGGATGTTTCTGTGCTTTCCAGATAAGTAAACCTCGTGGGCGACCTTCAAGTATGTTGACTTTAGCAAGTGGAGAACACGGATGGTCAAGTTGTTTTCGCTCTCAATTCGTCAGGAGCCAGGTTATACATGTTTCTAACAGAAACATAATAAGGATGGAATAGTCCATCTGATCCCATGATCAATAGGCCAACCAGATCTGCGCCTAGTGTCTGTCTGTGGGCAGCATGGCCTTATTCTGTGCTTTGTAGCATTCTTCAGCTATCGTGACTGTGTTGGGCATGTTGCCATTGCGCTCTGTGGCAGTGTTATTTATCCCCAGCTCTATTAGCTGCAACTCGTCTTCTTGAGGCTTCGAAGAGGATACCTTAGTATCGACAGTCTTCATGATAGTAGATACGAATAGACTGTCCGGTAACGTCTTTTTCCTTTTGCTCCTCTTCTTGCCGATTGATGACGAGTTCTCCGACCTCTATCCTTCGCCACGAATAGATACATGATCCTCCGTTGAACTAAAGAATTTGGGGAGAGTATGCGCCAGAATCGACGGAAAGCAGGCATGCATATGCATATAACGCCTACGTTAAGTTCAATGTTGGACCACACAGCACTTGCTAGTGTATCATAGGTCGGATTAGATGTGTTGGAATACCGAGTCAAGCTTTGCACGCACAAACACGAGACGGCGATGATTCTATGAAGGTTACACCTCGGCTCAATTCTGCTGCAAAGCTGATTTTGAAAGTGGTCTAGGTGGTACGTACATGAATCCCACACCGAAAACTGCCGAAAGTAAGAGCCTTTTCCGCAAGGTTAAGCTCAGCTTCCACAGCTGTGGAATGGGTATGATTGCAATCATCACATCTGTACTAATATTGGCGGCCGCTGCGCAGTAATAGAACAGGTTCTGATTGATGCAATAAACCGGGAGTCTCTCCAGTGTCCAGGAGGTCCAGATCGCTGGTCATTCATTATTAGCTTACCTGAAGCTGAATCGTGTTCATCTTACCAGATATTGGCCAGCAAGCAAAGGTCATGACCAATCCAAAGCCCATTGCATACCCTACTGACAGCGCTATGCCCATCCAACACCACCATCGTGCGCGCTCAGAGGGGAAGGTGCGAAGGAAGAAGAACAAAAAGCACAGCTTTTGAAATCCAGAACACCAGAAATACAAGTTTTGGCAGATGTATGACCTGGGATATCTGTGAGCATCCACTATCAACCTATGCAGTTGAGACACACCTTTTGTACTCTTGTAATCTCGAAAGGTGTAAGAGTCCAGATATCCCTTCCCAGTCCTGACTTTGCGGTTGTAATCAGACCGACCGAGTTGGGTACCGACATACATGCCGCAAGGCAAGCAAATATATCATCATAGCCAAAGCTATGCTGGCGCAAAGTCACGAACAGTCGGATTAGTATGGCGAGAAACGCAAATGTTCCGAGTACTGCAGCGGAAGTGACAAGCACATGCCCATCGTCTCGACGCGGTCGATTACACACGGTGTCTGTGGCGTTCATTGACACTCAGGACGTTAGTGTCTGCTGCCGCATTTAGTGTGATTGATTAATACTCACTAAGCCAGTCTTTAACGCTACATGTCTGTAGGACGCACTGTTGAATTGCTGCATTTACCGCACCAGTTGTGCAAGTGCACTTATTATTTGCAAATGAGCATTGCGTCTCGTTGATTAGAGGAGACGCATAGCAAGATTTCTAGACAGATTGTTAGACCGGGCTTCAACTACATAGATACTCTTACAGCGCATGCTGGAAGTGCTGATTGAGAAGCAGCAAATGTGAACAAGCTGACCAGGGAGAATAAACTGAATAAGCTGATCATGTGCCGCATTTTCACGATTTCATCAAATAGAATCTATTGGCGCGTACCAGAATGAGATGGGCTCACCACTGAGGGTTGCGTCGAGATCAAGTTATAACTTCAAAATGTAGCACATTCATTACCCTAGCCCAGCAAGTGAGGCACATATTCTGTTGGATTATTTCTTCGTCTCAGGGCATCAAGTCAAAGAGGACGCGCCGAGCCTTTACCTTGTCGCCGCCGAGCCGTTCCCGTTGTTCGACTGTGGGGCGAAGGATGCCATCCTGGCCATCCTCTGTGGGACTTGTTCTCTGAAAACAAGATTCCTACCGATGAGAACGCAACATCACGGGCATCCATACCAGCCTATCAAACTTTGAACAACGTAACAGCAAAATTGACTCTTCTCATATCTTTAATTAATCGCGGAGAGAAGCAATGTTTGCAGTCAGAGCATTCACGCCCTGGCCGCACGACAATACAATGCCAAGCCCCGTGCCGTCTACACTGGGACATGCTTTGACCACGCCGCAGTAATGCAGAAGACCATTCGGACGAGATTCCAACAAGATCATGGATCATTTCTACCGAAGATACCCAGAGTCAAGCGAGGAGCGACACTGGAACAACATTGAGAATAAAATGCTATAGGCTTACCCATCCAACAGATAGCCATGCTCTGCTAATAAGCATACAGATCTACGTAGAATGCTGTTTGGCTAAACGGCTGGGCTGCATTACTGATAAGCACAATATCCAATGAGCTCTAACCCCTCGAAATACCCTTGCATTCATGTGATAGTTGTCGACCCTAGTTGCATCATCCGTCTAAATGAAGGAAGCGATCCTTTCCTATCCTGTCGGTCTTGATCTTAAACAGGTTGGTGTGCATTTTGAAGAATACAAGGAACTTTGCACAAATACCGTCTGCATGGTTCGTTGATTCCTCTATCATTCTTCCAAAATTGCCTCTATGGCTTTACCTGATCCTTTAACATTATATGTCACCTTGATCACAACCACCAAGGCAGTGATCGCCGTCGTGCTTGGCTATTGGATAATTTGGTCACTCTATGCACGCACAATTCATCCATTGGCTCGAGTTCCTGGGCCACTGTGGCCGGCACTCTCACGAACATGGCTGATGTACCGCATGTACGTTGGTGACTTGGAGATTCATCAGCGTGCTTTACACAGCAGGTGAATTTTTGCACCCAATTTTGATGATTTGTATGCTGATTTTCTCAGTGAGTCAGATACTTATGGTTGTACGGGCTTGAAACCAATTAGCCCAATGTTTCTATCACAGCACTTTACCAGCTTCAAGGAGACAGGCAAAATGCAGTTAAGGCAATGTGATCGGTGTTTCTGAGTCTGACTGACCAAGCTTGGACGGTAGTCGCTGAGTCTCTTGAAGAACACCATGTGTCTCATCGGAGCCGGTAAGGCGCTGTATCAGGTGTAGCCGTACTAATATATTTCTTGTAGGATATGGTCCACTACTCCGTATCGCTCCCGATGAAGTTAGTTGTAGTGATCCCAAAGCTATTCCCACTATATATCCTACACAAAGACCTTTACAAAAAACCAACTGGTATCTCACCTACCGACCAGTGGCTCTTGGGGGCATAGATGCTTTTTCGGACGACGATGAGATACACCATACAGCTATGAGGAGAATAGTTGGACCAGCTTATACTCTAACTAGTATGCTCAAGAATGAGGGGTCTCTAAACGATGTCATTGAAGCTTTCATGTACAAACTAGGCGAGTTTGCAGATCAAAAACAAGCCTTTGACTTTGGTGAATGGCTTGAGATGTAAGTGAACTACAGCTCTACATGCGGACCTAATATCGCTACCTATCAGCGCTACCCTTAGTATTGGAATAGTTTCTGATCAGGGCAGGTTCTCTTTCGATGGTGTCGGGACAGTTTTCTTCGGTCAGCCATTTGGCTTCATCAAAGACAGTGTCGACTACGGAGGTTACATCAATGCTGTACATACCGCCATGCCTTTGAACTCAGTAGTAGCAATGGCGCCCTTGTGGCTGCGTCCTATCTTGCTGTACTGCGGTATCGCCATACCCAAAGTCTTTAAAGCTATCATGGCAGCGGACGGTATTCGTAAGACGGCCATCAGAGAAACGGAGATCGCTACAGCCCGGACGACAGACTTCACATCAAAGCGTACTGACCTCCTTTCGCAGCTCATCTCGATTAAGAACCACAAACCAGGTAGTCTTACCACAAACGATATTCATGTTGAGATGTGGGCCGCTGTGTAAGTAAGAAATATACACAGTAATGTCTCCCTACTAATCATCTCGCAGCATCGCTGGATCCGACAGTACGTCAGGAGCGTTGCGCGCTATTTTTTACTACCTCATGAAGTCCCCAAATACGATGGGAAAGCTCATCGAAGAGATCGATGACGCTTTCACTGAGGGTACCTTGACACGTCCAATCCAGTACAATCAGTCTGTCAAGCTGCCTTACTTGAAAGCTGTCATCCAAGAGGCTCTCCGCATTTTTCCGCCATTCGCTGTGCCCATGCCCAGATATTCTCCGAACGAAGGCCTGAATCTCTCAGGCTACCATCTTAAATCGGGGACTAAGGTTTGTTAATAATCCAAGCACTATGTTTGGTATCAGTAACTGATCCTCGCTAGATTGGTATGAACGCAATGGTCGTACAATTCGATAAAGAGATTTTCGGTGATGATGCTCACGAATTCAGACCTGAACGATGGCTTCAGAGCAAAGAGAAATGTCGAGAGATGGAGAGAGCTATGCTGGTTTTTGGTGCTGGCACGAGAACTTGCATTGGCAAGCATGTAGGTGACACCTTGACCCTAAGCATCGCAAAAGCTACTAACCAACTTGATCTAGCTCTCCAACGCAGAGATGTACAAAGTTGTACCTGAGATCCTCCGTCGGTTCACAGTCCGAATGGCTCATGATCAAGCATGGAAGACACGTAATGCTACGTTTATCATGCAAAGTAACATTATATGCTGGATCGAGAGACGAAACGTAGAACGAGTGTAGAAATCAATGGCAGTGCAGGGATCATAGTTCGACCAAGACCAATGTAAAAGGCAAAATTTGATCATGTCAACTTCATTACAGCAGCTTTGAGCCGCACTGGGTATTATGCTAAACCAATATCTAGTTCTTGAGAACGTACCTGTACCTAGGCAGGCCCTTCTCGAAATCAACAATAACCTGGTTGGCCTCGCTCATAGGCCTGACCTGGACCCAGGCCTGGAGGTTGGTCTTCTTGGCCAACTCCAGCATGTCACGGATGTGCTGCCTGGTGCCGATAAGAGAACCAGCAATCTTGAGGTTCTTGAAGATCAGGCCCATGGGGCTGAAGCTGGGGAGCGGGTCGTCAGGGGCACCGAGCTGGACGAATGTGCCGTTGACGTCAAGGAGGTTGAGGTACTGGTCGAGAGGGAAGGCACCAGAGATGGTCGAGATGATCAAGTCGAGACCCATGGCGTTCTTAGTGGCCCACTCGGGGTCCTCGCCGGTAGCGATGAAACGATCAGCGCCGAGCTTGATGGCATCCTCCTTCTTGGAAGAAGAGCGCGAGATGGCAACGACCTCGTCAGCTCCCATGGCCTTGGCGAAGAGGAGGGCGAAGTGACCGAGACCACCAACACCGACGACACCAACGCGCTTACCGGGACCAGCGCCGTGGGTGACGAGAGGGTTGTAGACGGTAACACCACCGCACATCAGGGGAGCGGCGAACTCAGAAGGAAGACCTTCAGGAATGGGAATGGCGAAAGCAGCGGGACCGCGCCATGCCTTGGCGTAACCACCGTACGACTTGTCACCGTTAAGGTGCTTGCCGTTGTAGGTCATGACGAACTTGTTGCAGTTGGACTCCTGCTGCATCTTGCAGGGGCGGCAGCCCTCGCAGCATTCGGACTGAGCGCCGACACCGACACGGTCGCCAACCTTGAGGTCCTTGACATCCTTGCCAACCTTGGTGACATGACCGATGATCTCGTGTCCAACGACAAGAGGGTAGTCGGAAGGTCCCCAACCAGAGCGGAGAGTGTGAATGTCGGAACCGCAAACACCGCAGTGAGTGATCTCCATCTCAATGTCGGTATCCTCGAAGGTCTTGGGCTCGAAGTTGCCCCACTTCATGTTACCATCGGCGGCAGAGGGGTCATGGGCGACCCAGCCGTTGAAATCGGGAGTAGAAGACATGTTTGTGTATATTGATGTGATGAACAGGTTTGCTGAAGGCCAGAGAGCGGGCTGAAGCCTCCCCTATGTACTTCGTCTCTCATTACGAACATTTCTCTACGCATCTTGAACATTCCCCTGCACACGCAATGGATTTGTCAGGTGTGGCCGTTGCGCTGTCTTGAAATCGTGAAGTTTTTGTGCTTCGCCGATCGTTGGCCGTTGACCAGGGCCCGCTACCATGACTTCACCGTCACTTCAACGGCCCTTTACGCTGTTATCAGCAGTATCTCCAGGGACAACGACCGTTAGCACCGAGCCCGATCCGAGGGAGAAATTCTTCGAAGAATCGGGGTGGGGAAGGACGTTGAAACGGAAGGATCAATCGGACCGCACACACGTGAAAGTACCCACAATTTTTGGGTGACGTTCCCGCCACTCCTGCCACAGGGTTTAGCTCCCGTATGAAGTAGATCACGGCAGGTACCTATCTGTCGAACATTCTATAAGTACTGCGGAGATATCGAAAGCGTTGGCTGCAGATCTGGCCTCTCATCCACTGCCGAGTACGTGTTGTCAGACGATCAATGACTGCCGAAGCAGACTTGCGACTGCCGAAGCAGACTCTTATCGCAGTGCCGCGTTCGTCCGGTCATTGCTGTTGTGCGGTGAGCTCAGAGACGTAGCAGAGGCACATAGTGTTGGTGTTATGAAACGTGCCGGATGGTTCCATCCGGTCAAAACTGTATCATTCTTATCGACCTGCATCTTTCTGGACCAAAATAATGGAGATGAGCATATTCGACGGAGTCCATGTCGAAAAAATATTCCTCGATGCTATATTGCATTGCATATATATATAGACTGCACTCGCATCCCGATGAAAGTGTATCCTTCATGCGCTTTGTTTCCGAATATGTCCCGCCGCTATCTGAGCGGTGTGAAATTGATGAAGGGCCTGTGAATACCGGCACCTTCCATGTTGATTCCTATCGAAAGGCTTTGTAGACCATACGCTATTGTTTAGGTCTGGGGATTTTCCTCAAACAACGCAATTCGAAATTCCGATACTCCAACTGGCCGAAGGCAGAAAGATGGATGCCGAGGAGAGAGAGAGGTTGGTAAATCTGGATCGGTGTTCTCCGTACAGGCACAGACCGTTTAGAAGGCTCCGGGCTTCCCGCACCCATCCGTCTCAAGAGCGGTGGGAGTGCTTCATGGTTTGTGTTTCTTCCCAAAGATCATTATGGATTTTCGAGGTATAAGTGGAGATGCAAGCATCCGAGTGCTGTTTGGCGTTAGAGCTGAAGATCTCTGAATGAAGGATGATTTTGGTATGAGAGACTTACGTGTAGTGTGGGGTGGTAGCAGTGTGACCATTCATTCCAGAATCCCGGAGATCCACTTGATGCCTTTCCTGAGGGCAGCAGTGACCTCGTCGTCGTCCTGCCAGTGGAATTTGATTTGGTAAAGGTCGTTCTTAGGCGGTTTGGCGCCAGATGTGGTGATGCGGGCAAGGAAGTCGTGCTTCTCATCGAAGAAGATGACCTTCAGGGCGCTCTCGTCCGAGACTAGTTTGCAGAAAGTCGACCACTCTGACTTCGATACGCCTCGGGTAGTGAGAACTGCAACATTGTCCTCGTAGTGGCAGACAATGGGCAACTCAACAACGCAGCCGCGCTGAGCGGAGGTCAGGTTGAGCTTGAGCTTGCGCTCTCCGAATCCGTGGGTGGACCCATAAAGGGCCTGCCAAAGGCCCTTGTAATGCGAAAGTCGCATGTGGGCAACCAACTCTGTGGCCATGGCGAAGTGAAGTTCGTTAATGGATAGGTAGATGTGAGGTGCTTAAAATGCACAAGTGAAGAAGACCTGCGTTATATGTCTATGGCTAACAGCATTGTCCTCTTCACCACCTGACCCTATGACGATATCTGCAACATTTCGGTGACTGGATGCTCAATCTGGTAGCTACTTTGGGTGTGCTGTCTTAGCGCGGTGAAGCCTCTGGTGTTGGGCAATTGACCGCTATTCTCAAATGAAGTGGATCTCGGCATACTTGTGATTGGTGGATCGTTCGATCGTCAGGTACTTCCGTCTCTACGAACCTGCTTTGACAGTAGTGTTGTCAAGAGCAACACACGATGCGACCAACCCGCGCTTGAAGCGGAAAATGATTTTGGCCCAAAAGGTCGGACATCTCCATGAGGCTGAGCCAGAACTGATGACAAAGCGCGACGCTGAGTGTGAGGCCTATCTATGAAGCTCAGGCCTCTTGTCTTGACGTGGCCAGCGCGCCTCACAGATCGGAAACGCGAAAGGGACACGTCTCTGCCTCTGCGCACAGTGGAATATTCGGTGTGTCTGTCATCTGAGCTCGAGCATCCGAGGCAACCCGACGTAACATCAAGACTGAGCGAGGCTGTGTCGGCTGCGGGAGCTGGGGAAGTGGAGCAGACCAACGTGTCTGCACGAGAGACGGCCGCTGACAGGAAAGATCACGTGCATGATGTATCAATTAGGCTTAATGCACCTCTTGACACACGTGATATCCCCCAAACAGCTTCGCATTATCTGGCGCTTGTCACCCTCTGATGACATCTCCAATTACGCCTTGCGATTGCGACGGAAGGCCCCGCGGTCACCTTCCTTCAATAGTGACTTGTTGAGGGGGCTGTCTGGGCAGGCTAAAATCGCCTCTTATGGCAGGCACTGCATGGCCATCCCCCACACCTGCCTCAGCTTCGTAATACAAAGGGTGCCCCCAAGCTTCACCGGCGACTGCACGAATGCAGCTCTCACCCAGCTTTCGATGCGCGCGCGACGCAAGCGCAGAAGGCGACAGAAGGCTGATCTTGCCCCTCAGAATGAGACGCACGGTTGACGTGGCGCCTTTCCGGCCCCCAAAAAGATGTAGCTGTGCTCCGCCTCCATGCAGAGCCGCAGGCGCTTAAAAACTCGTTCGACCGGCGAGCGGCTCGTCCCATCCCTCTCGCTTCCGCATTTTTCGAAGAACTATCATCTGCGGGGACAGACTGCGATGTCAGAACGAAGATTGAAACATTAATGTCTATCCTTTTTGTAAAGCCTGTACTTCTGCATTGACAAAATCCGTCGTTTCAATGTCTACACTTGTTAGTGAGGTGGTCCTGGAAAGTCTAAATTCAGCGTCACAGAGCAACGGAGCATCCTTTCCATCAGATGGCGGGCATGCGTCGCCACGAGTTGTTGCAGCTCCTGAACCTATCGGATCATGGCTGTGCTCTGAAGGTAGCTCGCTGATCCAGGTACTCGATAACGCCCTGCTTATCTCGCACAGGACCGTATCGGGAATACATCGAAGCCTTGAGCGACTCCAATCCAGGTCTGAGACGTGCTGATCCAAACAACCTTTCAAAAGGCACGGGAGGCCAACGACTCATGACCAAGGGCAATGCACGTGTAGTCATGTTAGATACATCAGCGACTGGTCCTCCAAGTTTCAAGAAGACTGAATTCACATTGCAACAACTCAAATCTCACTTCAAAGACCATGTCGACAATCGTAATCATGGCCGAAGACGAATTTACATAATGGAAGGTTTAGCTACCGATTTTGTCGCTGCGTTTGGCGGTCATTTTTGGATGGACCCTACCTTCTGGCTGCGCCAAGAGCGAACCTGCGTGTGGAGTAACGACTTCACACCGGTCAGTGACGCTTTGCCCCAACCAAGTCTGATCGATCCGGATTCCAGCTTCCATGTGCAGTACTGCGAGCTAAGAGAATTCAACAAAGCCCTCGAGTCTCTTCCCTGTTTCTGTGAACGTACGAGGAGGCATGTCGGCATGACCGCGCCACGCAAATTCAAACCCAAGGACCGAAAGGTCAGCCAAATCCAGACTGGAGGCAGGTCAGACCCCAAGGACGAAGGGAGAGATGTTCTTACAGGCGAATACACGGGTAATACAACGACTGCGTTTCTACGACGTAAAGCTAGTTGGTGGTGCCAGAAGCACACTACTGCTAGTAGTGAGAGGGGCGAGGAGAGCACTGCAGCGAAAGGCTGGGATGGTCAGTCAATGTACTAGCTGTATCACCTCGGCTGAGGGCTAATGAGTTACTAGTGGTGATCCTATGTGATCCACCCCTCACAGGGATGACCGCATATCCCAGAGAATGGGTATATAACTCGAAGAGCGACGACTGGGATCTACAACGGATCAAGAATATCGGCGAGTTGGAGAATAAGCCATTTCAGGGCGGCTACGTGGATTTTGTGCCACCACAGCGACTACCACATGGCGTCTTACCACCCACAAACAAAAAAGATCGCCATCCTCACTACTCAATGCTCGTCGACCTTGTCTACTATTACACCCACAATGCCCATTTGCTCGAAGCCAAGGAATGGGAATCGCCGAGCAACTCTGCCATCTTTCTAAAGAAGATAGTTGCCGCCCACTATCTTCAATTGGCAGACTACATCAAGGTCATGCTACCGTCGTTGGAGCTCAAAATGCAAACAGGATGGGTCGAAGAACAAGAGCAATGGAAAGCTCTTGGTACGATATCTCGCCGTTGCGGCAACTTTGGTGACGATATTGAGGACGCTCTAGTGAGTCTGGGCTACCCACTCGAAATACCCAGGTACCGGGGGACAGTAGGCGTTCCTTTAGGTGATCGTTGGAAAGATTGCAAGATCGACTATCAGTATGCATATCATCGTCTGGGCGTGCTCAAGCGACGTGCAGACACTCTCATGACCTCCATGACTGGTCTCGCAAGCATTGCTGGTAACAAACAGAATCTTGAGGAGGCAAAGCGCGTCAAGCGTTTGAATTTGCTAGCGTTACTTTTCATTCCGTTGGCGTACACGAGTAGTCTCTTTAGCATGCAAGATCAGTATGCTCCGAACCAACCTCTGTTCTGGGTGTATTGGGTTTGCGCTATCGGTGTTGTCATGTTTACGTCAGTTGTCATGTGGGTGCTTGATCAAGCACTCAACGATGCCGCTGAATGGACGTTGGATTCATTCAAAAGTTTTCCAAAATGGAGCAAAGAGCAGGGAGCAAAAGGGACGCAGTGGTTTGGGCCGCCCAAATAATCCACTTTGCATAGCATATCTGCTCACGACTTTACGAATCATTGATAGGCGTTGGACAATCCACGATTTTTCTTGATAACACGCTGTTACTCACCTCGTGGTTATTCGACTACTCGAATCGCCAATGTGTTTGCGCAAGTGCGCTCGTTGATAATGTACAGATGTTCAATGATACGTTAACTCAGAGTGTAAGCCAATGAATCTGTCATAGTCATTGCATTCCTTCGTTAATCATTGATCGAGTTAATCCAATACGCTTTCCCGGGAGATGGACCCCTCATGAGCCCTCATTGACAATAAAACCATGAACGTCCCTGACCACGATCGTTGTTCCGGGTCATTTGTGTGCCACTTTCTCAATCGGTATCGAGCGGCGCGTAGAGATACTTTGAAGTGAAGGGGTACACGGTCTTCTTAGAGCATGTTTTCTTTGTGGCCACGCCATCAAAACGGTCATCCATCCACTGCAGGAAGCTCGGTGCTGCAGCGGGGATCACAGGGTCATGATCAAGGTATGGGTACAACCTCAAATGGACCTCACTTCCAGCTTCGCAAGTCACGTTGTACGCATTTTCAACCACCTCCGGTAACACGGAAACGTCTGCCAAGCCCTGAACGACGAGAACGGGCTGAGTACTCATACTGTTCCCGACAGTCGTGAGCTCGTCGATTGTGCCGATGACCTGCATTGCTTGCAAGGCGATGGTCGGATCATCAATATCAACGATCTCTTCAAGGTCAAGATCTGTTGCGATAGCCTCCATGGAATCGTAGCATGCCTGTGCTTTCCTCGCGAGATCTAGTCGCTTCCTGTAAGTTGGGTTCAGCCAGCTGAGTGTATCGTTGGGGTAGAGATTCTGGTAACCGATCACCGCCCAGCCCAGCTCGCCGGCAGTGTCGGCTGCAGAACCAGCTGCAGAAGTAGAATTGTCGGTCGATTCCAGAGCTAAAATTGCCTGCTGGCCCTGGAAGACAGCGGGGGCTTGAGCGACAGTACCCAGGTAGCAGCCGGCGATGCCGGACGTTGCATTGACCAAAGGGCTCTCGGCAAGTGCCCACACAGTACCTCCACCCTCAGAATGACCAACGCTCATCCAGTCGTGAGTAAGATAACCCCCAAATAGCTTTCTAGCAGCCGCCACGGAATAGTAGACGTCGTTTGCGTGTGCTGCGAGCGCTGAGTACGGGTGGCTGGTGTAGTTGTTGCCTAAACCGGCATAGTCGGTGGCGATCACGGCATAACCTCTTTCGATGAGAAGTCCCCAGCTGTCATATTCGTACAGATCAGGCATTGCAGAGGGGGCGCATCCCTTGAAGACTCCTGAAGTTCCATGCGCCCATGCGACAGTGCGGTAGAGATGACCGTTTGTCCTGTTTGCGTATGGGAACGCAATGAATCCAGTGACGGGAACAGTGTTGTGGAAGAGGTCAACCGAGGTATACTGAAATCGATACGCTGTGATTCCTTTTGGTACGCTGCCCGCAATAGTTTCAGGGTCGATTGGCTGGTATTTCAAGATGTCTCCAGGCGCGGAGCCGGAGAAGTTCTTCGCAGTTGCATAGAAACTCTCGTTGTACAACGCTCCAAACTCTGCGAAGTCCTCGGCAATGCCGGCACTGAAAGCATCGTAACAGGTGCCATTGCAGCCGTATTGTGCAGCGACACTGGCCGACACATTGAAGTTGGCCACTTGTGTGCTCGTGACTAGCGGAGGCAAGAGTGCATTGATGAGAAATTGAGGCTTCATGGTGGAGAAGTGGTGATCACGGTGAAAAATATAACCTGATAGCAATGCTCTTAAGTACGTCGAGTTCGGATCACCGGCGTACGATCTATTGGAGTGGGAAGAATGAGTGATGAGTTAGCTGGCTACCGAAGGTTGTACTAGTAAACAAGCAGCAGCGCACATGAGGTAACCACCACTATCAACCCGGCAGGCATCACCGATTCGAACCAACACGATCGACTGAATGCATGAAACGGTACTCCAAGGAGAAGCGACCATCGAAGTCGTAACAATCAGCCACAAGTGGCTTTGTTGTACTCAAAATTGTGGTTGAATCTGTCTTTGGCTGACGTTTGTGGAGAGCTGAAAGTGGCTGGAACATGACAAGCTTCTGGCTTGTGAAGCTTGTCAATATTGGCAGCGCTTTAGATTGCCAGTATAGGTTAAGCGCCTGCGCTTGTGTACCCTGGATGCGTAACTTTGCGGACGGTACCGATGGCGCGCAATCCGCACACGCTGATTTGAAGTAAATTTAACGCCAACTCTCCCCAGTGGTCAGTGAACCAGAAAGGCCTAGTCTCTGTATTATACAGCTTCGTCGTTGCTACAGAATGAAGCCAGACACGCATGTATATACAATATCATAACCGTGAAAAAGAAACATGACCAGTGGATATGCAACTCAGTATGGGTTTCATAGGTGTCCGCGCACTCCTGTCCCAATGCAGTAGGTGCATAATTATCGCACACGGTCCGGACCGGTGCCTCCTCTGCCGTGTTCTCATCCTGCATGCAGTCTACAACAGCCTCAACTCGACGTGGTTTTTTGTATCCCCCAACCCCCAAAGACTGACGATCGTGCATTCTTTGATCGGTGGTATCGTTCGGTAGGGTCATGGCGACCGTACCACAGGAACCGATCGGTTTCGGTCCAGCAACAAACTGTACACTCGACCTTTGTCCGCTTGAATTGAGCATCTTCCGCTATCTACCTAATGTTCCGGCTAATGTCACCTTCATCGCAGTATTCGGCATACTGTTGATTACCCACGTCGTTCAAGGCATCCGATACAAATCCTGGCTCTATATGTCATGTGTGGTCGCTGGCTGCGGCCTTGAGATCACGGGCTATGCAGGTCGCATCATGCTGTACTACAATCCGTTTGACTTCCACGCGTTCCTCATCAATCTGGGTATGTTTCCATAATGAAGTCAGCTATCGTGGGAATTGGGGTTACTAACGGAGTATAGTGCCCATCACAGTCGCCCCTGTATGCTTTTGCGCTGCCATCTACGTTCAGCTGACACAACTGTACGTTTTCTTTTACCTCTGTAAGGGTGGATATGTTACTGATCGAGAGTGTAGTATCAATTTTACTGACCTTACCATATCGCGATTTAATCCACGCTTGATCGCGGCTATTTTTGTACCCAGCGATTTCTTGTCTCTTGTCCTCCAGGGCGTCGGAGGTGCTCTGTCAGCCGGAGCCTACACAATTGATGAGACAAAGGTCGGTGTCGACGTGTCTAAAGCAGGTCTTATCTTCCAGGTCATCACGCTGGTCGTCTTTATAATCTTGTCCACAGACTATCTGATTACCTTGAAGAGATTGCATAAGAGGAGTCGGACCCAAATGGGCAGGCCTCTCAAGATCATGGTAGCGTCTTTGAGTGCGGCGACAATACTGATCTTGGCTCGATGCTTGTTCCGTCTCTATGAGCTCAAAGATGGATACTTCGCGCCTGCTTTCCGCGACGAGGCAACTTTTATCGCCCTCGAATCTGTGTAAGAGCCTATCCGGGTATCTTTATTGTATTATAGCTAAACGAACTAGGATCATGTGCATTGCTGTCGTTTTGCTCACCATTGGCCACCCTGGCCGCGCTTTCCGGACGCGACAAATAACGACTGAGACGCCAGATGCTCTCACGGAGCCAATCTCGAGGTGAGAAGTCGCTTGACGATCGTAAAATAGACAACTGCAAGGTCGCATCAAGAGTCGTGGGTATCACCTTCAGAAAAGCGTCAGTTGCTTATCTTAGGCCAGGTATCTCGGAAGATACGTCGTGGTTTTCAAGGAAGACATCAAGAATCACAGCTTATCATCTCGTCCCCAATCGCAATGGAACGAAGCAATTTGTCCTTCAACGTAAATATCTCTGTTCTGTGCTCGCTGCAGGAGAACGTCGATGACGCGAGGCGCGCCGTGCGGAACGACTGGCGAGGGATGCGGCCCGCCTTGCATCCCCACATCCGAAGTCCGAAGTCGTAAACCAATCATGCTGCGCGCTGTCAAGAATACCAGCGTAGCCAATATCTTCTTATGGCCAGCCAGTAATTCTTCCGCGCGCCTTTAAAGGCCGACTGCAACCATGCCCCGTATGCTCGTTCATCACGCCTACGCCTTTCGAAAATGACTACCCAAACCCGCACCTTCTTTCAACGTTTCCCTCCAGCAGAATGTCTTGCACTCTTCATCGCAACACTTGAACTCGTGCCTTTCGGCATCGCAGGCCTGAGCAATCCAGTCAGCTTTGCAGATGGCTACGGTCTGCCCATACAGAGTAGCACAAGCGCACGAAAAATCACAACGACCAAAGGCGCCGATGGATTATTCGGCGAGTCTGCCGTCGAATCGTCAACGAAAGCTACAAGTCCAATCGAGGAAGATCAGCAGACCAAAAAGGCCTTGGCAACTGCAATTGCGGCTCGCAACGTACAGAATGGCATCTTATTGTTCACTTTTGGCCTAGTCTTGAGAGATCGGAGAAGTCTTGGAGTCGCGATTGCAGCAGGTTTGGTGGCTACGGTCGCCGACACAGTCATTGTGAAGGCATACGGTGCGCAGGACAAGATTGCTGGTCATTACATTGGAATCCTTAACAGCTTAGCCATTGGCGGAAGCTTGCTATACTGGGGTCGTCATGACCCTCTGTGGTAAATGGGAATGCCAGGAGGGAGCCGAACACCGTGCAAGCAGAAGATGCGACAAGCGTGTCATTTGATAGATTTTACAGCTGTCAGGCTACGTATGAGACAGTCGGACGGGCACATTCTGCATATAGCATCTTACCAGCTCCGACTTGTCACTTCGCGCAATGCGAGATATCCGAAAGGCAGCGCTTTGACTGATGTCTCCGGGGCGGATCAGCGCAGACTCCAAGAATACATAATGCTCAAGGAGGCTACACAACTCAATCATCCTCTGGAATCTTCACTCACTTCTAATCGTATCCCTCATAATTACCAAATGGATACTCAGAGCTAACAAGGTGTGGCGGAGCGAAAATCCCCAATCGGTACTGGCGCAACACAGCCACACCCCTGGGCATTCAGGCAACCACAAGCGCCTTCGAACATTGTCAAGCTGTTTGCTACTTCACGCATCGAATTCTTTTCTTTACGATCTTTCTCACAAAGATATGACCTGCGATCATACATATCTGCAATTGGATCCGTCCCCTTTCGCAGAATTAGCGGGCTTCCAGCAGCTAGATGCGCGGAAGAGAGCAGCTGCAGAGACAACGACAGGAAGATCAACCAAAACCTCCAGAGAGTGGCCAAATGCACTATTCCCAGGTCCGTTGGTTTTGCCTCACGATGACCTCAATTACGATCCCGATTGTCCGCCACAGAGCTGTAGGAGCTGGTCTATTGAGAAGGCACGTAACAAATTGACAAATCGATCGCGAAATACCATCTATATCGGACGTGTACCGCAAATAGCACAAGATATGAGCTTCATGCAGCAGTGGACCAGACCAAGCGTGGGAAAAACCACTAATTCGGAGATACCGAGTCCGGATGCTGCTCTGTTTGTCGAATACTTGAAAGCATTTTATCATGGAATGGACGTTCAGATGCTGCCACAGCAGCTGATGTGGAAGCCTTGGGACAAGTCTGATCGCCCCAAGCGGCGAGTCAATCTCCCAAAATATGTCGGCCTGGGCGATGCCACCGGGGCAACGACTCGAATCCGCGTTCGTGGCGTGTCTGACAATAGTTTCGATGCTCAACTCAATCTGGACGATATCATCGACACTGCCATCTCGATCCTTCCGAGTAATGCTTATGCTCTTCTCTTATTGGTAGACCATGATATTTACGAAAGCGATGATGATGACTTCTGTTGCGGTCGCGCATATGGAGGAAGCCGAGTGGCAGTGGTGCAGACAGCACGATATAATCCAGCGCTAGACATGCGGGAAGCCATCGATCGAAGCCACATGTGGCCTATGAGCCATTGCAAGGCCTTCGTCGACGATTTGTGTCTAGTGGAAGATGTCGCGACTAGAGGTCCAACGAAAGAACAGATGAATGGAAGCAAAGAGGGGGCAATGAGGAAAGCTATCGACGCGGCTGCTGCGTGCTCTGAGAGTGGCGATAAGCAGATGGAGGTCCAGGCACTCTGGTTTGCGCGGCTTGCAAGAACAGTCTCACACGAGCTTGGTCATTGCTTCGGTATAGCACACTGTGTGTACTATGCTTGCAATATGCAGAGCACCGCAGGCATGAAAGAGGATGTACGCCAGCCTCCATACTTGTGTCCGGTATGTGAAGCGAAGGTTTACAATGCACTTGTGAAAGAGCTAGACGGCGGTGAGAGAGAAGACAAGAGTTCATGGACCGCGGAGCGTTGTATCGCTCTAATGAAATTTTGTCAGGGGTTGGATCGCAAGGATTTACAGAGCTCAATGTGGGCCGGTCTGGAGGCATGGCTGTCAGCAAGGATCGAGAAGATACTGCACCTTGCCAGCACCGACGAGATGCTCAACAATTTCGAACAATTCAACGATAGGAGGTCAAACACTTAACCGGTCTTATCAGCAGCGTAGCTATCATAAGGAGCTTTGCATTTGTCCAAATCGCGCCAATCAGAGCTGAAGCCCTCCAGTCAAAATGCATTTTCCGCATTTCGCCAAGTTTCTCATCAGTAACTCTATTGTAGACTTCTGGCTGGAAAATTGTGTGATGATGATTCTCCACATCCAAGGGAACCGAAAATGAACAATACTGACACATAGTATTGGTTTTGCAAAGCTGGATTTGGAAGTTCGTGTAGCACATGCAACGGGCATCACGGTTCCTTCCGCGTAGAGATCCACCGTCACCAATGCCGCGGCGGTAGCTGACGTCACGAAGCCTAGTCGTTCTGCAACACCAGGCTGCATCGCCAGGGGCCTGTCCACGCTCATAGACACAACACCGCTATTCGTGAAACCTGGATTATGTCACAGCGTGCATATATCGAAAGCTTGAATGCAAACAGCCTGATCAGGCTGGACAGAGCTCTTGTCAGCATCCTGCTCACTCACTTGCATGAACTTTGGTATGAATGGATCGCAGGAACAATTCCAACAGTATTAGCCAATCAGACTTTGATTTTTCTCAATCTCGGCTCAATCACCTATGAGAACGGCCGCGCATCCCCACGTGCACTCGGTACGTTGGCGGCCGTCTAACGCAATCAAGAAGGTCAAGACTACAACAGCCGGGCAACCGTCCTAGACTGGCCATGCTTCAAACAAGCCTCCGATGCGCCATGCTGCACAGTGCAAGCGATATAGTGCGCATGATCGAACGTGAGGTTCCCCGCATATTCAATTGGCTCGTTCTCAGATGCTGTTGTGGTTGACCTCGACGATCAACACTCTATCGAGGTTGTCAACACTTGCAAAGACGGAGCATTTGACCAGTCAGGAAGATTATGTCCCTGAACAAGCCACACACCGTTGTACGCCAAGTCAGCGATGAGACGACATTCGCGAGCGGAACGGACAGCATCGCGATGGACAAGCTCACATTGAGCCGAGCACGTAGGACAGTATAAGTACCGGAATGTCGTGAGAGCACTGTTTAGCAGCCAGCAGCGGTTTTCCACTCACTCAAGACCTACTCATACCAACGCTCACTTCACACTATCAGTTCAAGATGAAGATCCAAGCATTCCTACCGCTTACTGCCCTCTTGGGCGCAGCTCTCGCCGCCCCAGCGCCAGTCACCCAGCAGGAGGGTGTCAGCTTTCCAGTGACAGATGTCATTGATACTGGTCTTACCATCAAAGAGTATGCTGAAGAGCTGGAGGCTGGGCGTGTGCCTCCGAAGGTTACGCCTGCTCTGTCCAAGCGTCAGTACACCACTGATACCTACAACCAACTCACTGATGGTACTGCTTGTCGCGCCGTCACTGTCATCTGGGCCCGCGGTACCACCCAGTCAGGCAATGTCGGTAGCCCGGACAGCGAGGGCCCTGTCTTCTTCAATGCCCTTGCCAGTGCTCTGGGTGGAACTAGCCGTCTGGCTATTCAGGGCGTTGACTACCCTGCCAACATCATCGGCTTCCTCGCCGGAGGTGATGCTAATGGTGCCACCACCATGTTCAACCTCATCAACACTGTAAGTTTGTGTCCTGTGGTCTGAGTACCACCAAAGCTCAAATTACGTAGGCCATCAGCAAGTGCCCTTCCACCAAGATTGTGGTGACTGGTTACAGCCAGGGAGCTCAGCTTGTCCACACCGCTACTCAGAGGCTCACAGCCGCTGCTGCTGCGAAGGTTAGCGCCGGTAAGTAGAATAGCTCGATGATAAATGCAGGGCTAATCAAGACAGTCGTTACTTTCGGAGATGCTGACCGTGATGAGACCTTCGGTAGCGTCGCTACCTCTAAGGTTCTCATTATCTGCCACGAGGGCGACAACATTTGCGACAACGGAATTATCATCACTCCTGAGCACAGAAATTACGAGAAGGATGCCCCGACCGCTGCTGCCTTCGTTGCTAGCAAGGTTGCATAAGTACAAACCTACCTGAATGACGGATAATAATCGGACATGTTCATGTAGCAGCACGAGACGCGAGTGTTGGAGCTCGATACGTACACATTGATGAGTAATGAAAATGAGATAATTGATGTTGACTGTTCTTCTTATTTATTGCTATTTCCGAAAGTCAGATAAATGTCCGGGTAGCGCCAGATCTGACGCTGCAGTCGATTGATGGTTTCGCAGTCCTGGACTGCAACAACAGTCGAGAAGCGTGAAATACTCGATCTTTCAAAGAGATCTTGAGCTCCAGAATTGCTTTTGTGTCAAGCGACGAAGATTGGTTCATTCTATGCTACCAAGAAATGGCGCATCTTGAATTACCGGAATTCCTGCTAGGGTCTATTTAAGACAGAGGCTCACTTGCAGCTTCTTATGATTAATCAGTCCCAAATTGCATATATCTTCGCAACAAGATTCACTACCACGTCCACCGAGCACGATATCCACAATCCGTGCCCTCGTCATCTCTGATACACACAACACAGGGCCATACTCGCTACAAGACTCTAAAGCTTGTGGATGCGAGAAGCTCGCAAAAGCATTGGCAAGAGCGAGACCAAGGCTCTGCTGCTCCAGGCACATTCGTGAAGAACGTGGTGCTGCAAAGATCGATTTGCTGTTCGTGAAGGAAGGAACGAACTGGCGCTAGTTTAAAAAGATACAGAAAATCTGCTGCTTAATGCAGCTATTAATGAGAATGGAGAGGGATGGTTCGCCATGATTGACATTAAGGCTCATGATGCGGCCAGGAAAGAGTAGTGAGATCGTCCATGAGATGTGCAGCATATCTGGACACCAGAAAGATTTTCTAAAGGCACTCAATATAGAAAGACATGTCACTGATCGACAAGATGATGTTCTGTCGCTTTGAGCCCAGGACGGGACTTGGGAGCCACTTTAGCTTATCACGTGGCTACGCGCTTTCTTGGCGCGTCGTCCTTGACTTTCACTTCAATGCAAGCAGCGCCACCACTTCCATATCTGACACCCCAACTAGGCCTCATGGCCCGCGAATAGACTCACATATGTTTCGAAACCCCCGAGAGAATCGCGAATTGCCTGAGCCTGCTCGAGTGGCGCCATCCACAGGTCGTGCACCCTCGCCACCCCGCTCGTCGTCGAGAGTCACCGCTATGGCTGCTAGAACCGTTACGAAAAAGGCCCTACCCAAAGCGAAATCAGCGCCGACACCTCCGAAGCAGACACAGACCACGCTAGTTGCGAAGGAATGGGGCGGGAAGACATCTACCAACACTACCAAGAACAAGCAGAAGCCCCAAGGCCCCGCGAATGGCAACATCATGGCCTTCTTCAAGAAGGCAGAGGATATCAACAACCGCATATTTTTGCAGGAACGAGGTTCAAATCCCACTATCGAGCTGGGCGGCACAGAGGAGGAGGAGGAGGTGGGATGGAGCGATGAGATGGCTAATGGCGTCATGGTTTCTACCAGTAATGATGCCGAGCGATACAACGAAAATGGGGGCAGCAACAAGAAGAGGAAGCTCAGCCAGGAATTGGCAGTGCCAGCGTGCTCTCCGCCGCCGCCGGAGGCTATCAGTACTCTGACAGAAGCCCCGCCCAGCAGAACGCCAGAGCTTGCAAAGCCACGGTCAAGGTCTGGTCCATTTGTAGACGACTCAGAAGATGACGATGAGGCAGAGGAGCAACTCCTTCCAAGAAGAGGTACGATCAAGCAGGAATCAAGAGACGAGTCGCCCAATTCTAAATCCTTGGAGGCACCAGCACATACAGATGATACAATACCCATGTATCAGCATGCGCCACCGAGGCTAAAGACCGAAGAGACATCGCGATTTGGGATAGACGAGTTCGAAGAGGCTGATCTGGAGGATGATGACCTCCTCGAAGGAGAAGAGTACGATGAGCGCAGGTGGGTGATAGAGCAACAGAAGCTGGAGATGATAGCAGCCGGCTTCGAGGGCGATCCAGACGAATTCGATGCACCATCCCTATTCCCCGACGAATCGATCAACGATAACAACGAACCGGCCGATGCTAGCGCGCCCACATGCCCTTTGTGCAACAGCAGCCTCGAGAATCTGTCCGAGCAAGAGAGCTCTGTGCATGTCAATGCGTGTCTGGACGGAAACCCTATACCTTTGCCTACACCGGTCAAGCCAGAGCGGGATGGCACACCGACACCTGTAATAACGGCGAAAGCATTTAAGCGATCAGTAAGACCGCCACGAGAGGCGCAGGCGAATCCTTTTCAACTAGGTGTCAAAAAAGAAGGCGCCCCTACCTCTGCATTCTCGAAGCTCATGGCCGGTCACGCTGAAGATGCAGCATGGGTGACGGCCGCAGCAGCCAATAACGCTGCGCGAGGAAAGCCATCTTTCGAACGCACATGTCCGTTCTACAAGATCATGCCTGGCTTTTTCATTGCAGTTGATGCATTTCGTTACGGGGCAGTAAAGGGTCAAAATGCTTACTTCTTAAGCCATTTCCACAGCGATCACTACATCGGTTTGACATCCTCGTGGTCTCATGGCCCCATCTACTGCAGCAAAGTCACCGGCAATCTCGTAAGGCAGCAGCTACGAGTTGATCCAAAGTGGGTTGTGGATTTGGACTTCGAGAAGAAGACCGAGATACCTGGCACAGAAGGTGTGCATTGCACTATGATCTCTGCCAATCATTGTCCAGGCAGTTCCCTCTTCCTGTTTGAGAAGGAGATTACGAAGGGTCCAAAGCCCAAGCTGCAACGAGTGCTGCACTGCGGTGACTTCAGAGCGTGCCAGATGCATATAGAGCACCCTCTTCTTCGACCAGACGTGATCGACGCAGTCAGTGGCAAAAGCAGACAGCAGAAACTTGACGTGTGTTACCTTGACACTACTTATCTCACACCAAAGTATGCCTTTCCGCCTCAGCAACAGGTCATACAAGCGTGCGCAGACATGTGTGTATCACTCAATAAAGTACGCGCCGATGATACTGATGGTTGGGAACAAATGAAGCGTGAGCGCGCTGGCGCAGGCATGACCAAGTTCGTTCGCAAAGACTCGAGCAGCAACCCTGAAGATCCACCCAAGTCGCCGGATCGCGGTCGCCTTCTCGTTATCGTAGGAACATACAGTATCGGGAAGGAGCGAATTTGCGTCGGCATCGCCAAAGCACTTGGCTCGCTCATCTATGCGCCGCCGAACAAGCAACGTATCTGTCGTGCGCTGGAGGATCCAGAACTCAATGCACTTCTCACAACGGACCCGCGAAAGGGCCAAGTCCACATGACCCCCCTTTTCGAAATTCGCGCTGACACACTGGACGACTACCTCCGCGACTACGCAGATACTTTTTCCCGTGCGGTGGGCTTTCGTCCCAGCGGCTGGAACTATCGTCCGCCAAACTCGCGCTTCACAGACTCACCACTTGTGTCTACAGTCTTGCATTCCAGCAACTGGAAGTCGTCTTTCAGTATGAAAGACCTCACCCCTCAACGTGGCAGCACAAACCGCGCGAGTTGCTTCGGTGTACCATACTCTGAGCACAGCAGCTTCAGGGAACTGACCATGTTCTGCTGTGCGCTCAACATCGACAAGATTATCCCCACGGTCAACGTTGGGTCTGCGAAGAGTCGAGAGAGAATGAAGGGCTGGTGTGAGAAGTGGGCTGTTGAGAAGAAGAAGAATGGGCTCTTCAAATTAGGGGAGGATGGATGGTGTTGAACAGGTTTTAGGGAAAACACATACTTATACCCAGGGTCGCTATGCGCCCAGCTCCTTGAATAGCATCTTGCCAGCTCTGTGTGAACACTTGGTATGTTGCAGTACGACTGTAATCAGCGCTTCGATTGGAGATCTTCAAGGCCAGTCAGCTCAGATTTTTATAATTCCCAGCTCTCGAGATGGCTTCATTATTGTTCAGCTCTATACCTTTCATTCACTCCCAGTTCCATATTTCGACTCCAACTATCAACTGGGAGCTGAGGGGGTGATGTATGCAACGGTACAATCTTCTCGTCATTGACATCTGTCTTCATAACATCTACCACTACCAAACATTTGGATTACTCCTGCCACTGAAACACAATTGTCTGTATGAGAATTACTTCGGTTCCGCTCCTTTCCGCTCGCAAGGTCAAGCTGACCTCACTGAACTCTATCATTACACCTTCTTGCAGATCAAATGTCGTCTTGCAGTCGATTTGAGTATCCCCCCAGTTGATTTGAGTACTCGCCCAGTCTTCACATAAGTATGTTCCTTGGAGCTAGACTTACTTCGGGCAACCGACTGATTCCTAGCCAAGTGCCTGTCAGAGCTGCAGAGCTAGTTGGCCCGGCGTCTTACATCCACGCTTGCGAGTGATAGTCAGTGGGAGATCGAAGGGGACTCACAGCGCCCGTACTCCAGAGCCTCAAGTGATCGACACGCACTCGCAGAAGTGGGACCCTGAGAAAGCGCGATTGTTGCGCACGTGGCCGGTTAGAGCGTCATAGGTAACCTTAGGGGGGCCATGCGAATTGTGATACCCTCTACTACACGATTCTCGACACCCCCGGCATTGGAGGCCGATCTTGCGACTAGAGGGGTCGTGGTCCAAGCCGGAGGGTTAGAAGGCAACCCTCGAGCTTGACTCTCTTTCGAACAACGTACAACCCCGATTTAGACGACGCTCATAATCTGGCAGGCTTCGTCACCTCTCTTATCACCACGCCGCCATGACTGCCATTTTGAGCGCCTTGCCGTGAAGCGATCGACGTGGTCCTCGTTTATACCTTCTACAACTGTGATGCGCACGGCTTATCCCGGATTTTCCAACTCCACAGGATCTGCCGGTCCCAGCCACGGCTGCGAACGTTTTACAAAAGCAAGCAGCGCTCCGGGGTCGCGTGTCCCAACGGCATGTCACGATCGTCGCGAAGTACGGCCGTATGAGAAAGTGATCGGCAGAGCAGAGCAGTGCAGAGCGTGTCGGAGTGTCTGAAAGCGGCGTTTGTCGTGCAGCTAAGCTTTGCCATGGAGGGTGCCGGTCGGTCCGGCTGAAATGGAGGGTTAGTGTGGGAAGTAGTTAGGACGATGCTGGCCGTGCTGCGCCCGGTACTTGTGTCTAAATTGGTGGCTGCGAGAGCCTATCTTTACCTCCATGCGGCCTTGCCGCACGCTTTTCACATGTGGTTGCATATATTTGGCAGTGACATTGCCGCACGAGATGATTGTCCAGTTGGTGCTTAAATGGCCGAAGGGTGGCCGAGGCAGGCCCCTGTAAGGCGAGCTGCTTGTAAGGCGAGCTCCGTTTCCGACTTGCCGGGGTATGTTTCGATTCCCTTGTGTAGGGCTGATGGGGTGCAAGACATATAGCTCCACCCCTGATCATAAAACTGAACAGGAGGCTCAAGAACCTGCGTCCAGATTTCTGGATGGACAGTTGGCGGGACGGGCTGCTCTATTGCTGAATTGTGGTGTCATTTCCTCGACCCTCATTTGCACATTAGAAGGAATACGAAGTTAGACGCGGCTGGCATCGCTATTCGGAATTCTTCTCCGATCGGCACTTTCGGTCAAAACGGGCAGCAGCTCAAGTGCCAGTTGAAACGCTGAATGTTGACCAGCTGTCGCAGTTGCACAGAGCATCGACTGTCAGAATCTCGAGAAGATTTCCTCTTTAAGCCATGCGAACTGGAATGGATATCTCGCACTGATGATATCAGGGGGCGCTCCACTCCGCCATGGCATTCACGAAGGGTCTCTGCAAAACGCTGTGGCCTTTTCCCAACATTCGCAGACTTATGTAACAAGCACAACGGAGACTACGAATGACAGCGGAGAAACGGGCGGTCCATTCGTTGTTGAACACTACGCGAGTCAGTGCCGAGTCAAGGGCAGTGCAGTGCAGTGCGCGTTCAGGCACCGCTCGTTCACATCTGCGAGGGAGCAGCGTAGCTTGCCGTTGCGTCGCCGCTGTGAAGTGTGATCGACGAGATGTCGAGAGTGGATCTCGAGCATTTTCTGATCTTCACATTGCGACATTCCACGTGGACGTTGATGCCGATCTCGTGCGCAACTCGTACTGTAGCAGGTTGCCCGATGGCAGGTTTACGAACAACAAAGACTTTTCCTTCCCGAGGTTGTTTTGCTGATAGGCGGCAAGAGCCAGCGGCGAGCTCCGCGGAAACTGCATGCGATTCCCACCAGCTTCCTCAGATCCCCCACACACTCGGCGGGGAGATCGTTACCCATCCGGTAGGCTTGATGCGATAAAGAAACTCTGTGTCTACACATTTGGGTTTTGCTCGACGAAAGTCGGCACGACAAAGCTGCGCGGTTGTGTGTGAAGTATGCAAGAGGACGACTGCCGAAAGGATGCGCGCGGCTCTCCTGCATGTCTTGCAGCCGTCCCTGCGCATGATCCAGCCGACCATGCTGCCTCCTACCTATACTGTTGCCGAGCTAATGCCCTGCCCCCGAGAAGAGGCAGCTCCGTCATTGCCAATAAGCTCTTCTGCACGCCGTGATCCCGTGACCAGGGTCGTCTCGCCGGACAGCACACCACAGCCCTTGAGAGGCGCTGTCGTAAACAAGCGCGCAAACGGGAAATACATCTGGAGAAGCGACGCCTCCCAGCAATTACGGCTGCGTTAAGCCGTTCGTGTAATTGCTGCTCCCGATCGCGATCGTGCCCGTGCTCGACGTCAAAATCTGGTACTCCAGCAGCATCATCCTCGCACGCACTCCAAAACGGAGTGCTTCCCTAGCGCTGGGTCCACTTTTCATGCTCAGGGTCTCCAGTGGGCTTGCGCCTTCCCGATGTGCCACCCTTCCTCGCGTACGGGTCGTGTAGCATTAAGTCCAGACTCAAAGTTTCATATGAAATATAGCGGGCCCCCTTTGGAGGCAGCCCTTCCCGCTACCCGTCGCTGCCTGACATTTCTAACGCCATATACTTACGAGGGGGTGGGCCCCTTCTGTTGCAGCTTTCCATACTTCCTTTCTCGACCTTCGTATCGTATCGCCGAATGTTCACAGCCTGGGAGGTGTGATGCCTTTGTGAGCTATAGCAGTCATGAGGGTGTTGCAATTGCTGCTGCCGTTTCTGGCCTCATTGTCTCTGGTACTCGCTCAGTCTTCGGGGGCTTCTGCTCTGGAGGCCGCTGTTGCTCAGCTTTCTCCATGCTCAGTAAGTATGGGTTCTCTGAGAAGGGAAAAACCAATCTGACTTGTACCAGAAAACATGTTTGTTGACTGCCATTCTAAAGTCATCGTGTAAAGAGACCGATGTCGCATGTATCTGCGCAAATGCACAGCTGCAAGGTCAGGCAGAGGTTTGTCTGTTGACTCAGTGCACACTTAGAGAAGCGTTGAGTAAGTGAACCACGAGTGGAGCCCAGAGACCTTCAGTTGACATCCTCGCAGCCACAAAGAACGTGACTGCCGCAACTTGTCATGCGCCAGTACGAGACAAGAGCCAAAGCGCTCGACTGACAAACATCATCTTGTGTGTTGTCAGTGTAACCTGTGGTCTGATCAGGATTATATACAAGGCCGTCTACTCAATCGCTGAACTGGGATGGGACGACTACACCGTGATACTAACACTGATCGCCGGTGTACCAAGTGTTGTCCTGATAGATCAAGGAGCCCTTGTAAACGGACTAGGAAAGGACGTATGGACCCTACCTTTCCAACAAATCACCGAGTTCGTACGCTGGTTGTACGTTCTGGAGATTCTGTACTTTTTCCAGATGACGCTCCTCAAGCTGACGCTACTTTTCTTCTTCTTACGGATCTTTCCAAAGGGACTCATCAGGAACCTCATCATCGGCACTATCACCTTCACTGCTCTGTACGGCACGGCGTTCGTGATTACTGCCATCTTTCAATGCCACCCAATCAGTCACTACTGGACGAACTGGGACAAGGAGCACAATGATGGCCAGTGCATCAATGTGAACGCTCTCGCGTGGAGCAACGCCATCATCAGCATCGTCCTCGATGTCTGGATGCTGATCCTTCCCCTTTATGAGGTGTTCCGGTTGCAATTGACCTGGCGCAAGAAGCTTAGTGTGGCGGTGATGTTCATGGTTGGCACTTTGTAAGCTCTCTTTCCCGATCATGTTGAAACCCAAGCTAACTCAATTCAGTGTCACGGTTGTGTCTTGCCTTCGCCTTCAGTCTCTTGTCAACTTCGCCTCCTCCATCAACCCAACCTGGGACCAAGTCGATGTAGTCACGTGGTCGGCAATCGAGGTCAACGTCGGCATCATCTGTGCCTGCCTTCCCACCATCCGTGTGATGCTTGTCCGCTTCTTCCCCAGCATCATGGGCACCACAAAAGCTTCCAGCCAGGCATATCACTCGAAGTACGGGTACGGGAACGGGAGTCGTGGATTCGGCAATACTGCCGGAAGCAGGATTGGCGGAAAAGGGATAAACGAGATCACTTATACGAAGACTTTCGAGGTGCAGCATGGAGACACCGACGAGGTGGAATTGATGCAAGTCGATGATTTTGGAAAAACCAGCTCCAAGATAAAGAGTAGTAGCACAAGTGTCGTGAGTCTATAGACCACAACATAAATTTTTTTTTAAGTCCTCGATCAGAAGTATGATTCAAAAAGCGTGAATCCCTGATGTTTATTTGAGGCGGCGGAGTAAACATCCCGCCTTGCGTCCTTCACGATTTTCCACGGCTAATCAAGAAACTTTCTCGCAAGAAGATTTCATCAAGCTCCTCTACACTACGGCCCTCCGTCTCTGGACTGTCGACGATGTGAATTTCGTATGAGCAATTGACTTATCAAAGTTATCACATACGTCAACGCCATATTCAAAGGGACTAGAAGGGTCTTCAAAGTCGAAGACCTTCAGGAAAACCTGGCATTGCTTGAAGTCCACCAACAGCGGATGTGTCGATCCCATACTGAATGTTGGCAATTGAAACGATAGCACACATCGTAAGGCATCTTCAATTCGCTCATGTTGACGTTCATTTGTCCGTTATCATAGCTGAAGGATATATTTGTTGATGATATCGAATCGGGGAAGGAGCAAGGCGGGTAGAAATACCTTTTCAGCCTCCCACGAGGCGCACATCAGACTAGTCTGTCCAGGGGAAAGGGCTACACCGTACTGCAGATCAAGAGCTGCAGGAGTCAACTTGAGCCTAGATCACGCTTGATTTCGTGGTCTCAGTGTAGGACGCATAAGTGGCCGAGCGAGCAGTGCAGCGTAGGATTTGGAAGCTAGACCCCGGACTGGGCTCAAGCCAATGGCTATCTACCGAGATTGCTGGGAACATAATCCGTGCCACATGTTGCAATCTACCCTCAAATGTAGTATGTACGAAATCTAAATTGTGTTTCTCTATCAAATTTCTGCAAATCCTTTAAAGCCTTCTTCCCTTCTTGAATCACGTTTTTTTTTTAATATCTGCGCTTTGTGGTACAGATGTCAGTTTGAATGTAGCCGATTCGACCCGTTACTTCGGAATGTTAGCTTAGTCTTTCAGGCCACAGATGTTATACTTACAAGTAATCAAAGATGTCAACCAGTGGTTATTGTCCACATACGGCATCAAGAGCAGCTTCAATGCTGAATGCCCACACCACACGGCAGACACTAAGATATGTGCCTTGTGTTCTGCAAGAAACTGCGTAATTTTTAGGTCAATCACAACAAACCATAAGTCTCAAAGCTTACCTAGCCAGCACAGGAACGCCGACCTCAACCAAATGTCATATAATCCTGTTCCTTCGGAAATGGGTGGGGAATCTGGAGTATCTGAAATGCGAAGAGGGTTGACTCGGTCCGGATCAGGAAAGTCGCTATCGTTGTGATGGATAGCCTGTACATTGCCTTGGACCCAACAGCCTTCGGGTATCAAGTAGCCGTTCCAACAGTCATCTTGTATGGGTGCGTGAGGCATAATGCCCACTATAGCAACCGAACGCCAGCGACGTACCTCTTTGACAAAAGCATGCATGTATGGAAGGTCATCGTCTGATCCAGGGCTTCGTGCCGTACCTACTACACAATTGAGCTCCTCCTGTGCAGGCCTGAGAGCCTCGGGAAAAGCGCGCATCGCAATTATCACTGTTATGGATGTACTTGCAGAGGTATCTGCACCCGCGCATAGGAGGTTTGCAGCCAAGCTGGAGAGCTCAAGGGGTTGCAGGGTCTACTTCGGTGATTCCTTGAAGAGGAGCTTAGAGTAGTTATGCCAGGTTGAATAACCATGTAAATGTCTCTGATGTTCCTCAATTGGCTGTTCATTTACCAGGAACAAGGAACTCTTTATGGTCGCTCCAAACCGATAGTAAACGGTGTTGAAGTTGCATGCGCAGTCAGGATTTCATATCCACTACAAATTTGTACGATAGTAGACTCCATATAGTGTCTTGTCAATCTCGATGGAAATACTGGCATGATGTTGAAAAGGCGTCCTGACGGGGGAATTCAGGTCGAGCTGTAGCCCTGATGGGTACTCAACGCTCTTTAGTAATATGGGTCTAGCTGGGTTCGTGAATCTTTCCCGCTATTTAGGACTTCAGCAATGCCAGATAATCTGTCCAAGCTATCAAGATGCTAGGTTCAACATCGCTAGCGTGACTATCTACGCCATTACCGACTCGCAGTGACTACGTGCACCCCTTCATCCAAATCATGGCGCAGACAAATCTTTCCCAGGGTGATGGAAATAGTAACTCACACCTATGGCGGCAGAAAGACAGCTTGAGCACCGGAGCTTTGTAGAGGTTTTATGACAGCAGATATCATAAATTGTAGACCGCTAATATATGGCACGTGGTGGGCTTGAGTACTTAGTGAGCATTGTTAGCCAAATTTGTCATAACACTGTGACATGCTTGTCTAATTTCACTCACTGCGCGAACTATTGGCTGCTTTAGCTTCTGCATGACTGCTGTCAGGATAGTCTAAGGCGGCCATTCGAGTCAGGCTCTACTCAATTGGGCATGAGGGAGTGAAGGCAGCTAGATCACAAGATATAAACCGTATGACCGTCACGTATGGAGTGAAGCAGATACCTGGAGCCACTTCCCACATACCAAAAGCTGATGCCGCTCCAACCCCTCGTCTTTCCATCCCCTACGACCATGGACTCAACCATGGACTCAACTGTGGGCTCTCCAACAGACCTGATCGACGTGCCGACTGGCAACACGTATTCGTCTACCGAGATGAGGTGAGTAACTAGCACGCGACCACGAGCTTCCAATACTGACAGACTAGCTACCTTGGTTCTCGTAACATTCGCATATTTGTCGGCGAGGGTTCGAACACGAAAGAGTTCTCTGTGCACGAAACACTCATTTGCTCCCGTAGTAGAGTCATTCAGAAAGCCTTGAATCCAGCAACGGCAGAACCAGAATCAGATTCAGGGGAGAAAAGCATTACAATTAGTCAGGCTGAGCCTAGCGTATTCTTGTCATACCTGGGTGTTCTCTATGTGAGTATAGATGGAAGATAATGAGATGGCGCTAACAGCAGCAGGCAGGAGATTCCTTTGTGGAAGAAACTCATCGCCAACAGATGAGGCAAGTGCCTCGGCCGCCACCGCCAGCTGATTGGGTCTTGAGCATGTGCAAAGTCTATGTTCTCGCAGCAAAGCTTTTGGACCATACCACACAGCTTTTCGTCGAGATGAGACTGCTCTCCCTCTCAAAAGACTTCCGAAGTGCGGAGAAATGTCCAAGTCTCGAGGCTGTGCGAGTTATCTACAATGGAACGCCAAGGGGTGATAATATGCGCATGTTCCTTTACATGACCTACGCAGATTCTGGCTCATTGAGTATCTTTGCTAGTGATCTCAAGGACGGAAGCACGGTTCCATCAGACTTTCTCCAAGATATGGCTAGGGCCCTCCTCAATGCGCGTCCAACGGTAGAAGGATTCCGCAAGCTGTCTGAAGACAGTGAGAAGTGGCGTAAACTGTGGAACGAGCTCGTGGACGAACATGAAAAGCTGACCACAGACCGTGATGCGACACGCACAAAGCTCGTCAAGACAGCTGATGCCTACCGTGCCATGAAGAGGTGGCGTAATGAGGACAAGACCGAGCTGGAGTCCAAGCTTCAAGATATGGCAGAGAAAGACTTGGTCATCCAGGATCGGGATCGGGTCATCGAAGAGCAGCTTGAAGTCATACAGGGCAAGGAACGTACTATCCGTGATATCAAAGAAGAATTGGAACGCATTCTCGTCCAGAATGATGCGTTGAAGCTTGCTATGCAGCGCCTACAGCAGGAGAAGTCTATCAAGGGTTCTTCAGGCGGCGACAGCGATAGCGGTTACCGCTCAGACCTCTACTCCGACCCCCTCTCCGACCCCCTGTCCGACTCCCGCTACGTCTCACATTCCGTCACACACTCCAACTCGTCCGATAGTACCACTGAGGACGAGGACCTCGACGGGGCGAGGAAACCCTCACCGGCCGTCCTCAAATACTCAGTTTGATTCAGGAAGACTATGGTTGGAACCTCGACAGGGGGAAGACATTTCGGCATGTAGTATGTTACTGAACAATGCGTTCGGCGTTGGTGGTACTAGTAGTGCTACGATATCTTCGAAGGTATTTTGTGATCCTGGTAGCAGCAGATCGAGGTGGAAAGCAATAGTGACAGGATTTTGTCATGTCATACGAGTTACAAATCAATATGCTATACTTATTGTCAATCTTGAAAGTGCTGCAGTCGAATATCTATCAGAGGGGCCCTTGGATGATAGATTGGTGTAAGGAACAATTCGGGTATTCGACATGAGCTAGGCAGCGTTGAGATCAAGTCACACAGAGCTGCAGTAAACAACTCATAAACGAGGTCAACCAAAATGCGGCCATCCATCTTTCCGTGACCACGCCCAATTGCCACTCATAGCTGAAAGGTTCCACACGGGAAGATACAGACCGAGATGCAATCGATACTGCTCCGGCCCAGGGTGGTGAACTATGCTCCTGTCAAATATCTGTCTTCCTCTCAACTACACAATGAGCTCTAGCACAATCAGACCCACCTAGTAAGGTCTTGATAGCGATGCATGTCAAGACTTATCTAGCGGTTTCGAGTCCAGTAGATTCACTGCACAGTTGAAGTAGCTTGGCAGAACAAGCGACAGGATTCGAAATGAAGAAGTAAAAAATGTCAAAGCTGTTACCATGAAGGATGGAATTAGCACTCTTGCGAACAGCCGTTCAGCAGTTCACCGCAACCCTGTGAAAGATCTCGGTCTCGACCGGCTACATCCTTGTCTCTCCCACACAACGCCTCGCGAACACAGACTCAACCCTGTATTCCACCCCAGAAAGTCTGCAGTAGGTTTGAACAGACGGTTCTAGAGGTAGACACTTATGTAAGAGCATATTTGCAGCTTACAGCAGATGTAGCGTACCGGCAACTTGATTCTGCTGCATCCACAAAGCCCAACAATGCAGTTTCTGCGGAACTTTTACGAGCTTGGCACAGCGCTGTGATCTCGTCTTTGACCGTGCAAATGTCGGCTTGGACAGATGTGCAGAAAAGTCAATCTTAGAACAACGTAGTCTGCACTCGTGACGGATGCTAAAAGTTATTACGGACGATACGGATGATGATAGCCGCAGCTAATCGGGCAATCTCGTATTTTGCCCTTAAAGTCCTGCGCTAGAACCCAAAATTGATGTCATCTGCAATAGGGGCGAATTTTGAAACGGCGATCCACCGCATAGGACCTGGAGTAATGAAACCCAACTCGAACATGTTCAACGGTCAGAATAACAATGAACAGGATGCGAATTTCATCGAAGTCAGCCCAAGTGCAGCATGTCGCGACCTTAGAGCCATTATGTCAGTGGCGTTGAAAAGCCACAGCTTCCAAACATAGAAGCACTAACATGGGAAGAGCCGAACAGCCTCGTATTTCAGTGCGCTGGCTGAGCCGTGCGGCAGACCACGACTCAATGCTGGGATATGCTCGAGCGCAGAGATTTGGTGTCGAGATGCTATAATAGAGACCCAGGACGCTGCTTTGACTGACTTCATCACGTTCGCTACTTCTATATTACCATAATGTATACATCACGGCTCTTGCTGTCAAATTTGGCAAGCTGCCTATCTCTGGCAACCCTTGTTGCTTCTTTCCCCGCCAACCAGCAGGACTTGGCCTTCACGAAGCGTAATGGGAACATCGAACAGAACGTCTTCTATGGCCTGACCGGTGCCGAGGTCGAGGTTAAACTCGCGAAATTGAAAGCTGATGGATACCGGCCTACATCCCTCAGCATCCACGGATCGACCTCAGACGTCAAGTACGCCGGCATCTGGACAAAGCAGACTGGAGAGGACTTCGAAACGATTCTGGGCGCCAACAAGACAGTCTATGATGCCTGGCTAGACTCGCACAAGACCCAGGGATATGTTTCTACACATGTCTCCGCTACCGGAGCTTCCTCTGATGCGCTCTTCGCTGGAGTCATGGAGAAGGTTCCTAGCGTAGCAAACTGGGTACAACTCTGTGGTATTGATAATCCATTCAGTTATGCAAATTCCACCATTGATACACCGATGTACATCAAAGGCGTCAGCATGTACGGTGTGCCTAACGAGCGTCAGTACTGCATCCTCGGATATGAGGATCTGGTGAATTACCAGCAAACAGTGTTCTACCAGACTGATGGCTACAAACAAGACTATGCCAAATTGCTACAGTCTGAGACCTCGAAGAGGCACTGGAGGCCTGTCTTCATCGACATGTCTGAGGATCTTTTGCCTACACCCATTTTCGATGACACAAGTGTTGGGCAGTGGGTCGCACGCACAGATCTTTCTTCGTCAGAGTTGGAAGCCGAGATCGCTGCACAGAAAGCCAAGAACATGTATGCAGTCCACATTGCGGGTGCGGGCAGCAAGGGTTCGAGATACGCCGTACTGTTTGCTGAACAGTTGAGTCCTTTGGAACGTCAATGGACTGTCACTGGCGAGGTCACCGGTTTCAAGACCAACGATGTGGTAGCCAAGGATATGGATGCGGTCATGGAGGATTTCATGAAGAAGAACAGCGTCAGGCAGGCACAGGTTGCTGCTTCTGTAAACGGAACCGTTATCGCTGAACGTTCATACACCTGGGCTGAGAGCGACCGCGCTGTTGTCAAGCCCACTGATAAATTTGGACTGGGCAGCGTCTCAAAGATGTTCACGTACGCAGCCACCACCAACCTTCTCAATGAGGGTCTGCTGAACCACACCACCCGCGTCTATCCTTTCCTTGGAATGAACCACCCTGCAGACAACCGCTCTTTGGACATCACTGTTGATCATCTGTTGCAGCACACTGCCGGTTACAACCGCGACATCAAACCGGATATTGGCTTTATCTTCCGCGACATCGCACTCGAACGCAACCAGACTACTCCTGTGTCACTTCGTGAGCTCATCGAGTACGTCTACGAACAACCCCTGGACTTCACTCCTGGAACCAACAACGTTTACTCCAACTACGGCACCATGTTACTGAGCTACATTATCGCCAATATCACTGGCGAGACATTCGACTCCTACATTCATAAGAAGGTGCTCGATGGCCTCGACGTTGAGCTGTATCCCACCTCGCCCGAACTCAACGCGAACAACCCCATCGTACAAGAGACCAAGTACACGTTCTACCCTGCTCAGGACCCTGCGTCTACCAAGCAGGTCTCAAACGCCAACGGTGGCGACGGGTCCATCAGAGAGGAAGCCATTGGCGCCTTCGGTTTGAGGGCCTCCGCCTCGACAATCTCGCAGTTCCTTGCAAACCACGCGGCGTATGATATCGGGCCTCGCCAAGGTTGGACCTATCGTGACGGCACTATCGTCGGCTCGCGCGCCTTCGCCCAGAGCCAGGACCTTATCGACTGGTCCCTGATCCTCAACACCAGGGAGTACGAAAGTGAGGCAAAGTGGGAGCAGCTTGTGTTTGGTCCCATCAGCGAGTGGTACAAGTATGCGCTCGCTGAGTGAGCCGTCGTGAGTGGAGTGCCGTTTTCACTTCTTGTACAGCCTTTATAGAATAGTCCTTTATAGAAGTAATTTGACGACCCAGCCAATGCGATTTTGGCAAGACACCGATGTACGGCCCTGTTGATTGTGAATTGCTGCACAGTCTGACCGTGAAACAGCAAGTCGGTATGGGGAGCTAGATCTTCATTATCCTGATTTGCATGACAGGAGGACAGAATTCGCAATGAAGGCGAACGACCATCCGGCAAGCATGGATAACCTCCTAGGGACCAGGAACGCCTGCGTGCCCACAATGCCGCACTACAAAAGCCAAAACCTGGGGTAACAGCGCTTGTAAAGCTGTCTGCCTTAACTAGCTCGACGTGTGGCTTCGAGAGCTGAGCCCTCCGCCCTAGCGCACCAATATAAATTTCTAATGACACGAGACCCAGTGTAATTGCTGTAAAGTTCCCCCTGGGTATCACATATCATCAATTGAGCTCACGCGCCCAAGCATTAATCCTTCGTACCCAAATCACCACAAAGATCATCGAAAAACAGTGGTCGCACGACCCCTTACAATCCAGCATTGCGCAAGTGGGACCCGCAGCCGCGCCGGTTGCCCATTCGCCAATCTGCATGGCTAGCCCCGATGCCCGGACCGCGCATGTCACGATCCCAAACGGTGATGGCCTAGAGTATCATCAACGTCACGATGCCATCAATGCGTGCTAAGTTGTACCACAGCGCGGAGAACCCAAGCTTCGTCAATGGATAATTGCACCATCTCGATGATGCAGATCGTGCTAAGTGATTGAGTAGAGACGTCAGAGAATTTGCGTGTGGCTGGGTACTACATAGCAAGACGGGGAGGCGCGTGACAGACGATGCTATTATGTTTGCTCTTCGCTCTGTGAGAATAGCTGTTACTTGGGTTAGACATACTGCACTGCCCTCTACCACAACAGGTTCTACTACTGCCTCGCGATCGATACTCGAGTGTATGACACCGCACACCCGTCTGCACCAAGTCACGCAACACTTACAACCGCGCGCATTCTCAACCACCCCATCCGCCAACATGAGCTCGAAATTGACCTCACGCGCGAAAGAAGACGCACCGGGCGCCAGACCAGTCGAGAAGTCGCACCGCGCGAGCGCGACGGACTGCATGCAGCACTGGGAAGACGAGGAGCACCTGGAGCAGAACAAGAAGGACTTCCAAGAGTTCCGCGCCGCGGCACGCAAATCGTCGTCGTCTGGCGGCAGCGTCGCGTCAGGCGGGTCTTCTGGCTCGGACGGCGGCGGCGACCATGGAGAAGTCCCTGGCGGGATGAAGCGTGGCCGCGGCGCCAACCAGGCCGGCTCGCAGAGCAAGAAGGCAAAGAGCGAGGAGCGCGATCCCTCAGGCTTGCCGCGGGGAGACAAAACCCGGGTCCCCGGGGTGGGACAGCATGTGCATTGGAAGGCGGGCAAGGGGTATGCGAAGGGGGAGGTGGTGCAGGTGCTGTATGAGGACAAGGTAGTGGAGGGGAAGAAGACAGAGGCTAGCAAGGAGGATCCAAGGTTGATGTTGAAGACGGCGTCGTCTGGAAAGATCGCTGTGCATAAGCCTGAGGATGTATATTTTGATTAGGTGGATGTTGGTGGTTGAGGTGGACGAGAAGGCACGTGACTGATAGCCAAAAAGGGAATAAGGTGCATGATAAGGAAAGGAGGAGGATATGAAGATCAGCAAGGAAGAACAGGATCAATAAGCTCCGCTCACAAGACCAAGACTAGGGAAATCTTGTGAGATTACTCATGAAAACCGGCAATGTGGATACTGAAGACTAGGAAGAGTGCGACGGTGTACTCGGTTGCATGTATTCAGGAGAGGTGCTATGTATACTACGTATTGTCAGGCCGGACACAACAGATATGCTTTTGGTCAGTGGCGATTCTCCCATCTGCAGTGCCATGGCAATAACTAGGCTAGATTAATGTGCTCACCAGCAGCCCCGAGTGCCGAGCGGCAGTGAGTCCGCAAGCCATCAGGCGGTCCGAAAGCCAGTTCCCCAGATTCCCTGGGCGAATACGGATGGTTCGGTGCGGAAATAGCGAATGGGCTACAGATCCGGTGGTGTTTACAGTGCTTCGCTTCAGCGACCGCACACAAAGCGCCTTAGGTGCAGGTCTAGTGGGTCTGGATTTCGTCAGGAGGATGAGGAGTGAAGGACGGCTGCAGTCGTGATTGGACGGAGTGTTAGGGCGATCTGCACGGCGCAGGTCGTGCCCCGTCGCGAGCGTTGCGCAAGTGCAGCCGAAGGTGATGTTGATTTTCGCGAGGTTTGTCATAAACAAAGAGCTGCTGTGTGACGTTTTGGTATCGCCTGACCATGGTGTGAGCGAGTCGTACCTGCCTGGCCCGGCGCAGATAAAACTGCCTCCAGTAGCGACATGCACCTCGCTGCCGCTGACTGCCGCGTTCGCTGCAGAGTTTGAGGGTTGACGTTGACGGTGTCTTGGGTTGGCGTAGCGGTGCTTGGACGCGTACAGCTGATAGCAGGCGTGAGATGCCGCGAACCTACAGCACGCCAATCTCACCGCGTCCACCAGGGCCCACCTCGGTGCTATGTCTCGCGTTGCTCAGGCTGGGAAGTCAGACTATCTATGGACGTGCCCTTCTGGCGGGTTCAGAGACTTTCGACAAGTGCTGAGCTGGACGCTCCCAGCAGGGACACAGCCAGGACAGCGCCGGTGCGGTTGGCCGCTCAGCGCCAGGGCTCCCGGCTAAATGTGCCCTGACAAGCCTGGTTGATAGCAGCGACAAGCATGGACGACTGAATGGGCAACGAGCTGCTGGCCAACGCTGCAGTGTCACCCGGTCAACGCCGTTCGCCCCATGCCTCGACGGCTGTACCTCGAGAGCTTCGCCACCGTGTTGCGCCGGGTCAGCGCTGAAACATGCAAGAATGAGGGCTGGGGGCCATGTGTGGTGCTGCAGGTGTCGAGAGGACGGGGCAGCCTGGGGTCAGTGCAGCGAGCTATGAGCGGCTTCTCTTGCGCCAAATCGCGCGCCGGCCTGCCAGGTGACTTCACCCAGGGCTCTTTTCTTCCCTAACGCGTGGGGATTGCCAGCTGGATAGCGTCGTCGAAGTGCGTCGAAGTGCGTCTGAGCTGCAGCCCGCGGCGCCGCTTGTCACGCTCGCGCCGTTTATCGTCCCCGGGCCTGTGTATGGCTGGTTAGACTTCTGAGACAGCGCCTGCGAGTGTCTTGTCTGCAGCGTTATTGTGCCCCTCCGCCGCTCTCCATCGCGGCCAAACACCAAAAAATAATCTGCCCAGCCCTGCATTGCTTGCTCTGCCCAGCTCGTCCCCGTCCTGCCCTGCTCTGCCCTGCTCTGCTCTGCCCACGCCGGCTGCCCACGCCCACGCCCAACGCTCGCTACTGCTACGTCCCAATTCCACCATCGTCCTCCTACCCTCGCTCTGCTGCGCTCAAGGCCCGCCCCGCGATGCAGGCCGTGTAGCCCGCCGCCGCCCGCACCACACAGCACCGCAGCGCACCAGCACCGCAGCGCACCACCGCAGAGCTCCCGCGTCGATTGTCCTGTCCTGGCCTGCCCTGCCCCGAGCAACCGCCCCGGACTGCCGCCAGCCCACCGCGCTCCCATCATGGTCCCGACAGCTGCGCGCACATAGCTCAATTCCACCAGCCCTCGGGCAGACGCCCCTGTTCCCAGTCCGCAGGGCTCTACAGACCAGACGATAGTGACACCGCGCCCCGCCAATCATGGCCGACACGCCTTCCCCCGCGACGCTGGCCCCGCCCGTCGTGACCGCGCTGCGGAAGGAGGGAGCAACGGGGTCTGGCGCACAGCAACGCGTCAACATGGAGCGCACCGTCAGCCAAGACATGCGCGAGGAGAGGGAAGACTTGAAGGAGGCCGCCGAGCACAGCCTGAACATCATCATGGACCTGGACCTCGCAGGCAAGGTCCGCTATGTTAGCCCCTCGTGGAGAGACGTCGTCGGCACCATCCCAGACGAAGTCGTCGGCAGGCTCGTCCTCGACCTCATCTTCGCCGGCAAGGATGGCTTCGCAGAGACCATTGAGTCGGTCAGAAAGTACGACTCGCGGAGCCACATCGCCCGCTTCTCTGTGCGCATGGGGCCGCACTCGATTTTGCGGCGCAAGCGCTCCAAGCCGTCCACCGAGGAGGGCGAGCAGCAATCGGTGCCGCCCTCGCCAACCAAAACAGATGCGCCTGAAGAGGAGCAGATACTAAACCTTGAAGCGCAGGGTATCATGGTGTACGACCGCTCAACGGGCGCTGAGAGTCATGTGCGTCAACATCAGATGCAGAGCTGTAGTTTTGATGCTAACTGTGCTAGACAATGTGGATGGTCCGTCCGTCAGTACTTCGCGAGGTAACCATCGACCTGCCTGAGGAGCTCGTCGAGTCTCTTGGCGTAGGAGCCGAAGTACTCGCCCACTACCTTACTGGACTCGCAGAGCAAGGAGCCAACGACCCCAGAAACCACCCTCCACCACTACCAGTGCTTTGCAGAATCTGCGAGCGACACATCACTCCATGGTGGTTTGAGAAGCACTCCGAGCTGTGTTTGCAAGAGCACCGCGCAGAGATGGATGTCCAGATTGCTCAGGAGACCCTCTCCGAACATCGCAACGCTATCGTGAGGGTCTTGGACACGCTCGAAGCACAAAGTCGGCCTTCAAGGGCAGCTCCCGCAGATCCTGCGGCCCTGATTCAGCCACCTGAGTACCATGGCCACCTCATTCAACCAATGTCCACACCCTCCTCCGGCACACCCTCAGGACGGAATTCTCCAGCTTCCCCGCCTTCAAGATCAAGGGATCGGTCCGGGGCTTCCGGGTTTGGGCATCACCGTGCACGGTCCTTTGCTGTTCGACGGCCCCTAGCTCGCATCGTAGAGCTTGTGCTGGACCTGTGCGACACCGCATTAGAAGTGAACACACCGGCCATCAAAGACAATATCCGCAACGCATCCGAGATCAGGACGCAGTCGCCGCAGTCAGAGAATCGCATATCACAGGTGCTGCAGTGGCAATCACCCACGTCTGGCTCGTCAGACTTCAGCGAAGGCCTGAGGCTACTCTGCGAAGACACAAATCGGCTAGCGAAAGCAAAGATAGACGCCGTGTTTAGACACCGCCAGATCCTAGAGTACTCAGAACGACTGCGCATCGAGTTTGATATTCTCGTACAAGAATGTATAGAAGCGGCCATCGTCAAGGCCGCTCGCATAGCGGCTGGAGAAGACAGCTCCTCAGATGACGAGCAATTAGAGCAGGAGCCTCAACTGGACGGAAATGACATTCCCGGTGGGGATGAGGGTATTTTTCCTGGCTCATTTGATCCCCCGTCAGCGATGGCACATGCATTGCGCAATGCTTCAGACACGTCATTGCCCATGCGTGTTGGTCGTCGAGAATCATCTGTAGCAGGCTCGAACCGTTCCAGTAGCCCGAGAGGAGGGTGTCAAACTCCTAGATCACATGCTGGCGCTATCAGCATTGCGAGCCAAAGCAATCGGCGGTCGATGCACTTCGAAAGCGATGCAGGCATGGAAAGTGACACCAGCATGCGCTCATCAGTGTTGTCTGGCCCGAGGAGAGCAGACTCCCCAGCCAATTCAGAGTTGGGGCTAAGTAGAGTAGCAAGCTCAAGAGAACGAAAACGCAAGAGTTTGATCTTGCCGAGCGTACTCTCTAGTCGTCAACAATCACCCGCACGTACAATGCATCCTCCACCACCGGCTTCACCGCTGAGGACAACGAAGCCTCGCATGCCCAGCGGCCCGGAGGCGTTACAGTCTCCAATTACCTCGCCAGTGTTGACGACGACTGATTTCTCATCACCAGCTATGGCAATGGCGATCAATCATCACCGCAGGCAATCATCGACTGCAGGGTCAGATGGGCCAAGGGCTGTGTCACCTCGGCTCTTACCTGTGACACAACCGCAGCCACGCGCAGTGCCCCCTTCTATTAAAGACTTTGAAGTCGTTAAGCCTATCAGCAAAGGCGCGTTCGGAAGCGTTTATCTGGCTAAGAAGAAGTCTACCGGCGAATACTACGCCATCAAAGTTCTGAAGAAGGCCGACATGGTGGCCAAGAACCAGGTCACCAATGTAAAAGCTGAACGAGCAATCATGATGTGGCAGGGCGAGAGCGACTTTGTCGCCAAGCTTTACTGGACGTTCTCTAGCAAGGATTACCTCTACCTTGTCATGGAGTATCTAAATGGCGGTGACTGCGCTTCACTCATCAAGGTTCTCGGTGCCCTTCCGGAAGACTGGGCGAAGAAGTATCTTGCCGAAGTTGTGCTTGGAGTGGAGCACCTGCACAGCCGTAGCATTGTTCATCGTGACTTGAAGCCAGACAACCTGCTGATCGATGCCAAGGGTCATTTGAAACTCACTGACTTTGGTCTCTCCCGTATGGGTATGATCGGGCGTCAGAAGCGAGCTCTCAAGTCCGATCCTAACGAAGCTGCGCCTGATCTACTCAAGAGCGGACCGTTCCATCGTGCCGCTTCTGGATCGTCTGCATCTCGATCAGCCTCCTTTGATCTCAATCCTTCGCCTTCTACGACGCCTTCGATGACCCCAGCTCTTGCTGGCGATCTCGGTCAACCTTCTTACTTCAGCCTGAGTCGAGAAACATCTCACAGCCGCGAGCACAGCAGGAGGACATCTGGAAATCGTAGCGATAGCGCTGACAGCGATGCCTTGCAGGCTATGTTCCGTCGCTTCTCGATCGCGGAATCAAACTTCGGGCCCGGACAAAGATCCCCCATAGAGGAAGAAGACTTCAGCGACAATGGATCGCCAGACATCCTTGCACCGACCATGAGTAATTCTGCTGTGGCCCAAGCCCAAAATGCTTCACAGCTCTCGACAACGCAAATGCCACCACCGCACATGGCACTGTTTGACCCCGACGACAGCAATGAGAGGAAGTTCGTGGGAACGCCTGATTACCTCGCACCTGAAACCATTGCTGGTAATGGACAAGATGAAGTGAGCGATTGGTGGTCTCTGGGCTGCATCCTTTTTGAGTGTCTATACGGCTACCCGCCGTTCCACGCGGATACCCCAGATGAGGTTTTCCAAAACATCCTTGCGCGCAGAATCGACTGGCCTTCCGAGGATGAAGACGTGTACGACATTTCCGACGACGCGAAAGACCTCATGAACCGCCTGATGTGCTCTGATCCAGCGAAACGTCTGGGTGCCAATGCTGAAGAGAAGTATGCCAGTGGCGGTGAAGAAATCAGAGCTCATCCTTGGTTTGCTGATGTCAACTGGGAGTCTCTGCGCGATGATGAGGCCTCCTTCATCCCAGCACCGGAGAACCCTGAAGACACGGAATACTTCGACACAAGAGGAGCTGCCATGGCAAACTTCTCGCCTGAGTTTGAAGACCAGGGCACATCTTCGGCTGGGACACCAAGCGCTGACTATCCAGACCGTCCACACGACGCCTTGTCACGAGTACGAACACAGGTCAGCGTCTCGACTATGAAGCGAGGTCTTATACCGCTGCATATTCCGGCTCATGTCAGGGAGGGCAGATCTAGGAGACTCAGTGAGCCTATGGCTACCGACGATTTTGGCAACTTCAGCTACAAGAACCTTCCAGTGCTGGAGAAAGCCAACAAGGACGTAATACAGAAGCTACGCGCCGAGGCAATGCTACCACAAAACAAGTCAAGCTCAGCCATCCACTCACCAACAGTCACGTCGCCGTCGCCGTCTCTAGAAACGAGCCCAATGCTTCCTGGGCAGCTGAAGCGCACCCTATCGACGAACAGGACAGGTGGCAGACCGGCGTCGCCGTCCATTGGCGGACCAGCCTCTTCACCGAGTCGAGGCTCGCAGCCATCATCTCCCCTGCTTGTACAGTTCAGTACTGGTCAGCATCACGAGCGACGTAAGACAAGCAGCACCTCCTCAACGTTGTCACACTCAACCAGCAATCCAGGTTCCCTTCAGCCGGGCAGTTTCTTCGACCCCGGTCGTTTGTCAGGTCTGCGCCCTTCCCCCGAAACCGCCTCACCAGGCAAGTCGTCGAAAGCCACGCCCGGCATGTCCGCTTCGTTCTCAGAAAAGATGGGATCCAGTCCACGCCAGTCTTCGCTCCCGCCTACGAACTCTTCACCGCGTGCGCGTTCTCAAACGGTTGGTTCGCAAGATGGGGTTGATTCTGTCCGAGACGTCCTGCCTGCTCATCACAAACGCCGGAGTCAAGTGCTGGACGTGTCGCCGTCGTCATCGGATACAGAGGATTCGAGAGCCAAGGCACTCTTGCGGGTACAACGCCGCCGGCAAAGCTCTCGTCGGTTGTCACAGATCAGCTTCGGCGATGGGCCCTTCTTCCGACCGCTTGATGTTCTCATCTGTGAAGATCACCCTGTATCGAGACTTGTCATGGAGAAGCTCCTTGAGAAGTTGCGCTGTCGCACATTGACCGTCACCAACGGGTCTGAAGCTATACGCTATGCAATGGGCGAAGTCAAATTTGACATCATTATGATGGAGTTCAGGCTGCCACAAGTCAATGGCGCTGATGTCGCTCGCATGATTAGAGACACGAAGAACGCAAACACGACAACGCCCATAGTTGCAGTGACAGGATATCTCAAGGAGTTGCAGGCACCGCACTACTTTGATGCACTCATTGAGAAGCCCCCCACGATAGCCAAGCTCACGGACACACTCGGACGCCTTTGTCAATGGAAACCTCCTCCCCCAAACTGGGTACCCGGCCCTTTGTATCCCTCGATGATGCCCTCTGGGCTACGACAGGAGTCGACGCGCCAGGAAGATAGCCCAACGACAAACTCAAATTCCTCTGGCTTTTCTCAAGTGCCTGGGAGCTATCGTGGTTCGAGCCGCGAAGACTCGATCAGCTCGAGCTTCTTCGGCGACAACGACAGTCGTACCAGTGAGGATGTGCCAGTTCAGATTGCACGGCATGGGACCGACGAGTGGCGTGAGCGAGACGTAACACATGCAATGAGTGGGCTGGGCATCTCAGAACACGATGCAGCCAATATGGAGGCCAAGGAGGTTGCGCAGAAACGAGTCGGCGCACCTGACCTACCCCACGAAGTCTCCGCTCCCGCCGTACTGGAAGCGGCAACGATTCGCCGCCAACGATCTGCCGAGCAAGTGGGTGCCAAGCGACGGCTACTCGAGACCCGTAAGCATGAATCCGCAGAGTCTGGTGACGATGAAGATGAGGAATTGGGTCACACCACTGCCACAAAGGTGCGAAGCCCAAAGACGCGACCGAAATCGTCTTCCAAACTCGGAATCGAGATGATGCGCACCAACAGCAGGGGTAGCGTCATCTCTGTCGATACTGACATGGGTGCCTCTGTGTCGGAATCTGCCCTGGCATCTTCCCCGCCACCAGCGATCACAGAGGACACAGCAGCCGAGGAGCGCGAGGCGAAGCTTACCACAGGCGACGTGCCCCAGATGTCGCTCACACCGCCTGTGATCTTCCCTGCAGTTCCTGGGAGTGAAGTTGTCGAGATCGACCTCGGTACGCCCAAACAGGGCGACGGTGCAGTGACACCTGACCCCGACCCCACGCCGCGCGCAAGTTTGACAAGAAGGACGGGTCTCTAGCAGGGACCCAGCCGATCGTCGAGCTACTTTTCTCTCCAGTCGTTACTCTAACGACGTATGATAATTTGGACGACTCTATTTTTGTTTTTCCAACCAAAGCATGGTGTAGTGGTGTTTCAATGGTAGTGCACCGAAACATACAGCTGTCAGCGTTCAGTTCGTTTACGACTTTCCTGCACCAAACAGCTTCTTTCCATTCCTCTTCTGACTTGTCGATATACGTTTGCTGTTTTCGACGCATCATTTTCCTCACATTTCTACGATTGGGGTTTTGGGCTTGGGAGGACTATCTACACTCGCTTTTGTTACTGCTTTTTCCTGCTCTATACCCATGTGCTGCGTTCATTGTGGCGCCGCTTGGGTCAAGACTGCCACTCGCTTGTCTGTGCCTGTTTTTGGTTTTGGAATTGGAGTGCTGTGCGATACGAGACTGTGGGTTTAGGAGGAGGGCAAAAGCCGGTGCGGTATTCCGTATAAGTGGGATCGTGAGATAGCATAGGATAGTGTGATGGGTAACAATGAAGAAGAATTCTCATCACAATAACGCTTTTCCATCGGTTCGCGGTGACAAGTGACAACAATCCAGCGGTGGAGTGGATCCCAGGGTGGAGTACCGTAATCGATATCGGGTATAACGGGATGGAGCACGGGCGGAATGCGGGGAAAGCTCCGCCTCACCCTCACTAGGTAGGTAGCTTACCTTGGTAGAGGTCATGCAGGTACACAACATACACAGACAAACAGCTGACAGCATCAAGTGCCTCAGCCCTTTAGTGTCACTTCATCTCAATTACATAAGTGTCTGAGCTCCCAGACGAGCTTCGCGAGCAATTATGGGAGGCGAATGCTGCAATCGCACCGTGCCCATGTTGCGTCCCTCTGGCGATTACCCGCAGCTGGCTGCTGGGCCCGTGGGCAAGCAGATCCACAGCATCTACCAGAGCAGGCTCAGGCAGTTCACCGACAATGGCCAGTATCGCGAGCAGGGCCTGATGGGGTGCGTACCGAGGCAATCACCTTCTGCCATGCGAGGAGAGCTAACCGCCCCAGCAAGCTCGACGAAGCCCGCGTCAAGGGCACCGACACAAAGCACGTCAAGCTATCCGTGTATTCGCCGCCCGGCCAGTCCCGCCCGCTCTTCAAAGAGGCCACCAGCCATGACTTCACACCCACCAAGGTCGGCGCCGCCTTTGGGCCCAGCTGGTCGACCCACTGGTTCAAGGTGCAGGTCACCGTGCCTCAGGACATGCTCAAGAAGGAGCGCCTCGAGTTCCACTGGGACGCAGATAATGAGGGGCTCATCTGGACCGAGGATGGTCACACAGTACACGGGCTGACAGGCGGCGGCGAGCGTGTCGAGTGGATCCTGCCCGACAGCTTCCGCGATGGCAAGGAGCACACGTTCTACATCGAGATGGCGTGCAACGGCATGTTTGGCAACGCCCCCGGCGGAGACTCGATCCAGCCCCCGGCGCCGGACAGATACTACACTCTGCACACTGCGGACATCGTGGCGGTCAACCTGGAGGCGAGGGCCCTGTACTTTGACTTTTGGGAGATTGGCGATGCGGCGCGCGAATTCCCCGGAGACTCTGCTGAGGCGCACAACGCACAGCAAGTTGCAAATCGCATCATCGATGCATTCATTGCCGGCGGCGGTAGCACAGACAGCATCAAGAAGGGCAGAGAGATCGCGCGCGAGTACTTGGGCAACGTCGACTCACACAAGGTGTATGGCGGAGACGAGGAAGCGCTGGTGACGGGCGTTGGCTACTGTCACATCGACACATGCTGGCTGTGGCCCTTCGCTGAAACAAAGCGGAAGGTCAACCGCTCGTGGTCCAGTCAGTGCGACCTTATCGACCGCTACCCAGAGCTGCGCTTCGTCTGTTCACAGGCACAGCAGTACAAGTGGCTGGAGCAGGATTACCCATCCACCTTCGACCGGGTTAAGAAAAAGGTCAAGGAGGGTAGCTTCCAGCCCATTGGTGGGTCCTGGGTCGAGCACGACACGAACCTGCCTGGCGGCGAGTCTTTGATTAGGCAGTTCTTGTACGGCCAACGCTACTTTGAGAGCAAATTCGGGCAGCGCTGCAAGACTTTCTGGCTTCCTGACACCTTCGGTTACTCCACCCAGCTGCCCCAGATCTGCCGCATCTCAGGCATGACGCGCTTCCTGACCCAGAAGCTGAGCTGGAACAACATCAACAACTTCCCTCATACCACCTTTAATTGGGTCGCTCTCGACAACAGCCAGGTCATCTGCCATATGCCGCCGTCTGAAACATACACTGCTGAAGCCAACTTCGGCGACGTCAAGCGCAGCATCACCTCACATAAATCTCTCGATCAGGACCAGACCTCCCTTCTCGTCTTCGGCAAAGGTGACGGTGGTGGTGGACCGACGTGGCAGCACCTCGAGAAGCTGCGCCGCTGCCGCGGTATCAGCGACAAGACCAGTCTGCTCCCGCGCATCAAGCTCGGTGATTCGGCAGACGACTTCTTCGACAAGCTGGAGAAGAAGGTCGAGAACGGGACAGAGCTCGTGACTTGGTACGGCGAGCTGTACTTTGAGCTTCACCGCGGCACGTACACCACGCAGGCGAATAACAAGCGCAACAACCGAAAGAGCGAGACTATGCTTAGGGATATCGAGTACCTGGCTACCTTGGCAACGATCAAGAACGGATTCGGGAAGAGCAGTGCGTACAAGTATCCCAAGAAGGATATCGATGACATGTGGGAGAACGTGCTTCTTTGTCAGTTCCACGATTGCTTGCCTGGAAGCTCTATCGAGATGTGCTACGATGACTCCGACAAAGTAAGTGGACCGAAGGTTCAAGTGCGATAATTGCTAACTCTGGTAGATCTACGCCAGTGTATTCGCTACAGGCGAGAGACTTCTGTCTGAAGCGCTGTTCGAGCTTGGATTCGACGACCAACACTTGCTCCTTCACGGCAGCGAGCTCTGTGCACTGAACACTCTTCCATGGAAGCGCACTGAACTCATCAAGATGCCCGAGTCCCATCCCCAGGAGTACGGTCTTGCTCACGGCGAAGCGCTAGGCATCATGTCGGTCCGCCCGATTGCTTCCAGCTATTCCGCAGCCACTGCCTCCATTGCAGAGACCGGCCCTGGCACTTTCGAGCTACGCAACGCGCAGTTCGTGGTCAAGGTCACCGATGGCGCGATTGCCTCGTTGTACGACATCAAAGCCGAACGAGAACTAATTCCAAAGGGCAAGAAAGCAGCTCAGCTTGTCATATACGATGATAAGCCACTCTACTGGCAAGCGTGGGATGTTGAAGTCTACCATCTCAAATCGCGACAGGAGCTGTCACCTAACAAGGTGTACATCTCATCGTCCTCGACTACCAAGGTATCTCTCACCATCGAGACTAAGATTTCGGACAAATCCTGGATCACCACAACCCTCTCTCTGCCCGCCGCAGTGGGTGACTCTCCAAGTGCTATCGAGATCTCAGCCGACATCGAGTGGCACGAAACGATGAAATTCCTCAAGGTAGAGTTCCCCGTCGATATCACCAACACGGAGGCCAGCTACGAGACACAATTCGGCATCGTGCGTCGCCCCACGCACTACAACACCAGCTGGGACATGGCCAAGTTCGAAGTATGCGTGCACAAATGGGCCGATCTGTCTGAAGCCACATACGGTGTTTCCATCCTCAACGACAACAAGTACGGCTTCGCAGTCGCAGGCAACGTCATGCGGCTTTCTCTCCTCCGCGCTCCCAAAGCACCTGATGCGCACGCCGACATGGGCCACCACACGACCAAATACGCCATCTTCCCGCACGCGGGCCCACTTACCCATGCTACCGTACGCAAGGCCTTTGAGTTCAATAACCCTCTCCGCGTCATCGGCCACAGCACTCAACCTACTACCACCGCCGCTGACCTCGCAGGCCCGAATCGCAACAAGCCTCACCCAGGCGTTCTCTCCGCGTTCCGCATCCTCGGCGCCGACAACCTCATCCTCGACACCATCAAGCGCGGCGAAGACGATGAGGACGTGTCGCGTGGCGAGCTGCCGGTCAAGAAGGGCCACAGTGTGATTGTCAGGGTGTACGATGCCATGGGCGGCAAGAGCAAGGGCGTGCTGAGCTGGGGCGGGCTGGATGTGAAGAAGGTGGTCAAGACGAACGCTCTGGAGGATGAGGAGGAGGACGTGAGCGAGAGCATGGTTGTGGTGGAGCGGGAGGAAGGAGTCAAGGTGAAGGGCGTCAAGATCGAAGTCAGGGCGTTCGAAGTTGCGACATACAAATTGGTGATGGCTTGAGCGATGACTGTGCTAGGCCACAGACATGGTCCTGTCCTCAGCTTTCCTTTTTTCAACCAAGCACTAGCAATAGCATGGCCGGCAAAGTCAGAATACATGGCCAGACAGTGAGACATGCCAGTCACAGATAGTAACGAATTTCGCGACTTTTAAGGACGGATGGCGTGTGTCTTGAATGATGTCTCGGTCACTGTGCAGTCGCTATATCCTGCGCTCCCTGACCCTGCATCAGTCCCCTCCTACAGACACGGATGCCCTGGTTGACCCGCAGATCGACTCGCTACCCGTCGAGTTATTCTGGTCGTTGGCCCCTACGAGACCCACGGTAGACTCGATCTGATTCCAGATATACGTACGTGTGTGAAAGATAAAGAGGCGGCCAGACTAGGCAAGGTGGGATTACACAGCACAGCGGAGGATGTGACATCGCTGGATCGTAGACATTTGTAGAGTTCAGTTCTGGGACAAAATGTTAGCGTGTAAAGTCAAGGCGGAGGAAGGGGATGGCATTCGACGACGAATAGCTTTAGCACATTGCGCACTTGTCATGGCAGCCTGGGCGTCATGGCCATCGAAGAGCTTAGTCACGCAAGAGTCTGTCACTAGTAGAAAGCTTTATGCATAACAAGACATCAAGCTGGGTCGTTTGTGGGCTTGCCAGATTTGGCTTGGCGCTGCTCAGACGAGTTGTCTTAACTTTACCTGTGTGCTTTCACTTTTGTCTCTGCGTCAACATCGTCGACTCAACTGCCCACGTCTATGAATAGCTGCAGATCGCAACTGCACGAAATGGCGACTGGTTCAGGGCAAATGTGAGTACCGATCACTGCTTCTTTGATATTGCTGATGAGAGCTCCAGTAAGAGAGTGTTGGAGGTGGGCGATGACGAGTCCAACAAGCGGGCAAAGTACGAGAGCAACGAGAGCGTCGCGAGCGATGACAGCAACGAGAGCCATGCAACCGCTGCAGAGGAAATGGGCGACAATATGACGGCTGAGCTCCTGTGCGTATGAGCGCGATACCTGCAAGTTCTCGCGAGTCACTAATGGATGGTTGCAGAGAGTCCGACAATCGACGCAACTAACCGCTCCTCAACCTCCCTGGCGAGCTGCGCAACCAGATCTACAGCTACTTTACTCTCTTCAAAAGTATATCAGGCGTAATGCCCACATCCGAATACAGAATTCTAGCCCATGTCAGCCGCCAGCTTCGAACGGAAGTGTCTTCGTATACCCAGACTTACGGCATTCTCTACCTCGAGTGCGAAGATAGTATTGGTTGTGTTGCTTACTTCGGTCGATTCCCGGTAAAGAGAGAAGAAAGTATGCGGCGTGTCCTCATCGATGTTTCGAAGCTCCGGTATCCTTCAGTCGAATTGACAGACAATCTGTGGCGAATTACCACATTTCTTCAACGACTGTACCGGAGAGGTATTCTGCGACAGATCATCGTAAGGGTCTCTCAAGACTTGAAGATGTTCAGCCTCGCTATAGATCGTCCCACTGAGGTATTCAGATTATTGAGGCAAAAGTTTGGTGATGATTTCATTCGTGAAGAAGACGCCGATTGGTACGAAGAAGCGGAGTACAAGGGTGAGGAAACTGACGAAGAAGAGACTGACGAGGCGGAGAATGAGAAGATGGAGATTGACTGGGCGACTGACTGGGATAGTGATGAGGAGGACTCTGACTGGCATCTGGACAAGGAGACTGAAGATAGTATTGACGAAGAGACAGAGAAGGGGACAGAGGTGTGACGTGTCTGGGGGCATTTGACCTGAGCTCAGCTGGTGCTAAGAATCAGCACACACATCTTTCCTCTACGATCATCTGGGGTCGATGACGAGATCAGTCTCTCCAAGTCAGTACCTGGCTCTACCTGCGAATTCCATATCTGGCCCGTGGCTCGGAAATCCACCGTGGTCGAGCAATCATGCAGCAAATTTGCCTGTGAAATGAAAGTGAACGTTTTGTTTGCAGCGCTGCCTGATTTGGATTGGTGTCTGCTGCGCGTATATTGTTTACGTTTGCCAAAATCCTCTGACCTTCGTGACTACACCAATACAGCTGTTCACACTGTACAACTGCGCGACACACTTCGGTCGACCCTACGCAATCAATCTCGCCTCGCTCTTCGGTCTCGCACCCAAACCAGCGAGACCACCGCACTCTTCCGCCGCTGCAAAAGCTTTATTCGGTACGTATAGCTGCGCAGAGCCTCGCCACCTCTGCGCAAACACACTTCCTCGCCTTCCCATTTCCTCTATCTACCACTCGACACATCTGTCGCAAACGCCACAGCCTTGCTCTCAAGATGGCGGACAACCCTCGCGAAAAGCAGTTGAAGGCGATCAAGAAGAAAGGCAAGACCCAAAGCTACTCCTACTCGATCGCAGCAATGAGGAGGGAGTTCGTGGCACCTGGTCAAGAAAAAGGACTGCTGCCTCTCAAGAACGAAGACGGCACCTACAAGGACTTCAAGGCGGAGTTGGCGTGCTTGATATTCGAGCGGTAAGCATACCCACTTACCTTCTTCACTGTGCTGATCACGTTGCAGGAAGAAGGGGATGGAGCGGGAGGAGGCCCTCAAGCAAGCTCGCTATGAAAAAGGCATCTTTGAGAACTTCGAGGAGGAGGTCGCGTATCTGATTGCCAAGCGGTTAGTATGTTCAGTTGCTGTTTTGGCTGTGCTGACGATGTTGTAGGAAGAAGGAGCTGCGGCGAGAGGAGGTGGCGCGGTTGACTTCAGGGAGTTTGAACGCTTAGTAGAGCTCAGATAAAGAAATAGTCTGAGGACTACACACTTCTAAATGAATAATTCAACTTGTTGCTTGGAAATGTGTAGCCACCTGAGCTTTTGTAAGTATGTGATATTGAACACCAGTCTTGGTGAAGTCCTTCCATTTTAAGCCCTCTAAATCTGCCTTTTACTACCTTTGCTTATATCGAAGGCCTCCTTTGTAAGCTAGGTCTCTCATAACATACTCTTCTTCTTGAAGTATTGTATTTGTCTGAATAATTGTTGATCAAGAATTGTTACGTCTGTGACATTTGATCTACTCCGGTCAGGACGTCCCAAGACTTCCTTTCACTGCTCTTTCACCTATGCCAAGACCGTGGTCATATGACGTCCACCGCCACTTCTGCCTTGGCCTCACTCCTGCATCCACAACAAGCCCACCACTTAGCCGCTACTGTGCGCAGCGACCTGAATCTCTGACAACATGGGCAAACTTAGGAAGAAACGGCGAGTAATGACAACCGCGGCACATGCGATCGCACTAACGTCAATGCAGTGCGAGAAAGTCAGCGGACCAGGTCGAGAATCAGCGTGCGAAGCGAAAGAGATGCGACAGCCACGAGAACGACGAGACGGAGAAGGCGATCGGAGTCGACAAAGCTACTGTGGAGACGTGCGTGTCATCATGTGATCTGCAGACGTGGCAACTGGATAACCTTCTGTGTAGGTCTCCGCTTCTTCGGCTGCCTGGTGAGCTTCGGAACCAGATCTAAGGGTATCTGACTGTCGATCGTCGCGTTTTTTTCTATTCTAATGGCGGCGGGTCGCTCTGTGGAATCGATTACCAGGCCGGAATCGTGCTGCCACACGAGTGCAGAAGTCTCTCTCAGAGTAGCCGTCAACTTCGCGATGAGGTGAGGTCGTACGTTCTACACAGCGGCGAGTTCTGGACTAAATACAGATCTCTCGAAACCCTCGATCTATGCAACGCCCATGACATGGCAGAGTTGAACTTCATGAAAAGCCTGGAGATTGATATTACAGGCACTTTTTGCGGAATGCACAAGGGCAAAGCGGCCGATGTAGCTCACATCTTGCGTCCGCTCATCAACAATGGCAAGCTAAGACGTGTGGTCATTAAAGGCGTGTACATGGAACCCTTGCAGGATTGGCCGCCGATGGACCCCGAACGCTTGGTCTATTGTCTCAAAAGGTGTCTGCACCTCCACACGCGTCGGATTGTCGAGATTGAGGCCAACGCCCAAGGTTGGCCATCTCCCGAAGAACGTGGTAAGGCTTTCAGAAAGTACAACATAGAACTCGAAGAAAGATATTATGAAGAGGACAAGAAATACGGATGCGAGCGATGGTACACAGAAGATGAGGAGGGCATCGAAGAGGGCGACGAATGGCAGACTGAGTCAGAGGATGGCCGCTGAATGTGGAAGGAACCACAAGTGCCATGAATGTGAACACATCTTTGTTGGGCACGCAAGTCTCCAGTGCTTTCATAGCAGCAAGGAGGGCATTCAGTTGTTTTTGGGAGCTCAGATGTTCAGGAAGCGGAGGAACAAGAAGTCGTCGAGATTGAGACAGGTGATTGATAGAAATGACTGTTTGCGTGTAATCATCTCGGAAACGTTATTCTATAGCACGATTGCAAATCGACTGATTCAATGGCATAATTTTCTGCGGCTCAAACATACTTCCAGAAGCGGCTGTAGGTGAAGTGAGATTTGCGGTGAATTGTCTTTCACCTTTGATCAAGCCTTCTTAATAGAGCTAAGACCCACCTTCACCTCGCTAGTCTTGCTTAGCTTAGGTATATCAGACCTACCGACGCCGCGCCAACCTCTTTTCCTACACCAAACTTCTATCCGAACCTTAAATCTTCCACGCATCGCAAAGATGGCTGAGGCCCAGACCAAGCTGTGAGTATGAAGGAACGTGGTATGTTGAATATTGCTGACCTTATCGCAGTGTTAGAAAGCTAGAGGACGACGTCAATGATCAAGATTTCAAGCGAAGAAAAGTCCAGCCTAATGAGGATGACGATGGTGCCGAGGCAGTTCACGATAAGCAGTCCGAGAAGGCGTACGCACGCATGTCGTAGCTGTGGCTTAGGCTGACGAAGAGAAGGAACGAACGCGGATGCAGGCTCCTGGCGCTTCCTGGAGAGCTTCGCAACTGTATCTATGGTTACGTGACTGATGACTTCGCCTGTCACCTTTGGTGTTGCATAGGTTGGGGTTGGAGTTGGGGAATGGCAGTAGAATTGCCGGACGAGTGCAGGATACTTGCCCATACCAGCCACCAGATACGCAAGGAGATCAGATCGTATACTCTACAGCACGGAAATCATCGCATACACGGGCAAGACCTAGAGAGCGACTTAAGCTTCGAAGACTTCAACAAGGAGGCCCAAGCAGACTTGAAGCTCATCAGAAGTATCGAGATCGATCTGAAAGGTGTCTCTAAAGTACTAGACGGCTGTCCCTCTGGGAAGGATGGCTCTTGCGAAGCTGAAATGGTAGCCCTGTGGTTGTCCCATCGCCTGGATTTTCTCATCCCACCAGGTAACCTCCAACGTGTAATCTTGAAGGCTAAGTATTGCAACGACCGTTGTTACCGCGAGAATGATCTATACCCAGGTCCGGAACTTGTCAGCATCCTCGGAGATGTTCTTTACCGTATGGCTGGACGACATATCCACGTTGAGGCGAACGTCGAAGGACATCGCATGTACTGAGCATTGAGAAGACGACGAGGATGATAGGAAAAATTGGGATTGACGATGACTTGTGATGCAGCGGGCTGTTGAGTGGGGTCGCTCACAGATCAAGGCTGCGGTTTTGAAATGGTCTCCAGCAACCAGGAAGGTATTCAGTTGACTACAGAGACGCAGATTCTCAAGAAGCGAAGTGATTGTCACCTAGGGTCTGTATCACGTGAACCACAGGCAAGGATCAGCGGAAAGTGCGTGGGTTTCGCCTTCTGCATTCACTCAAGCCGTGCACTCACATAGTAGTCATACTTAGTGGGACCCCTAGGATAAATAAATCAGTCTATAAACTTCTGTGCGAAACCACAAGGATCACTCAACTCTTGACATTGGTGACAACTTCAAGACAATGGCAGCGCATCAAAAACAGCGGTAAATGCTCCCTGGTGTCTATGTGAAATTTTTCTAACGTCACTACAGAGCGCGCTTATACGAGCAGACTGGTAAGGTCGAGTTCGAGGAGCAAGGAGATCCTGCGCAACAGAAGTGAGTACAGCATTGGCATCCGTATTCGATTGCCCGTCGCTAACATGTCTTTTCTTACAGAGCGCCGGACAGTACACAGCACTCGCGGCTTCTCGATCTGCCTGGCGAACTACGCAATCATATCTACGGTTATGTTCTCGCGGAACCCCCTTGGCGAGACCACCAAGGTCCCGGTCCTCATCTGCACAAGCGTGGGTACAAAAACCTCATGCGTATCAGCTGGCAGATCCGCAATGAAGTGCAATCGTACACGCGTACACACATGTTCACCTTCGGAGACATCGCCGTTGAAGCAAGCCACCTTGATAGCTTCGTTAAATGCTGCAAAGCTCGAAATGTCGGTTATATTCACAGGCTTACAATCGACGTCGATGACTTCGAGTACATGTTCCCCCACGAGGCGGAGTACATCGCCAGGTATCTAAAGCTGCTCTGTCAAGACATCAGACTGGAGGTCGTTCAGATCGACGGTATCCAAGACTTCAGACTGCTACAGGGTAGGAACAAAGTGATTTTCAATTCCAGTCATTCCCCGCATAACCTCGTCATCGATGAGCGTCGGATTTCGGACGCTCTAGAGCAGATCGTAAAGTCTGAGAACTTTGCTCAGAGGATTTATGTCTACGGGCAAGTCGTTTGTCGTATCTCACGGAATGAGCAGGCAGAGCTCGACCGTCTTTGGGACCTCTTGTGGCCACAAGAGATCAACGAATCCCCGAATGAGTGAATGGTAAGGTCGGTGGGGAGGCTTTCGGTCGAGACAAGCATGATAAGTAGGGTCAAAAAAAGCCTGGGAGACTGATGAGTTTGATGAGATCGATATCGTTACGACTGATTGTCATTTCTTCTCAGATGGCATCGGACTTTGTCTCTGGTCTATGACACACGATACCAGGTAGTTACTGTGGTTTTGCAAAAAGAAATTCTAAAATGTAGCTAAAGAGTGAAAAGGAGGGGAGGCTCTCGGTTCCATTCACTTCCCAAATCCTAATACTCACCGACTTTCTTTTTCCTTTGAATTTTACATATTTAATAATGACCGATCTATCTAGCGCTCTCCTCCTAAAAACAACGACAATCGGCTCAGCTCAATTGATCAACAACGACCTACATAAGAGATGGAAACCTTTGACAGAGCAGTGTTAGTATTCTTCGTCGTAAAGGGAATCAGTCTAACACCATCGCAGTGCATGCATTCAGGAAGCGCCACAGGCGATCGGATTGTCCCCTTCCACTCATTTGCCTCATAGGAGCAATACCACGGAGTCTCGAAAAGACCTCGAATGTGGGTTCCTCCAATTGCCTGGCGAAATACGCAACCCGATCTATGGCCATTTGCTCGTCGACTGCGAGATTCGCATCAAGATGAGCGAGACGTCTCGTGGTGCCCGTTGGAAGGGTGTTCTGAGATTCTCGTACTCGAATACGCACAAGAACTATCTGCAGATCAACCAACAGATCCGCATAGAAGTTTCGTCATATATGCTGTACCACTGCCAGTTCAATATCCACTATTGGTCACTGCACTCATTCCATCACTTCTACTCCGACTCGAGGATAAAACTCATCAGGAACATGACTATCCACATGCCTAACAATTACATCAAGAATGCGCACATCGACACGCATTGCGGATTGGTAACGCGAACACATGACTTCATGCCGATAGTCGATGCACTGCTTCCGCTTTGCAAGGCTGGCAGCCTGCAGCGCGTTGTTGTCCAGAACGACCCGAGAACAAGGATTAGACCTTCACGCCAAAGGGATCCTGGTGCGATTGATTGTTATATAACGCGAATAGCGATTGCTGAACGTCTGAGAGTTGAGCTGGGTCCTTGTGTTATTGGGCGAGAGATTCAGTTTGAAGCGAGCGGAGGGTGGTAGGATACTAGGCAGGTGTGGGCAACGACAGATGCCGAACGGCATCACGGCTCCGTTCTGCTGATTCTGTACGCTTGGAAGCAGGGAGAAGTTGCATAAGCTTAGAAGCACCGAGAAGCTGCATAAGCTTCGAAGAGTAAAGGTCATGTGGCATTCCATCCTATGTTAAATATAAATCATCAGACCACTTCATCTTTCTGCACTTGAATCTTTCAATAACACGAGAGACTGTGAAGTCAGTACCAGTGGGCAGAGTCTGAGCAGAAGTCTCAAATGCATGAGAGCCAAAGTCTGTGGTACGAAGATTGTTGTAGCCCATGAACTGAATCATAGAGTTGAGCCTGCATTTCGAATGCCGGTACTCCTTCGTGACGAGGACCGTTCAATGTCGAGGTCTACGCTAGACTTGCGCAGTGTAGGGCGTAAACCCTTTAAATGATATCTTGAAACAATATTCGGTACTTCAAGTCAAGGTCAAGCAGCTCCGTCCTCGTAATTGGACAAAGGCAGTCGCGACAACAAGCAACAGCCCATCTCCATGGGCAGCGACTACCCAGTGCCTGCTATTGATCTTTCCAAATAAGGCTAGTATATTGTAACATTGCCTTGTCTCCCGTAGGCCTCCTACCATGACTTGTACTCTCCGCGTCACCCATTGGAACATCTCCTTTCGACAGTCAGGGAGCTATGCGTCCAGCGAGTGGGATCTCGTGTCTTCGCAATAACATATGAACAGTATTTGAATCACTTCTCAGCTTGAGTTCTCCCGGTCAAGTCAACTGCGACTTCTCGCTGAGTGCGTACATTTGAAGTTCTCGCCCCCACCACTGATCGGTGGCCAGATTTCTATTTTCGCCACACGGGTACTATCTTAATTTGTTATCAGCATCTCGACCAATCCCTCGTCTCCAACCTGCCTCAAAACCTGCGGTGTAGCCCAGCTTCTTCTCAGCATTACCCAATCACGAATATGCGTTGGCTGATTGTGATCCTTGGTCATGCTGAACCTCCATGCATGCCAAGCCGAACAAGGCCATTCATATTCTGAGAGGCTTTCAGCCCCTTCAGCATAGCCGTGCATTCATAATATGCTTTATTGTTCAGCTCCGGACGTTGCTCTTTTCGGAGTTTCATTATTCGTACAAGCATGTCGACACTCAGCGAGCCTGTGGTCGTTGATTGTGCTAAGCATCCCATCACTGCCCGGCCAAATGCAGACATCACAGGCATAGGTGTAGGTTACTTCTGTGAAATCACTACTTTGACTGACCGCTGTCTAGATAAGCCTTGCTTGGCTGATTACAGCTGGTATAGCTTTGTGCCTCGTGATCGCCAACTACTTCATCGCCTACCGGCCAGACTTCAATCCATTTACCCTGCAGAATCCCAGGCTCCAGTCTCAACAGGGATCCCATCTCGGATCGAACCCCATCGATTACTTGTTCCTGAAGTGGAGACTCAGAAGAGCTACAGTACAGATGCCCAGAGAAGCTGAGCTGCGAAGAAATCGCATCCGCGAAGCTCTTACACTGGTTAGATTTTCTTCCGATTCTTGATCGCGTGAGCTGATAAAGACAGTGTATGTTGACCATGAGCGATTTTCAGCTGATTACCGGCCTCGCGGTTCTGATAAGCGCATACTCACAACTGGATTCCGGAATATCTACACTTCAATGGGACAGAGTAATAGACCTGGCTTGGTTTTCAAGTATTACCCATCTTTGCTGCTTGACTTTCTTGCGCGACTACTTCATCCAGAACAAGCGAGCTCAGATATGGAGGATCTCCGGGATGATCATCCTGGTAATCTTACTTGTTGTCGCTCTGGTACCTTCTTCCAGGTATTCGCTCCGCGGATATCGTGGAGTTTCCACCAAGGAAGAAGTCTATGATCTGAGCTTAGATTATGCCTACTGCTTCTTCAAGCCCTTCCAAGAAGGTTCGCGTCCCACCTATTTTTTGGAAGATAGATGGGACATATTGAATAAGAAGCAAAACGTCATGATCTCCGCTGCCATTTTGATAATTGGCATCACCAACCGTATCTGGCGGCTCTACAAAACTTCGACTAGGTTCTACATCCATGCTCGGGGCTGGATCAGTCGCCATATCAAGAGGTTCCTTCGATGGACTCTCAATGCGACACAGTCTAAGTCTTTTATGTTGGTCGCTTTGCTCTACAGACCAATGCTTGCATGCTACCTCATTTGCCACTTGATCCTAGATATCGCACACTCCAAAGCGTTTGAGGTATTTCGGCTTCTGTGCAGATTTACGGAACGAATACTGACAGCTGTAGGTTTATTGGCTGACAATAGGGTTCTTCTGGGGTCTGATTAATTTGATCGATGTGGTCGAGCCTGACGATCAAGTGTGGACATTCGGGCAGGTCATAGCACTGCTAATGCTGATCTCGCCCATTGTTGCGTTAGTAGAAACATATTGCATGAGTCAGTCGAAGCACAAACATTCCCCAAGGGATTAGGCTAACGAAACTCAGCTGTATACGAAGCTAAGCCAAAACGTCTGGACCAGGTCCTGACAGTCGAATCAGCCACTACCGTTTCGGTACCACCTGACTATCTTTCCAACGACCAAACATCGTTGTTACGAGGAGACCCAGACTTCAATCTCTATACTGCTGCCTCTGGAGCTTTCATTGTAACTGTTTGCGTGATCATGCTATTCATTCTGACAGTAAGCGCTCTTTGTCTTTCTCTCAAAGGCGGCGGCGTGTTTGGTGAATTCAGAACCATATCGATATTGTGGGGCGATGGATGGCAAGTTTGCCTGATACTCCTCAATTTTACCTTGTGCATCCTCTGCTCGCTGTCGATTGACGAGCATACCCTGACAAGCAGGGGCGGCCGAATTGCCGTCAACGTGGCCAGCTTCTGTTGCTTCGGAGGTATGACTGCCACTACGAGTATGGTCTGGTTACTTGGACCAATTGTTCCGGTCTGGACTTGCCCTTTGATGGGTGTTGGGGTTTATATCATCCTCATCGCTCTTGAAATGGCGTTGAAGAAGCGAGGAAAGCAACCATACCAAAGTCTAACACCTCTAGTGACCTCTGATATCCATAGCGAGATCTCAATGGCTACAATAACAACAGTAATGGCATCAGCACCACGACCCACAGCTACGACTGAGAATGCTACCACTGGCAACGGCGCTTCTTTCCGACTGTCGCCAATTGATAAGGGGTCTCCATTCAAACTTCCACAAAGACAAGATACTGAAGCCGACCTGGGAGTTGTGCCATCAAGAATGTAAAGTGTACCATGGAGCAGTATTCGCTGCTCAAGTAATAAATGTACAGGCCAGGATCAGCAGGCCATTGATATCTCTCTTCCCGAGATGACAAGCATTGCCGGAATGTTCTCTCTGGGGTACTGAAGCTGGACCAAGGATCGTATGAGCGTCTACGACAGCGTAAATTACAAGTGCGTGAACTGTAGCGTTTGGCCGAGCCCGTAGTACTTCACATTCCCTTCCTCGGCGCCCAAGAGAATTTCTGCTGCAGAGACATAATTCAAATTGGTCCCTGAGCCTCTCAATTGATACATAGTCTTTAATTACTCTGAGGCCTTTGAGATATGCCGGTGTATCTGCTTCAAAGCGGCGTCGGGGAACCTCTAGCGTGACACGATGTAACCCACTGTGATCTGTTGTTACCTATTTCGTGGAAGAACAACTACGTATAGCAGAGAAATCTGAGAAGAAAGCATACATGCACCCCAAGATCTGTGCAAAATAATAATCCAACGCCTAAGATATATGCCAAAAGTCAATCCACCGCGCAAAAAGAACAGCCGGCTACTGCTGTTGAAAACCGTCAGATGCTGTCTGTGCCAAGCCCTCTTTCATGCTTGAACATCTTTGGTTTTATCAGGATTCGAACCAGCGACCCTCAGATCACGTAATGCTGTCACTATCAGGCCAATCGTGTCTTGCCGCAGTGTGTGTTCTTTGAACCCCCGAGCCATCACTTCAGATGACCAGGATTTGATGGAAGAATGGTGTTTTGCTGGGCTATATATATGGGGACAATGTGAAGGTCGTCAGACGAGAGCTGTGGGCAGGGTCTGCGAGTGAATGCGAAGTATGTTGTTTACATTGAGCGCGAGACAAGCGCGTTCAAATATAGCCGCTACGTCATACTAATAGCGTTTTGATCCTTGCTTGTTTGAGTTGCTTTCACTCAAGCTTCAGAATCAGAGAAGTCGCCGAGTGCGTGACTATCCTTTATATTGATAGCTTAACACAACCCACTGCACACAACAAACCGCTACATACATCCAACCAACATGGGACTTGTGTTGAAAACCGTCAAAAAGTTTCTGTATGTGTTTGCCGACATCTTTAAGCCAATGCTGATAATGTTGTAGCACCATCGAAAGCAGCAAGCTGGAGGGCCAAGTCAACCATGCTACCAACGCGCGAATCATTGAAGCCTCCGACAAAATGTGTGCATATATAAGCATCTGTCTTGATCGTCATTGCTGACATGTGCTGACAGTGAGCTCGAAAACGCATCTAACTCCCCATTCTTTCGTCTGCCAGGAGAGCTACGCAACATGATCTACAGTTACCTCCTTCCCCAGTACATTCACAAAGGACATATCCACTTTACATGGTGTAAAGAGCCTCTCCTGGTGAGCCGCCAATTCCGTAGAGAGCTGGGCGGATGCCTGCTTGACCACGGCAACTTCAGCGTTGATACCAATCATCTCGACCTCTTCTGTCGTTGTTTCGGGTATGGAATGACGAAGCCCATTCAGCGTCTCCTCATCTATATCACGAATGAGGTCTATGATAGCAGTAGCGGCGGAGATCATGAGCTAAAGCTCTGCTGCAACTCCTTGCTCCCACTCTGCCAAGACGGCTGCTTGCAGTCCATTGCTTTCTATAAAGCGGGAGGAATTTGGCATAACCTTCTCAGCGACTTTTGCCACGTCACTGTTGCTGGTCGGAGCATTCTTCTTGAGGCTGGCTTGTACTACCAGTAAGGTGGAGCAGAGTAATGCACCTACGTGCTAGAGACGATCCAATATAGACACAAAGCACTGTAATCGAGACATAATGCACACGTGATATGATAAAGTGATCTCTGTCCCGAATGTATTTGTGCGGTTACCTAATCTGCTATCATCTGAGCTGCATCTTACTTGGCCTTTCCAATTCTCAATCACCTTCTGACGCTCAACAGGGCGACAACTCTTCCTTGTCTGTGTTGTGATGGTCAGCACATGAACATTGTACGCTTAAGGTTTCTTTGGGGGGACTATTATCATGTCTCATCATATTGTGTCATTGAATTGATGATGAACTCTCTTGTGAATTCAGTGGAATGCGACAGTGAAAGAAGAAGCCTTAGTCATGATGGTCGACTGATTTTACTTCACTATCCGTCTACCTTATTGGTCCATAGGTTTCTTGCACACGTCATATCAGCGGCGCTAAAATCGTTTGCTGCCACGTGTGTCCTGTATATAATGGACTCGCCGGGTCTGTACCGCATTCACTCCTACACGTACAACCCAATCTTTTTGAGCTTCAGACTCGGCATTCAACCGCATGCATCGAAGAATCATGATGTATCCAAGACCGCTCGTGTAAGTATCCGCTAGTCCATTACTTCCAACGCTGACTTCTTAAAAGAGCGAGGCAGAAGGGCCTACAGCTCGATAGGTTTCGTCTCCTAACCGACGAAGGCTCCAGCAACGAGACTGGTGATAACACTCCTGAGAGGAAACTCAGTGACCAGAAGTATAAAATACCGCCTGGACGCTTCATCGCCAATACTGACAGTCAGCAACAGGGAGCTTGACAACCAGCGCAATTCTCCGCTCCTTGGCCTGCCCGGCGAACTACGTAACAGGATATACGACTACTTGATTGCCGACTGCACCCTGTATGTTAAATGTCGTTACCCGAACATCCTCTCTCTAGTATACGATCGGTCATACAGGGCGCCTCAACAAGTCAGTCGCCAGATTCGCAGAGAGTTACGTCCATACATACTCGATCATTGCCGGTACTTCATACATTGGAGGCTTGGCGGTGTCGAGAGGGATGGTCTCGAGTGCTTCCAGCGTTTGGGAATCAGCCGGATTCAGGATCTGACCGTTAACGTGACGGTGGAATATACTCGCGGAGTTAAGAGAGACGCAAAGCTGGTGAGCAAGTACCTCGAGCCAATTTGCACGCGCTATGGAATGAAGCATGTCGTTATTCGAGCTGAATTCGATAGAGTTGGCACTGACTTGGAAGACGATGAGTTTATGGAACCCCGAAAAATCGTCGATCTTTTGGGTGGCGTGCTGCATCTGGAGTCTGGAGGCCGTGAAATCGAAGTCAAGTTGGAAGCCGACGAGTGGGATTATATTCGAGAGTATTATCGTAAGGATATTACGAAGGAGGAATTAGAGGCGAGAGAAGGTAAGAAAGAGCTAGAGAAGGACGTGGCGGACGGGATGGACAAATCGGACGAGGCGGACTAGGTGAATGGACGAAGCAGACTAGGTGAACGCAGACCTGAAGCAGCAGGGTTTGCTGCGAGCTCTATTCAGAGCATAAGCGTTCTGTGTCGATCCGAAAGAAAGGGAAGGGCAGAGTAGCAGTACGAGGGATGATCTGTCTTGACATTACTTGAAGCATATCGAAAGCTGCAACATGATACTCTACAATTCTAGTGTGCCGTGTTCTCACTTTGCACTGATCCATATGGTCAAGATATTTCACTTTCGATGCAAGTGACCTATCCTATACAAGCGCTGATCGTTCTAGACAGACGAAACCTAGTGGAGAATGCTACGTCACTTAACTGACGTACAATGATAGCCCAATATTCGGATAGTGTTCACTCACAATGCCCATGTTTTCGTATATATTTGTCTCTAGCGCCCGCAATGTAGCCAAATAAAGTCCACACGACTCCTGACTTTGTTGACACTCAACCACATGAGTCTCACCGGGATGTCGAAGACCAAGAAACAATCGTGAGTATGTCCGATGTGTACATAATAATAAGCTCACATTTGCAGCGTCAAAAGGAAAGGGGGAAGTATGGGTGAGACTATGCATGACAAAAAGATCGCTACGAGAACTAGAAAGCGTAGCAAGAAGCTTAGAGATGAAGGAGCGACCGAAGAGATGTACGTATCGGCGCCACGTTCGCTCGTGTAGGTATTATTCAGTACTGACTTGCGACGATAGCGAGCCGACTCAGAAGCGCAAATTCAACCCCGTCGCGCTAATTCTCTCTTTACCCCCAGAGCTACGTAACATGGTTTACAGTTACTTCGTTCCGCGAGCGCCCATGGAGATTCGCTGGAATGGCAAGGTACAGTGGCCGCATCCAATTGTAGCTCTTCTTTGCAGCAACCCCCAGATACGCAAAGAAGCAACTTCATACATGCTTTCCAAAGGCGCATTCCATCTGCTCCTAGATCGGAAAGATGTCTGCAGTACTCTACTCCGAGACGCAGAGCTGGCGGGGCTTAAGATCCTACTGCTCACCATCCTCGAGCCACCCGACTCACTCCCGACGGCTCAAGAGGTATCGGAATTCGTGAAGCCGCTCTGTGGACCTGAAATGCTGCAGGACCTCTCTATTGCGTGCTACTACGTCCTCAAGATATCACCTGAGCGTTCTATCCGGGGACTTAGCGCTTTACTGGAGGGACATGGACAAAAGGTTCTGGTCAGACATGATGGAGTCGTATGGGATGATCTGAGCTGGACTAAGCCTTGGCGATACGTGCGCAGAAATCACGGATATCTGTACCGTTGAACACAAACGGTAAGTGCTTTGCAGATTCTCAAAGTCTGGCTTATTGACACTGATTTGAGAGTCATTAGGCTTTCAGCTCTGACAGCGTTCCAAAGTGAGCGGAGATACACTCCGGATACCCGAGGATGAAGTCAGCTTGATTCCATAAATCCCTTTATCTGGGGAATGATTCTGTAACTATCTAGAATCCAATATTGTTCTCACTCGACTGAGGTCGTCAAACTGGCCATCATTGTGCAGATACTCTGTGATATGATTGCTGTCTTGCAATAGGTCACCTGATCTCTTGTTGCTCTGTCTCTTTTGCCAAACCAGGGTCTACCTTTGTCAGGCTTGCTGATCTTTGAACGCAACCTCTCTTTCACCAACAATAGTCTGCCAAACTTCGACATCGACTGCGAGACAACATCCAGGTACAGGAAGGTCAGCGCGGGAGACATGGGGCCATCGTGAGTATCTGCGGCTAGGTCTTGGTCACAGCTTACAACGCTGCAGCGATGTTTGTGAGCATAAGGCAGCCGAATGTAGCGTCGAGGCGGCAAAGAGTGTCAGACAAAACAAAAACGATGCGCATGATCCATCCAAGCTCGCGAGTCCAATGTGAGTGCAGGAGCGTTGATCTAGCATGTTCCATCCACTGCTAATGGATATCAAAAGTGACCACGGCCGTTCATTGCTTGACTTGCCGCTCGAGTTGCGCAATATGATCTATGAATACCTTGTTATAGATACCGCGATCAGCATCTATATTCACGACAACACAAAGGTGCAAGTGGACTGGCCACATCAACTCCGAAATGTTATCCAGGTCAACCATGAGATATATCTGTACATACTGGCCAACAGCAGGTTCCGCATAGATTCCTCTGGGCGTGACTTGGACTTCGAAAAATGCAAAGATATTCTCACCGGCACGACGCTCAGAGGTCTCAGGGTCTTGCATGTCAACATAGCTTCGTACCTTGATGGGTCGGACTTAATATCTTCGGTAGCTGATTTTCTGAAACCACTGTGCGGATCGGGAAGGCTACAGAAGGTCACAATCGCTCATCGTGACTTTACCGGCTCATCTGCGATACTATATCAAAGGATCAGCTCACGTCAGTTGAGAAAGGACATTGCGGAATTGCTCGGACAAGATGGACCAGAAGTAACTGTCAAGTGGTTTGGATCTGGGTTGCCAGTCACCAGGTTGGCATAGTCATTACGACACGGTAAGATCTCTCTCGTGTCGTAACATCAACGCTCAATGTACCGTGCGATCACAATGCAGCGGTACTGAGCAGATGAATTCAGTCTCTACTTTCCTAGGCCTCATTCTCTTTCATCTTTATGGTGAGAGCAGTCGCAGACCAGTATCCATGTTTTTGCGCTCTGCTTCTCTTTACACATGTCCCGAATTGACATGCTTCATGTTCAAAATCAATCTGGCCAGAGACACTACATGCTGCTCGCATTTGCGAGGTTGCTAGTCTCTTTCACTTGGCTTGGCGTATCTCTATCAAGATTCGCGTACTCGCGCCTAGCTTCTCTCTTCGTCGACTCAGCAAGTCTCTTGACGGTCTCTCTGACTGCAAACAGGTCAGGCGCACTGCTTACGTAACATCGAACCGATCCTGAGAAGATAGCCTACCTGACTTTCGCTTCTACCGACGCCCAGTTGCCTGCGCACGGCAAGAATGGCCAGTACTGGGAAACGGCTCGGGCTGCTTCTCGCTGCGGGCCTAGCACCTTGCCTGCATCGCCGCAGCGTCAGCAAGAAAGAGGGCAAGAGAGATCAGTTCAGCAATTGCTCTGCTGAAGAAGACAGCAAAGCGAGACGAGATGATCCGGCGAACGGCAAGGGAAGCACAAAGAAGAGTAACGAAGGAAACACCAGACAAAGTAAAAGCGAGCTCAGAGACAACAAGGTTGCCGAGGAAATGTTCGTATCACCCGTTAATTCATTACTCTAGCTGACGAGCAATAGTAGTGGCATTAAAGAAGAGCCCGGTTCCAGCTTCTCCTTCCTGTCTCTGCCCCGGGAGATACGCGATCTGGTCTACGAGTCGCACACTCCCGATCGCGACATACGAATAACGACGGCAGAAGATCAAGCAGAGGTCAAGTGGCCGCGGGAGCTTCTTCCCCTCTTCCAAGTTTGTCGACAGATACGCAGAGAGGCGCTCCCATGCATGATAGCCCATTGTCAATTCTACACCTACTACGACTGGAGCCGCATTTATGGAGACACCTTTACAGCAGACGATAGAAGGTGGTATTCGAGAAATATTAGGGGTCTTCGAAGCTTGAGATTCATCTTTAACCCCATTTGTTTCTACCGCATTGACCCAACAGTGGATCACATAAGCCGCTTTCTACAGCCACTTTGTGGTCCAGGAATGCTCCAACGCATATACCTCGCGACAGATCCTTGGAGAGCGTGGGAGTGGAAAACGGTAGAGGGTGTCGACACCGTCAAGTTTTCGCGTGCAGAGGTAGAGAAACTTGGAAATGCGCTAGAGAGAGATGGACAGCATGTTCATATCAGATATGCGCTAGATATGAGAGACTCGGAGTGGTCTGAGATTGGGGAGGAGACTTGTGTCAACTGTGAAGCAGTCATGCATTAGTGACGCGCTTTTGGCCTCATGCGGCATTGAGCTACGCACGTTGAGTGCAATAAAGAGGGGCAGATGAAATGAGGAATAACTTCGATTTGCTTGGTAGTCCCCAATCCCATCAGCAGCGTCCTGCGATATGGGCTCAAAGTGTCCCGTTACTTCTGACATTGGCCACCGCGCTTTCAATAATGTGTGTCGAAATGCAACCCATCCACTGCGTCGAATCTGCCTGCATCAGCATAAGCTTTCAAAACGTGCCAAGCAAAGACGATGAAGCGTTACGTGTAAGCAAGCATTTACTATCCCGCTCACATGCAGTAGGACTTTCTGTATCTGGGTGGGTCTCTTGAACAAGTGCGTGACTTGGACGTGTATATCCGGACGGTCACGTGTTTTCATTCACTTCCGTAGACCTTGCTCAAGTTCACAAAGCTCAATGGTTATTACCTGCCTACCTGCTCTTACCGACAACACAACTACCTCGACTTCCCCATCACTGCACACGTTCGCTCCGAGCTATTCTGATCAAAAGCCACTGTGAACATCATGGAGCCTGTGTAAGTGCGCATTATTAGATGTCTATTCGTGCTGACATCATGGCCAGAGACGTAGATTCTCCACATCGGCTGCACGCAGAGCTTACCGCACTAAAGCGTACGCAAAAGGAACTGAAGATGGAGATCAAGTCACTCGAGGAGCGGAACGTTGGTCTCGCAATGGAGAACGAGGATTTGAAGGTGAAGAACAAATCATTGATGACAAAGAACACGGTTCTCGAGACAAGACTGCGGGCGGTTCTCAACACCGTGAAATGTGCAATGACAGAGATTGAGGAGGATCTCGACAAGCAGGCTTGTGTACCAAAGTACGTGCAAGGGGGTTTTCTCATAAGTAATGTCGGCCACTAACACTTGACAATAGTGAGCTCTACTTCCCGCTTTTCAGTCTGCCTGGTGAGCTGCGGAACCAAATCTACGGTCATCTCGACGCTAAGTCTTACCTTGGCCTTGAGTCTAGCCTTGATCTTATCCGGTTGGGTCGGTCTCCGGCAGGCATGTTCATGAAAGTTCCGCGTGGATACCAGGGCCTCATCTCGACCAACCGACAGCTTCACGAGGAAGTGCATTCGTATCTCTTGGGCCGCGGTAACATCAGCGTGAAAGTCCAATATCTCGAAGACCTCTGTCGCGACTTCGGACCAGCAAAGATGCAAAGCATTGGCACTTTGACTGTCAACGTTTTGTATGCCTACCATTTAAGCACGTCAGACACGGCCTCCGGTGCTATGAACGCGTCGTTCCCCGGTTGTTCTCTCGACACAATTTCCATCGCCAAACACCTGCTTCCAATCTGTAAGGAGGGGATTCTTCGGCGCATTGTCATACAGGGAGGCTATCCAAATTCGAGGGTGGCAATGACGATTCAGACTCGCACCATGCGCCCGGACGAAATTGTCGAACAACTTCGATGTCTGCTACAATCCGAGGTACTTAGTAGACACATCAGCGTTGAGGAGGAATCAGAGTACTATTCTATAGGTAAAAACCCGTTCTTGCTGCGTGGTTATTCTTAGCTGCACAAATAGTTGAAAGCCATGTCGAGGAAGTGGAGGACTGATTCGACTGGGGTAGGCATCTTTGTGATAACGAATGCAACTCTTGGGTACGTAGCTGCTATCCAAAGGCTTTTAGATAGTTACGAGAGATCTTGAAAAATTATTTCCAACCACTTCCTCTTGCACCTGGCTGATGGAGAACGTAGCCGAACAAACGATCGAAAGAATTCCCTCGTCTTGATCAAGAACAACATCATGCTAGTTCTAATGATCCTGCCGGATTCCGGAAGCAGACATTTTCACGTGCGGTTCTCGTTCGTAATTTTCTCGGGTCAACATCTTTCACTCCCAAAGCCCTTGTTTTGTTTACACCGCACGTGTCTCGAAACTCAAAGTCTTTCTCCACACTTTGAGCCGATAGACTCGAGATGTGCTTCGCAGAAATTCAATATATCGCAAAAAGGAACGCGTGAGTATGCATTCGCGCGCGTCCGACTATGCTGATAGCAATACACAGAAAGCGTCATACCAAAAAACGCGACAATGCCTACAATGAGGAGCTTGCCAGAGGGCTAAAACAATTCCAGATGGAAATGCGGTATACTTCCTAAATCAAGACCACTGTTCGCTGCTGACGGAAATACTCAGTGCGATCCGAAATTCAAAAGCGTCTTCCTTTCTTCGACTCCCCGGCGAGCTCCGCAACGAAATCTACAGCTACCTGATCGGAGATCACGAATTCTCTCTGCTCGACAAGACGACAGCGGATGAAGACGATGTCTTTGCTCAATACAACGTCCTCGCACGGGTCAGCCGCCTGGTCCGCAAGGAAGCCATTTCGTATTTCTGGGAGCACAGTAAGTTCATCACCACCTGCGCCGACCTGCCCAATGCCATCATGCGTGACGGAGGCGAGCTGGACCTCCTGCCCATAAGGACTTTGCGAATTGATATCGAATGGGAGGACTTGATTGGGGGTTACTCAGCAACTGCGCCTTGGATTGCCGGATTCTTGAGCCAGATCTGCGAAGAGGGTGTTCTGCAGTGTGTGATTCTCAGGTACAAGAAGCTTGAGGAGAACTACCAGACACCATCAGATGGCGAGTGGTTGGAGGAGATAACGCAGGTAGCCAGCGATCTGAGTGGCTTGTTGCCTTGCATGACGAACGGGGAGGCGGTCAAGGTGGCCCTTGAGTGCATATGAGCTTCTAGTCTACGGAGAGAAGGAGGAGTTGTGACAAAAGTTACTTTCTTGGGTTAGTGGGCGTTTTCTGGACATCCTCCAAGGCGGTAGGGAGCAGCTGCAATTCACTCCTAGATGCGCGCGCAATTTCACTACGTTCGTGCACTCCCGCACTTAGTTTATAAAGGGGTCGCTCGTTCTAAGTTGTTTCTATCCAGAACATTAATCACACAACTCACCCAACCAAGCACTCGGCCCCATGCCTTCCGAGAAGATTCGAGCCGCTATGGCGGTCTTGTAAGTGCGTCCCTATCCATGTGTCAATGATTGCTTACAACCCATCAGCGAGGGCAGCGAGGAGATGCCGGCACGCGACAAGAACGAGTTCTGGAAGTCTGAGTGCGACGAGTGGAAACGGTCAGCGAGTGCTAATCTCCAATGGTCAGAGCAAAATGACTTTGGGTGGTCAGGGATTTACGGGTCTATGAACTGGGGACGACTAACAAAGATGCAAGCCGCTCATGAGTACTTGTAGGTTAGCACTTCTACGCGTTGAATCGAACTGACAATCTATCAGCGAGGGCAGAAGGGGGCCTCTACCATCGTGCGAGTGCCGACCATTTTGCCGGTCTGAATACCTCTACAGGTGGTGTGGCATGGGCAAGTACGAACGTAGGGAGTGGTACTGGGTGCCATCTGCAAAGATAGTAGCCGCCATGGCGGTCTTGTAAGTGTGGAACCCCATATCTACGATCTTGCTAACGCTCTATCAGCGAGACCAACGAGGAGTCGCCGGTACGCCGCAATGCCAACGTTGTACAGTCAGAATGCAATTACTGGTAAGAATGTTTGATGTGCAGTCATAGGTTCAATCGCTGATCATACTTAATAGGGAGCGGCTGAACAGAAGGAACTCTCCACTTCTTCGTCTCCCTGGTGAGGTGAATACCTGACGCCGTACGATGTCGAGATCGATTTCGAAAACGATGGCATACGACGGATATATCTCCCATACGATGGCGGTCTCGGAGATGTTGATATGGTCCAAGTCTGTCGCCAGATCTGGTACGAAGTTGTGTCGTACATTGGATATCATAAGACGCTCCGTCTCGGCTACGAGACACTCCGAAGGTTCAAGGTATGGACTGAGCACCTTAGACCGAACGCTTTCAGAACCTTCCAACTCCACATGTACGAATACAGCAATTGGGCTGATCGCGAGCCAACGATTGCCGAACTCGCACAACTCCTACGTCCAATCTGCAAGGAAGGCGTGCTGAAGACCGTGATTCTCTCATATCACCGGAAGCCTGAGAAGGTCAAGAAGCGTGACTTGCTGCTAGTTCATGATAGGTACCAAGGATACGCCAGGGAACTCAGCAGTCTACTATCAAGTGTGGAAGATGGGTCAGAGGTGAACGCCAAGTACGGCTGGTACAACAAGTCTACCATTAGTGACGTTGATGTGGTCGAGAAACCAGAAGATGCAATCAAGCTGATGAAGTAATGATACCAAGGAGATTTGGCAACTCTTCACCAATCTTCAAGACATGTACCTCAGTCTGCAGCAATTTCATCCTTCACATGTCTTTAGCTTTATGCATGTGCAATATATATCTCTCTTTCTTCTGCCCCATGTGCGCTAACAAAGTATCCAACATGCAACGGCGGGAGCAAAGAGGTTACTAAGTACAACGCGAGTGTTCCACATCTGATCTTCTTGTGTGGCTCCATTTCATTAATGAATGGAGATTCTCCTTATTTTGCTTGCACAATCTCGGCTCTGGGCTCTTTCACTTTTGCCGTAAATAGCGTGATTCACGCTGATGTATCGATCCCGCAGAATTGTTCACTCTTACGCCACATGACTCTGTTCAAAAGAGAGACGCAGACACACCGGCGAACCTCGACCTAGTCTCCCCAGCGAAACACCTAGACGTAGGTAGTCATGAGGTTCAAGGAGCTCTACTTCAAGGCCGCGGCCAAACTGTGCGCGCCCATCTCCACGCAAGCGAACTCGGCTGACTCTCAACAGAAAAGCGATGACCACCAAGTTTCTATCCAGGGCGTTCTTAAACACGGGCATCGCATACGTGAAGAACGTCTCATGGCCATCCTACCTTGCATCACTAACCAAGCCCAACAGCGAATTCATAAACTACCAAAGAAGCCTTTTCCTGCACCTGCCCGGCGAACTGCGCAACCAGATCTACGGCTATATCCTCGCAGGACATGAGATTGGAGTCGAAGCGAATCTTCAAACCAACCATGAGATCTTCCATTACCCGCACGATCTTCGCGTCCTGCCGCAAGTGAGCCGCCAGCTCCGCCGTGAGACGCAGCCGTATATTGCGAATAACAACACCTACGTCTTCCGGGCTAAGAACTTGAACGGGAGTCAGATCGTGATCACGGATGAGGAGCACACCGACTGGAGCTATTGCTTCATCTAAGCAGAGTCAGAGACACAAGTATGCACAGGCTGTTGATAAGGCTGGGTCATGCCAATCACGTGCGGTGGGAGGTCGATGATGTTCTGAGATTCTCGATGTGCGGGATTGAAGCCAGACAACTCGGTAGCTCTGTTGCCGAGAATGTGAACATGGATGAAGGAAGGAGTCCAGTATAGACTGATAAGATTTGGTGGAAAGAGAGTGCGGATCAGATGGCAGTTCATATCGCCGTAAAATCACCGCACGGGCACACTTACCACAGCAAGATACCAGAGATGTAATTCGGGGGAATTCTTAGAAACGTGATGTGCTGGCAAGATGTGTTCGACGGTGTAAATATTTACTTCCCCACCTGCAAAATCTTAAGATGCGTATGGTAGTCTCCATGCAACCACCGAGTCCTGGTGTATTACCAGCCGAGTTCGTGAAATGTGGAATCACCACATGTTCATCGGTCGTCAATATCTGCACGCTGTGAAGGTCTGCAGGCGTGACGTAGTCATGGTCGGCGGATACATTTCCTCTTTCGCCTAGCACGATGCTGTCACTCATGAACATGGCAATTCGTATAACTCGCCTCGCGACTCCAAGGGACGCGCTCGACGCGCCCGAGAAACCCACGCTCCTTATGTATCGCTGCGACAGACCGCTTTTCCACCATGACGGCCGTCCAGAGTCCTGAAGCGCTGGAGCCCGTGCCCAGCAGTGCCAACGGCGTCAAGCGTGCGTCCCCACCACGAATGCAGGTACACTTATCTACCCAGACACTAACTGCGAACCAGCGCGCCGGAACTCCACCATACTAAACCCGCGATCGTACGTGGCCGAAGAGCTGTCAAAGCAAGCGCCCGTCTTCATTGGTAGCACCAAGTTCGATGCCCTCGAGGATGCGAAGAATATCCTCGTCACTGGTGGGGCAGGCTTCATGTATGTGAGCGTGCGGCGGACGATTGGATGCTGTGCGCCGTAGTCACACATGTGTATTGAGTATTAACGCGACGCAGAGCATGCTGGTTCGTGCGTCATCTGGTGCTCACCTACCCTCATTATAACGTCGTCTCGTTCGACAAGCTCGACTACTGCGCGACGCTGAACAACACGCGCATCCTGAACGGCCGCCCCAACTTCGCCTTCGAACATGGCGACATCACCTCGCCGAGCGACGTCAAGCGCGTGCTGCGCAAGCACCAGATCGACACCATCTTCCACTTCGCGGCGCAGTCCCACGTCGATCTGAGCTTCGGCAACTCATACCAATTCACCAACACAAATGTCTATGGCACACACGTCCTGCTGGAGAGAGCGAGGCAGCACAGCGTCAACCGCTTCATACACATCTCGACAGACGAGGTGTACGGCGATGTGCCTGTCGGTGCAGCAGACTTGAGTGAGGCCAGCATCCTCGCGCCCACGAACCCGTACTCGGCCAGCAAGGCGGCGGCAGAGATGATGGTCAGCGCATACCGCAGCAGCTTCAAGCTGCCGCTCATCACCGTGCGCGCCAACAATGTCTACGGCCCCCACCAATTCCCCGAGAGTACGTCGATCCAGCCCATTGTCTCACCCCATACACTGCTAACAACACGCAGAAATCATACCCAAATTCATCATGCTGCTCCAACGCAAGCAAAAGCTCCTCGTCCACGGCGACGGCTCCCCGACCCGGCGCTACCTCTACGCGGGCGACATCGTGGACGCCCTCGACACCATCCTGCACAAAGGCGCCATCGGCCAAGTCTACAACATCGCCTCCAAAGACGAAGTCTCCAACACGTCCATCTGCCACCGCCTCCTCTCCATCTTCAACCTCGCATGCTCCACCCCCTCCGACCTCTCCCAATGGGTGGAGCACACACCCGACCGACCCTTCAACGACCAGCGCTACGCCACAGACGGGTCGAAACTCAACGCGTTAGGCTGGGAACCCAAGATGGACTTCGATCAGGGTCTCAGAATCACCGTAGATTGGTACCGCAGATTCGGCGAGGTGTGGTGGGGCGATATCAGCAGGGTGCTGACGTCGTTCCCCGTGGTGTCCGGGAATGAGATCCGGACTATGGAGGAGCACGACGAACTGCCGTCGTCGGACGAGGAGTTGGTGCCGGCAGCAGCAGATGCCAATCCGACGACGTGGACGAAGACGGCGTGGAACAGATTACAGGCGTCGGGGGGTACGGTGTAAGTGGTTGGTGGGCGTTTGTACACACATTGAGATACCCACACAAATGCAGTTCATGTCTTGAGATAGTCTTAATGTTACATACATCACCTTGCCAGCTCCGGTGCGACACTTGAGAACGCTATATCGATGGGAGGGCTTCGATTCTGATTGGCCTGGTTTACACCTGGCAAGTCGTTGTAGTCTGGACGTCCGCCCTGTCTTGCACGAGCGCAATTACCGGCCCTCCGTACTCAAATGCAGGGTCCAAGCCAAGCCCGGGCACACCACATCGTCACTACATAAGACTGCCGCACTTGCACGAGAGTCGCTCAGTTGGGAGGAAGTCAACCTAAGAAAGGGAGCTTTGTGCATTGAGTACGATGAAACTTGCAGGATAGTGGCAGGTTGTTTGGAATCGTGATTGTCGCGGGAATTGTGGTTGTCGCGTTCTATGTTTCGAAAAGGGTGGTCGAGCGGACGCTGACGCCGCGGCGAAGGCTGAGCTTTGGATGACGGTCGGGCATTGGCGTTTGTGCATGTGGCACGGGGCGGAGCGTTTCCAAAGTTGCCTCTCTCACAATAGACACGATAACGGATTCTTGTCTATAGACTCGAGTGTTTACTCTAGAAATTCACCTGCGCTCTACACTTAAACCTGCCATTGTCGACCTGCGGTGTTGCTGCCCAAGAAAGATCGACGGCTAACCCCACACCCACCGTTCAGCCGCCGCAACTTAACGCAACTCCACCAAGCCCTCACTCCGAGATCCACACAACACACCGCAAAGATGGGCATGTTCAGCAAGAAGAAGGATGGCGACGACGACAGCAACCGCAAGGCTCTGTTCGGCAGCCGCAAGAGCGAGAAGGCCCCCGCACAAAGCAACCCATGTACGTAGTTGCAGCCTGTTTGTCGCACCGGGGATAAATGGTTGACAAACAGCAGATGCCGCCGCCCCAGGCAAGGACCCCTACGCACAGCCGCCACCACAGTATTCAGGCCCCAGCGATGGCTACCGCCAGGAGAAGACACCGGCAGTGACAGGCCCCGGCGGAGGATACGGCGCTCAGGGAGGCAGCTATGGCGCCCAGAGCGGCTATGGCAACGACCGCTACGGTGGCTCGCCCGCACCACAGCAGAGCGCCCGCGGACCTGGAGGCTACGGCGGCCTGGGTCGCACCGACTCGAACGACACCGATGCCAACCGCAACGACCTCTTCGGCAACGCTGCCCAGCGCCAGCAACAGCAGCAGCCTCAGGGCGGCTACGGTGCCTCGCCATCTGGAGGCTACGGACAGTCGACACCCGGTGGTTACGGCGCCAGCTCGGGCGGCTATGGTGCTTACGGCGACCGTGAGCTGACGGCTGAGGAGCAGGAGGAAGAGGACATTAGCGCCACCAAGCAGGAGATCAAGTTCATGAAGCAGCAGGACGTCAGCAGCACACGCAACGCTCTACGTCTCGCCCAGCAGGCTGAGGAGACGGGTCGCGACACCCTCGCCAGGCTGGGAGCGCAGGGCGAGCGCATTCATAAGTACGTGCAGATGGCACTCCACCTACCAATGTCCACAGCTAACAGCATCCAGCACTGAGCGCAACCTCGACCTCGCCTCGACACAGAACCGCCTCGCCGAGGAGAAGGCCCGCGAGCTGAAGAGTAAGCCCCTCCCCATCCTTCCCACCCTCCCCATCTAACCTCCTCTCCCAGCCCTCAACAAATCCATGTTCGCCATGCACGTCTCAAACCCCTTCACGGCATCCTCGCGCCGCGAAGCCCGCGACCAAAAAATCATGGACAATCACCACCGCGACCGCGAGACCCGCGACGCCACACGTCGCGCCGCCTGGGAATCCTCAGCCCGCCAGGACAGCAACAACCGCGCGGTGCAGAGCGCCGGCACCGGCGGCAAGAAGGCCTCGCTCGCCGAGCGCGCAAAGTACCAGTTCGAGGCCGACAGCGAGGACGACGAGATGGAGAACGAGATCGACAGCAACTTGGATGCGCTGCATGGCGCCGCTAAGCGGCTGAACCAGCTCGGCAGGGCCATGGGTGAGGAGGTCTCCCAGCAGAACGAGCACCTTGATAGGGTCAGCAGGAAGACGGACAAGGTGGATGACCAGATTGCCATGAACCGGGCGAGGCTGGACAGGATCAAGTAAGGCGAAGAGAAGAGCTATAGTCAGCGGGCGGATCAGGCATACACAGGCGTTCATGCTTCACACAGACACAGTCTCTATAGAAGGCTAAAAGAAACTACACAATTACTCAATCTCTTCTGAACCTCGGTCGATTTGAGTTGGGGCCCTCAAACGCTGATTATCCACCCACACAACTGGTTGAATTCCACGTAAGTCGTACATAGTTTTCGAAAGCTGATCAACAACTCGACCAACTATCATGGCAGACAACACCCGTACTTCCCTCTCCACGAGTCCACAGTCACGAGCCTTCAGCCGCACCCAGCCGGTGGACCAGAGTTGGTCCACATCTTGGCAGTTGGTCCACCGGCTGGACGCGGGTGGTCCACCCTTGGACCATGGACAGTGCAGGCAGGAGCTGCTGGCGAAGCACGTGGGAAGTTGGACCGAATGGACCAACAGGACCAGAGCCCTTGCTGTGGCATGGGAGCTCTTGCCAGTATCGCCTGTGGTCCATTCAATCCGAACCGGGGTCCACGACGAAGTCGGCAGGTACTTAGGTTCCTGCGACCGCCATCGCTCTATCGACATCACGTAGCATCACCAACATTCGGTCTACTGCCGCAGAGTCCGCTGAACGCGTGCGCCAACATTGAAAACAACAGCGGTGCAACAAGTCCACGTTCGCACTGAAGCTGTCGTCAATATCGTTGTCGTTGCATGCGCGTGGCGTGCTCAGGTATTGTTCGAGCTCCTGCCGCGATCGCACAGCTCCTGCCTGCACTGCATCCATGGCCCGCGATGGTCCAACATCCAACTGCCAGGCTCTGGTCCGTTTGGTCCACCGGCGCTCTGGCGCAGGTGGCAAGCGCGGACTCTGGGTAAGAGCGACCGCGCGACTACCACCAAGAGCTTCGCGATGCCGCGCCAGTGACAACTCGTAGCATGTGCGCGATGAGTTTGCAACAACAAAGACGATGCACCCGTAGTGATGCATCCGGTGTATGTGCCCGGCTTTCTCGGTGTGCTGTGGCAAGTCGCGTCGTCGCGCTGCTTCTAGCTGCTGCTGCTGCTGGTGCTGGTGAAGGTAACGGCACGTGCAGACCATTTCACGCGGCTGGGCGGGCGCGGTTGGTCCAGCTGGTCCACCGGCTTACTGCGGCTGGGCCAAAGGGTCCATGGGCGGGTGCTGCCGGGTGAAGCATGTGGGAAGTTGCACCGACGTTGGACCAACTTGGTTCATGGGCAGGAGTTGTCCTGGGCAGCACGCGAGAAGTTGGTCCAAGAGTGGACCACCGGCTCGGCAGGCAAGAGCTGCCCTGCGTCGCACGTGGGGGTTTTGGACCAGCTGGTCCACCGGCTGGACACGGTTGGACCAACTGGATCACCGGCTCGCTGCGGTTGGACCACCTGGACCATGGACGAAGCGCAGGCAGTGCGCCCTTGACTGCAGGAGCGCGACACGGCGCTGGTGGCAGTGAAGGTGGACACGCAGTTCTTCCGAATTGGCAACTGTGAAGAGAAAACGCCGGGCTGTTTGCTGCCCACAAGGTGAAGAGATGGATGCGTGAATGGGACTTGAGGTGAAGGTATGCGTGATGAAGGACGGAGCTGTGCTAACATTGCATGCGCTTCGAGATCGCAGCGCGACACTGGGGACCGAGTACAAAATGAGTATTTGGCCTCATATAGTCAATCGCGGTTGATTCCAATCTGCAGACGTCTACCCGCTACCGAGCGCGACCATGCACTCTGGAGCCAAACCCCGAGGACATAGCGACAAGTCCCACTACCGTCGGATCGGCGAATACAGAGCCACTTGTCCTACGCAGAACAGCACGATCGCAACAAGCGCGACAACCGTATACGTAACCGCGACCTGCAAGATGGAACGTTGAATCAGCACAGGTCCTCATCACTCAAACCCCCGATCTCCAACCCCGTCCCGCCTCCCGCACCCGGATAAACGACACTGAACGACAAACGTACCTTTGAATCATCATCCCAATGCCCCATCCTCCCCACATGCGGCGTCGCACTCCAAATATGCAGAAACAATCCCACAATCATACAAATCGTCGCACTAGTCAAAAACATCACCGGCATCTGCCAAGTCACTACTTGCAGTAACCCCGGCTGCACACACGCACCCCTTTCCCCTTCCCCTCCTCCACCTCCTCCTACACCCCCCTCCCCCTCCCCACCCACCTGCGCCTCAACATCGCCCCCAGCGTCGCGGCACTTCCCCTTCCTCACCCTCTTCGCCAACAACTTCCTCACATTCGCCAACCCATCCCGATGCGACGACAACCGATGCAGTCTCACAGTCTGATCCGCAGCAGTCAGGATACTGAACAACGACAGCACAATCCCGCAGTACCAGGTTGTGCGGATTGGCCAGGGCGAGAGTTCGCCTGAGGGCAGGATGGAGGGCCAGGAGCCTGTGCTTGTGAGGACGCCGGCGAGGAGGGCGGCCTGCGGATATATCAATTCGGGTCAGTGGACCGTGGAACAGTGCAACAGCGCAACAGCGCAGCAGTGGACCGGGGGCAACAGGGGCGGGACGCACCACAACACCAACGAAATTCAGCTCGCTCAGCTTATTATCGCGCCACCGCGCGGTGAGCTCATCTCTCTCCCCCTCCGTCGCAGCGTTCAGCAGGATCTCAATCGGATCGTAGGTGGCAGGATCCGGTGCGTAGATGCCGCCGCCGAAGAACTGGAAGAATGGGAGGAAGGTCCAGGAGTGCAGTTTGCGGTGGACTGCGGAGCGGGTTGGTTTGAGGGGGGTGGACATCGTGGGTGTAGTTGGGATCGTGGGAGGGGAGGTGGTGTATATGCGTGTGTGGGTGTGTGTAGACGGGGGTGGTTGGTGAGTAGTTCCGTGGCGCTGCGCATACGAACGTACGTTTTCTATCATAAGAAGGGGACTCTGAATGCCTGAGTTTTATCCTCCAACCTCGTTATAAGGTATGACATCGTAACTGGGTTCCCGCTAGCAGCCGTTGCAGTAGCGCGTGGAGTAGCGGGTTCGGCATGACGCAGTACCAAGCGGAGCCAAGGGGAGCTGGACCTCTCGAGACGACTCTGTTTTCGCGGGGAAGCATCTAGCTATGGAGTCGGGGGGGTCTTTTGCGGCAAAGCTGATCGTTGTGGCAGGAGGACCCTGGGTCGCGTGCGTTATGAGGGTTGCAGAGGGATGCGGGAGCGATGCATGAACAAGGAATTGACCATGATGTGATATCGGAAGATACGCCAGGTGCCAATGACGAGATGAGAGATACGAGACTGCCATCTTCTGGGTACGCCCTGATACTGTGGGTGACAGCGCAAGCGACGCCGGGTACACAACACGTACACCAGCGGCTTGTCAGCCTCGAACCCTCGTCTCAATCGAATAACACCCGACAGCTAAGCCACCCCAGTCGCAAACGGCACCTCCCCCTCCGCTCTCACCACTCGCGCCCTCTCCACCAGCTCATCCCCAACCGCCAACCGCAACCTCTCACACGTGGCCGGAGAATCCAACTTCCACTCACCAGGCCCGACCATCTTCCCATTGCGCACTCTCGCGGCGCGGACCGCCTCCCTGAGCGCAAAAAACACCGTACTCCCCAGGAACAGCGGCGGCTCGCCGATGCCCTTGCTACTCTGCACGCTCCTAAGATGGTTCCAGGACAGGGGGTTACCGGCGTTATCGTTGCGGAGGAAGCGCACGTTGAAAATCTGCGGGATATCGCTGAAGCCTGGGATTTTGTAGGTGCCGGGGCCTGTGGTCAGGAGGCTGCCCGTGGAGGTGTGCCAGAGGGATTCTTCCGTGGTGAAGAGGCCCATGCCTTGGATGAAGGCGCCTTCGATTTGGCCGTAGTCGATGGCGGGGTTGATGCTTTTGCCGACGTCCTGGGTGTGGGGTTAGTCTTGGCTGTATATGCGTTTTGTTTATGTACTGGGATAGAAAGAAGGAAGAGAGAGGAATAGAATGTACATGCCATCATGATATCGCTCCGCAGCACAGTGTGGTCGCCCGTCAGACAGTCCAGCTCCACCTCTGACACCGCCGCGCCCTGCGTCCAGTAGTAGTACATCGGCTTGACGGTGTCCAGGTTCGTATCGCCCCAGACATAGCCCACCTTTGGCATCTTCCAAAACCCATTGGCGGCGAGATTGACCCGGTCGAGGTAGGCCGCCCGCGCGATCTCCTTCAACTGCGCGTCCGCACCCAACTTTGCTCTGTACGGCGCCAGACGCTCATTCAGCTGTTCGCACGCGTTCTGGACCGCCATGCCGTTGAGGTCGGATCCGGAAGATGCAGCGGTAGGCGAAGCATTGGCGATCTGGTATGTCTGGCTGTCCGGTGTGTAGATTGCATCCAGCGGAATGTTGAGTTCCTGTGCACAGATCTGGGCCATCTTTGTGTACAAGCCTTGACCCATTTCCGTGCCGCCATGGTGGAGGAGCACGCTGCCGTCGGCGTAGATCTTGACGTACGCGGCGCCTTGATTAAGATGCAAGGCTGTGGCGAAACTGAGTCCGAATTTGCTGGGAATGAGTGCGATGCCGCGTTTCTTCCAGCGGTTGGATTTGTTGAATGCTTCGATGGATTTCTTTCGCGCTGCGTAGTCGGAGGACTCGGCTAGCTGGTGAAGAAGCATGGGGATGTGCCAGTCTTGGTCGATCTTTTGGAAGAAAGGCGTGTGCTGTCCGACAACATACAAGTTCTTCTGCCGTAGCTCATCGATGTCTAGTCCCAGGCCCGCTGCTACGTCGTACATGATGGTCTCGGCAAAGTACATCCCCTGAGGCGCACCAAAGCCACGATACGCCGTATTACTGTGGGTGTTTGTTCTGCACACATGGCCACGGAGGAACACGTTTGGGCATTCGTAGGTGTTGTCAAAGTGCGTAAGGCATCGGTCCATGACCGCGCCGCTCATATCTTGCGAGAAGCCTGCGTTGTTATACACATCCGCATCGAGCGCGACCAACTTGCCAGCACTCGATACGCCGACTTTCCAGCGTGCTTGGAATGGATGGCGCTGCCCACTCAACAGCATATCCTCATCACGATTCAACATTATTCGAACGGGGCGCTTCTCCTTGCGAGCTGCAATTGCGGTATACACAGCAAAAGGCACACTTCGAGACTCTTTGCCGCCAAAGCCGCCACCCATGCGCTTCACGCGACAGTTGACTCGGTTACTGGGGACACCCAGCACGGCACTGACAAACTCTTGCGTCTCCATCGTGTTCTGGGTGGAAGACCAGACTTCGACTGCGCCGTCTTCGCCAGACGGAATTGAGAGTGCTGCATTGGTTTCAAGGTAGAAATGCTCCTGCCCGCCCATTCTGGTCACGCCTTCGAAGATCCGGTCGCACTGGGCGAACGCTTCATCCATCTTATTGTCGATAGCAAGGCCCTTTTTCAGGTCCTTACCATGCGGGAAGAAGCTGCCGGCAGCGATAGCCTCGTCGATGGTTAAGATAGGTTTCAGCTCTTCGTACTCGACTTTGACTGCTCGTGCAGCGGCCTGAGCTTGCATTGCAGTATCGGCGTAGACCATTCCAATCACCTGCCCATGATAGAGCACTTCATCTTCGGCAAAGAAGAGCTCGTCCTTCTTGATGGAGCCCCAGATATTGGCCTCAGCCGAGATGCTGTTCTTATCAATGTAACCAGCCACTCCTGGCATTGCCAATGCGGGCTCCCAATCAACGCTAACGATATTTGCATGTGTCTTGGACGACATCACAAGGCCGCCAAATAGCTCTCGGTCAAGTCGCGGCATGTCATCGATATATTGGGCCTCGCCGGTGCATTGCTTGAGGGCCGACAGGTGAGGCACTTGCTTGCCCACAACGCGCTGCTCGTGAGGATTGTAATCATCTCTGGTTCCGCCCGAAATGGAACGATGGATTTCCTCTACAGTTTGCTCGTCAATGTCGCCGAAGCCGAGCTCTGTTGCGGACTCGTGCCAGAAGCGCAGGAACAGCGAAAGCATTAGTGTTCTGCGATACTCCGCCATACCTCCAGGCACGCCGTAAGAAAGATCAAAATCTGCAAGTAATCCTTCCAAAGCCGCTTCGAATGTTTCGGGCTGGAACCAAGGTTTCCCCACAACAGCCGCTTGCGTTTGCAGCGACTCTTTCGTCGTAGGTGCCATACCCCCATACACAAAAGATGCGTCTTGAACGTGGTTATCCGCACCAAGGCGCACTCGAAATGCCGCAGTGACAATAGCGATGTCGTCACCCTTCCTCTTCGCTTGCTTGTACGCTTTCAAAACTTCATGAGTGGCCTGAGAAGAGAGAGGTATGCAGATGCGTGCAATGACGGCGTCAGGGGGTAACGTTGTGGTTCGGTAAGCAAGGAAAAACTGGGACATAGGCAGCCTCGTCCTTCCGTTGCAAACGCTGATGGCTTCCAGTGTCGCTCCCGCTGCGACTAACACGGGATTAGCATCGGAAATGGGAGACGCCGTTGCTATATTTCCGGCGAGAGATGCAACGTTGCGGATTTGGCGACCGGCAAAGTATCGAAGCTGTTTTCGTAAAGCCTCCAGCACCATAGCTCGCTTTCCCAGCTTTGCATACACTATCTTGCAAATCACCTCTAGCTCGGTCAAGGACGTGTTCGCAGCTATGACGAGCTCTTGTGTGTCTTCAAGCTCTGCGTCTGACGGGACTTCAGTATGCTTCAGCTCCTCGATATCCGAGACGTAAACAGATACGGCGAAATCCGAGTTTTTGAACCGAACTTCGACTTGCACTTCGCTAGCACCTCCCACTAGCTTAGCCGATGGGAATGCATTCTTCAAATCTAGCAAGTGCTCCAGCTTCGTGGGTCTGAACCATATCTTCTTATCGTCTCCGTAGCATAATGGCTGGGGTTCGTACTTCCAAAGTGCAGGGGGAAAGATGAGTTCTGTGTCTGGACTGTACTCCTGGAACTCGATGTGCGGAACGCCAATCACAGATGGAGCAGCAGGAGTGTCGATCGTCGTTGAGGCTTTGACCTCAGCATCAGCACGGCGTTCCTTGCTTTTTAATGGCGTTGCAAACGCGGCCCCAGCAAGAGCAGGGTCAGATTGGGGTGTTTCCTTTGTGTGCGGGATTGCAGAAGCGGTTTCGTTATCTGATATCGACGACGGCTCAGTCCCTGGTGATGATGTTCCAGACTTACTATTGTGAGAACTGCTACTATCTGAGACAGAAGGTCTATCCCGACAGCAGCCTCCTGGTCGGCCGCAAGATGCTTGTGGCCGCGCCGTCTTACTATTCTTGTTGAAGTCGACCACTTCTTTCGCAAACGTTTCGGCATCCACACTTGTGCACTCACTTTCCTCATCTAGCTGTCCTTTGAGATCTTCTGTGACAAACGTCTTGGCCGCGTTCAGGATCGACTTGTATCCGGTACATCTGCAGAGGTTGCCGTCTAGATGGCCCTCCAATTCGATGTCATGAGCGCTGAGATGGAACTTCTTCGTGCCTGGGTCGAACGAGTTCCTAACCAGAGCATACAGGCTCATAACAATACCCGGTGTGCAGAATCCGCACTGACTCCCGTGGAGCTTTGCTATTCGTTCCTGCAAAGGATGCGGCCTGTCAACACTCCCGATGCCTTCAACAGTAATGACATGCTTGCCATCGATGCCAACAAGCGGAAACAGGCATGCATTGACAGCAAGATGCTGTATCCTCTTCTTGCCGTTGCGACGACTGCCCACTTGCAAGACAACAGTACAAGCTCCGCATCCTCCTTCGCCGCATCCTAGTTTGGTGCCCTTGAGATTCGGCTGCGCACGAATGTAGTCCAGCAAAGTCCAGTGCGGGTTCGGGTTGGTGATGGTCGTTCTTCTCCCGTTGATGTAGCAGGTTATGTTCGGTAAATTGTATGTAGAGCGAATAAGGGGTGTCAAAGCTTTGGTGGCGTTCAGACCTCCGGGAGGATCCGCCGCCGCATGTAGGGGCGGAGCGGGTAGGGTCATGATGAAGTTCGAGTAGCAACGTTTCTTCCAAACGGTGTTCGATGCGTTTTTCTGAAGAGTCGTGATCCGGAGGGCAGTCCGACAGCGTTGGCCCCTCAGGTTTTGCGGGATTCGAGCGACCTCACGTAATGTTCAGCTTGATTGGTGCTCTGGTCGTGTACCCCAATGTAGCCTCCGAATCATGCGTCTCACGTGCGCCTTCGCTGGCGATCCGTCCTTAGATGGCGCGCCACAGCGCCTCGTTCGCGCCTTCCCCTCTCGTCACTCCTGCAACACGACAACGTCACCCTTGAGCTGCTGCCATGCCGATAATGAAAGACGCTACAATGCGCAGTAATAGCGACGATTGCACGCTACAAGAAACACCTGCAGAGACGAAGATGCTTCCACTCGCGGACGGAAAGACCTAAGCTGCTGGGATACGTCTACTTGTTTGTCAGACTCGTGTCCAGGTAACCATCTGAGAGATAGCAGATGCTCCCAGGCTCTGTCCAACGAGAAACCTTGATGACTAGGACCCTTATCATACCTTGGAGTCGGCCCTGGAAAGTGCATCTGTGCGAGCACGTCACGAGACACATACATTGTTGCACGTATGGCCGCAATGAAGAAAGACGAACTACCATTGACCTGAGCTGGCGGCGAAGTGTCGAGAGCTAAATATGCAGTAGCGAGCAGACCAACGTAGCGCAGGAAAGAAGAATAACAACATCTATTGCGACCAAGGCAAACACAAAACAAATTAATGGCCGACTCTCATCCACGATATCGAAAGTCAAGGATACCACGAATCGCACATCCAGTACACTCGCTGGAAATAGGTCCCACGTTGTTGTTGAGGGTTCGGGAGCAAGGTTCCGTCCTCGGCCGTCGCCTCATCGTCGGCAACGGTTTGGTGGGGCTCTGTTCCCTATCAGACCCCTTCTTATCACCATTACACGCCCTATATACGCGGGGACCTGGGTATCCCAGCCCGCATTTATGTCGCAGTGGCATTGGTAACTGACCCCAATACGAGTTGCCGCTGCATTGGCAGCTGTGTTTTGATCTACTGGCACTGGGAGTCTTGGGTCATTGAATGCGCTTCCACAGCGCAGTTGCGATCTTGCCATTGTTCAAGGCCATATTCATTACTTGACCACGACTCCAGACTGCTGGGTCTCGAGACTCGTGCCACGTTGGGGAAGTTCGCCCCGCGTTTCGTCTAGTGCGACGCTACAGTCGTACCCTCAAGCTTGACCGTGACATCGGCCGTGATAGCGGATATGCATACCCTGATAAGCTGCCAGGGCACCCAGCTCCGAGTCGGAGTCGGAGTCATGTATGCCTACAGATACTTGTCTTGCTCCCGATCAAGGAAAATAATAACAATGTTGCGCGCCCTCAATTTCAAGAATACGACCTACCAAAATCTGGATTGCAACAGCTATATCACGAGATGACCATCACGACTCTCACACCCCGCACGCGACTTCGAGAGTCGCTTGGTGAGCGATTCGACGGCAGTACGGTGGCAGATGGGGTTTCAACTCGGAGCCGGAGGAGAAGAAGTTTGCCCTGCAGGCTCGAGGGAAAGAAGTTCGCCTGTGAAACGCCTGGGTGTGGAAGAAGCTTTACCCGGGCTGAGCATCTGCAACGACATCTGCTGAACCACTCAACTGGAGAGTACACATGCGACAGGTGTCGGGCGCATTTCAAGAGGAGGGATCTTCTCGGTAAGACTTGTCTTCTTTCTTTGGTAAATTGAGCTTTTTGTTTTTGTTTTGCAGCGGTTGAGCAAATGCATAGCTTGTACTAGCAAGGTAGGCAAGCTTGGGGTTGGTTCTTTTCAACATTTATCTGCACCAAGTCCTTTCACATTCGTCTTCCATCAGCCCGGTACAATTTCATGTCTCACGCAATGAGATCCTTGCATATTAATGATGGTCTCATTGTATTGCTGCAGATTGCAAACCGCGTCCATTAGAACCCACACTGATCTACCTTTCGGATATACCTACACTCATTGGGACATTACTAAGTAGTAGACATTTCAGCTAACACAGCCCAGCCCGCCACCTGACCCGCCACGCACAAAAAGACGAAGAAGCCGGCGCAGAAGGCCGCGGCATCCTCAACACCCGTAAACGTCTGTGGAGAGACAGCGCCGGCAACATCGTCACCCAAAAGCCCTCCGTCACAAAACCCCAAAGGAAACCACAATCGCCTTCAAGACCGCTTTACCATGATCTGATGCACACATTCGACAGTAACAGCGCCCCGTTACTCCCGCACCACAGCGAGGAATACATGCCGATAACACCACCTGAATTGCGTACGTCATCGATCAGCAGCAGCTCTTCATCTGCTTCCAGCTCCCTAAACACTCCGGATCTTCTGCCAGGCCTTCTGAGCCTGGACTCAATCCCGATGCAGTTACCTTCCCCAGCGACAGAGCAATGGCCATGGCCAATACCACCGCATGCCAATTTCGACTCAGATTTCCCTCCCCCCGTCCCTGAGCAAGCAAAACCCCAATCCACCACCCACCATCACTCTCCTCGGGGAGAGCAATGGACATGCCCCACGTCGCCGGTTGCTGAATTGGATTTGTTCGACACGAGTGTTGCGAAGAACACGCCTTTTGCGGATCTGTTCGATCCGAGCGTCGAGGTGTTCAAGAGCTACTCGTTTACGAGTCTGAGGGATTGTTGGGGGCTTTTTGATACGCTGCGACGGCAGGTACGGTAACTACTTGAAGTATAGCAAGGGCACAGTGTGTATCAAGATAGATTTGTGTAGAGAACCCTCTAAATCCGTCATAGAGAAACCCAGCAACGGCGATCGCACAGTCAGCTCCATTGCTTTCCTTGCAAAGATGGCAGCGTGAACAAGCTACTATGTCACGAGCAGAAGACAGAGGGGCGTTGGGTGGTAATTTACGTAGCAACATCTCTATCCTGCAGCTGATTCATGACGGACTTGGTTACTTCTAGTTAGACCTTGTATCTCAACCATTATCGATACCTCATCTCTGAACAGGTCGTAATACATCTCGATGCCTCTTCCCTGTGCCATCTCCCCCAAAGCTTTGCTAAGATACCTTGAATCAAATTTGATGGCTCGATTTCCTGCTGGCTTTCTAGCCACGATCTCATAAGTTTTGTTCTCGAGATACTGATCGGGGGTTTCAACTGGGAGTGTTTTGGCCCATGCCTGTTTCTCATTGTTCTTTGTTTGCCTGAGTCCGACGTAAAGATGGACGTCTGATGCACTGCGCTCGTCTGTGCCCGTATACATCTTCCCCCCTACGGGGCCTCGTGCGGGCGATAATCTGACGTAACCAATGAAGTTTTGCTCCCCTTTCGGCACAAGTAAGGTATAGTCATCTTCGCTCCAAAGTTGCATCGGATGCGCATCCACTATAGTCAGATCGGGCAGAGAACTCTCTCTGGACCTATTCATATGACTTCTCTTGAAACTGAAGCAGTGGTAGGCTGACATGATCAGTCCTGGATTAAGCTGTGGTGTCACGTCTACGTACACTGTACTCTCGGACGCTTTGGCTAGCACTAAATTGTCGTAGAAGCTAGAATCCGGGAAGGTACGAGCGTAGCTGCTGATCTCAACGCCTTGGAGTTCCGAAAAGACTCTTGATGTAAGTTTCCTTAGTATTATCTCGATTTTAGGATCAATCATAGACCCCCTCGACTGAAGCTGACCAACCAGAAATTCCCCTTCGTCAGAAGACCTGACTTGCGATAGGTTCAATGTGATGCGCAATCCGAGATTCGACAATTCGAAAATACCTCGACCACTTGTAACCTGCCTACAATGGGCAAATTCTCTGGGGGATCTTGCGAAAATTCCCCGGTATGTAGTGGACTTGCTTCCAATAGCGTTCCATGAGAAGATAGAGTCGTCTGGCGTCGTGCGAACTATCTGCTCTTGCAGTCGGAGAAAAGCTTTGTCACCCTCTCCATAGAGCATTGGCATCTGAACATCAAAGATCCCCAGGAGGGCGTACGCTTCATCCTCGAGCCGAGTAGTAGAGCGATGCGCCGCCCACGACATCTTCTGCGCCACCGAGTTGGACGCGAACTCTCCGGTGATTAGGACACTCTCAGGTATGCCTGTTGCTCTACAAAGAGAATGGAGCACATCTGTCTTGTGGCAGAGATAGGACCAATTCTCGTCATAGAATTCGAGCAAGCGGGGTGCAATAAGCTCCTGCAGGGTCCATCCTCTAGTCATCCATTTGGAAGATTCGATCGACCCAGAAAACCAATTGGTTTGCAATGGGGAAGGATTCAAAAAAACTCCCTCCAGATGTACGATACACAACCGCGACCGTTTATACCATGCATACATAGAATTGATGGCCTCCTGCAGCTCAGCACTACTGCTCTTATCAATGCAGCAGGTATCAATCCAGAACCAGCTGTAGCCTTTGGAATTTGCAATTTCCGCAGTCTTCACAATTTTTTGATAGCCTATGCGAGCCTCGATATCGATCGTACCATCTGGACCAAATTCAATGCCAGCTGCAATTCCCAGTGCGGCCATAAACTCCGGATTCTGGCGCATACTCGCAGGCAGTTGCCGAACTTTTTGTAGATGCCGCATGTCCTGATAGGTGACCTCTTCTTTGCCCCATGTATGCGATAGTATTACATATGGGGGAATCTGAGCGTCGAAAAAATCTTTAAACTCCAAAGTGGTAGAGTGGAGGAGGCGCATATTGAAGTCTTATAGATGGAATGCTGTTTGTCCTGGAGATCTTGAACATCAAGCGTGTCAGGTCGAAAATAATGAGGTGTAGAGGTGTTGTCGGCTACGAGGCTGCGGCGGGGCACTGGACATCCCATTGTGCATACGCCACAATTCGGTCAATCGTATCGAGCCAAGCAAGCCACGCGGCAGCGGATAGAACCATGCATATAAAATTTCTTGCATCGAACTCAACGATCCGAGTAAGCCTCAAGGTTGGGAATCGCAGGAAATCGCAGTGACTGAAACAAAGAAGTGGGAAACAAAAGTTCTGGATCAAAGCTCTAGGTGTGGCTCCCGTCAACAACGGCTAAGCCCAATCAGGTACCATCCTTTCCCAGAAGGCTGCTCAGACGTAGAGAAGGTATGGAGGACGAAAAACACATCAGTCATCTACAAGACTGCCTTGATACTCAGCCCACCTGTCGCGGCCAGACTCTCACCCTTCCGCCCCGCCTCGACCTCTTTCCTCCTTCTCTCGACATCCTCCTCACAATCATATGTCAACAGCCAACCCCCCACCCCACCCCACCTCCAGGCCAACGGATCTCTCCCCTTCTCTAACCCCGCCTCCTCAAACCTCCTCTGATCCAGCCTCCCTTCCCCGTTGAACTGTCCAAACGCTCTAAGCAGCCGATCCCTCTCCCCCTGCTCTGCGCCGTCATGCAAATGGTACAGATACTGTTGCGTATTGCCTCTCGCAACAACGCGCTCGGTCCGCTCGCGGCGGCACCGCTCATAAATCTGCAGCGCCTTTCTCTTCTCGCTCACACTCTTGCTAGTAACAGCATCAAGACACAAACCCAGCACATGGCCATCTTCAATGCTCATCCCCGCGCCTGAAGCAAGGTAGGGCAGGGTAGCATGCGCAGCGTCTCCCAGTACGGTGAATGCGGCTGAGGGGTGCGACCAGGAGGGATCGAGGGAGGGGCGGATAGTGAGACGCCATTTCGAGACTTGCTTGCACAGAGCAAGCAGCTTGGGGATCCGGGGGTCCCAGTCACGATACAGAGCGCGCATCTCAGAGACGTTACCTGCAAGCGTGGTCGCGCCGGCGGGCATGTCATCTGGGACGAGGAGGACCATGTTGAAGAGTGTGCCGTTGCGGATCACGTAGGTTACTATGGATGCTAGTCAGCAATGTGCAGGGGAGGAAAGAGATAGTACGGAGGGTACCGGCATGTGCATCGGGACCGATCCAGTAGTTCACTTGTGGGTCTTCGACAAAACCTCTAAGGTCAGGGTCCTCCAGCATCTGCTTCGTGTCCAGCAGTAGTCTATACGCAAGGTCGCCGGTCAACAACGGAGGATCCTCCCTCCCAAGCAGGATCTCTCTACACCGCGAGTGCACGCCATCAGCTCCTACGACTAAGTCCGCTGCATATCTACTCCCATCCGCGCACACAGCTGTCGCCGTACTACTATCGTCACTACCCACCTCACACCGCACATCCACCACCCTCTTCCCCGTACTCACCCGCGCACCTAACTCCCTCGCCCTCCCCAGTAGCTCCGCATGCAGTTCCGCGCGATGAAAGTCCCAAAACGGGGTTCCACACTCGTCCGCATACTCGCGAAACACCATGCCAGAAATCAGCTCCCCCTTCCAGCCACGCATGTTGCATTTCCGCGGCGCCATGGCCACCTTCTCCAGCCTACTCTTCAGACCCCAGGCAAAGAGAATGCGGGTACAGTTGGGCAGACATTGTATTCCGGCGCCGATTTCTGTCAGTGAGGCAGTGGACTCGAGGACGTGCACATTGTGGCCGGACAAACAGAGGGAGATAGCGGCGCCCAGGCCGCCGAGGCCGGCGCCGATGATGAGGATCTGAATGAATTGTTGAGGGATGCGTATTTCGGTGTTGTCTATGGGATGATAGACGTACGTTGAGCTTGGTGTTTGGTGGACGGTGTTTCTGCGTGATGATTTGCGGGCGAGAAGGGGGCATGATCAAGCAAGTGCGGTATGACAATTGTATCAAGACGGGAAACAATTCTTAGAAGCGTAGAGCTTTGGCCTCAGTGATTGAGAATGCAGATGCTAGGTACAATCAACATCTGGGTACCTCTCGTACCCAGCTAATCAATTCATTGCTTGTGATCTGCAGACCTTGCGATAATGCAAGAGGCAGCATTGCGTCGGCTTTCCCCTCATTGATAGGCATTGCGTCAAGCTTATCGCTATTAGAGCACCAGTGCAACGGTCGCGATGCAAGTGGTGGTTGCAAGTCGCTTCGATTGGCTATACGCGCTGGTGATGAGGTGGGGAGGGGCTGCTCCGATTGGTCGGAATGGTAGACTTCGGACGTGTACAAGAGCTGAACAGTACCTGCTGCCACAGTCGATAGATAGATGCTTATCGTTGCGTCATTGCGTCAAACATGCCTGACTGAAATCTTGATAGCTGGTGGTACATCGCTTCACCCGGGGTATACCCTAATGACTTGCCTGGTCAGCTCTGAGTATTTTGTCTTCTTGCTGCACGGGATCTCCGCAAAGAGGAAGGCTTGTGGCGATTTCTGTACGTACTGCCATAGGTCAGCAGTATGCCGAACAAGGTCCAGTAAGATATCAGTGGTAGTGCTCCAGAGGCAAGAGCACTGTTTCATTGAGTATGTCCCCTCAACCGGTTATCAATAATCCTGGCTGCGCCCAGCGCCCTCTCTTCATGCAGACGGTGCGCGACGACCTGTACATCAAGAGGGATGCCATCCATGGCGCCCAGATCGAACATGTCCCATTCCACTCATCCGATGGATTCCTGGGCTGACATTTGTCCGTTCTTGATGCCTTCTCTTTGTTCAAATCTTTCGAAAGCTATGACCACTGCAGGATAGTCGATGAAATTGAAGATCTTGGTGTACCCAACCCAGCGGCACATGCGGTGTGGAATTGCGGAGTGAGGCATGACATGGATCAAGAGCATGTCGATCTCTTCCCCGGATTTTGGACAATGCGTTGATTTCCGTAGCTCGAGATATCGTTTTTTGAAAAGCAATTTTTTTGCTTGTTCAGCTGCCAATAGTCGCAGTCAAATATAGCGCAGCCCCTGTTGATCAGCGCTTCAACGTGCGGGATTTAGGGTTCATTGCCGGCCTTGACATCTCGTCTAATTTCTTCATCTCCATCAGCGGTATAGTGTTGGTCCATAATGTCAATGCAATCTTGATGCAGGCTGCCTGGGTTCCACGCTACGACCTCGTGGCCGGCCCGTTCGAGCTTCGGCGAAACATCTGCTAGAACACGTGCCACAGACGGGTGTGGCCTTACTACTGCTTCCTCTCTCATGATTGCAATACGAAGAGGTCGTGACTGTGCATCTCCATACATCGTCGACCGCCAAGGCAGTGGAGTGCATTTAGGGTCAAAGTCCCGCGGAGCCGCTTCAGTGACAGCCTTTGTCACGTGCACTAAAGAGCCAATACACCGACTCATCGGACCTGTGACCGATGGCACATGCTCTTGGTCATCGGTTGACACTGCCACATCATTATACGGTAACCGAGCACTCTAGCTCCGTTGTCAGTGAGCCGCGGAACAAGTATACGAGCAGGTTGCCTAAAGGGGCCTAGCTTACACTCGGCTTCCATCTGTACACTCCGTTCATGTGGGCAGGTATGCGAATACTGCCACTAACGTCTGTGCTCCATCCAATTAGAGTGCCACGGAGCGACAGAAGAGTGCCCTCTCTGCCTGTCAAGCCTCCAGGGATAAAGTCGGAATTCTTCGGATGTACTGTGACTCCCTGTAGTGGGTTGTCAGTTTCACACCACTGCGAGGCGGACGAGTGTGAGCGTTAAGGCCAGGTTTGCGCGGGACCGGGACGGGAGGGAAGATGCCGTTGATGTACCATTATTGATTGGGGAAGGTTAGATTTTGCGACGATGATGGCTTCCAGCTGCGTCAGAAGCGAGACCAAAGCGCAATCTTGCATGGCTTGAACGGTATCCTAAGGTGCTATCGAATCCTTCAACGTCGAACCGATCCTTCAAAGTAATGCATATATGCCGTGCAGGGGCCCCACGAGTCTACCATGCTTTTTGAAGTGCTCATCAAGCTCATTGGCTCGTCGTATTGCTTGTTTGAACATGATTTCGGTAAGGCTGTCCACGTTAGCTAAAATTTCCGGGATTGGACACGGGTGGGCGTGCCAGTTCGCCTGTGGCCATTAGTACGGTGCTCGTAAATTAGTTCGGGGTGGGTAGCGGTACACGTCTGTTAGCATCGATGGCCCTACAAGAATGTGGCGTGAGAATGGTACGATGGATTTGGATTCGCCGCACGGAGCATATCGGTGCACGTAGGCGATGCACAGCGTCAACGCGCTCGCAGTGCCAGATGTGATCGCTTGCAGAGTTTCTTTAACGCCATAGCAATGACGTCTCCTGAATAGCCGATTTTGCTTCCGGAAGTGACGACCTGCAGTCCCTAGCGAGCCGTCAATGTGCAGCTCGAGCCCTCAGGGGCAAGAAAAAGTACCTCCAAGCTAGTTTTGTGTGCGTCAAGGAAGTTGTGAATGGCGTCGTCGCCTGCCAGACATTTCCCATCAATAATCTGCATCCATTGCGGTCCCTCAGGGGTGGCCATGCCGGAGCAGCATGGTCGTAGGATAGACTAGCATCAAGGTGAAGCAAGACCCGTCAATGCTTCGCGTCACCGTTTCGATACAATGTCAAATATAAAGCACACGATATAAGAGAATAGCCAGTGTGCATTTGCAGGTCGCGGTTGCTTCCATGATCAGCAAGCACGCGGGAGCGCCACCTCGTACCCCTGCGAGATGAAAGGTGGGGTTCTGGCGTTCCGAGGCGCACCTTCCGTTTGTCGCCCAAACGCGAGACTGAGCAATGCACTGTTTTCGTCCCACGGCACGCGCTGGTACGGGTCACCTCATGCTGGGGCTTGCGAAAAGAATTTCATCGCTATTATGGAGCTCTTGGACCAGGCCATGGCTGCCCGGGTACATCAGTTGAAAATGGGCAGACCGCGAGCAGATACTCGCATGATTGCCCCCCCTTGACTTCCTCAGGCCTCCGTGATTTTCGAGCCTGTTCTTCGAGCTTGATTTTCGAGCTTATCTTAGGGATCGCCAGCCTTACAGCATGTCTCCCTCGATATGGAACCTCATGAGGGGTACAGGATCTGATAAGACGCCGCCACCCTCTCTAAAAGCATCACCTCCTGGCCAATCGAAACTTCAGAAGATGCCTCCAGGACTAACAGTCAGCTCGATGGACTCACGATCTTCGCGAAGTAGCTGTTCTGAGGTTACGTCACAATTCTCATACACCAGTGCTGTTAGGGAGGATGATTATTCGAGCTTCATGAGTGACGTTCTGGTCGTCGGAGCTGGGCCTTCGGGCCTCATGCTTGCGTATGGTCAGCAACACGTCTACAAATCATCACGAGCTAACTGAGACAGCGACAACCTCGTCAGGTATGGCATCAAGACAAGAATCATTGATGACCGGTCGGACCGCACCTCGACAGGGCGCGCCGATGGCATCCAGCCCAAGACGATTGAGACTCTGAGGCAAATGCGCGTTGCAGAACCTCTTCTCCGAAAGGGTGTAAAAATCTACGACATTGCCTTTTGGAAGGCCAACACTAATGAGCCGCTGCATCGAACGGGCCGTGAAGTCCACTACCCACCTGTAGTCGACCTGCTCGACCCCTACATCTTGCTAGTGCACCAAGGCATGGTCGAAGCGATTTTCGAGGACGACCTCCGGGAACGGGGGGTTACTGTACTACGAAATACAGCCTTTGAAAGTCTGGAGTACACGCCGCAGATGATCCGACCTTTGACTGTTAGTTGCAGGCAGAATGTCAGCCAGACCAAGAAGTCCTTTGCAACTCGTTACGTCGTTGGCTGTGATGGTGCTCACTCCAAAGTGCGGAGATCTATTCCAGGATCGAGCCTGATAGGCGCTTCATCAGATGCTGTATGGGGTGTGCTCGACGGCGTACTAGAGACCGACTTTCCAGACATTTGGAGCAAGGTAGTCGTGCAGTCGGAAACATTAGGCACCGTTTTGATGATCCCTCGTGAACGTGGATTGACGCGTCTCTACATCGAGCTTCGACCGGGCTCAGAGGCGGCCGTCTCAGCAGGCGAGCAAACACCTCAGGAATTCGTACAGAGTCGTGCACGCGCAATCTTACAGCCTTACCGTCTAGAGTGGAGGAACGTCGAATGGTTTGGGCGCTACAAGATTGGACAGAGAGTCGCTTCCAGATTCGTTGATGACGAGCGGAGAGTGTTCATTGCCGGAGATGCCAGCCACACGCACTCACCCAAAGCTGCCCAAGGAATGAACGTGTCAATGCACGACTCTTGGAACCTGGCCTGGAAACTCAATTTCACCGTCCGCGGTCTCGCCAAACCTAGCTTAATGGAAACCTACGAGCAAGAAAGAAAGAAAATCGCCCAAGACCTCATCGACTTCGACTACGAGCACGCTAACGCCTTCCACGAGGGCGACCCATCCGCGCTCGCAGCCAACTTCACCAAAAACGTCGCCTTCATCTCCGGGTACGGTGTAAGCTATACCCCCAACGTTCTCAACATATCCACCAAAGGCCAAACAATGGGCCACCTTCGCCCCGGCTTCCTCCTCCCGCCAGCCAAAGTAACCCGATTCATCGACTCCAATCCCGTCGACATCCAAACAGACATCCCAGCCCTGGGCCAATTCCGAATATACTTCTTCTGCCACTCAGTCCACCGCGCTATTCCCTTCCTCGAAACCGTCTGCCACGCACACTCCGGCAGCTCCTCCTACGTGGGCCGCATCACCGCGGCAGGCAACGCCTCATACACCATGCAGCCACCCCTCGCAGCGCCCCACGACCAATTCGTGATCCCCGAACGCTACACCCCCGTCAGTGGCATCTTCACCTACGCCCTGGTCACCGATCAAGACCGCAGCAAAGTCGAGATCAAGGACCTGCCGCCTATCCTGCGCGAATCGGCGTTTTCGTTCTATCTCGACGATGTGCCGCACAGGGATACACGCAAGCAGACAGTGATGGATAAGTGGTTAGATGGGCTGGACGAGGATGAGGTCGTGGTGCTGAATGTGAGGCCTGATGGGTATGTGGGCACGTTGAGACGGTACGCCAGTGGCACTCGGGAGAACGGTATGTTGGCAGTTCGGTGGATGGATGATTATTATGAAGGTTTTATGAAAGACTAGAGGTCATTTTCTTTTTTATCTTTGGGTCTGGGTACTGAGCATGTTAGTGGCGTTGGATTAAGGGCTGGGGCGATACACATGGTACAAGTAGATTGGAAAAGCGTGTGAACGCTGTTGAATACACTCCCAAGTAAAACATCGCCTTGCCCCTATGCCCACTCCATCATGGCCCCATCTCCCACCTGCTCTCCAAGATCTAGGATCTCTCCTACTAGGTACTGTACCCCGCTATCTCCGCCCTACCTTTGTTTCGCACCAACTTTCCTAATCTAGCATCGCTTTAGCGCATATCTGGTTCCTAGCCAATCGCATGTCAAGCAACCGACCAATCGCATTGACCTGCGGTGATGATGAATACACAAGCTGGACATGCTGATTATGTCCAATCGAATTTTGAAGAACATACCAGGCAACCTCAAGGTATCGCTAAACAGCGGAGTGGCCTTTGCTGAGTGGTAAGAAGCACGGGCGATGGCCTCGCGAAGGGGAATGCAGGAAAAGGCGTTGAGAAAAGGATTGGATGGACAATGGGGGACGTCAACGAAGGTGTTCTGCTCGCGCTCGGTTACTGTATTTTGGACCGGTGATCAGCTCGTGATAAGGTGCTGACGAGGAGACTTGGACGGGCTCTAGATATAAGAGGTAACTGGTTGCGCTCCGTAGAATCCGTCCAGGCTCAGCAGTCAAACAAATACCTTTGCCGCATCTGTGAATTGATCAATCTACTTCATCAACAAGTTATCAAATCCACTCCACAACATGTCCGGACTCCTCGGCTATTTCAGCTGGGACAAGAAGAAGCCCAGCACACCCTCCGCAGAAGAGCAACCAGAGAAACAACAGCCCGTCCGCGCCCTCCCGGCATCATGGTACACCTCTCCCAACATGTACGAGTTCGAGCGCCGCGCTATCTTCGCCGACCGCTGGCTCTTCATGACCTCCACGCTCCGCCTCCCCAGTCCCAACACCTACGTCCGATACCAGTTCGCCGGGTACGACATCCTCATCGTCCGCGACCAGGACGGGTTGATCAAGGCCCTGCACAACAAGTCCAGAGCAACAAAAGAGATCCTCATTGACGATACTACACAGGAAGCTGCTGGTATCTTCGACGCATCCGTGTCCACTTCACGGGAGGACGTCTTCCCCATCCACGTGCACATCGACCGCAACGGTTTTATCTGGGTGAATCTGGACGCGTCATCCGTACCCTCAATCCCATTCGCCACTTACTTCAAAGACGTCGACATCCAAGCGCGCTACGCGCCCATCGACTTCACAAACTACACCCTCCACCACATCTACACCTTGCACACCAGCTACAACTGGAAAGCCGCCGCCGACAACTTCAACGAATGCTACCACTGCCCGACAACGCACCCAGATATCCCCTCCTTCCTGAACCTTGAAAGCTTCGACTCGGACCTGAAAGACGGCCACATCCAGCACGCCTGCGCGCCCTCCGCTGAACAAATCGCACTGGGCGTGAATGTGCATAGCACGTACTACTTCCCCAACGTCTCCATGACCGTGGGGATCCACTTTCTGATGGTCCAGAAGTTCCTGCCGCGCGCTGCAGACGGGACTGTTTGCCACTACGAGATCTTCAAGGCGAAGGGGAGTAGTGATGAGGAGTTTCATCGCATCGCGGATATGTATGAGAGGGTTATGAGGGAGGATAAAGTGCTGTGCGAGAACGCGCAGAGGAATCTGGAGAGGGGCGTGTTTGAGGCGGGCTTGTTGCATCCCAGGTACGAGAAGGCGCCGATTTTCTTTCAAGCGGGTGTGAGGGAGGCGGTGAGGGGGCATTGGGAGAGGGAGAGGAGGGCGGGGAGGTCGCTGTGGCCGGCGAGGCAGCCGGGGTTGGAGCATGGGGCGGAGGAAGAGGGCGGGAAGGAGGGGAGTAGGGTGATGGGGAGGGATGAGGGTGCTGAGGGGTTGGGTGGGGGTGTGCAGAAGGAGGTGTTTGTTTGGTAGAGGTGATGGCTGTTCAGGACTTGGGGCTAGCTGGCTGGCACAGTCACAAGACTTTGAGATTCGGCCGCCACGGAGATTTTGGTTTCAAGAGGGTCGTTCTTCACGGTCCTTTCTCTATCGTGGAGATGATTCTGCCCTCTACCCCTCATCGTACGCGTGAGCAGACGAGTGCACCACAGCCCCCGCCCCCTTCATCCCACACGCACACTACTCGCTTGCTCTCCCACATACGGCCCGTCAACCTGTGAGCAGCCAACTACACCACAGCCCACCACCTCCTCCAGCTACCTTCATTGGCTCGCTCTTTCAAACATACCCCACCACCCATCCCCGAGGCGCAGTAGTGACTTAGGCCTGATTTTATGGGTAAGGGATCGTGGGATGGGATTTGGTGAGGGAGCGAGTGTCGAAATGGTCGTCATTAGAAACGTGAGAATAGGGTAGTGCTCAATTGACTGGTTCGATACGATACCATCAGAACAAAGTAACTAGGACGCGATACTGGCAAGTCCTAGTCAATACAAGACGAGGAGTCATTCGATTGAGCCGGCTGTGCTATATGGGACGCCCAAAACTTGCACACATTATCCACGTTTCTTTCTTTTTCACCAATCCTGTCCGCAAGAGTAATTACAGACCCCAAGCCGGTGCAGACTGGCCATCGCAGAACGCACCTACGGCTTCTTACCCCCTCCTCAGCAACTCTTACATGCAAATATGGGATGCTAAATGCCGCCAAAACGCCAGTGGGCTGCCAGATGATGGCTGCTCCACATGCATGGACCCTTTGGGCCAAACAACCATCGTTCGTAAGTAGAACATGGACCGCGTAGATCCGGGGAATGTGACATAAACTTCGTTTCTTTCGCTCTCGCTCGCTCGCTGTGCACAATGCTGGGCGCACCAACTGTCAAGCCGTGCGCTATGCTAAACAAGTCAAGGCAAAGCACGCTCAACGCCGGCCACTCCGATAATGCAAAATGTTCCAATGGTTGGATCCGCGCTCGCTCACCCTGCGCCGGGAGTGCTGACCTGCTGCTGTTTCTGGTACTGCGGCGGGCGGTAGCTATGCCGGTGCGGAGAGGCGGTGCGATGACTCTCTGCCGACGCCTGGGGGTTCTGTCCGAAAGGTGGGTTTGGAGGCCCCATCTCGCGAGGACGCGAGGGTGATCTGCTCTTCATAGCTCCAGGAGGTGCCATCTGGCGGACGGACGACTCGCCCGACATTGCAGATGTGGGATTGCTATCTGCGTCGGTGATCTGTGGGGCGTTGCGCTCGTCTTTGCGTTTGGCAACCCCACCCTGATTCATAGGCGAGGTTGCAGCGGCGGCAGCAGGATCTTTGCCTCGCTGCTCCCAGCGCCGCATGATCTCCTTGGCGCTCATGTCGGTTGCGCTTTCGTCAGTGAGCAGCTCCATAATCTCAGGCGGCACCTGACGGGGTTAGCGTTTTATTCAAAAAGAAGTTATAGAATCTTACCTCGGAGAACTCATCGTTATTTTCGATGAGATCAAAGACAACCTTTACTGCGGCCTGATCGACGCTACGAAGCTCCTTGTCGTTGCTTTCGCGAAGGATGTTTGGAGCCATCACAGTTGCGATGTTCCACGTGTCCATCTTGTTACCCGACTCCTCATCGACGGTATGAAAAGAGGACACCCAGTTGAGGAAGCAGAACAAGACCTCCATCGTGTCGCGATGAGCCTTGGGCAGTAGGCACAGGACTAGGTGGAGGACCTTTTTCCTTTTGTCCTCATCCTCAATGTCTATAACTGTTAGTGTATGCATACCGAAGTGAGTGAAGTCACGTACCATTGGCTGTCATGAACAGCCTATACAGTTTCAGTGTCAAGACTGGATCTGGCATTACACGCAGGAAGCGCTTGAGGAGGTTTGCAAGGATGACAGGATTCTTCGTGTTGAGATCGACTTGCTCAACGCCCTTCTGATCGATCTCGACTTCAAGCTCTCGCAAAGCTTTCAGATTACCGTTCTTGCGGAAGACACCCTCGATAGACATATCCATGTTCCTCATTGCAGTTATGGCGTCCTGGAGTAAGGCTGGAACTTTGAGCGCGCCTGGTCCGACACCTTCTGTGCACTCGCAACCCTTCTTCTCCACGAGCCACTCTAATGTCTGCTTGAACGTTGCATTGTCGGATGCAGGCTTCTCGACCGTGGTGGGCTTCTTCGGCTTGCCCTTTGCTTTGCCAAAACCAATCTTGCCCCAGAAGTTGTTCTTCTTGGACTCAATAAGCTCAAGCAGGTCCTCTTGGTTGTACTGATTCTCATCGAGTAGCAAGCCGAGTTGCAGCACCGCGAGACCTTTCAGTTTGAAGTACTCTAGAGGCGACAGCTCGGAGAAGAAGGTACGGGAACGACCGTCACCAATGTTGTTAAGCTCTTGAGCTCCGGAGAAGTCGCGTCGATGACCGTGGCGCACCTTGGCGTGTTCTTGGCCAAGAAGTGCAGTGCCACCAGCACGGAAAGCGTTTGGTCTTTGCTCTCGCTGCTGTTCCATAGCGGCCATACGGGCGATGTCGTCCAATGCAAGCGAGTTTACCGCAAGCGTAGCGCTGTCAAGGTCGACCTGGTCACGCTCGTTTACGATCTGCATACCACCACGTATTTCGGTATTGGGCGCTCCAGCTTCGTAGCCTTCGGTGCCGTCGATAATCCGCGAAGCACGAGCTCGCTTCATAGTGTTGGAGAGGTGCTTATCCAATCGCGTGGACCTTAGACGTTTGATATCTGACATGGACTGCTCGTATGCAGCGTTAGAGCTGCCCTGGCCCGTCGAATTTGTGTCGGACCCATTATAGGATTTTGATCGTGCGTCTCCCCGTAAATGTGGTGTTGCAAGTGCTGAACCGTTGTTGTCCATTCGGTGTCCCACGGACGAGTCGTAACCTGTCAAATTAGGGTCATCTAGGGGTCATCGTTAGTCGGACGGATGTACTCTTGGAAGCGACGGGCGATTTCTGAGCCAAGGTGTCAAGATGAGGACGCTGGTCGGTCTAAAGGGGGTGAAGGCAGGACAGCTTACCTGATGTATGAGGCAGCGCCCCACTCGAGCGCAGGGTCGCCATGAGACGGGCATGGGCCACCTTGAGGAGGTGGACATATTGTCGAAGTTTGGTAACGTGACGGAAGCCATTCTCCGCATCTGGCTGTGCTGCTGCACATGCAGGACAGAAAACACGCTTTGATGACGGGCTCCAATACGCTTGCCTGACGTCGTGACGTAAATCCGCATTGCAGCTACAACACACCATGCAAGTGTAGTTGAAGGACATATCGTTAAGGTGCAGGCACTTGTCTTCGACTTGCAGATCGCAGATTGGGCATGCATCTGCCCATCGCGGGATCAGAACTGCTGCCTCGGCAGTCTGGTCTCTCGCAGCCTCCTCCTCAAGCTTCGCATCAAGCGAATTGACTTGGGAGAGGAAGTTGGTAATACCACTCGAGCTTCGTGTCTCGCGTTCCAATTTTAGAGCACCCTGCAGACAGATGCGGATCAATAGCTTAAGGTAGTGTGCAAGTCCAGTAACCAATGACAGAAGCTCCTGGGTGACGCCCAGCCGACGCACGCCTGTCCCTTGGGACTGGGTGAGGAGCGAGAAGAAGGCAACCACCTTCTTGCATAGCAGCTTGGCTTCACGAGAATAACTGAGACCCTTGGGGGTTTTGGAGATGAGCTGCGCATCTAGCTCGTCAGCTGCAGTGAAGAGCAGCTCGACGTGGATGATGAACTTTTTGGCGGCCATGACGCCGTCGACATAGGCGCCGTTGCTCACGTGCAACAGCATGTCCGAAATGCACGTTGCGGACTTCTCCTCAAACGCAGACAGTGTCTTCCATATCCAGTTAACCTTGGCCTCGATCTCCTCTTCCTGCTGTCGCACGTTCTCGCGAATCGCATCCGTAGCATCGCCTTGAGCATCTGGCAGGCTGTCGATGATTGGCTGACCAGTCGAGTGCAGGCGCACGTTCCAGTATTTGTGGATCATGTAGCATTCTGGGTGCCAATGCTGGTTCTGCCCGTTGCGGAAGATCTCGACAAATTGCTTCAAGATAGACGTCTGACAGCCGTTACAGCGCTGAGCAAATTTGGTTGAGTAGTGGTAGTGGCAGTATACGCTGCCTTCGTGCTCGTAGTAGCTGTCTGACGCGCCGAACACTGTCGGACACACGGAGCAGGTGAAGTGCTCAATGTGGTACTTGCGCTCGAGCGCGGTAATGTACGAGCCACGGAGGGCTTGTCCACAGTCGTGGCAGAGCAGGTCGAGTCGGCGGAAGTAGTCAGTCTCGCACAGCGGGTACTGGCCCGGGGGCTTTTCAGGGACGGGGAAAAACTTGGAGGCCACGATCTTGCCACAGTCCTGCGACGGGTCAGCGAAGTGAGGGTTGGAGAGATGAGGCGGAGACGCGTACATGGCAGGTAAAGCACTCCAGGTGGTAGGTACCACCCAATGCTCGAACAAACTGGCCCGTCAGTCCCTCGCCACACTTGCCACAGATCTTCCCGCTGCGCTTGGGCTTGGGCTGCATCTGCTGCTCATTCTGCAGAGGGTCGGTCAGGGAGCGCACAGGGCCAGCGTCGGTGCGGTCCTGTGGCGTGAGGCTCTGCGACCGCGGGGTGTGGTGGGGATCGAGGGGCTCGGTGGGCTGTCGCGTGAGGCCATTGCTGCGCGGGTCGTAGTTGTGCGGCTGCGGCTGCGGCTGCAGCGGGCCCTGACCCTGTGCATCCATCGCAGGCGGCGCCGTCGAGTCCATGGGCGGCAGCGCCTAGCGGGCGATGGGCGTAGGGTGGGAGGACGGCTTGGGCGGCGGTGACGACAGCGAGGCGGTGTGGGGTGCGTGCTGGCGACGCGCGGGGTGGTGGAGGGGAGAGCTGCTATGTACAGTGGACGCAGATGCCAGATGCCAGGTGCCAGGTCGTCACCATGCGTTCGCAGACTCGGGAGACGGGCGGTGTCCGGCAGTCGGCGAAGCTGTGGGGGTGGACGGAGCCTCTGCGCTGGTGCAATTGGGGGACCCTGAGCGGCGAGCAACACCGCCAGGGCGGCCGGGCGAGTCCTGGGCAGGCAGGCGGCACAGTCGACGGGCGAGAGAGCGCGACTGCTGGCAGTGCGGCGCGTTGTTTGGGGCGGGTGGTGAGGTGGTGCAGTGAGCTTGCAGTGAGGTCGAGGCTGGCGGTTCACGACGGCGTGCCCCCGAGAACTAGCGGCGCCATGCACTGCACAGGCTGTCAAAATGTCCGTGGCTCACTACAACGCCGATCCCACCTCACTTGAGACGGCGCAGGCTTAGTCAGGGCGACCGGCAGTCGAGCGGCGGGCTCAGGCGGGCAGGGCAGGGCAGGGCAGGATGAAGAGTAGATGGTTGCACGCAGGAATCATGGCTGCTGGTTGCTTCGGCGAGCGATAGCAATGTTTACTGTGCTTGTGTGTAACAATGCATCTTGCCCACCCAAGCAACCGCCTAGGGAGCTTCAGGGCCAAGCGCCGGGGAATAAGAGAGCTTTCGCTTTGGTGCGCTAGCCTTGAGACACTCCAGCAGGGCTGACAGCAAGGACTCGGGCGATGACGCTGGTTGCATGTATTCTTAGCACCTGCTACGGCAATAGTCGATGGGTGATTCAGGACAGCACTTGAGGCGGCCTGGCCCTGACATGACACGGGAGTCCTGATACCATAGCCGATGGCTCATGACTGATGACAGGCGAATGCAGGCTGGTTCGAGTTCGACCCCAGGCCCTGGGCTCCGTACCGCCAGCGGGGAACCTACTTCGTACTGGCTCTGCTCGCCGCGTTCCTCGGGAGTAGACGCCAAGAGAACCAGACGTTCGCCATTGTCTGCTCTGCCGACGCGAGTGCATCGCAACAACGAACAGGCGCCGTGAGCCTCAATACCCAATCTACCACGCACCACGAGTCGCATCCACCCGACGTCTGCACGGCCAAACGCACCGCCGGCGCCAACTGCGACACGTCTTCTCCACCGCCGCGCTTCGCCAGACCCTTGCATCACCTCTCCAGCCGCACTCACGTCCACGACTACGCGCCATGGAAGACTACGGCGAGAGCACAGCCGAGAACGCCGCCAGGCCTGAGGATTTTGATCCCCTTCCCAAGGCGCCGCGTCTCGTGTCGCGCCCCAAGCCGCCCGTTGAGCAGGAGGAGGAGATGGGCGCTGAGATCAAGCTGGGCGACTTCGAGGGTGTGCACGCCCTGTCTGTGTCCGAAGCGCGCTTTATTGTCGACGCCGTGCACCAGGGTCGCAAGAAGAAGGATCCTGAAAGCAATCCCCTCCGCGACCGCGTCCACAACGACAACCCCACCATCACGCATTTCCTCGACTACTTCGACAACTTCGCCCGCTACAAGGAGGAGGACAGTCTGCACGCCATCAACGCCATGTTCGACACCCATCCAGAGCTGACCATTGTCGAGAAGGCACTTTTGGGTATGCCGCATCCAGAGGGCTGAGGGCTTCTCTTCTGACAGGCTGCAGGCACTCTCACCCCCGACTCCGCCGATGAGGCAACAACGCTGATCCCTTCACTTACCGACAAGATGGACAACGACTCGCTCCAGGCCATCTTGGACGAGCTCACCAAGATGCGTACGTTCTGTGTCGTCATTCACGTGCAGCAGCATGCTAACAGACTGGCAGAGGATCGCCTGCGCTGAGCCTTGGAACACCCCGGCAACGAAGAGCAAAAGACCGGAGGCGTACACATAAACCCCCAGACCAACCGTTGAGCCGCTTCGATGCGCCGTGGTGTCAGGGAAGACGCGGCTGTCGCAGAAGAAAAAAGGCACGTGGCAGCGATAGCCGCGCAAGGCATGGGAAGTACCTAGTAGCACGACGCACCGAAGACAGGATCGTAGCATACGCTATCCACAATCAACCACGCACCAACCGTATGGTGCCAATTCTCCAATTCTCTTGCGCTTTTTTTCCTCTTGACCACTGCACTCTTTGCCTATACGAAGATGCTAATCTCGCAGTTGCCAATCCACCTTCTACAATGCGTTATTCTTTGCGAGCCATTGCCAAGTCGGTCCGCTCGTCTTGCGAATCCTTCGTGTCTTATTTTTCCGGCGTTGCAACACCAGCTACTAGACTCGACCTGGAAAATTGTATGGGTCGCATTTCGAGAGTAGGGCCGAACCGGTTTCATGAGGTCGCCGTGACCTTGCGAGGACAGAGTTCGAACTCCAAGACCCACTCGCTCTTGAACGCAGTCAGATTTAAAAGACGATGTTTTTTAGCTGGCGAGGTTGATGTTACTAACACTGAAGCTCATCGCTATCTCTACTAGCGTCAATCCCCGCGTGCCCGCACTACGGACCGTCGCATTGGGACAACGAACTACAAATGCAAATCATGAACCCTGATTCAGGGCGTAGCTGACCGACCCTCGCAATTCCGGGGTGCTTCGCAGACCGCTTGATCGCCGTTCATGCGCGCAGCCTAGATCCTGGTTAGGCTTTCTTATACACGTCGCTGTACTCCAGAGCTTTACTCTCCACTTCTACTCTCTTCATGACCTTTACACCCTGATCCACGCTGCGCGTGGTACTGGAGCAGCGACAGACATGTCTGAGCCGCTATATACCTGGGACCCAGCAAGCTCGATACCCACCTTGATTGGTAGCTTGCTGTCTCTCTTTGCAACCTCACTGGTCATCTTGCTCTGGATCTTCGCTGGCGGGAAGAAGAGGCGCGATTTCCGATACGCTCTAATTCTAAATCTTGCGGTTGCCGGTATGGATGCTACTTGATGGATGACATGGATCGAACTCACACCTGCAGAATTCCTCAATAGTCTGAATAATTCTGTCTCCGGTATCGCCGCAGTCATAAGGCGCAAACGGCAGTCACCAGACCTCGCGTGCGAGATCAATGGTTGGGCTGGTCAATTCTCTGTGCAGGTACGTCGACCAGGCCGTGCTTGAACACAACATCTCCTCACATAGCGCAGGCCGTCGACTTCACAATTCTCGCCATTACGCTTGTTACGCTACTCACGATTCAACTACGTTCCTTCGTAATATACGCCTCAACCACCACGAAAGCGCTCATCTGCCTGTCAATCTGGATTGTGCCGCTCTGCACCAGTATAGCATCCATCAAGACGATCGTTGTGCAAAACTAACCTTGCGACAGGCGTCATCGCATGGACGAAGGGATACTATGGTCCCGTGTCCGGGAACTGGTGCTGGATTGAAGATCAATACACCCGCCAACGCTACATTCTGAACCACGGCTGGCGCTTCGCGATCATTCTCATCTCCATATGCACCTATGTCTATGTCTTCGCTTACATGAGTCGCCGTATGCGCCCGCAAGGTACAACGACTATCACCTCGAGTATTCCGGATGACCTGGACTATGCAAAGATCGAAGACAGGTCCCGGGATCACGCCGTGCTTGCTGGTTGCGGCTCCACGCCCCGACTCAGCCTGGACGGACTGGCCAGCTCTAGACAAAAAGCAGCAAGCGACAACGGCTCAGAGGGGTCTAATAACCGCAAAGCGAGCATTACAGCCGGGCCCCAGTCAATAACGAACAAAAAAGACGACGCGAGTCATAGCAACAGCCCACCCCAGCCTCCAATCACCGTCCCCGAAATGCCCTCAGACTCGCAACAAACGCAGCATCACCGCGCCGTCAGCAGCTTCAGCTTCGCGCGCAAGACGCACATCGACGCCAACGACCTCCCACCTCCCTCCAAAGCAGCACCCACAGTCGAAATCCACGTCCTCGTCGACCTCGACCTCGAGCGAGGCCCTCCAGCCGCCGCTCGCGCCGCTCACCCGGCACCCACCACCCCTTCAGCCCTCTCCCCGTTCCCCTTTCGCCGCACAGGCCCCCAGAACACGCCGCACAGCAAAAGCAAACTCGACCGCGATATCTGGAGAATGCTGTTGCTGAATATGTACCCCGTCACCTACCTCATCCTCTGGATCCCCGGGATCGCAAATCGCATTGCCGAGGCCATGGGGCACTCGGTGCGGGCGCTGGTTATCTTGCAGAGTAGTACGCAGTTTATTGGGTTTGCGAATGCAGCCGTGTATTTGTATAAGGAGCATCGGAGGGATGTGAGGGAGTGGTGGAGGGGTGTCAGGGGGAGGAGGGACGGTAGGAGAAAGGCTGAGATGGGGGTGGAGATGGGGGAGGCAAATGCAAGTCCAAGGCAGAGACGAAATAGTGACGATTCTTAGCATGATACCCCATCTGTACAGGTTGGACAGACGATCCGAACTGAATAGCAGGTATATCTTACTATATACAGTGTAGAAGTAGTTTATCAACTGTTAAATGCACTATGTTGTAAAGACATTTTTCTAGAGGTGCACTATACATCTGTGTAGATTGCACAAGAGCATTGGACCACATTGCTCAGAATTTAGTATTGACCAGATCTCGCTGAACGATGAAGGATTGCCAAGGCTGCGCGCAGAGTGCGGCATGCTTCCGCTGTGAACATGGAGAAACTCACGTGGCAGCTCTCGTATATCGATTATGCGCAATAGCGGAGAATAATAACCCATTACCTGAATGAGGCTGCAGAATTTTGTATTGAAGAGCGGTGTTGCGTGATGTGTTCGGCCCTTTGTAGATCGATCGCAGGTGCCAGCATCCCACGTGCATCCTAGAGGATTCCCCTGCATCAGGCCTGCCTAATCGGTGGGCTTTGTTTTGACCTCACCTGTCACACTCACATCTCCAGTCATCGCACCTCTGCCTTCGTCTGACTCTGCTGCAGAAAGTAGCGCGAGATTGTTCTATGCAGACTAGTCTATTGCTGCTGATAGAGACTTACCCCGTATTATGCCTACATACGACACTATGCGCCGCCCGCTACAACGACGCTGTGATCGTGCACCATCGACCACCATCCATATTGCTTTTTCCATTTCTCGCCGAAAGATGCCTTGAAACTCAACTGCCGTAGATCTGCAACCCAAATAATACCCAGCTCTACGCGAGCTTGCGCCTTACTCAGCAAGCCGGCAAACCCCAGAACCGAGGGTTGTGCTGCCAGCCAAGTCATATAACCCAAGACCTACCTATACGTCACCGCCGGGGGAAACGACTCATGCAGGGCAACTTCGCTTGACGGGCACTCCCTCATCCAGCCTCGACCGATGTTCTCTTTTGCCCTCTTCGGGGGGTCGTGACTCTGCATCCGGCCGATCAGCCCCGAGCTAGTCGTCGGACCTCCCTCGCGGACCGCAAAAGTCTGTCCCGTCCTCGAATACCTGTCCGAGGCGATGTGCACAGATCCGAGTCATGTCAGGCAGTCGCGACGAACTCATGGCCACTCGCTTGGGGGCTTCGCTCTGCACTAGCAGGAAGCTGTCCTGCGTCCCGAGCGCTCAAAAGCGGGCCGCCCGTCCGCTGGGTCCTGTCTCAAGTCTTGCAAGGCCTGTCAGAAAACACTGAAATCCCCATCTTCCTCCCCTTCTCCAACGCCTCCTTCAGCCTCAGAGTGCCGGAACTTCGGGACCCAGAAACACACTGACACCGGGAAGCCCCACTCCAACCGACCCACAGCATAACCTCCAGCTCCCCCAACACCACCGTCAATAACACATCCACCTCATAACCCGATTCGATCCAACATGCCGGAAACAGTCATCTCCAAATACCCCCTGATCCTGGTCACTGTCGCCACTCGCAAGGAAGGCCTCACACGGAAACAGTTCTGGGAGCACAACGAAACCATCTACGCCCCGCTGCTGAAGAAAACCGCTGGCCAAATGCATCCGCTCACGTGGACACGCCGCTACCACGTCGACGAGGACGAGTGCCCGACGGGCGTGCCGAGGCACATCATCGGCGGCTCAGACGGGCTGGACTGGGATTGCTTTGGTGAGATGGTAAGTCGCATCTCAAAATCACAAACCTGCATTTCAAATACACAAGAGAAGAACAAGAAAGGATAAGAGAGAGCACGAGATGTAGTGAGACGGGCGGAAACGAGACCCGAGGCTTCGGAACACCCAAACCCCATCATCCAACACCCCCGGAACTAACACTAACACCCCCGCCTCCCAGACTTTCACCGATGAGCTGCACTACCAGCAATTCATCGCCTTCATCCACAGCGATGAGGCGGCCCCGATCCTAGACGAGGAAGAGAAGTTCTGCGACGCGCCGAATACGAAGCTGCTCGTTATGCGGAGGGAGGTTAGTATCGGTGAGCGCGCGCAGGTGCAGAAGCTGGAGTGAGTGAGGTAACTGATCACCCGAGCTATTGGGGGATTCGCGGGAGGAGGGAATGGACTCCGGGGAGGGGGAGGGGGCGGGTCCTCGATTAGCGAGCGAGCGTTCGTGCGTTGCAAAACATGTTGTGTTGTGTTGTGTTGTTAAAAAGGATGGGATTATAATAGAGTGACGAGTGTGTGCATCAACTTACCCTACCCTGCCCAGCCCACCTGAAGCACCAAAGACTGCTGGTGCATACTAACGAGCCGTGACGCCCGCCCGATACACGCTGCGCTGGCTGGTAACAACCACAGCACAGATACAGATCACAGATACAAACATCACCAAAGATGCCCTCGTTTCTCCCTATCATCCATCCGCGCTCCTCCGACGGCCCGGCTCGACCCCACCCGCACGCGCGCTACGCATGATAATCCCCTCGATCCCTGCCTGCACTGCGCAACACTGGATGCTGATGTGGTGGAGGGAGCCGCATTTGGGATGGTCATGGTTGTGGGCGTGTTTGGGGGGGGGGAGAGGGGGGGGGGCTGTACTGTGTACTGGGTACTGTGTACTGGGGGGTATGATGGGTTGTGGATATTTAAATGAGCTTTTTTTTCTGGTTTGGTTGGTTTGATTCACTCGTAATCCACTCTCAGCCATGGCAGATGCTTATGCGTAGTAGGTTGGTTGAGCTTTGATCTTATGCTCTACGAACTAGTTTTCTCCTCCAACTGCCCCTTGAGCTTCCTCAACCGCAGCTCCGTCCTCCATATCTCATCCCGCAGTTCACTCGCCGAAGCCAGCCTCCCCTTCAACACCTCGTACACCAGCGCGGCGAACAGGACCACGGCGATGGAAACCAGCGGCGCCCACTGGCCGACCTGGTTGATGGTCTCGTTGGTCGACCCGTCGTTGCGGATGTACCATTCAATCCAGCATATGAACGCTACCACCAGCAACGGGGAGATGATGATGCCGGCGAGGAGCGTGAGCAAGGCGAGGATGTCAATGACCATTCGCAAGGTAGCAATGAGGTTCTGCCGATGCGAAATCCGCCTCTCGCTGCGCAGAGTTGAGACTGTGGCGTCCTGATCACGCCGACTTCCCATCTTCCTCGGCAGGCGCAGTGAAGCGCGGATGGTGGTCCAGCTCCGCGCCATGTCGCTCTGCAGCTGCTGCCAGATCTTGCCGCGATGCCGCCACAAGTGGTGCGGCTCATGGATAGGGACGCGCATGGCCTCGCTGCCGAGTCTGAACGCTGAGACGACGTAGAGGAAGAACTGGGCCGCGGAGAAGACAATGATGGCCACGTAGATCAGCGGCTGGAACTCGTCGTCTGTGTCGTGCTGCACGTTATGGAGCTTTGCGAACCGCGTTGATGGCGTTGTGACGACGGCTTTGAGCGAGCTGCTTTGCCGGATTGCCTGGCTGGTGTTGAAACACGGGGTGAAGCAGTTGTTGGAAGTTTGTTGCCAGACGGTGTCTGGATTGTTGAAGATGTTCCAGACTGTGGCGTTCCAGTTGCCTTTCCAGAGGGAAGGGTTCCATCCATCGCTGTTCTCCGAATCCAGGTCAGGGTACCCAGCGTAGCAGAAGCGGAACTGTGGCGCGGCGAGGTTGGTGGTGGGCCATGCTATCAGCGCACAGATGGTGCCGGCAAGCATGCTCAAATTCCAGAGCAAGATCATGTATCGTATGATGACGCTTGACCGCATCGTGCGCGACCAGATCTGGAGGGGCAGGCCGACGAGATACGCAGTCACTACAATGGCGGTGATGGGGTCGATGTCGAGCTCAACGGCGTCAGGCTCAACATAGACCTCCGGCACACCCGTCACTAGAGACTCAACGGAACTGGTGAGATTTGATGTTGAAGGAATGAAGGGCAGGTTGACATTGCCAACTTGAGGCACTTGCGACGGATTAGAGACGATAATGAACGCATGTATCGCAGCGCTGGCAGCGTAGGCAACAGCACCGGTAAGGAAGATGTTTGAAAGCCATCGAAATCGCAATGTTGCAAATGTAAGAAAGAGTAGAGAGTAGTACAAGAACCGTGGCGTCGGAGCGTAGATGTCGCTGATGGGGTAGGCGCACATGATGTTTTGGGCAATGACGGTGAAGTCCGACTGACTCAGATTCGACACCAGATCGCTAGCTGCTATGTCGGGAAACGTATCATTCTCCATACTTGCTGCCTCCTTGGGATCGAACTGTCGCAGGCCATTGATGTGTTGTGAGGGATCAATGAGGATCGACCGCGGAGAGATAATTTCGGGACAATTTGCGACGGAACTTTCTCCGTCAGCACTAGTCGATCTTGGTTTAGACCAGGCAGAAGAGCCTCAATGCCTCATCATCTCAACGATAGACTCACATGTGATGGGCTAAAATTCGTACCGACAGCAGATCAAGATCAAAGACTTTTCGATTCTTTTGTTCTATATACGTGGTATCATTAATTTTATCGAACATCCAAGCCTCTACGCCTTCACAATAACGTGGTGAGGGGCCTCCTTCTCCTCGGGCTCGCCGAAGATGTTGACAGGCCACCTGGGCTTGTTGGCAGTGTATGGGATGTTGAAGCGGCGAGGCTCATCCTTGCCAATCTGCTCGATCTTCTCAAAGTCCTCCTTGGGAAGCTCAATCTCCTTGAAGTTGTCACGGATGCGGCTGGCGGTGACAGACTTGGGAATGACAGAGTGACCACCAACCTGAGCCCAGGCGAGGATGACCTGCGCGGGCGAGGCATTGAGGCGATCGGCGATCTCCTTGATGGTCTTGTGCTGGATGAGCAGGGGCTCACCAACCATGTTGTTACCGAAAGCAGAGTACTCAGTGACGTGAATACCCTTCTCGCCCATCCACTTAATGAAGTCGGTCTGGAGGAGGCGGGGGTGGCGCTCGATCTGGTTGGCAGCGGGTGTGACGCCAGTCTCGTCAATGAGGGCCTGGAGGTGCTCCTGGGTGTGGTTGGAGACACCGACGGCGCGGGCCTTCTTCTTGTCGAGCTTGGTCATAGCCCTCCATGTGTCGACAATGGAGACAGAGTCAAGCATCTTGACGTCACCGTCATCGCGGAGAGGGAAGAGGTTCTGGTGAACATCCTTCTGCTCGTCAAACGCGACGGGGAAGTGCACAAGGTACAGGTCAAGGTAGTCGAGGCCGAGCTCAGCGAGGCAGTCGTCGAGAGCGGGGGCGACATCGTCGGGCCTGTGCTGCGAGTTCCAGAGCTTCGATGTGATGAAGAGGTCCTCACGCTTGACACCCTCGCTGAAGGCCCTCTTGAAAGCCTGAGCGATCTCTTTCTGGTTGCCGTAGACCTTGGCAAGATCAATGTGCTTGTAGCCGGCCTTGAGAGCCTCGTAGACGGCGGCCTCAACCTGACCAGGCTCAGCCTGCCATGTTCCAAAGCCCAATTGACTATAGCGTTGCCGTCAGTTTGAGCTCATGATGAGGTTAATGGGGTACTCACGGGATGGAAGCGCCGGTGTTGAGCTTTACTGTGCGACCGAGAGACATGGTGTAAGATGTGGATGTGGAATTGAATGGGCAGAGGACGAGAGGAAGCGGAGAAGGTAATGTTTATGTTGATCAGAGAAAAAGATGGAGGGCGCGGGGGATAATGTCGGAGACGTAATGGTGGGGTGGTGGGGTCGGCGCGTCACCGAGTCGACAGGCAGCTCATCGGCGCCATCTCCACGTTCAGCATTGGTTCCGCGTAACAGCGGCTCGAGCAGTCTTCGCCCCCCAAGAATTGCGGCCTCCTTGCAATGCTATTGGTGGATTACATGTGGCTCCGCGTTGTCCTGGTGCCGGTGGGATGAACTTGTCGGCCTGCTGTGCGAGACATCACGGATCATGAAACCTCTCCAGGGCGAACAGCCTCAATTACATGTCGGTAAATGATCACTGTACGAGCGTTGCAAGAACGTTGAAGGCTTCATCTCACTTCAAGCTCAGATCGGGATGCTCTACAGCAACGTTGGGGAGTGCTCGTGCCAGTGCAGGGCGTTGGTGATGCGGCTCAAGAGGCCAGATGTTTAGCCCCGCCTACGTCATGCCAGCTGTCGCTCTTTCTCCGAGGCCTGACAGAACAGCAGTGACATCCTGCCCGTATGTCAGCGCTTGTGTCCAGATTTTCGCCTCCCTGCAACGTTGCATTGAGCCGCAAGACGCGGCATTGACAGTGGCAAAGGACTTTCTTTCTCCGTCGCGGGGGATTCTTTTGAGCAGGCAGTCAACGGACAATCTAGCTGTGCCGGTAATACCACATTGTGCAGCACTGTAATATCCTGATCTACGCTAGTACCGCTGTCATTGCGTGCATGATCTTCAAACACATTATCTGTGTTGGTTTCGGCAACATTGTAGCAAGTCGTTACTCCAACAGCATAGCAGTCAGAGAACTGGTAATTTGGTGCAACGCCTTATATGACGGTACGGTGGGATGATTCCTACTGGACAAACAGTAGCCATGAAGAAGATGACATTCGAAATGCTTGCAAGTTCACAAAGAAGAATACTCCTGTCGAAACTTGACCACAACCTCATACCTTGGCGGCTTGGATCTAGCATGGTTAGTCAGCAAGGTGGGCTTCACCCCGACAAGGCACATCACCTGAGCCTGTCCACATCTCGCATCCACGCAGATAGCACACGCAGCATCTATTGACGAGAAACTTTCAGCTGCCATGACCGATACTGCTGATATTGCCGTTGTGTCATTTGGCAAGTTCATCCACGGCGACAACGAAGATAAGCGCAAAGTGGCGAGACAGCTGTACGATGCGTTTTCGACTGTTGGGTGGGTTTATTTGAAGGACCATGGGATTCCGCAAGAGCGGGTAGATGAAATGTTCAGTCTCGTGCGTTGAGAAGGCCATGTCTGACTGTGACGTTGGTGCTGATCACGCTCAGGCTAAGACCTTCTTCGATCAGTCTTTGCAAGAGAAGCTCAGATGGCGACTGCAAGATGCTGAGCTGAATCAGGGATACACAGCTGACGGCGACGAGGCAAACGGTGGCGTGGATCACAAGGAGTGCTACGAGCACCGGCGATTCGTCAATCCATGCTGTCCGACGGAGGCAGATCTACCAGGCTTTCGAACGACCATTGACAGCTTCTACAGACAGTGTTTGTCGCTGGGCCTGAATGTTTTAAAGTGTCTGGCAATGGCCATGGAACTTGGCGACGACTTCTTCGATGACATTACTAGAAAGGCGGATCCTCAGCTGCGCTTGCTCCATTATCCGGCCATCGAGAAGACTATTATTGAACAGGATGGCCATGCGCGTATAATACCTCATACTGATTTTGGGCTTTGCACGCTACTCTTTCAGGACTCTGTCGGCGGCCTCGAGGTTGATCCTCTCCACACCGGGGACTTCAAGCCTGCATTGCCCATCCCTGGCACTGTCCTCATTAATATTGCAGACCTCATGCAGAGGTTGACGAACGATCGTTGTCGAAGCACGATGCACAGGGTTGTCAGTCCAAAAGTGTCTGGCCCAATATTACCCGCAAGATACTCGATACCGTTCTTCATCCATCCAGATCCAGAGGCGTTGATTGAACCCATTGTCAAGGAAGCAGGCGAGATTAAGAAGTATGAGGCTGTCAATGCTGGAGAGTGGCGAACCTACAACACGAAAAAGAATTACACAAACTTACCTCCCGCTGCAGCTTGAGCATAAACAACAAAGACAATTCAATCCAGTCATGTCAAGTCTGCGCTGCTTTTTGCCGAAACAATTTTAAACGTGCACTCCGAACGGATACTTCTTTGAATAGCCTGCGAAGCAGCCTTTGTGTTTCAAGTCAAGCCACCGCCCACTACGTGCGCATCCCTTGCTCAGCAACTCACACTACCGTTCTTTGTTTGCGCATCCAATTTTGCCTCATCATAGCCTCATACTACGCTAATTGCTACCAGGTAACACGATGAATATGTTGGGGTTTGCTGCTTGCACCTAATCATCACAGGCTCACTTTCACCCAGGTGATGTGAGCGTAGTTTGCCATAACCACGACTACTTTGCCTACCTTTACTCTTGGCCTCCAATCGTGCAGCAATTAACAGCCGACAGTCAGAACCTCACTACGTTCACTCTCTATCAGCTTAATTGCTCTCTACTGTTCAGCTGCTCTCCACCATGCGCATGTTACATCCGCGGCAGGACATGACGTGCCCAAATGGAGGTAACTTCTACAGATGTACCGGCGGCTTTGTTGGGTGCTGCCTCGTCGAAGCATGCAATCCTGGGGCTGGATGTCCAGCAGACAAGGACACAACACCAGATCGATGTGGGTAGCCGTGATTCTCTACAAGATTAGCATGCTCATTTCTAGTAGCCTCTAGTTCAGGATTGTCAAGCACAACATCGGTCGCGACGGTAGCGACCACTCCTACAAGTGCAACTCCCACTTCGTCACCGCCCATCTCATATAGCTCAGTCTCGTCAATGTTGACGCCAACAACATTGCCATCGACAAAGCCAGCGTCAAGTAGCTCATCAGACGCGAGTGCAGTCAGCCAAAGCTCGTCCACTGGAATATCAACATCTACAGCTGCTCCAGGCGCGACGCCAGAGCACAGCCACACACCCACAGCGGCAATTGTTGGCGGGGTCCTGGGAGTGATCATCTTGTTTATAGTGATCATCGGTCTGATCTTCTGCATTCGGCGGCAAAAGCGCACAAAGGTCTACAAAGCGGCAGTCTATCCGTCACCGCTCGTCGGAAGTGACATGTCACCACAGCTTCCCGGTAGGCACACCCGAATGCCGAGCCATGAAGTACACCACACTGACAGGTCATAGCATACCAGGAACCGAAAACTCCAAGACATGCCGGAGCCTCTGGGCTTTTGGGATCAAAGCGGAGGCTCTCGCGTCACAGTGACCGAGAAACGCCGCCAGCAGCTGAGCTGGGAGAGACGCTACCGAGACATATCCTTTACGCTGAGCTTCCTGCAGACGAACACCACGTTCGTGACGTTTGAGAGTTGGATAATCCGGTCGTAGGGTGCAAGATGGTTCTGGCGTTGGTTATACCAGGTGGAGGCAAAGCGCATATGGCATGAACGGTTCAGTGATAGAGCTCTGGGAGGTGTGTAATAATCTAATGGCTCAGACAGTGCTGCCCGATCTCGTGATGAGGAGGTCGCAAGATGTCGAAACACGTGATCGCTGATGTTTTGGGCGTGCGCTCCACATTGGTCATCACAAATAATGAAATGGAAATGAGCGGCAACATTTTTTCAAACTCGATGAGCGTGTGTACTGAAGTTTGCCCCTGTTGTAGCTTGCAAAGTAGTTTGACCGCAGCTTGACCGCGTGCCCCACTGACGTCACGTTCGCTGTCGAAACTCGAAATCACGACGCACGAAGTTTGATTCAGCCGTCTGCTGTCGCCCTTGCAACACGGCTGAGCCAGCACACATAACACAACAGCATGTCTGACCAAGAACCAACCGCTGCAGGTGCCGCGCAGGCGCAACCCAAGAGTTTACCCCGCTACTTTCGCAACGATGCACCGTTGGGGCAACGCGACCCTCACAAGCAGCTGCTAGCGTCTTTAGATCGACTGATTACGGAGCATCCACCACATAAGATCCCCCCTGGCGGTGGTCTGTACTATGGGCCCATCTCGGTGGCGTATCTGTTTTACGCTCTCCACAACGTGTATCCAGATCTCAAGCTGGATGACTATCCGCTGAACACATGGTCAGCAGCATACATCGAGCAAGCGCAAGCAAATATCAAGGAGTTTCCTCCACCATCGCCGAGCAAATGCGGCGTTTCAAATGATATCATGTCGTTGCTGGCTCTATACGCAGTGACTGCCAAGGACAAAGACACCGTTCGTGAACTCTGCGACCATGCCGCTGTGTTGATCGAACCGGAGGCGGCTAACGAGTGGCTGTACGGGCGCGCTGGCTACTTGTACCTTCTCCGTCTCGTCCGTGGTGCCTTCAAAGACAGCAAAGAGATCACTGAGCTTATCGAAGACACTGCAGATGAGGTTATTGGAAACATCATGGACAGCCCACGACCATGGAAGTGGCACGGCAAGGCGTACGTGGGTGCTGTGCACGGCGCGATCGGAATCATTACACAAATTGTTCTCACAGACAAGTCCTGGGCCCCAAAACTCCAGGCTGAGTTGACTGTTCTTCTCAGCTACCAGTATGAGAGTGGCAACTTCCCATCGTCTCTTCCGCCCGGCAAGGACCGTCTTGTGCAAGTCTGCCATGGAGCGCCTGGAGTCGTTTCGTCGCTACTTGCTATCCGACCATACTTCCCAGATATCGTGGATCGCATCGACAAGGTCATTTCAAAAGCCAGAGCATGTATATGGGAGCGAGGTCTGTTGACCAAGGAGCCTTGCTTGTGCCACGGAATAACAGGCAATGCCTTGGCGTTGGAGGACGATCAGTTCGAGCACTTCATGACCTACACGACAAGGCACGAGATCAAGTCGATGGCCAAGGACAATATGTTGGAGCCGTCTGACGATCCGTCTGCTTTGTGGTGTGGTGAGGCTGGCCGCGCTTGGGCGTGGGCAGTGGCGGATAGGCGATTACCCAAACGTCTGCTTGGATACAACGACATCTGAGAATATACAGCACCAGGGGTCAAAGCTGGATTTTGATCATAACGATGGAATATCTGCGAAGCGATAGACTGAAGAAGTAACGAATCTCGTTTTGCCAGGGCTGGTAATTGCACTGGTAGAGTCACGGCCGGATGCATTGTTATAGCTAACAAATCTCAGTACTCAATATTATAGTGATTGTACACCATGTTAACTACAGCTTGACTTATTCCAATGCTTATTCATCACAGGCAAGAAGCCATTAGACATTGGGGAGAGGCTCTGTATCCTCAATGTACCTGGTCAATCCCTTGAAGCCCGCCGCAAAGAAATTCCATGCATCCACCTATCGGTAGTGCAACATCTCGTTGTAGTACTGCATCTATCATGTCCCACTAGCCTCGACAATGACTCCTTCGATTCGTCGGACTGCTTCATCGACTGCGTGACATACTCCGTTTCTCCATGTCTCTGAGCAAACAGCGCAATTTGCGTTTCCATATAAGCGTTGACCTCGATAGGGGGCTTCTTCCTGGCCACCAATCCCCAATGTTGCACAAGTCGGCCGCATGCACAACAAATTCGAAACACCGCTTGTGCTACACGGGAAGGAAGTGCACTCATCTTATATGGACAAGTCATACTTCTATACCGCAAATGGCATCCCTTGTCATTCTGTTTATTTTTTTGCCACGTGCTGATGTCGGACAGGGTTTGGTCTGCATTGTGCTTGATTTTTATCTTCACATCTGCCCCACATACACAGACCTCAAATCTGTTCCATCACAAGTTGTCGCTCACTACCTGCGCTGCACTCAAATTTATCCAGATACCTGTAGGTCACGCTTTCCTATTACAGTGTCTCGAACCAAGATCTCATTGCCCCGCAATGCTTCGCTACCACCTTTACATTTCCAACATGAGGGCATATAGCTGGTCTTGCCACGCGTCGTCGCATCATCAAAACATCAATAGCGTATGAGAAAGGCTAAGCACGTGCGACAATACCAATTGCCCAGCGCAAGCACCAGTCTGGACTCGAAGAATGACACCCCAATTACCCCAATTCGACATTCTCCGCACCCAGCTTTATTCATTACTCGTGTCGAAAGGCATGATGCATAGTCCCCATCTCAGGATATTATCAATATCATGGTGCAGGGTTCTGACATCGATCGAGCAGGTTTCAATACCCCTCTTTCCATCTCAGCATGCCCATAACCTCGATTTCTTGCCTTGTACTAGTTCTAGTGTTTGTATCTTCAACAGCATGTACACCACCACAGACAATTCGCCGGCAACAGACCCGCGACGGCATCGTGAGGGGAATTGATGGAAGAGACCAAGATGGTAGAGAAAAATTGCTACTTCTGCTGTCTTTGACTGATCCAAATTGTAGGCAGCCTCTTCCTTCGTCTGGATGTGCGGAACATGAAGTCCAACTACCCTGATCAATGGAACCTTTTCATGCTGGGTCTCGATCAACTCCACACCTCGGATCAAGAAGATCCTTATTCGTACTATGGTATAGCTGGTAAGCCTATGGCGCCAGATGATGGATAAGAGAAGAAAAGCTGACTACACAGGCATACACGGCAAGCCCTACAGAACGCACCTAGACGCGCCCGGAATTGCAGGCAAAATCGGGACCACGGGGTACTGTCCCCATAGTATGGGTCTATTCCTCGGCTGGCACCGTCCCTATCTGGCCTTGTTTGAGGTGGGCTGCGTACTTGATGATGGCCAACACGTACACACTAACAAATTTCAGCAAGTGCTTCATTCCCGCATCCAGAATATCGTTGAGTATGCGCCTACCAACCAGATCGACCGCTGGCGGTGGGCAGCCCACTCATTCCGCATTCCTTACTGGGACTGGTCTCAAGGCGATCAGAGTGGCGAGGTTCCCGACTTTTTCATGACAGAGACTATCATGGTCGACACGCCTGAAGGGCGCAGGATCGAGATGTGGAACCCACTGTATAAATTTGACTTCAAACCTGTGCCGGCACAGGGATTTGATGGCAAGGCAAGCTTCTCAAACAACAACGAAGAAATCACTGCTGACGCAAACAAACCAGTGGACACAGCTGAATCACACGGTCAGATGGCCGGCATCCGATAATGACTGGGAAGACTCGCGTCAAAGCGAGTTTGCATTGAGCTTCAGAAACATGCGTCGCCAGATCCAGGACCAGGTAGCGCTTGCCTTCCGCCAGACCACGCTGAATGGCTTCTGGAAAGCGATTGAGGAAGTCCATGGCTGGGTCCACGGAGCCATTGGTGGTGGCTACTCGGCTGGGCAAGGCGGAAAAGGGCATATGTGGCCGTTGGAGTACTCATCGTATGAGCCACTCTTCTGGCTACATCACGCGTACGTTATCCATCTGCTCCCGTCGAAGACATAACCTAACTTATCCTAACCCACACAGCAACGTTGACCGCCTTTTCGCCCTCTATCAAACTCAAAACCCCACATTATCCCTCGAGCGCTCCAACGTCGGCACCGCCGGCAACGTGTTCGTCGCCGACCACACCGACGTCGACAGCAACACACCACTCCTCCCCTTCCGCATCAGCCCCGGTGTCTTCTGGACAACCAACGAGGCCATGAACTGGCGCCGCTTCGGCTACGACTACGCCGACACACGTAGCACAGATCCTGCAGCCGCACAAGCGACTGTGGCGCAGCTGTTCAGCGGGACCGCGCGGGAGCGAGTTGCAAAAGGTCAGATGAATGGGGTGTTTGCGACACAAGACTCTTCGCTGGATGATGCTGATGATAGCGTGGCTGCGTACACGGATTGGAATATCAAAGCTGCAGCAGCACCGGAGTTTCTACCGTCCTCGTTCAGCGTGCAATTCTCGCTGGTCGGCGATTTTTCGTCCGACAAAGTGATGGATGTGGGTATGTGGGCTGTGTTGATGCCAGGCGGGCATGGCGAGGATGAGCTAGTCGGGAATGCGGGGGTGGAGAAGACGATGGGACATGTGGGTGCTGCGGAGAGAACGAGGAGTGGCACGGTGAGCTTGACGAGCAGTCTGCTGGATCAGGTGGAAGTCGGTGCGCTGGAGAGTCTGGATGAGCGGAATGTGTTGCCGTTCCTGAAGGATAAGTTGAGTTGGAAGGTTTACTCGGTGGGTACAACTTTCTTTTTGTGACTGGATGAAAGGTTGTGGAGATGATGGAGGCACTGACAGAGACAGGGCGATGGTGTGCAGCTGCCGGATAATAGCATGGATGCCTTCAGGATCGAAGTCACCAGCCAGACTGCAAGAGTTCCTGGTGATCCTGATAAGGCGATTGAGTACAGGAACGATACTGTTACGCACACCGAGGTGACGGCAGGGAAGAAGGGTGGTGCGGACTGAGCTGTGTGTCGTGTGACCTTGTGGTTTCCAACTCTTTGCTTCCATCGTTGCTTTCCGCTTGGCTCGTCGACAGATGGAATTACCTCTATGTATGTAATGGACAGATGGCCCCTACTTTGCGCTCACTTCACGCTTACACAATAAGAGAATGAGAGCGACTGAACGAGACCTTCGATATATTCAGGTTCTGCGAGTGCGAATGTCTAGTGCTTCATGATGCGTGCTGCTGTTCTCATTCTCGGTACCTCGCCTCATATGCGGTTGTCCTCACCAGCGGCCCTCAATCACGATTGTGGAGACGAGCTCAGATCGTGGTAGCATTCCAATCGAACCCCGTAGATCCCTTGACGACTCTGACACCCGATTCCGAACACAATCTCTCCCTCTCCAGCATCAAAGTTGCTTTTCCGTCCCACACCCGGCCCAGCTCACCCCGGATATTGAACTAACCCCGCGGCGCCCCACACCCCAGCACCACCGATTGGCCAATGCCCTCAGCCACACCAAACCCCGTTGACCTGCAGACCATCGCGCCCCACAATTCCTTGACCTGCAGACCGTCCCCAATATCTCTCGCGACCTGCAGACCTGCAATTCACAAACACCTCAACCTTTGCGTCAAAACACGCAACCCGCAATGAACGGAGACTTTTCCTTCCCTCCACAATGACACCTCCAACCCATCTCCTCCTCCGCGGCCGACCAAGCCACCTCCCATGCCTCCTCTACCGCGCGCAGCAAACACAGAAAGTACTAGCAGTAGCAGCAGCACGTGAGCAGGCGTTTTCACCATATATCATCTCCCCCCGGCGCAGCATCTCCACCTCGCAGCCCAACCCACCAAGCTCTCTCCCCCGGCCTACTGAAACCTCCATTCTCTCGCTGGCCCCCGACCACTCGCGCACAATGTCCACCGCACCCCCCTCCAAAGACTGGTCCGCAGCCCAATACCTCCTCTACACCAGCGAGCGCACCCGCCCTGTCCACGACCTCATCGCCCAAGTCGCGCCCCATCTCACCTCGTCCCCATCGCCTGTGATCTACGACCTCGGCTGCGGGCCTGGCAACAGCACGTCCGCTCTCCTCTCCACCTTCTCTGGAGCAAAAATCACAGGTGTGGATTCCAGCAGCGACATGCTGAAAAAGGCGCGCAAGGAGCTGCCCGATGTGCCCTTCGTGCAAGCCGATGTCTCAAGCTTCTCCCCAGACTCAGCCGCGGACCTGCTCTTCAGCAACGCCGTGTTCCACTGGCTACGGACGCCGCAGCGCCTAGCCACCCTAACCCGCCTCTTTTCAAACCTGCGCGCCGGCGGCGTTCTCGCATTCCAAATGCCGGATAACTACACCGAGCCCAGCCACACGCTGATGCGCACCACTGCACTCCAGAAAGGCACCGCTTGGGAGCCCTACTTCAGCGCCACGTCCGTCGGCGAGTTGGCCGACAAGCAGCGCCCGGATCTAGATCCCATCGAGCCCGCTTCCGCATACTACAACGCGCTCTCGCAACTCGGCGCTGTGAATCTCTGGCGCACTACGTACTCGCATGTGCTGACTGATGCGAAGGCGATTGTCGAGTGGGTCAAGGGATCAGGCTTGCAGCCGTTTCTGCAGAGGATTGGGGATGAGGGTGCGAGGAAGGCGTTTTTGGTGGCGTATGAGGAGGCGCTGAGGCGGGAGTATCCGGTTATGGCGGATGGGAGGGTGCTGTTGCAGTATCCGAGGTTGTTTGTTGTTGCGGTTAGGGGGTAGGGGGGGACTAGTGATTTATGACGGAGTAGGGTGGTTGCGTTGTACAGTACGAGTATCAACCTTTTTTTTTCTGCACTCATTGTCCCAATACGAAGTTTGGTTTTGAACGCGCCAGGCGCGGGATCTGGCTTTGATGTAGAGGTGTAGTTGCACATTTGTGCTGATCTACGCCAGAGCATGAGCGAAGCGAGTGGTGTGACGCAAGTACATTGCTCAGCTTGTTTTTCGCGTTGTTAATATCTCCTTGAACAATGGAAAAAATTTGCGTGGTAGCTGCACGTAGAGTGCGGTGTTCTTCCCGGAATGTTTTGAAAATGGCCGTGGAGGGGGGGGGGGTGGCACGCAGCGGTAGTAGTAGGTTGTAATGGTGAGGTGAAAGCATCGACGGGTGGGTAGTGGGTAGTGTCTCTGTGTGAGTGGAGCTAAAAGAAGAAAGAGTGACGATCCCGCAGTGTTTGCAGCTCAATTGAAGTGCGGGTCAGAAAGACTTACGTACGATCAGAGTATCAGAGAACTGGATGAGGCATTACGGATTTGATATGGAAGCATCCCTGTCAAACTAGCTTTAGTATATCTATAGTTTATTAGTAGATGCTGTTAATGTAGATGATCTATTCTATTTCAACATTATACATTTACTTTCTGATTCTCCTTCTTTCTTACTAGAAGAGAGGACTCCGAACACGCCTTGTTTAAGACCAAAGCATCGAGCCACAAATTCGTGCAGCCGGCTTTGATAGACGTGTTCCACTTGCGGAAGTTGGCGACAGTCACCGGGGACAATCTGGTAGTAGCGGGTGCAGCCCGAGACTGTCGACCAAGACCAGACTTAGAATACACAAAAGGCTTAGTGTAGACGCGGATACACAACGAGATTTATCTGGCTGACATTGGAAAGCGAAGGCAGTCGACAGTGTGTTATCTTGCAGGCTTGGCGGCGGGTTTTCTCATTGCAGTTTATGCTAAGCTCACAGCCTGAGTGAGGTTACACGAGTAAATCTTGTTGGAGGCGAATGCAGCCTAAATTGGGTTTCAAAACCCAATTAGGGTAAGAGATCAGACCCCAATCAGGCTACATCCACCTTCTGTAGGATTTTGAAGAGTATGTAGGGGTCGGCTCACGGCACAACGGCTCTGGGCACAGCGGCTCGGCACGATGCGCCAAGCGGCTCAGTGAATCCTCCCAGCGGTGGCACTTAACATTGCGGTTCCAATTCAAGCTCATATCTGCGCTCGCCAATTCCGCTCTCGTAAGGTCATATCGAAAAGGACCGCAGCAACAGCTGAAGCAGAAGCAGCAAACAGCAGTCAGACGGTCATTACCTATCTTGTCGGCAAGGCCAATCCACAAACGCAAACAAGCCTTAGGTCTGCTCTCGCCATGCGCCTGACTTCCCAGTCCATATGGGCCCTCGTAGGTTCCTCTGGCTACCTTTCCGCCGTCGTCAACGCCGCCGGTATCCTGGGTTTTGGTCTGGTTTTCCCCCGTAACGACACCACGTATTCGCCAGAAGACAACTTCCCGATTGTATTCGCCGCTCAGAATTCCAAGCTGCTTGAGCATCTCAAGCCCTACATCGATTACCAGGTCCTCAACATCACTGGGGATACCTTCGATGAAATCGAACTTCTCGCTGACAGCGGCCACGAGTTCAACTTAACCAGTGCCTCAGAGCATGACCCCTATTTTTTGTGGTCACGTATCAACCTTCAAAGCGGGGGCAAGTTCCGCATCCTCTGGCAGCCATCCTGGTCATCGTGCGGCGAGTATAACCAAGAAGTCTACCTGGCGCGCAACCGCACGGAAAACAATTTTCTGGTCGACTTTGAGGTCAGAGCAGGTGGCCAAAAGGTGGACCTCGAGGCTGCTACCGATAACGACGGTAGCGAGAACTGCCCCAACGAGGGCGCGGGCATCAACGTGACTGACAGCACTCTCAAGGCTCCGGCCTCAAATCTCATCTCGCCACATGAGACCTGTGCGGTTCTTGGCTCCTCGTCCCCCTCACCAACCTCGAACCCTTGCAAAGTCAAGATCGACAAGGCTACAGTCGAGAGCATGGCAGCTGCAAACCTCAAGCGAGACTGCGCTGGCCTCTATCCGCCGAGCGAGTGCCCGAAGGACGAGACTGGTCTTGCCAATTCCAGATTTGCGATCGCAGGAATTTCTACTCTCACTGCGGCTTTTGGTGCTGCACTTCTCCTCGCTTGATTAGACCCATATGCGTCGGTATGCGTCATCTCGTCTAGACAAAGTGACAAGGGCTGTTGGATTGCATCCTTAGGTACGGCACGGCATGGCACGGCACCATCTTTTGGTTCTCTCTACCCAAGGCCAGCCAATATGTGGGGAGTAAAGAGATGCATCAAACGATTTCACGGAAGGGACCGTAGGGCACTACCAGATCCTCGAGCACAAGTCGTGCGCGTTCGGCGTCCAGCGCATTGCTGGCACCGGCGGCGCGGTGAAGTTCATCCTGGAGGCCAAGACGTCATCGATGGCATCAATGAATTCATCAAGCGGTTTGCCGATGATGGTCGCTTTGATGTAAAGAGCGTGATGTCTTATTCCGGAGCGACGGCCAATACGCATTCGAATGTCGAATGGGGTATCTGTTGGGCAGTTTTGAGGGATGCAATCAGCAGAGATTAAGAGGATTAGAGAACGTGAAAAGCGTAGCCATCTGAAGAATCATAAATTTTAACGCTGTATCTCAACATCTTGCATTACTCTAAGAAGTCACTTAGAGCTGACAAGGTGCATCCTGACTTCTTAACCTGTCACTCCAGTGACCTTAATGCTATCTGGACTGTAAAATTTGTGGAGTCCGCAAGATTCTCAAAGGAAGACGAGTAGGAACATAGCGAAGAACCTCCATCAAGCGCACTCTACCCGTGTCTATCAAGGCATTCACAGCTGGCGTGAATTTACAGTGTAGACGCTGTCTTCAATGACTTTTTCGTTACACGTCATCGATGATGCTGCCATGATAAATGTTCTTGTGTTTCTGAACTCAAAAATCATAGAGGCTACACTCGATTGTATTACTTAGTGCCTTCGGTTTGCCACTAAGCTTTACTCATAGACATAATATTGATCAGTGCCCCATTCCCACGCACTCGAATCATTGGAGTCAAATGTTGCTTCAGTACGCTATAACTTGATCTTATACTAGGAGCATTCTGTTCTTAGTAGAGCTCTCCGAAGAAGAAATTGAAGGTAAGTCTAGACTAGATATGCGCTATGTGTGAAGAAGCGATACAGCAAGTCTTCACAGGGCACACTGCCTGTGACATCTTGAGCAGAGGCCGGGATTCTCTTTGGGCTGGCTATCTTGCTGTAGCAGCAGTGCTACCGACTGAGTGAAGTGCTAGTGCTTGAAGTCGATATACTTGGGACAAATGGGTCCTTCATAACAGTCTCGATGTCGTCCGCGTTGCTTCGTTTCTTCCTATTGTGTCACCGGACTTTGTATTGACCAGTCGAATGTCTCTGAAAACCCCCATCAAGCGACTCTGATTAGATCTACGCTCAATAACAAGTAAGAAAGACCACATTTGACCACGATCACAATTGTCCAGCAGGATGGAAGAAAGAGTAGATAACAATGATCAGGCTGTAAAGTTTAGTGTCTATAGACTTGAGTGCCCGTCATTCAGAAACACACAGTAGTACATTCTTAAAGTAGTTATCCAATGCAATTGCCTTGTTTATACTTCCAAAGACGAACTCATGCGGGTCTGAAGGACTTTCTGTGGTATCGAGATCCGTCAGTACTTGACCCAGGTCCGTAGTCGCGCCGCTTTTCCTTACCAAAAATCGCGATATTCTTGGACTTGAAGGGAAAACAACGATGCAACAGAATATTGCGTATTTCGAATGATGTTGGTAAGGAAACGCGACATGCCAGCGCATCATGCAGCACAGGTGTCTTGGCGTCTGACTGATACCAAAAACCGGTCAAAGCCTGTTCCTGCCTTTATGATTGCGCTGAATGTAACTCATATTGTTCCCAACGACCCGTGATTCTATCTGTACGACGCTTTTTCACTGCCTTACTGTGTTTGTACGTGGCGTTTATTTCTCAAAAGAACTCCGCAAGGCCAGCAATGGCTTCCAAAGATACCTCTGTGTCAGATGGACAGGCTGCGGTCCTCGAAAATCATCGATTAAATTGCTCTCTTGACCAAATACGACTTATTCGATTGAACCCCAGAGCCGACACGGAGAGCGAATCGTCCGTTATAACAGCCAGCATTGGCATATTTTCTCTCAGCACCACTGTACCTTACATCGCATTGTCGTACGTTTGGGGTACGGATGAACCTTCCAATACCATCGTGCTAGACGGTCAACCAATGCGCGTACGAGATAACCTTTGGAATTTCCTGGATACCTTCTGTCGTGAGGGGAACACCAGCTACTTGTGGATTGATGCTTTGTGCATTAATCAGTCGTACACTCCTGAACGAAACCATCAAGTGACTTTGATGGGTCAGATCTATTCTCAAGCAACGAAGGTCATCGCATGGCTCGGCATGGACCCCGACTTGATGGAGGCGACCAGAGAACTCGTAAGGGTAGAAGGGGCATTTTCCTCGAAAGCATTATTCGGCACGGCAGATTACTGGCGCAGGGCTTGGATCCAGCAGGAGTTCATGCTGGCGAAAGAAGTGGAAATCCGTTGCGGATCAGTTACCCTGTCCACTGAAATCGTGAACAAGATGACTTCTTACCCTGGTCATCCAATCGCCCACTTTATAACGATATACAGTGCGCGTGTGGTATACGTCCTCCGTTCTCGACGAAATCGAATGGATAATAAGCCCTTCTCTGATATCGTTGACATCACGTACACGAATTGCCAAACAGCGTATCGATTGGGGTGTAGCGACCCCAGAGATCAAGTCTATGCTTTTCTTGGCTTAATTGATGAAGAAACTCTCCGGAAGTATCCTATCAATGTTGACTATGAAATGTCAAATACCCAGCTGTGCGATATACTTGAGGCACGATATAAGAAAATGAAAAGTGACGGATCGTTGGACAGGCGGTACACATCAATTTATGTTTACAGTCTACGAGGTGTACTGGGATGCCCGAATCGGGGTTACGTAGAAAACTAAAGATACACTATAGTGTCAGATCAATAACATGCCACTCAACTGTATCGATCCGCCTACCTAGGAGAAAGACTGTGCTTTCCTATTACAACCGCGCCTCTGCCCTCTTTACGTCCTCCTCTCTACGGGAAACTACTTATTCTCGCGCTTAAAACCGAAAAATCAACTTTCGAAGTCACGATCCTTGGAGGCGCAGTGGCACAGTAGCAGTCACCAACCCGTCCTTTATAAAGCCAAACAGAGGCACAATCGGGGGGCTAGAGGCGACCACAAGACCAAGTCACGTCTACACTCGCGAGCTATCATAGTCTGACTAATTTCATTCAATATTATGCCATACCTCAAATCAAGCCTTCTGCATTCCGTTACAACCAGAGAGACATCACCAAACATTCTGGACAAGCAGGCGAAAGTCCTCAACCAGTCCAAGAAAACTCTAGCCTATCTCTAAGAACGACAACGAGACCTATCTCCGCACATTGTACCTCCTAGTCATATCCGCCTAACCGCTTCAACTGCCAACCAAGCTGCGGAATTGTATCAGAATATTTCAAACACGCTGACTGGGACGGCACTGCAAGTGGTGAGGTGAGGTTGCCCTTGAAGGGGGGGGGGGTTTGGCATGTGTGCAATGGGGCACTACAGGACATATGGCGATTCCAGTGTACAAGAGCGGGGAGGAGGTACAGGGCGTCGGTGTTTTGTTATACGGCGCTTCCAGCGCTACAAGCCCAGTGGTGGGGAAGGGGGGAAATGAGTGATGGGATGGCTGATTATGCCGATGTAGTGCAGGGCTTAAGAGATTGGGTTTAGGGGAGAGACGAGAGGGAGCGTGTATGTATGTGGTGCACTTTTACAATATTTGGTATGTGTGGGATCTATGAGATGTCACGCGTTTCTAGATACTGTAGTTCGCTTCACGTATTGCATTGTGTGAAACTCCGTAGAGACAATATATTGTGTAACAACCTGTTTGACGACATTGGAGAAAGTAGCTACGATGTCCTGGTCGTTCAAGAGGGTTGATTAGTTCCTTTAGGCTTCGCGGCGCCACCATCACAGACATTCTCTCTGCCTCCTCAGACAAGCCGCAGAGTGCCTGCGAGTCGTTGCTGAGGCCTGCGCAACACCTGGGTTCACGGAACATGAAACATCGAAACCACCATCACCACTAAACCCACGCGCCAAACATCGCGGCGTTGAACCCGCCAAAAACAAATCAGCACAATCTCTATCCACTCACCCAGATCCCCCCGATCCCTTACAATACACATCGGACATCACGGCCTTGGAACCTCGGACGCGAGCTCCGCCCTCCGCCTCACTCATCTCGCATACATCGCACCGAAGACCTCTGCGACGATGCGGACAAAGAATCATACGACCGCGGAGAGTAATAAGTGTAAGTGTTTCAAGCTATTGGCGTCTGCAACTGCGAAGCAATCCACTCCACTCCACTGGTCCGCGCGCTCAGGGTCCTGCCTCTTTTCCCGGGAAGTGGGGATGCGAGAGCGAAGAGAACGTGCGTTCGCCGACTTCTCGCGTGACGGGTGAGGCGAGGGTCTGTGTGTGGGTTTTTGGGCAAAGGCGCTTGAGTGGTTGCTGCTTGCCGTGCATCCCAAATGTCATCGTGAGTAGTAGCAGCAGTGGGAAATGCGATGTGGATTTCGATACTAAATGATGGGCAGCCGTTGGAGGTGCTCATCAGGCATCCACCTTCGGCTTGTGGGGTCCGACGGCGCTGTGGATGTTCCTTTGAATCGTGCAGTGTTGCGCGATACAACAGTCAGGTCAGGAGAATGCAATGTCACTCGTTGGATGTTGGAGCTGGATCCCGGCGGCTTGGTCGACGCTGTGGGGAGACTTGGGCGAGGTCGAGAGGACCGTGACATAGGGCTGCACATCGTCATGTCAATAAATGCAATGGTCAGCAAGGCACCCACAGTGGCAATGAAACGTGGAGACAAAACGCAGCCACAGTTGCAAGATCGTCCTCTTAGCAGATCCTTCTGCAATACTTGGATGTATTGCTTCGTCACCTCCCCACACGCTCCTTCATTCGAAGGATGGATCAGTCGATACTTCAATTCCCCCCAAGACCTGAGTCTGGCCTAAGTGTACCTGCACTCTGGCTCAGCCGGCAGACAATGCCCGCTAATAAGGGCATCAAAGGTCGTTCTTCGGCGGTTGCATGACTCGGCAAACTCGTGGGAATCGAGGAAGTTTGGGAGGATTGTGCGGCCCTGGCTACTCGCCCGTCCGCATGATGTGAGACAGGGTGCGGCTGCCGTTGTGCAGGGTACCTCAGGTATGATAACCGCGATGTTAATGTTCTGGAAATTCGCTATAGGGACTATAAGGCTGGAACAGCCTTACCCACAAGTCTTCGAGGGGCCGCGTAGTCGGCAAATCTAGATAGACGTCAGACACATACCTCCTGCATCCAATGCATGAATTCAAAACCGAGAAGGCGATTGATTGCCTACGCCTGCGTATTTCTGTGCAGCGACGTCGTGCAGTAACGCAGGTTGGCTGCACTCCTGCGTCCACGTCAGACCTAACCTGGATAAGTGTCTGATTTTCTCCATGGCACGTCTGTGCGTTGACGCTCAACCACGACGAAGCCAGACCTTGATTATCAGCGCAACCGTGCGCGATTTCACATGCAAATCTTTTTCATTGGCCAATCAAAACATCCCGCTGTACCTCGGGAACTTTTCACGTCAGAGGGTGCTCGATATTGCCTTGCGCACGGCCCGCAAAGCGAATCAGTGGAATTGAAGGAGGTGGTGGGCGAGCGGACTGCGATCCGCTTGAGCTTTGTGGTCTCTGGATCGATTCTGCAGGGTGTGCGGAGAAATGTGGCATGCAGGTACCTGGCGGGATCTCTGCTCTGTTCTACCTGCAGCTCAAGGACAAGGGTCTTTTGTAGTCGCTGCCGTTGACGATGACCACATCTCTGGAAAGGGAAGGAACGTTTGAGCGTTGTGTTCCGCATACCCACGTGCGAACCCATGATTGGCACAGTATCGGTCAACGACCCGACCCGGCGGTGACATGCCATACTTCCTACTCTCAATCAACACTGCTGTGTTGATCAAGCTGGTGTGGTGCCAGTGGCTTGCGTGCGTGCGTAATACGGCAATATACGTGCATGCTCAATGCATCTCGCTTAAGGTAGAGAACATCATGATCGTCTTAGCATCTTCATGCGCCAGTGTGTAGATGACTCGCCATGCTCACCGCGTCTGTGACTGCTCGACACTTGTACTGCAAGGGTTTATTGATGGCTTCATCTCGTGATCTGCTCAACATTCTACCAGTGCGATTCGACACCTTGGCAGCGAGGCTCTCGCTTGATATTAACTAAAAGGCTGCAAAAGATGTACATGTGGTCAAAGTGCTGCCACTAAGAGTATGGGTGATGACCACCAAATGAGATCATAGCTTGAAGATAAGTGATCCTCTTTGTATTGATCGTCAGGTATCAGTGCAGTCGGACACGGCCGCTGTTTTGTGAGTGAGATCGAGTGACGCGATGTACCGAATAGGCAGGTCGATTAGGAATAAGGCCGCGACTGTGTCGGCCAGAAGTAGTCGTGCATTACAAGGTACAATAGCGACCATTCCAGATGGTGATAACCCTTGTCCCGTGTGCCCGTCATTTATGTCGTTCCTTGTCTGTATTGCAAGGCAGATTAACGATACTGTACAGTGCCGCTGAATTTCAAGACTCTCTGCGATACTCAGCCAGCCGGTATTGGAGCATTTCGACGAATCGCTGACACACAGCGCGTACCAAACATAGCTCCATGTAGCCAGATGGTTCCACTCAATGTTTGTCGTAGTGGTCTGGTGACGACTAGTCCAAACCGATACGGTGCACCAAGGCGTGGCGCACCTTGAACCTTGCCGGTGTCAGGGGTACCGCTCGTCTGCATACCAACCTTCAATCGAATTGGCGCTCTCCAACAGCACCAAGTGAGCGACTCTGGTTTTCCTCAGACACCTCATGTCTTCACTGCGTGAATTGACGTGTATCATTTTTTCGCATGACGCTCTGTTTCGTGGTCGTAGATCAACGTGTTCTCTTGTACATCGATTGATCGACCATGGATGAGCTGCCCTGGTCCCAGCCCCGCTTGACTCCTGGCTGGAAAGAGCTGGCAACGACTTCTTGCCACATAGTCGGAGTAACGTAGGATGGATTCGCAGATGCATAGCTTGAAGTCGGTGGCAATTGCCCGGGGGTTCCTTGGATACCACTTTGCTGAGGCGAAACGCTCGCTAGTTGATAGTTTGGTGAATTGGAATCCTGGGGGCGCATGTCGTAATTTGTGCCTGAAGGTGGATGTCTTAGCGGCGGGGATGAGGAGGACGACGCGGTAGGGGGAGGCGTACCAAACGCTACATTCCATTGACTTTGTCATGTCAGTGTGTGATTACAATGTAGATACTTCGAGAGCTTACTCAAAAATGCGCTGCGGGTTCCACTGCACGTTTTCCTGCATCTGCATACCCGCACTGCTCTGAGGGGCACGCTGACCCGATGCCATCATAACCAGAGACTGAGCTACAGGAGAGTCAGTCTTCGAACCGAGGTCGGATGCCGATATTGGTGGAGTGATGGGATGGGCATGGTAGTTGATCTGACCTGGTTGTTCCAATGGCGAAGGATGACTCGGGTGACGAGGTCGATAAGAGCTTTGGTTGCTGAGAGGACTTGATTGTGGGGCCACCTGAGGACTACCGAACGGGAAGGTAGCTTTGAGCTCGAAGGGCTTCGTAATGTCCGCAGAGAAAGCTTGGCGCAGGCTGTTTACCTGGGCTTGCATCTCAGGCATAGGCCATGAAGGGGCGCATGCTTCAAGAACGCGCATGTGCCTGACAAAGAAATCTCGGGCATCGCGGTTGATATCTGGATCAGGACAGGTGATTGCAACCTAACTTGTTAGCGGACGCAACAAATGTCGCAGCAAAAGACTTACCAAGTGAAGCATCGTGCATGTAAGTACTGCGTATATCGTATAGCTCATGCCACGAAGCATGCACGTCAGACCGGGCATACCATATGTCTTCAAAACTGCCTCTTGCAGCTTGCACATAGTTTTGGCAGCTGAATAGCATGTCATCATGTGCTGTTTCCATATTCCATCGTATGACTCCGCTACTGCGTTCAACTGCGGTCGGAAGTGCATGACGATTGCAAGGGCCTGATAGCTGTGCAGATTCGCCAGGTAATGAGAGGGAATCCAAGGAGCCGAATTGTCAGGTGGATACGAAATCTGGAGATCCTCAGGTAACTCTTGCTGCCAAAGGGAAAAGTCCGCATTGTGGGCAATGAATGCTGGGTCCAGCGCCCAATCTTGGGTTTTCTTCCGCAGTTTTCCGTACATCAAGGCAGAAAGATAGACGTTCTTCGCGATTCTGATGTACTGGATGAATTGGCGAGAGACCTGGAACTCTGTGGGATCTTGACCAGGGATATGGCGGGGCATTTCGAAGTCGACTGTATCCAACTGTACGCTGTAATCGTAGCGTCCTGTTGTGTCATAGTAAGCGATTGTTATGATCATCTGTTAAATTTCTCATACCTTGCGGACCTCCAATCATGGCCTCATAAACAAGGCACATCTGCCAGACCCGCGTCTTCGCAACGCAGTCGTGTGCACTCGAGCCACAGGATTTGCCCATCTGGTGCGTATCATAATGTTCGTGCAGTTCCAAATCTTTTGCCATTGCAGTCAAACTGACGACTGCCATCCAGGAGCGCCAGAAGTAACCACGTTTCGGGGAGCTTTCACGAGCTTTCAGCAGAAGGACCATACCTTGCAGAGTGCTCAGACGAGAGACGTCTTTGAAGCTTTCTTCATGCTCTATAAAGCGTTAGCAAGAGTCAAACGCTACTGAGGACAGAGACTGACTAGAGGCAAGAGCTAGCCACTTGTTGCCTTCATCGTGGTTTCCTAGCATCATTGTCGAGCATGCAAAGATGGCTTCGAGCATGAGTGGAGAGATCGAATCGCGTGCATTCTGCCATTGCTGGTAGAAGTAAGACTTGTTGACGACCGGAACGTAGGGGTGGATGTTGGTGAAGAAATAATCGAAGTAATGCAGCGCCTGTTCTTCTGAAGGCATCATCTCAGGTGGAACGCGGACAATGTGATCCATGCTGACGGAGGCTGGTAACTGAATCTCGTACTCCTCCTGAGCAGGGGTCTCTGCTAAAGCTTTCTTTTGACTGGTGATATAAGGCGCGATAGCTGTGTGATCGATTTTGAGTTCACCCAAGACGTCAGTCAAGCTCGAAACAGATTCGCTTCTCCAATGAGGCTCCGTTTCGGGAGGAGTCATGGTCATCACCGGTGCCGCAGCCGAGGCTTGGGAATATGCCTGTTGAGGCGGATAGCTCATGTTCTGCTGCGATTGAGACATAGGAGGGTACATGGCTTCCTGATTTTGCTGATCAGAATACGCCGAAGGCTGATACATTCCAGAGACCGGCGTTGGCACATTTGGTGGCATCTGGTGGGGCATGATATGTGGCATCGACTGGTGGCGCGAGTACTCATGCTGGGGAGGTGCGCCTGGCTGCGCATACTCCTCGGGTCGTGGTTCCAATTCGAAAGTCTGCGAATTTCCATTGAAGTCTTTGTCGTAGCTCACAGTAGGAGGGACGCAATTGAGCTTCAAGCGGATGCATGCAGCGCAAGGCCAGGCATTAGTGGTCGCAGCATCGCATTTAATCTTGCGTCGGCGACAGCCTTCACACGCTCTCATAACTGTACAATGTAAGCGGCGCAAATTGTTTGGCATCGAAACATATCACCTTTGAGGCGTTTATGCCTATTGTGCTCGTCCACAAAGACATAATCTGTCGAGTGAGGTCAGTCGCACCTTCCATTTCGGCATCGCGCGGCAGGCTGGACTTACTGCGCTGGTTCTCACGGGGCGCCAGCGTAGGCGGAGCAAATGTGAAACTCTGCATCTGTGCTGTCTGAGGCAGCAATGGTCGTCCGGAAGTCTCTGGCATAACGTCGGTCTGTACGACGGTGCTGCTGGCGTTGATGGCTACGATGGCGGGGTTGGCGGCGGTCCGCTAAGTGGACGACGTATTGGCGAGGGCGGGCCAATCGCAAAGCTTCTCCAAGAAACCGAGATCTAGGCCACTGTGCGCTGACGGGAAATAGAAAAAGTCGAAGGCTTCCAGAGTTCAGCTGGAAGCTGAAATGGTGCCACTTGCAGCTGCTAATGTATAATCTTACAGCGGGAGCGAAATGTCCGCAGCGCCGGGCAATGTTAGGTTATACGGGCAGATCAAGGCATACAGGGACCTAGGTGGAGTCGACGTCTGGCATGCCGGGGTTTCGTGGATCGAGAGTAGCAGGTGCGCAGCGTGGTTCACGCGTGCAGTGGCGCCTGTGTGCAGACTACGAGTGTTTGAAGGGGCAGATGCAGGCCGGGCGGGCGAGGATAAACGAACGCCCTGTCGTGAGGGGACGATGGATGCGACTTGCAGGAGCGTGCCGCAGCACCTGGGAACTGCCGTTAGGGTGCTGTGGGGGTGTCTGGCGCTGGCCCGTAGGGGTGTGCTGGCGCGCTTCTTCTGGTAAAGTGGAGATGAGGAACAAGAGTCTCCGGAAAAGATTTCGGGCGCAGTGTTGAGGGATGTCGCTGCTATTAAGGATAGGACGACGAGGACCAACGTCTGACAGCCGGCGACATCCTCGTCGCACCGCGCCACGGGGCTCTCACTCAGCGATTTTAGTAGCAAAACATTTCAGCAGCTTGTCTTCCCCAACGTACGGAGTACGTACGTCTAGAGGACCAAGACAGCAGTGGCGGGTGCGCTGGCTGGGCCGTGCGGCGAGAAATTCAAGAGCCACATTGCCGCCCGTTTGACGTCTCACGCACCCGGCTTCAAAAGCCTTCAGGACCACCTCTGATAGGCGATAAGCAGGGCCGAGTCGTGCTCGCGCGCCTCCAACAACCTTAATTGTTCTCGAGGTGCCCTTGCCATTTGCCCCTAGTGGAGCGTCGCACACAGCATAGCTTTGGAAGCTTCCATGGTCGATAGTACTGCGAACGGCATGGCATGGCTGGCCTGTCCGTCCCTAGAAATTGCACTCCGCTTCTTGTCAGCTTCGATGTCGAAATCTATGGCATACCTGGCCCTTAACAGGATGGGATGAAATAATTTCACGACACAATCAGGGAAGGCAGATCTGTAGGAGTAAAGGGGTAGAAACGATGTTTAGTCTATCCGTGTCTTGCACCACCACCATGGCCTGAGGCGAAACTGACACAAGGCCATGCAGGAGATGCTCATGGCGTCCGCAGTGCTTGGAAAATGCGTGCTTCGGCTTCCCATTCCATCCGGCGGCCACGTCTCCACGATCTCAGATTCGATGTCGTGTTTGACAAAGCTTTTCGCTCGGTTGGGCATGAAAATGATCCCGCCTGCACTTGTGGCAGAACCATGACCAGATCGGGATGCATTCGAGATGCTACCTCGGCGAATTAAAAGCGGCCTTGGATGCAGGGCTCAGACGGCTGGCGCCTCACCATCGAGGGCAGCCCGCATAAACGACATTTCTCGAAGTCACAGCTTCTTCCTCACGGACGCCTCTGTGCGCCTCCATGAATGCGAAATTTGGTAGCGACATCGTGCTAGATGCGGATTGCACGAACCGAGTACGGAGTGTCATGGCGTTGCATGAAGCTATGAAATACTACTCCTACTCATTACCACAGTATCTTCTAAGGCTGACGTTTGGGTACCAAATCGCCGGGTCTGTTCTCATGACTTCTGTTTGCAACAGCGCGGCTGATCAACCGGTGTGTCCCGCTGAAAGTGAGATTTGGGCGACTGCACACTGCTAGGTCCAGAATGTGCCTTGACAGTGGACTCGCGGCGACAAGGTTGTTCCATGGGCTGAGGAACACCCTCGGTATGCCACGCTGACATTTCGTCCGCGGCTCCTTTTCGTCCAAGCACCTTACTAAGGCGATACCTAAACTCAATGTTGGGTCATGTGACTTCCGGTGAGACTTCGCAAGAGAACGAGTGCGAAATCTCATCGGCTGCTCCCGCGACCAAAACCTGGCGGAATCGTTGCAATTTCGGCACGTGTGCGGCCAACCACATCACTGGCGCTGCAATCCCAGGTTCCTGGGCAGGGGGTGCTCTCGTCGAGGCCGCGTACCTGAGCGAGCACAGGGAAGCCTTGTTGCAGTGATCATCGAGGGCTAAGACGACAGCAGTGTTGTCTTGGTGGTGCATGTAGGTATCGAACTGCAAGCGTTTCCACGTGCGCTGCGGAAGATACGGGTAGGCAGGCTTCGACGCGTCTAGCGGCAGAAGCTGTCAAATGTCACCCCTAATGCATGAGCTGCATAGAGGAGCTAATGCTTGTGGTATACCTTCCCTAAACAAGGACCCCAGCAAGCCATACCAATATGTAGCCAACTGCTTGACATCGACGCAAGTCACTGCACATTAGCAAACGCACGTAACAGTGGGTGCTTGCGCACCAATCACTAAACTTGGGACATGCAATTGTTCTTGGCTGCTGAAGAAAGCATTACCAATTGCTGCGAAGAAGGACCGTCATATACTAGCGGCAGGATTGTACGGTGTGAGAAGAAGCGAAAACAATAAATGACTTGCAGGACATTCCTGGTGATACTCGTAGGATGGCGCTAGGCACGCTTTGGCGCGCTGATGAGGCTATGAGGGTGTGAACCCCACAATCGATTGACGTTCCCCTGTGGCAGCGGGTAATCTGTCGGGAAATTATTGCGATTCGTGTTGATAAGCGGCCTGCTTGGTCGCAGCCGTCGGCCGTTTGTTTGGTGGTGGTGGGAAGGCTGCCAATCGTTGATTCGAGGTGCGCGGCTTGCCTGCTTTCGCCGGAGCAGAGCGCGCCCGCGCAGGGCAGCTTGCAATGACGAGTTCCTCGGAGTGGTGGGGTATCTTGGCGGTGGCTCTCCCAAAGTCTGTGGCGGCGAAACAGTGTACAGCACTTTCGATGCAGGCACGCTTTGCCAGGCACACTCTGTGACAACAGCTTGCAGCTAGTTTCATCCCATCGTCCTACACTGACACCCATTGCTTGGCACCAAAGCCGTTGCTACCGCTGCCATGGACCTCGACAAGGACAACGCCAACCCCACTATCTTGAACCCCTCAGACCTGCCCTCTCGCCGTCGCGAGTCGAATGCTGGCAAGCACGATGAGGGAGGCGCAGGGCTGTTTGATGACTTGGTACCGCGCTACAATTACTTGAGCGACCCGTTTGACGACCCGCTGTCGGCGAGTGATTCCGATGACGACGTTGCTGAGAACATTGACGAACAAGAGATCTATGGTATGTGTCACATGTCAAAGCATGTGGGAGACCTGTAGGCTGACAGTAGCATGACAGACCTCATTTCCACCATTTCTGACCCCGAGCACCCGCTATCACTCGGCTCACTAGCTGTAGTGAATCTGCCAGACATTCGTATCCTGCCCCCTGTCTCCCCACAATCCTCCATCAGCACGGTTGTCGTTGAGATCACGCCAACCATCACCCACTGCTCGCTAGCTACCGTCATTGGCCTGGGGGTGCGCGTCAGGCTCGAGCAGGCCCTCCCTCCCCGTTTCCGTATCGATGTACGCATCAAGAAGGGTACGCACAGCACCGATGAGGCAGTCAACAAGCAGCTGGGCGACAAGGAAAGAGTGGCTGCGGCGCTAGAGAACGGGACCTTGATGGGAGTTTTGAGGAAGATGCTGGCAACATGCGAGTAAAGAGCTATGGGCGCTCATGGCGTTTGCAACCAACAACGACTGGGTGACATTCACGACCTCAACGATATCAAAAAGACAAGGGTAGGCAACACTAGCACTACGAACTAGGCCACTTCTATCCATTCGTACATGTGTGTCGGCATCGATCAACGATGCAGTTGCATATTGCAGAGCCGCTCGTGTACACGGCTAGCCATCCGGCACGGGAAGCTGTCACGAGCCTCTCGGCCCCGCGTTCTTTCCACAGGCAGCGCATTCTTTCCGCAGGCATTCGTAAAGACCCATGCTGCAAATCCCAAGTCGATCGGCCGTACACAGCACACAGTAGATAGCATTACGTACGGCTGATACCACGCTGAATAGCCTTGCCTTGGCGGGCCTCTGGTGGACCTGCAGCCTTCACAGATCTTGCGAGTCCTTGGGTGCGGCTGGGGCATCAAGCAGCATGTGAAGTAGTCGATCAACAAATCAATCGATGATCAACATCCATGTCACGTTGCCGCTTCCAGCTTCCATATTCTTTCCTGTACATGCACGTCCCGTCACCACAGACCATTTGACACTACCACATTTGCTTTGTATGTGCCATCCTAGGGTTGTGGTGCTCTACCACAGAAATAGCTAAACTCATTCGACAACGCTCCTTCCCCAAGCGGTTTTTCGATGGCTGCTTCTCATGCCTCTGTTATGTCCCAACAGATGAACCTAACGGCACGGATCTATGAAGTAGAACGATTGGATGAGACGCTTGACTCGCACATGATGCGAGATTGCTTCATCGAGATGCTGGCTTGTGAGGTAATTTTGTAGAGCCATACGCTCGGCGCTTGAAGGGTGGAAGAGGGTGACATGAGGGGATGTAGTGTGAGCGGCGGGCAATGATGATGGAAAAATGTTAGTGTTAGACAGACAAATCGAGACAGAGGCTTGCAATATGCTCCTCTATATTGAGGAGTGGAAGAGTTTGGAGCGGGGCCGGGGCGAGATAAACGCACCTTCTTCCATGGCCGTAGTGCCTGATGTGACACTGTAAAGGGGTTTGTTATTCGGGACCGAGAACGGGGAGAAACATAGTAGGGGAAGTACAATCAAGCATGCATTGAATAAATGCGGTAGACATGGTACATTATAATACCCGTCTTCACTTCATGCATTCAAAACACCGTCTACCGCACTTCTTCTTACTTTCCGCCATACAACTCACCCAGCACTGAACACAAACACCCCGCAACGAACCGGACAATCACAACATCCCATCACTTGCCCATCCCCTCCATACGCTCACGTTGAGTTCGTCCGCACCACTCTTCATCAGTGCCCCCGAGCGTGACCATGCTCTCGAAAGTCCAGCGCTGGGATCAAGACGAGAATGCATGACAGCGAGCAAGGAAGAACCAAGCTGGCTCTGCAAACGCTGCTTGGCGCCCAATAAGTCAGGGTGTTGCTGCTCGGCTTGTATGAAAGTGGCCGCGCACGCCCACGTGGTAAGCAATGGGATATTAGCGGGCTGCAGGCGACATATGTGTGGAATGACTTGGTCTCGAGCGTTGGGGAGGCGCGGTGGAGGCTTCCGAGCTCAATGCCTCTATGTTCTAAGTTCGAACGGAAGTGCGCTGGCAGAGTCGAGCAGGTGATGTGCGGTCTGGAGTGGCTGTGAGAAGCTGCGAGGGGATTTTGGTAGTAACTTTGGAGGAGACGTGAAGGACAGTCAGCCTGTTTAGTTGGATTGACAACTTGGCTACTGTGTACAGTCTGTGTCAAAGAGATTGGCAAGAAAAATCTGTGTCTCTAGAAATTTTGAGAACAGATGTAGACCAAACCGCAATATTCAGCAACCTGTAAAATGTTGATTGACTTCCATATTGACTATCATGAATCTCCCCAAAGAAATCACACGCTGCTTCTCTTCCAAGCCGCTCGTTTCCCAGAATCCACTTGTCCAGACAGCCACAACCACCTCCCATGCTTCCTCCACAGCTTGCATAACCTGGGATCCTATAGCCGTGTCAGTAAAGTACATATCAAGAGAGCGACCGTTATCTTCACCGCTTTCGCAACAGCGCCCCGCCCACACATGGAAATCTCACACTACTATCAACTGTAATAGTCAGTCATACTCTGGTCCAGTATACGCTCCTTGTTTTCCTTGTTAGAGCGCAGTATGCGTGGAAAGAGTAGCACTCACCAGCGGCTCTCAATATGTTTTGTTTAGAATAAGAAGTGTATCTGTAGCTCTGTTCAGGCCGCTGAAGATACACAACTGTTGACTCTCGTTCCTGACATCCGTCACTTTCATTTTTCCTACTCGTAGAATCTTCTCTCTAATTGGTCGTCCAGACAAGATCAGAACGAACCCGTCCAACCACCTACCATACGCAAAATAGCTATGCCTACTCTCCTTATACACACTATAACCTACCCCTGCCTATCATTCCTTTCCTCTATCGAATTCCACACTAGATAATTCTCTTAACTCGCAAATCCTAATCAAAGGATACACTAGTTCATCAACACACGCCACCCAAAATCACCTACTTTCCTCTCCTAAGGCCCCGCTCAGATCCCATGATCCAGCACCTCCACACTCACAACTGCATCTCCGTCCTCCCCAACCCACGCAAGTCCATCAGAGCTGTCCTCTATCACCCAAATCCCCTCTTATAATAGCACAGTACACATAACTTGGTTCCCAGTGGCATGCGCAAATGGCAGGATGGAGAGAATGACTCTGTAGTCTTTACCGGGGTGCTGTATTTTTAGTGTTGCTCAGGAGCTGGGGAGGAGAGCTTTGGATGTTGGAGTGGTTGCAGCGTGAAGAAGAAAGATTGTTGCGATGAGGGAAGGGGCGAGTGGGGTGCTGGGCTGGTTGAGACGCGGGTTTTCCTCTTCTTCTTCGTTGCTCTTCCAAGTAGAGGGGGGAGTAAACTGAAAAGAGGAGAGTTCTGAGTAGACAAGAGGAGGTAAGGAAGAAATTGGAAAGGGCCAATTGCATGCCTTCCCGCTTCTTGTACTCATCTGTTGTATTTGTTCCTGTGGATTTGATTACCTAGGCCGTTACACCGTTGACCCGCTCTTTATCATTGTCCGGTCGGAAACATACAGACCCTTGCTACGTCTGACAGAAAACAGGTCTGATAGCACGTACCTGATCGCGTGTTAGTCTGCATGGTATTCACTTATTGTTGTAATTGGCTGGTGGCTAGCAGGATTCCAGGGTGCCGGGGGATATTCCTGAGCCTACTTGAGCTGTGATGGAATGTTATCTTTTGGTTGCGTGTTGCTCTCACTATCCTGGGTGTTCGGTCCGTTCGATCCCGAGGCCGGTGGCAGGAGCAGTCAAGGGTCTGTCATGATATACGCAGTTGAATCCTCTGCTTATGAAGGTTGGAACCCTTTCATCCGTATATTGTAGGTGTAGATGGTGCGCGCGAATTACTCAAAACAGCGAACTGCTGCATCTTGTAAGGATCGCAAAACGCTCATGGTGCAAGTCCCCTTTCTACAGCCATCGTCTTTCATGCTTTGGCGATTCACCCACCGGCGCAGGTTGGGTATGGTTGCAGTGTTAATTTCAACAACACTACTCTTGCATCGCTGCAATCACCTCATCTGGGCTTCCACGTGCTGAGTGTTGCTTCTTCAACCTCATGTCAGACCTAGTGGCGGTGTTGGTGGTAACGATGAAGGTCTCCCAAGGCGGTGACAAGGGCTAGCGCCCTATCGGAGCCAGTGGCGGGGCAGAACTCGAACCTAGGGCTCCACTAAACTTTTGACTCCACAAATGCGAACCACCGGCTCTCAGTTGCGCACGCTTCCTTCGTTATGTTATGCTGCGCTCGCTGTACCGCACTGTAGCACGACGCATCATGGCTGCCTCTGAGCCCGCTGTCTCACCACCGACCACCACCACCGCTGCCGCTCCCCGCGTGCCAATCCCCAAGAATGGCGTTGACTACCGGGGCACCGTCGTGCTCGCGCCCATGGTGCGCTCAGGCGAACTTCCAAGCCGTCTGCTGGCATTGAAGTACGGCGCCGACCTGGTATGGGGTATGTATCTCTCCTCAAGCACCCATATCGTCAAACACTCCCATACTGAACCTCCCACCCAGGCCCCGAGACCATCGACCGCGCCATCATCGGCACAACCCGACGCCTCAACCCGCACACCAACACGCTCGAATGGTCGCGCCTGCCCACCTCCAAGATCAAAAACCCGCACCTCGACCCCGAGAACCGCGAATCGGTGCTCTACCGCATCCACCCGGAGCTGGAGAAAGGAAAACTGATCTACCAGATGGGCACCGCGAACCCCGAGCTCGCCGTGGAAGCCGCCAAAATGGTCGCAGCAGACGTGGCCGGCATCGACGTCAACTCCGGGTGCCCAAAGCCCTTCAGCACCGCGGGGGGGATGGGCGCCGCGCTGCTCAAGACGCCGGACCTCCTCTGCAACATCCTCACCTCGCTGGTGGAGCAGGTCGGGAAACCCTACGAAATCGGCATCAGCGTGAAGATCCGCATCCTGGACAACGCCGAAGACACGCGCGCGCTGGTCTCGCGCCTCGTGCGCACGGGAATCACGGGGCTGACTGTCCACTGCCGCACCACGCCCATGCGCCCACGGGAACGCGCAATCCGCGACCAGCTCAGCATGATCGCCTCGCTCTGCCACGACGCCGGCGTCGCGTGCGTCATGAACGGCGACGTGACCTCGCGCGCCGAGGCCCTCGCGCTGATGCAGCAGTACGGCGCCGACGGCGCCATGATCGCAACCGAAGCTGAGAAGAACCCTTCTTGCTTCCGCCCCGATGCCGCAGGCGGCGCGCTGGAGTGGAAGACGCACTGGAAGACCGTGGTCGCTGAGTACATGAAGCTGGCGCTGATGGTCGAGAACCGCTGGGGCAACACTAAGTACCTCCTCGGCCAGATGATTCCTGGCCGCGAGGAGGCGTACAGGGCTATGAACCGGAGCAAGTGCTACAGCGACGTGGTCCGCGCGCTGGGCCTCGAGGACGTGAAGATGGATGGAGAGGATGGCATTACGTTAGCCGAGAAGGCGAAGATTGTCGACGCGCACCTGGGTATCCCCAAGGAGGAGCTGAGTAAGGCGCAGAAGAGGCAGAGGGTCAAGGAGAGCCAGATGGTGGAGGGAGAAGGGGCTGAGGTGCCCGAGGCCAAGCGTGTTAGAATCCCTGATGCTGCGGTTGTGGATGGGAGCATTGCGTCGACGGCGGAGGTTGCGACTGCACTGGCAGTATAGTGGAGGTGACCTCCTTTGTGGACGAGGGCATCCGAGCGGGAATGTGAGTCAAAAGAGGGGAAGCTGGCGGCTAATTTGGATGCATTTTGCGCGTGGTGGGATTGGAAGGGGGGGTATCTGGCGTTTATCATGTGCGTATCTGTTAAGCATTTACAGGGAAATAGAAAGCGTGCTCTTCAATCCATCAGCGTCTCCGAGCGAAAGAACAGAAAAAAAGAAGAACAGGAAGAAACAATAACAAACAACACTGAAACCCAAACGATCAATCGATCCCCAAACACACCATCCTCTCCTCTCCTCTCCCCTCCCCTCCTCAGAAGCAACGACCCACTGATCCATCCCTCCATGGGACGTTGATGCTGATGTTGATGCCCAGACATCCGATAGTCCCACCAACTGCCTTCCTCTCAAGCGATGTGCTCCAATCCTTTCGTCCACTCGGATATCAAACCGTCATATCCTCAGATATCCTCCCCACGTCATTGCCGCCCATCCTATCCTAGCCTATCCAGACGTCTTCTTCCCACGCCTGCCTGCCGTCTTCGCCTGCCGTCTACGCCTGCTGCGTACCAGGATTGAACCCCCCGTGCCCGAGCGTCGAGAACAGCACGACGATCATGCCGATGAACGCGACGAGCTCGAAGGCCGTCAGGGCGAGGGTTGTTGCGCTGGGAGACATGGTTGAAGGACGTTTCTGGGTCGTCTTTGTCTTATATGCGCGTGGTGAGGTGGAGTGAAGTGGGCTGGATTGATTGATTGGTTGGGATTGGGTTGAAGATAACGGGGTTAATCGACCGCTGATGGCTGATTGGAGGCGGGACTGTTTGCGTAGGGAGTGGTGTGGTGTGGGTGACAGGCTTGGGGTTGCGAGAAGGGTTGGTGTTGGAGTTGTAGTTGAGTAGAGTTGAGGTTGAGTAGAGTGCAGTGCAGTGTGGCACAGCGGTGTAAGTAAACCCCCCAACAGCGCAACACGCAGCTTCCCACGTATTCCCGTGCGAGAGTCGCAGGCTCGTGACGACGCTTATCCTTAATCCCGCAATCTTTCGCGTGACGCTGCTCTTCCTGATTGGAGGCGACCGGGGAGCCAGGAATGTAGCAAGTCGACCCTTCGTGTCTCCCAACTCGCGTTTGCTGCAGAGAAGTTCCGGGAACAGCGTAGGTAATTCAGGTACAGTAAAATACCGCAGGACAGATATATATTCCCCTTATCAAAGAGAGAGGGCAGAGGCGTTCCTTTGTTGAGAACTCAAGACCCCGGGGGCTCTGTGGCTGGAATATGCAACTATATCTTTCTTCTCGGCGCGAGCTGACGCTGCGGGAGCTAGTGGGTGATTGTGGCTGCTGGCGGCGCGCCTTCTCGTGTTGGCTGTGCTGTTCGGATCCCGAGATGGCGGCGTTCTCGCTTCTGCGACTATGCTTTCCTGGCTAGTCAAAGGGCAAGTCGAGAGAATGGGGAAAGATCTTGATGGGTGCAGAGCGGGGTAGTGAAGATATGTGTGTGTGGTTTGCGTTTGGTCGTTTGTATGCAATGGCAGTGCGCCCGCGCAGCTTGTCACGGTATGTGTAGTTATACAACACCCGCCCGTGAAGTCACGATAGAATGGAATGGGGAAACAGTGAATGCCGATCCCAGCACGCCTTTATCATACATTCCCTGCCTGTGCCGTAAATCTCAAGACGCGCCCCACCCAGAGCATATTCATGACAATGTCGAGAAAAAAAAAGCTTTCTATTTCCATTGATTGCTGGTGGGACTGCCAGTCTCGCTTGTTTCAAGTGTAATGATGCTGACTGCCGCGGGGGGCACCTAGACACCTGTTTCGGCTGCCACGCGGCGCTGGGGCGGGCGTGATAGGTTGTCCGCGCATCCGCGCCGCAGCCACCAACGCAGCATGCGAGTGTGGCGCTACTGTCCAGTGGAAAAGGCTTGCTCGAGCGTCGAACTTTACCAGCAGTTTGTATCGTGCGCGTTGGCTAGCGCAGGTAGATACGGTACCGGTGTGCGTACTTATGGCAGGGTGCGGTAGCGCAGCTCGTGGTCGACGCATCGTGCACCAAGTCCAATCGTTCTGAGGCTAAGCGAGCGGATACGCGGCACGCCCAGCGCAACAGAGCCTCGGGCACTGTCTACTTCTTTCACGCCGGAGGGCTGAGGTGACGGGACGCTGCTTGGCTGAAGACTTTGTCAAGAGCGGTGCTGGGCACGGGTAGGCGTGGCCGACGGTTGTTTGTCTGTGTGAAACATTGGGCTGCCCGGGGTGGGACGGGACGAGACGCATGCGAAATGGCCTTTGTGGGTACTGGGTGGATGGAAGATACGAGTGAAAGAAGCGGCGACAGTATTGAGTCTCGGCGGCTGACAGAGGATACAGTCTTGGGCTTTCACATGGATATCGCGGCAGTGGACATGCGACTGTCAAAGTTGAAGCCGAATACTCGAGAAGACCCAGAGGAATCGCCTTCAAGCACAGCCCCGTCAGTTCGGTTAGTCCGCAGATGTAGCCTTATTGGAGGATGGAGATCCTTTAGATTGCCGTTTGTCGGGTACGCAGAATGGGTTGTGAACGCCGGTTCTCTGATCATTGTGTGCCACTCACTGGCGGCATAGAGGCCCCGCATTGACTGTTCGAGACAGACACGGCATCAAGCTCCGTCCAAAAAGTTCACAAAGGCCCATGTCGAAGACTCAGCACTTAGACTCCGGTAGCTGAACTCGTCGATTGAGGTCTGGCGCGCAGGTGGTAGGAGCGAGCTCAAACTCGTCGAATGCGTATTGGTACTCCCCAAGGCCACAGAGCACACCTCATTCGTGCTGCGTCCTCTGAGCCGTTGCTCAGATTTGTAATATGTAGCCGTGATATCAGGCCGTCGTCTATCCCCTTTGCGTCAACAGCACGAGTAGTGCGTTACGGGGTCGCTATGCCTTCTTTCCAGATTGGAATTTGACCAGAAATGACGCGGTCATCCCAAAACAGTAGCAGTGGGTAGACTGGCTTGTTGAACATCCAATCGCTGCATACTGCACAATCGATTCGACGTTCTAGAGATCGTACTCGCTCGCCTCATGCAAACTTGGCGTCATCTAAGCTTCATTCAACGACTATCGGAGAGGGAGATTCTAGAGGGGAGACTTTAGTCTTGAGTAACAAGTATCCAGAACGTTATAGCTCGGTATGCGACTTCAGGATTCTATTGAGTATGTAATTGCGTCTGAATTCGATTGAGCATGTCACTGTGCGTCAGCACCTCAAGGATCCCGATAACCGTCGGATCAATCGATGACACAGTGGCACTACTAGGACTCGCATTGTGCGAACAAACGACAGCACTCAAGCTGTGTCTACTGGCATGATGCAGCCTATCATTTGGGCCATATCACGACTGGAAATGGCGACATGGCGACCCGTAGTACGGTGCCAACATATGCATAGAGATAGTGGTGAAATTGAGAATACGGAGAGACTTGTCAGGTATACAAATGAGAACTGGGTTCTTTTTCGGCAAGAACTACCCAGCTGCCATGAGAGCAACGAAAAGGAAGACCCCAGTTTGTTGACGCAGCATCATAATCACGGCGATACCCGTCTCGAAGACTCGGAGCATTATTGACATTGTACGCATGCACATTTACCGCTGCTGATGCCTGCTTGACTACAGACTCGTGTTGTGAAGTACTAGGGTGGGGAATACACACGGTATCTACAATAAGAGGACTTGAACTGTGGAGTCCTAACCTCGTAAAGACAGGACCGGCCAGAATCGCTTTTAAACATGCCAGTAACTACGCTTGTGCTTTATTGTATGAATGACGAAGAGAGAGAACATGGAATGACTCTACCCCAGACAAGTCCGAAGCAACCCTTTGAAAATCTCAAACTTCTCCAACAACGACAACAACGAATAAGCAATGTGCACATTAGACCATTGAGACCCGTTGCTAGACCTTTATCCCAGCCAGAATAGGGACAGCATTGGAGGGCAGGTTTTGATGAGCAGATGGCTTGTCTGTTATAATCACACGGATTAGGAGAATGGCCTGATGTGGAGTGTGATGAAGAAATTATACGGGTTGGGCTTGGCGACTTCCCGGATGTCAAGGGGACGAATGATGTTGTGGCGTGTACAAGAAGAGTAAACAAAAAATTTCCACGTTGCTAACTAGTTGGACAGGTTCATCTGACGTTTTCTGGCTCAATGAGAGAGAAAGCTTCACGGGACAAGAAAGATTAAGCGACGGATGTTAGGAAAAACCGCTGGCCAATCTTTCCAACCTTTGTCCGGAGCTCTCCAACGGCCCTTATTCATGTGTCTTGTGAGGTTGCCCCGTAGCTATGAAAATATCTTGGTGTTCACCTCCACTACCATCTATCATAATCTCCATCCTAGACTCTTCAGTTCTAGGACTCTCACAACCTTTGTACTTGCCCTCTTCTTAGTGACACATCGTGCTAAACCGAACCCTCCCTTCATCACGGATTCTCACGTACCAGCTCAGTTCGCCCTTTATTTGTGTTTTTACAATTGCTTGGCTTTTGCTGAAACGGCCACCTTACCGTGTCACTTCCTTGCTGTGCAGGACAAACATTGCAATGGCGAATTTTCGTTTGCCAGACCATTCATACTCAGGATCCCATATGTCGATGTTGCCAAAATCCCTGCCCGCCTTACCTCATCGCCATGACAGGTACTCTTCTGCAGCATAGAAGCGACCCCCAGCCGCAGGGCGAATCATCTATCCACGAAGCATTCCCACGCCCCTTCTCAGAGCCACCCAACATTGCCAAGTACCCACACCAACCACCAGAGAAGAACACAGACTCCATTCAAAAAAAATATAACCCCCCTCACACACTCAAAACCCCCATCCCCTTCCTCACCACCGTCCACCCCTCACTCTCCGCGCCCCTCGCATCAACAAAAAACCTCTTCGCATCCTGCTGCTGCCCACCCACCATCCACATGGCCCAGAACCTCACTGCGCGGCCTAGCTTCCCTGCACTCCCTTCGCTCAGCGTCAGCACGTCGGAGCCGGGGAGGACCCCGTACCAGGCTGGGACGCCCTTGGCCACGGCGTTGAAATCCTTTTGTGCGGGGGAGAGTGCTGGGGTATCTGATACAGCGTTCATGGCACCTTCTGCGGCGTTGATCGCCGTTCCCGAGGTTTCGAAGTAGAATACGGGTTTCGTTGTGCTCTTGGCGAGGGCTGTGGTTTCTTGTCCTCTTCCAGTGCCTCCACTACCGCTCTCACCCTTGTCAGTACCAGTGTCCAAGACTCCCAGACTGAGCACGCGGGAATCATTCGCCGCAGCATACACCCCCGCCCCGCCACACCTGGTCCCCAGCATCCCAACCCCTCCGCTCTCGATACCCGCCCAGTCGCTGCCCTCCCTCCCCGCGTACCTGTCCAGCGCCGCCAGCGCGCTGCTGGACGGCCCGCACGCGAGAACTAGCATGCCCCAGCTGGCGAGCTCGGAGTTGAGGGCTGCGTAGGGGTCCGTGTGAGCGGTGCAGGCGTTGTTGGCCCAGATGATGACGGGGATGGAGGAGTTGGCGTCTGGGCCGTACATTGTGGAGAGGGTGGTGGGTTGGTAGATTAGGTGGTGTGGGAGGGTGTGAGAGGTGGTGGTTGTGGGGGCGTAGGGGCCTGTGCCGGTGAGGGAGTGGGTGGTGCTGGTGGAGCTGCTGCTGCTGCTGCTGCTCGGGGTGGTAGAGGTGAGGGTGGAGAGGAGGGAGGTGAGGAGGCCGAGGGACGGCATTTTCGGGGAGACGAGATTGGAACTTTTCGATAGTGACTTGGGTATTGAGGGACTGTGGCTAGGTTGATGATTATTCTGTTGGTGCGAGTGTCATACGGTTGATGGGTATGTATGAAACGAGTTCGCAGAAGTTAGAAAAGAAAGCAGAAGCACCGTAAGTCCTCTTCATACTTAACAATCCGCAAGGCTGCCTATCGTCCTTCATTACCTTTTCCGCCCGCATCTCGAGGGGGTTGTGTGGAGTGGCAGTTGTTCCACGAGCTGTGTATAGCTCGCCTTACTATATATGTATCTACTAGGCTGTTTCAACCCGGCGTGTTTCAACGGCTTTGCAGCGGCTTCCCTGTCCGCGCAGCAGATCAGTTGAATGCAATTGGTGCGCTGCGCTCCTATTTAGCAGGTTCGTTCCGAGTTGCGACTGAGATGATCGAAGGCAGGTCGGGATATGCAGCGGTCGTGGTGTGGGCTAGGTGTGGGCTGTTGTCGAATCCGAGCGCAAGGACTGATCCCAGGTTTGCTATGACGGGTGGTGGCCTTTCAGAAAGTGCACATGGAGTGCGTTATCTCACCGGAAGGCAGCTCTGGCATGCATCCGACTCATCGATAGACATTTGCTCACTTATGGTACTGCGCTGCAAATGCTACTTCTCCAGGTTTCTTTGGCAGACCATGTCTTGGCGGTAATAGTGAACACTGCGGTTCGCAAGATAGGTGTCGCAATCGCATTCCTATCTCCCTGAAGTCATCTGGTTGTCGCGAGTGCGGTGGCATTGAACATTGAGGAAGACTGAGCGTGAGATGCCTACATTCGTACAACTTCACGGCGCTTTCCCAATCCGGCAATAGCGCCGTACCGAGGCCCAGCTTCTCCGCGATTCACCCCCACAGCGACGCCCGGCTCTCGTAACGCAATCCGTTGAGAGACCCGAGAGTCTAAAAGACCCTTTTAAATCGCCAGCATCCTCCGTCCAGGCAGTGTATCGAAGTCCCTTTCCCCCTCCAGTAACGCGACCTTGGCAGAAGTGCAGCAACCTCATATCATCAGCACTCCCTCGACCCCAGTCAATACCACAACATGCCTTCCTACACATCCGTCCACCTCAAAGAGAGGCCCACAGACGCCATCATCGCCGGCAAAACCTTCGAGTCGCAGAAGCACGATGTGCCCTCTGCCGCAACCCTCAAGGAAGGCGAAGTCCTCTTCCAGACCCTGTACCTGAGTTTGGACCCTGCGATGCGTGGCTGGCTGAACCCCACACGCTCCTACATTCCCCCTGTCAAGATCGGCGCTGTGATGCGCGGGAGCGGGATCGGCCTGATCGTGGCGTCGAAGAGCAAGAAATTCCCCGTCGGCACGTACGCAAACGGCATGTGTGGATGGTCCGAGTATGCGGTGCTGCAAGAGAAGGACGTCGAGCCGCTGGATCTGCCCAGCGGTGCGGTGCCGACTGATGCGCTGGGCTGTCTGGGCATGACGGGCTTGACTGCTTACTTTGGCATTACGGAGGTCGGGCAGGTCAAGGCGGGCGATTTTGTCGTGGTGTCTGGTGCTGCTGGAGCAACTGGCAGTGTTGTGGGCCAGATTGCCAAGTTGAAGGGAGCCAAGGTTCTCGGGCTGGCGGGCGAGGATAGCAAGGTGGCGTGGTTGAAGGAGGAGCTTGGGTTCGACGAGGCGCTGAACTACAAGGACCCCCAGTTCAAGGACAAGTTCAGGGCTGCGACAAAGGGTCTTATTGATGTCTACTTTGATAACGTCGGTGGAGAGATCCTTGATATGGCTCTTTCCCGGGCGAAGCCGTTCGCTCGCTTCGTCATGTGCGGTGCGATCAGCGAGTACAACAACAAGAAGCCCCAGGGTCCTTCGGTATGTACCCTGCCCGTAATGCACCATTCGGTCATCCTAACACAAACAGAACTACCTCATGATCATCTCGATGCGCATTCGCATGCAGGGTTTTGTTGTCTTCGATTACGCCGACAAGTATGCCGCAGCGAGAAAGGAGCTCGCGCAATGGCTGTCAGAAGGCAAGCTGAAGAGGAAAGAGACAGTCATCAAAGGAGGTATCTCCAAAGCTGAAAGTGCGCTTGTGGGGTTGTTTGAGGGCAAAAACACTGGTAAGACACTGGTCGAGGTCGCGAAGCCTGAGGATGCCAAGTCTAAGCTGTAAATTGAACTGTAATCATCGAGATACTATCAAGAGATCAACGAAATCATCTGTACTCTCCGCGTGTCCTTGCTACATTACAGCTGTTGACTGAATAACGCAGACACGGAGCTGGATGGACATGCGGATAGCTTGACACGGAGCGCGGTGCAGTGGTCGAAAATTCTGTTGAAGTTGACGCTTGACCTGTGTATGTGCATCTTACTCTTCCATTTCATCGCCCTCCTCGCCCTCCTCTTCTTCTTGCTCGCCCCACCACAATGTCGGTCCTAACCCGGCCTGGTTCATTGAGCCCTGGAATACATGTCAGTAGCTGGAAGCGCAAAGAGTCGGCCACACGTACAATGACTCTCCATGCTGTACCTCGCTCATCAACGACTTCGCCATTCTCATTCCTCTGCTCGATGGTCGGCCTCTGATCGATCCACTCTTCTTGCTCCACCCTAAATAGCACCGGCTCTCCCTTGTCCAAGAACAGCTCTGTTCCGTCGGAGTTCCACACCCAGACGTTCTCGCTCTTCTCGAACCTACTGTTCTCAAACAGATTCTGATACGGCACGAAGATCTCACTTGTGAAATCCAAGTCAATGACAATACCTTCGGGCGTACTTGTCTTGATACGGCCGTAGATTATTTCACCGCGGAATGGGCGGAAGACAGCAAGGCGAAACTCTGCATTGATGTTGACGAGGCCTGTACCATGGCCAATCAGGCCTTCAGTCGCCGAGAGCAGGTCCCAGAGGGCAATGCAAAGGCCAACCCCAGGAACAATTTTGTTGCTGTATTTGGAGTTGATGGCGTCCTTGATGGCTTCGGCAGAGGGTTTGCCGAAGTCCTGGGGCTTGATTTGGATCAGGTCTTGTATTGTGCTCTGCGGGTTATCAGTACTTATGAGTAGAGGGCTGTAACTTTTTTTTTCTCAGAAAATGCTAGACAGACGACACAAACTTAAGAGAGCGATGCTATTCGCATGTGCAATCTCTAGGTCGGGACTCAAGAAATATGAACTCAAGGTAGAGAATGTTGTGTGATGTCCAGTTTCAGGACATTTTGAAATGGACAACTCAACTTGAGCGCCAGCAGTACTAGACTTACAAGAATGAACATGATGGCGATGGGCGAGGCTTCATGCTATGTGTCTTTTCAGAAGAGCGGGTCTGGAGTTGTGTCACCTCAGCATCTCGGTGGTGACTGAGAAATGCGAGGGCTTGTCCGGCGAATGACGGTTCTTTCTCTCCGCAAAAGGCGCTAGCGCTATCGATAAGAAAACATGCAGGCGCGGTGCGGACTTCCGACGCGACATTTCTCGAGTTCACTCAGTTTGCGCGCTCGAGCTTTACTTCACTAGATTGAGGCAACTAGCATGTGATGACGCAGTCTGTCGAAGTGTATCACTTCACCATACCTTTCACACTATGACGTCGTTCAAATTCCCACCGCCTCCACCGCCGCCAAAGGCTGCTACAACCGATGCGCAGCCAAGCTACTCGAGCCAGCGCGGAGGCCCGAGTCGGGGTCGCGGGAATGACAGAGGGCGAGGCGGCGACCGCGGGCGCGGTAGGGGCGGCCACGGCCGAGGAGGATACAACCACGGCCAGAGCAATGGAAATGCGCATGGAGGAAGAGGAGGTGCGCGAGGAGGCTTTGGAAACAATCATGGGGGGAACACTCATCATCCGCGCCAATCTGCGCCATCGTCTATGCCGTCCATCTCGAATGGAAGCCCCTCACAGATGAACCAGCCGCAGATGGATCCGCAAGCGTTTGCACAAGCTATGTCGTTCATGGCTACCCCAGCTGGTATGCAGTCTATGGCCGCTTTCGCGACTCACATGTCTTCGGCGGCCAACGATGCACTACAATATCCACAGTCTATTCCACCGACACAGGTACAAGCAGCACCGCAATATTCGCCTGGGCAGCAAACGGGCCAGAAGCGGAAGCGTCCAGAGCATCATGCCCATGCACCACCTCCTCCTCAGAAGAAGTCGCAGTCAGGACCCAAGCCTCCGCGAGCAAAGGCAGCCCCGCCACCTCCAGTCCCGAGCTTCGGCTTCTCACTGCCAACGCCAGCAGCACCGTCTTCCAGGCCGAGCAATAAGGGCGATCAGAAGAAGCGTGTGAATTTGGGTCTGAGCGCGCAAAACGCCATGGATGAGAGCAGCAGTGAAGAGGAAGACGTCGATGAGGAGGCAGTTTTCGCAGACAAGGTCAAAGTGGAGGGCATTGCGTTCGAGCACAACGGAGAAATGATTTCGCTGCAGACCGCGGCAGACGTTCAAGCATACATCAAGGACCGAAGAAGAAACTATCCAACACAACAGAGGGTACTCGAGAAGGCACAAGAAGCCGCGGCGAGGCGCGAGCAGGAGCTCGAATTCTTGCATAGGGTCAAAGGCAAGCCCCCAAAGCCTGCGGCCGACCCTCGACCGGCCAAACCGAAGCAGCCGTCAAAGGTTGACGAGAAGGCTAAAGAAGAGACGAACAAGAAACGTGAGGAACTTGCAGCACTGCGGAAGAAACTCCACGAAAGCTGGACGCAGAAGCCGCCACAGCCGACTAATCTCCTCGGTGCTGGCTACGAAAGCGATTCAGGTTCGGACGCCGCAAGCTCTATACTTTCAGAGTCCTCCGTTGTATCGTCATCCGAAGAATCAGCGAATTCGGACTCGGATGAAGAAGAGGACGAGGGAAGCGACAGCGATGCAGCACCAGAGACTACATCTTCCAAAGTGGCACCGCCGCCTGTGAAGGTACCGCCACCAGCTCCTGTGTCAGCGCCATCGGCCCAAGTGTGTAAAAACTGGAGCAAAAGTGGGAAGTGTAAATTCGGCAAGGGGTGTCGGTGGGCGCATCCTCCCCAGGAGAAAGGGTCGGGTAGGGAGAAGGTAGAGAAACGAATGGGTCTCTTTGAGAAGATGGTAGAGCAGGAGCTTGAGAAGGCCGACAGGATGGCGCTGGACGCGATCAAGTACTTGGGGCAGCACGGCTTTCTTGGTTGAGTCTGTAGCAGAAGTCCAGAGGTCTTCAGGGCTGATTGGCACAGACTTGAGAATACTACTGCACCTTGCCAGCTCCGATGAGATACTTGGCAAACTGCAAAAAATGCATTTTGACTGGAGGGCTTCAGTCCTAATAGGCGCAATTCAAATAAATGCAAGGCTCTCTATAATGGCTACGCTGCTGATAGGGTCTATTAAGTATTTCACCTCTATCATTGAACCCTTCGTGTCAAGCGTCTCATCGGAGCTGGCAAGGTGCAGTATAGCTCTTAAGGTGGCTATGCAAGTAATTAGTCACTCTATTGCTTTGCCTTCTTCTTATTGTTTCTTCTAAAACTGTCGAATAGACACTCGGAGCTGACAAGGCGCAGCAACGACGGAATGAGTTCAAGCGTTATTCGCCAATCACATATGTACAGCCTGCAGGGCCAACCCAGACCTCGTGTACTTTCTGTGCATCAACGTCCCATCTCTCACCCACGCCAAGAGTCTCCTTTTTCGGCTCTGTATCGTTGGGGTACCGCATTGTCAAGGATCCGTCGAGGATAAGATGCGTGGTCTTGCCACTGTGCTTGTGTGGAGGGTAGTGAGCATTGCTGAAGACGGGTGAGCCCATGGAGACAGTGCAGTGGCTGGCATGGTGCTTACGGGCCGTCTGTCCATGTGAAGACATGATTGAACCCCCATGAGCGGACCTCAGCCTCCGCCTCCCTGCGTGACTTGGTCATGGCTACGGACGGTGATGTGCAGTGTCGCGCAACTGTACAAATGCGACGTGAACCTGATTCTAACTAAGTCCGGCTGGCTGCTGGAGCTGATGGCACGAGTAAGATGTTCTTGCAAAGGCGCATGCCATTCTCAGTGTGCTGAACGCCTCCTGTGGCGGCGGAAGGTGGATGAGCAAGTGGGGTTGCTTGGACCCTGAAACGCTGACGTCGGCGCTCTTGCTATCAACACGCAATCACTAGAAGCAAACAAGGCGGCCTCCACCGCCCAACATCATCGTCGACGCAAGTGAAGTCGCGAAAAAAATAGCAAACAAGTATCTCAAACGGCTGCCATGTTTCGATTGGTCGATCACACGGATACGCGGCTGCCAAGTGCTTCTCGCGGTTTGGTCAGGGCTGCAGACCGCCTGCGCCCAGTTCAACGTGCACGCGCCGACCCGCACCAGCACTGCAGATGAGCTGTCTGGCGCCTCTTTCCTTCTAGACCTCACAGCGCAGTGCCTGCCTGAGCTGCTAGAAAAATAACAGTCCCTCTGCAACTGTAAGTGCGGCGTCTTCCCTCACAACTACCGCCTCTCACTAGAAGCCTCTGATCAGGGTTCACCGCTGGCGCGAGTAAGCCGGGCTGACCTGTCACCCCAGACCCCGTCTTTAGCCTGCTGCTACCTATCTCCAGCTTCCCGCTCCAGACACCGGGCACTCCTGCGACCTGAACGTGACGCCATTGCAAGTCGCGGCCGACGCCAGCTACGAACTCAGACTCGCCCTGCACCATGGAGGCCAAAATAGCCTCGAAGGACCCCAAGTTGGGGACGCCGAAGACGGACCAGCCCCAGCTTCAGGCAGGTGGAGGTACCGCTGCAGCAGTGACCAAGGCACGCGAGGTCGACGTTCTCTCTCCGCTGCTTGTCAAGTACCTACGGACCGTGTACGACGATATCAACACTCGATACAACTTGACCACGCCCGAGGGGCAGATCCAGTGGTTGACCCAAGAGCAGCAGTGCTCTGGTGAGGACGCCCAGTTGCTGCACGATGGCTCCTTCTCCCATTTCTGCGACTACTATCTCTCGGGCTCAGCCAACGTCATGGGCCCTCCTCCATCCCTGGACGAATCATACCCTCTCTCCAACTACTTTATATCGTCCAGTCACAACACGTACTTGACCGGCAATCAGCTGTCGAGTGATTCCAGCACCGATGCATATAAGAACGTCCTCCTTAGGGGCTGTCGGTGCGTCGAGATTGATGTGTGGGATGGCGAGCCACCCTCGAGTTCGAGCTCCGAGGACGAGGCAGAGCGTGTCGGACAGGCGAAGGTGCCCAAAGAGAAGTCGAAGCTTGGTATCCGTGAGAAGCTTGCCTTGCGACTCAGGGGAAAGTCGGTGGGCAAGGATGACGAGCCTAAGAAGGAGGAGGCTACATCTTCGTCTCGAGGAGAGGAGAAGATCACCCCTTGGCGGGGCGATTCGACGTACAGAGCCGAGCCCAAGGTCTATCACGGCTATACCTTGACGAGCGAAATGACCTTCCGCGAGGTTTGCGCTACCATTAGAGATTATGCCTTTGCTGCTTCAGACCTGCCGCTCATTGTCAGTCTTGAAGTTCACTGTGGACGAGAACAGCAAGAGATCATGGTGGAGCTCATGACCGAGTATTGGCAAGGCATGTTGGTGGACCGCCCTCTTGACCCTTCGCACACAGAGGAGACCGCCACCTTACCTTCGTTGAAAGAGCTGAAGCGCAAGATTCTTGTGAAGGTGAAGCGTGGCCATCCCAAGCCTACCCTAATCGCCACGGCAAATCCTACCACTTTGCAGGCACCAGGCGCAGAGCTGCAGAAGACTGACAGTGCGACCTCGGTCGCTTCGTCTGATGCCGAAGAGCTTCCCGATGGCCAGAAGCCTCCGCCAAAGCCCAAGGTAGTCGAGTCCCTGGCCAAGCTGGGCGTCTACTGTGGAGGATACTCCTACAAGAGCCTGACGGCACCTGAGGCCAACATCCCGACCCACATCTTCGCTCTTTCTGAGAAGACGCTCATGGAGGTGCACGAGACCCAGCCGGAGATACTGTTCAACCACAACAAACACTACTTCATGCGCGCATATCCCAAGGGCCTCCGCATCAATTCAGGCAACCTCAATCCATCTGTCTTCTGGCGCACTGGTGTGCAGATCGTTGCCCTCAACTGGCAGCGCTGGGACGGCGGCATGATGCAGAATGAAGCCATGTTTGCCGGTACACCCGGCTGGGTGCTCAAGCCTGAAGGGTACCGTAGTATTAGCGATGCTGCTACGCAGAAACATGCAATCGCACATCACACCCTCGATCTCAGCATCGAATTCCTTGCAGGTCAGAATATTCCTCTGCCGCCCGGGGAGGATGATCCAAACGACTTCAAGCCGTACGTCAAAGTGGAACTGCATGTTGAGAAACATGAGGAGCGTGAGGGTCAGCCAATCCCCGGGGACGGGCGAGGCAGTAAGCCAGAACACAAGAAGAAGACTCGGACATACAGGACCACGGACCCTGATTTTGGACGCGAGGTTGTTGCCTTCAATGGCGTGTGTGGAGTCACAGAGGAGTTGACATTCGTCCGGTAAGTCCCAATCTCTTGTCGTTTTCTTATCTCGATCCACCCTTCCCACTTTCCTCGACATCGCATTTGCACTGCAGAAGGTGGATGCAGCAGCCATAGCCCCTACTCCCAAACTCCCGGTCTTGGACACCGATCTTGGACAGCGGCATATCGACATGGTTCTGCCCCTGCTGTTGTCTTGTTCTAGCAGCCACCGCCAGGATGTGAATCCCGATGTTCCACGCGCGCGCCATAAGCAGGACGGCTTGCTTTTGAGACAGTCATCCGTGGCACCAGCCGCGATCGGACGATGAATGCAGGCGGCGGTCATGGCAAGCCAGGCTGCAGGGGTGGAGCGTGTCGCCGTTATTCCCGTTTTGGTTTCGCACGCCATCGTCACTTTTTCGTTGATGCGAAGAGACCGATCGGAGACTTTGCTTTTTGCCATCGGCCGTCACAGATCAGATCCCCGGTCCAAGCGGGTCCACCTGTAGCTGCATGTTGCACAGGAGTCCCCACATCCCCCCTCCCAAACACCCTTGCAGCGGATTCATGTTCCTGTGCGCGTGATTCGTTTGTCGCACGAACCTCGTCGGCGCCATTTTGCTTTCTGTTTCGCCTTCGCTACCGAGCCATACGCCCTGCCCTCATGCTTGCGTTCCGCTCGAACCGTTCGTGCTGACAAGACGTGCGCGCAGATTCAAAGTCATGGACGACGAGCGGTTGACGTCGGATGACCTGGCCGCATGGAGCTGTTTCCGACTCGACCGCCTGCGGCCCGGGCTGCGCATCCTGCATCTCTACGACAGCAACGGCGTCATCACCAAGGGCGTATTGCTTGTCCGCATTGCGAAGACGGTCAGTCGGGCGTGATTCCCGTTCATGTGACATGTCCTATCATGTTGGCCTGCGTACTGTAGAACAAGATGCATATATAGCAAAGCCTTCACACACTCTCCCAACATGTCTATCTCGTTCTTTGTGTCTGGCGTAAGGCTGTTCGCTGATTAAACTAGCCCATACATCCCACCGGTCATGGTATGAGACGCCGTAGTAAGCTCAGGCAGGACTCGCATCATTTGCAATACCGTCGTTTCTAGTATGTGAAGGGCTTTGTCATGTCAATATCATGGCAGGTGGGGGAGGGGGCCTTGAGCGAATAGCTTACCTACCTATAATAACTAAGCATTGAGTTAGCTGTAGTCTACGGGCTGTTTTTGACTGCTGATGCGTGCTGGTAGCGGGGTTGTCATTCGTCTTGTGTGCGTGTGGGCGCTGGCGGAGGGGGGTTGGAAGGGGGATTGTGGGTTGGTAGTAAGTATTCGCAGGTACTTCCACTGCCCCAAGCACAGTCCCGGGGATGGTGGGCGGGGGAGGCGGAGGGGAGGGGGGCTCGAGCGAGGGGGTGGGATGGCGGGAGAGATCGCCAGGCGGAGCCTCGCTAGCTTACCTTTAACAATTAAGCATTGCGTTAGCTATAGCATACGTTAGCTATAGTATACAGGCTGTTCTTAACTGTGCAAGTGATGGGTGGGCAGTGTGTGTCGTGTCAGTCGACGTGAACGTACATGTGGGATCTGCAATGCGTATGTATGTATATGCACATCACATGTGTGTTTCTTTAGAATGCAGATCAGCTATGTCAAGCGCGGTCGGGGGATTTCCAGAGTCTTTACTCCTTGATCCAACTTTGGGCGTGGACGTGGATAAGACCTACCATGCATGTATGTATGTATAGTGTGGAGTCTCACATCGGCTTTCTGAGCCGCCTCAGTAGATGCGGCTGGATTTGCAACACGTTGATTCTCATGGTCCCTTGGCAGAGGCGGGTTTGTGTTTCGTTGTCGTGTGCAGGACAGTGAGTGCCGTTTGGGAAGTCTTTTGTCTCCCCGCGCGTGTGATGTGCGATGTGCGATGTGTAAGGCGGAGGAGTCGGGACTGCGTATACGCGCGTGTAGATGCGACCGCACACATGGATCTACGACGCAGATGCGTGCTCGACGCAACATACCGGCTTTCGAGTCCGAGCGGTGAGGTCTACAACCCTCCCAAACCTTCTTCCTCCCGACAACTCGGCGTGCGGATCCGGATCTACGATGCAGCTGTGCTTGCTGTACATTTGACGTGCTCGTCGGCATTCAGCCCCGCGTCGACATCACGAACCTCGCTTCTACATCTCCCCTGCAGCTGGGGACTCGATACGCGTACATGGATCCCGGCAGTGCAGCTCAGAGATGGCTGACATCCACACCGGCTTTCGACTCCGTCGAATCTTCCCTCGGTGCATCAGCCTTGCGGAAACTCTGTCGCCTTTTTTTTCGCCTTTGAGGATGCGAGACGCGAGGGTGTGCCACAGATGGCCGGGGGGATCTGCGATGCATATATACTTTATGCTGTGTGGGGACTTGGGTCGAATATCCGGCACCCGTACCCGCGTGAATTCCAGCTCGGAGTTTCTGAACTCATATTCTTTTCGGGAGACGGGGCGAAGCGGTACGAGAGGAGGTGAGAAGCGGCAGCCATGCCATCACCTGCACAAGGATCCTGCTCCTGTGGCCTGGAACCGGCATGGCATAGCATGGTTTGGTAGCTTGATTTCGGGGGTTTTGCTTGCACATCGTCCTCGCCTCGTCGAAGCCAATCCGAATCCCCGGATTCTTGATAGGCAACGAATGACTGAAGTCGAGACTCTGCCGGACCAGATCGATCCTGTGTCGGAGGCTGGCTTGATAGATCAACGCTGGAGACTGTGCTCACTGCTTGCGCGAGGAGAGGAACCGACGTAGATGTACAAGGGGAAGCCTCTCCAGCTAGGGACGTAGACGCAGAATGCGGGACGCTGCTCGGGGCAGTGGAAGTACCCGCAGATACTCACTATCAAACCGCTACGCTGCTTCCAGCCTGCCCCGCCAGCATACTCCAATCTCCGCGCTCAGCGATGATGGAGGAGGTGCAACTGACTTGCATCCTCCGCCTTGTGGGCGGTATTGTCAGTGGTATCAATTTAGGTTGACCTGGTTGTAAACACCTATATGTGTATATTTCTACGCGTGTGTCTCGAAGCAGGGTCACCCCCTCTCAAAGATACCCACTTGTACGACGCAGACCCACAAACAGGCAGGTATGCAACAGGCGCTGAGTATAAGTCCCATTAGATAGCTCTCGTCAACTACATACATACAGGTATCTTGAGCGCCTCTCCGCGTTGACGTCTCACACCACCACTACCCGGCCCCTTTCCCTTTTCCGCCCAACTCACACCTGCTCGTTGAGATGGCGCATCTCAGGTATCCTTTGTCGCCTCCGTATGCCACCACACTAACCTCTCAGCGCAACTTGGGGGAATCGTATGCAAATCGCTCGCTAATTGACCGACTACGTCGTGGGGGGATGCAGTGTCCATCGAAGAGCGAGCGATCGCGCTGAGGAGTACAGCGACATCGGCATTGCGGTGCGATGCTCTGCTGAGCCAAGGCGAAGACAGAGCAAGACGAAGATCTTGTGGAAGACACGGTCGTCGTTCTGGGGTGGAGTCATCCCAGCCTCCCTCTCACGCGCCACAATAACCACAGCTCTACTCTCCTCGTAGCCTGCGCAGGAATCCCGCGGATTCCCACACCGCTTCCACGGTCTACAATCCCCCGATCCCCGCGCCGAGTCATTTGGTCGTCAGCGGTGACACGACACAGCACGGCGCGGATGAGATGAATGTACCCAGGTAGGTACCCAGGTACCCAGCATCCCGCTGCTCTTCTCTCCAAAACGGCGCGTCCCGAGGGCGCAAGACAAGAGTGAGTCGCGCTACTGCCCAGCAAACGGTACAAGCCGCGTGACTACCACTCCTGAGTCTGACCCTGGTCCTACAGCGAGATAGTTACCGTAGTCTGGAGACAGACGTGCAGTGCATTGCGGATATCTTGTCCGACGGCGTGGGACGCCGTTGCACAGGGTACTAGCAGGGTTCGGGAGCGCGTCCTGCGAATGAGTGGGGCTGAGATGGGTTTCTGATCTGAGGGTAGGGCCTTGGTAGATCCGCGTCGAGATCAGGCCGCCATGTGAGGGGAGGACGGAGGTGAGGACTGAGTGAGATTGGCGGACGAAGATCTGTTGTCTCAGCAGCCCCAGCATCGCTTGCTTCGAGGCGATGGATTGCAGGTGGTGTTTGATGTGCAGGTGGTGTTTGATGCATACAGCCGTTGGATGGACACACCGCTCCCATCCCATCATGCCAGTCCGTAATTCATCTTCGAGAGCGCATTTTGAAGCTCGAGCAAGAACGCAGTGTGGTACAACGAGTAGGAGAATGATGCTCGCTTCGAATTGACGTGGTTACTTCATCCCTTCAGTTGACTTGTCGGTGCTGGGCTTCGGCTACGCGCTGCGAGTCACCCCCCTGTCCCTGTTGTGCCCACGAAAACTGCTCTGCCTCGGTGGTAGGTCGAGCAAGTTTCTGAGTCTACCATCCCTTTATACGCGTCAGTATACTATAGTATAGCCAACGCAATGCTCACTGAGGATTGACGAAGGAGACGAGAGCAATGATGGATAATTACTTCATGACCAGCTGGCTGGAGTATGATTCAGATCCACCCATGAGTCCTCGCGTGTAACGAGGGACTTGTTCAGCTGTGTACTGAAAAGACGTTTGAGATGCAGATCGCGGTAGACCACAATGATGGAATGTTGCACAAGCTGTTGGAAGCCATGCGAGCCGCGATTCTACCCGGTCAGGCCGCACTCATCTTAAACACTCATCTTAAACAATCTCCCGGCCAAGCCGTGTCGTCTACCATGACGCAAATGTCGTGCAACGCAGCCTCGCTCGCAATGTCTTAAGACCACACTCACGCTTGTTCAGAGAGTCTGAACAGTCGTGAGTGGTACAGTAGCACGTACCATTACCTGTTGGGGAAAGACTCCCAACGCACTGTGTAAGTCACGCGTGCAATCTAAATTTTGTGCAGAGCTAGTTGCACTTTCGAGGCAGTGTGGGCCTGGCAGCGATCTGTCTGTCACTGGCGCGGTTCCGACGGAGAGGAATATTCGAACGAGAACAAACATGGAACGAATGTTGTCATCTCTGTTACAACACACACCGACACTTGATCGCAGCATGTAACGTTGCTCTAAATCCAATATCGGTCCGTTGAGTCTGGTGAACAAGTGTACAGACTACACGCCCCGTCTGGATCAGAGCGCTATAACCACAGAGGGCGAGATCGTGACGTACGAATTGTCTGTAACATACAAGACTGAATACGAGAATTCTACCACTCGTTGCCGAAGACGGTCCCTGCCAAAAACGTGGCGTTGCTGTTCGTTAGGCTCGGCAGGACAAGGGCCGGTCCGTTCACAAAGTCAATTCCAGAGTGGGACAAGCGTCAGCGATGGCATCTCGTTAGTCACTTCAGATGCCATTCCGCGCGCCCGGTACACAGAAATAGACCGAAGAGGTTCGCATTCATAGCGACCAGATCTGTGGCGAATGGCCATCCGGGATTTGGGAAGAGCGGTCTGCTGGTATCCGGAAAAGATGAGAAGGCATTCGGGCCGTTGGGAATGTTCCGGCTGGTACAACCTTGAGAGTTTCGGTCGATCTACAGCTGGAAGAGGATATCGTCTGGAGTTCCGAAATGAGCTTTTGTAGTCCACCGCAGAGCATAGCAAGTCGGAAAGCAAGTCGAGGCGCCAAAATGCAGAACGGATAGATGGCGGGAAGTTTCGTGGCTTTTGGGAGTCAATCCAAGCATCGAACCTTGCTCTGGTACACTGCATGTCGTTCGATCCTTCATGATAGCATGGTAATGCTTGACTAATCAGGTACTCGAGTAGGAGCAGTATCCACGGAACGACACTGTAGAACCACAGCCCTGAGCAGCTCCTGACAGCCGTTTCAGGTGCCATCTGCAGATCGAATCGACATAGTGACCGGGGCGAGCGGGTAGCGTACGCGCGGAGCCGGGAGCCGATTTCCGCTGCACTAGCGAGGCTAGCAAGGGCAGGGAGTTGACGTTGATTCGTACCAAAACAGTCGTTCCATCCCGTCTTGGGCTCAGGAATGAGATGTATATGCACCGGCAGTCGAGACCAGAAAAGCGGACAGCACTGTCGAGGGGTTTGGTCTGAGGTGCAGATCTGGATACTCTGTAGGTTTAATGGTGCAACGACGGGAAGATTTGTTGCACAAGTATATTTGAGCGCCAGTCTGAATCAAAGGATCGTTGCGTTAGCTACGATGTTGTGTCGCGCGGTAGACGGGCAATACTTGGACTCGATTCAGACGCTCGGTAGAGTGGTTGTCAATGGCACTTCCGATGCATGTGGGGTGCGCGTGTGTACGTGCGTGTAGTTTACAGGGATCCTGGAGTCCTGGTGGCTGCACTAGCGCGGTCGGGTGCTGAAGAAGTGAGAGATCTCATCGTCCTAGTGAACTCCAGTCTTCAGCCTCCCTCGACGGCAGGCCAGTCCAAATGAGGGATAGACAAACTGCGACTGTTGAACCAGTTGCCGCGACCGTTCCACATCCAGTCGCACGCTTCTGTTGTAGTGGTTGTGTTGATGATCCTAACGGTCCCAGTGTTCAAACCCCCTGCCCCTTCGGCTGCAAGACCAGAACGACTTGCAAACACCGAGAAGAACTGCACCCAAGAGGGGAGGCTGCCATGTCTGCATGGTCTGCGGAACGGCTACAGATGACCCTTGTCGTTCTCGAACGCAGCTGTCGGCTGTATACCGGAGGGAACGAAAAAGCAACAGAAGTACTTTCGCTTGTCTTGACAGGCGTTGTTGACCTGCACCCAACCGCTAGCTACTTCAGAGTCGGTGGGACCACATGGCGCAGAAATTCCCAGGTTTTCGGGAAGTCGATGCACAATGATCATCTTGCATCGCATGCGACGTACATGAGAAATGAGTTCTCGAAGCTCCGGTGCTGTGCTTCAGGGTCAGGCGCCACAAGCGTGCGTGCTGCAGGGCTACAACCAGATCCATGATTGGCATCGTTGTATTGACGTTTTGGACGGCGGCTGCGGTACGTATAAAGCATCGTCTTCCCTCAAGTCCAGCATTCATCATCAACTCCACTTCAATTCTTACCGCTCCCTCAATCACTCATTCACTTTTGAACAACGCTCGCTCTTCTTCATCAATCGTCACTTGACTCCTCGGCCTAAAGAACTGCCATGTGCCTGCGCTCTTCCTTCGACGGGTTCCCTATTCCTACTATCTACGACGACGAGGGCATTACCACCATGCCGGTATGTCTGCTTCTGGATCTCAGCCATTGGCGTGTGCAACGCACTGACGGTTTTAGGTTCCTGGACGCCGCTGTCCCGCCTGCCTGGAGCGTGGGGACACCGTTTGGGTCATTCCCGGCAAATGCTGCCCACAGTGTGGCACGCCTGTCAATTAGATTGGCGAGTCTTGTCCTGCGTGGTATGTTCTCAGATATAGTGCTGCTGTGATACGGTGCTGACTGGCTCTTAGTTACTTGGGCGATACCCTTTCTTCCTACTCGGGTTCTGTTCGATCTCGGATCCATCGGCGAATATTGGTAGTTTTTAGGATCTGCTGCATTTAAGCCCGGGTGGCGTAGTCTCTGCATTTACTGGTTCGGAGTTGGACATGGCGTCTTCATTGCCTTCAGCAAAAGTTAGTTTGTACGATATGGAGATTAGACAAACGATTCAATTCACATTTGCGTATCCACACCGATTTCCTGCCATTGACTGCACACCTTTCACCCTGAACCAAAAAAGCTTACGTATAGTTGGAAGCCAGCAATCAAAGCTGCTGCATGGCTCGTTCTCCGGCTGATGTGGGTGAATGCACGTTTTGATGTTTAGTGGCCCGGTGGTAGGAGATGGGGCACGCTCGGCCTTCAGCTGTTGGTCTGCTTCGTCATGACGACGTTGTAGGGAAGGAGCATTGACAATGGAAGGCACTGTGCAGGCCATCTCTCTCTATGCCCGAGTCAGCATGGCTAATGGACCTTTAATCGCACACGCAAATCCACGCACAGGCGCAAGTCATGCTATGCAGACTTATAGAATCATCGAAATGCGCAAAAAGTAATTCGATCAACAATATGACTGTATAAAGAACAAGAAGAAGCGAACATGCTGTACACGCCAACTGTGGTTTGATATGCCCAACGCCTTGCACCCACCCCAATGCTGTAAACGCCTGTCAGGAAGTATTTCCAGACCCCTTCTAATGCAAAATGTCATGACAGTCGTGGCCTGTGTCTTTGAGGGACAGGCTATTTGCTTCCACCGTGAAGCCTATGCGCAGTGGGGAAGAATCTGCTCCACAACCCATCTCTCGCAACGATAGCGTTCTGTTGTGGCAAGAGCAGCGACGATTCTGGAGACTCAACCTATCTGTACCCTTGTTGTCGCTGCTGTTTGCGCTGCTCTAGCGGGTGCGGGTCTTGTTGTCGCTGGTGCTGTGTCATGACCCACTTCATCTTATCCCGTGTTTCCTCTAACGATTGCACCAAGCGATCCGCCTCACGCTCTTTTGTCGGCAACACCGTCTTCAGCCTCTGCGCTTCCTGCGTCAGGTGGTCCATTTCTCTCCTGTGTTCCTTCTTGTAGTCTTCCATGAGGTTTGTAAGGGCGCCTTCTGTCCGGGTGGTGCGTGACATTTCGTGCTGCAGTTGGTCGCTGACGACTGCATGCCGTTTGATCTTGTCTGCATTCTCAAGGCTCTTCTGTCGAAGCTCGTTCATGCCTTCACTAATATGCTTAATTTTCTTCTCGTAGCCTTCGGTCATGCGTTTGAAGCCGTCTCTGGCTGTCTCGAGCTGAGTGTCGGCCATGTTCTTCATTTCGTATGCGAGGGAGAGCTGGCGCTGGGTCTCTGATCGTGTGTCGCCCAGCATCTTGAGCGCCTCCTCTGCTCTTTGTTCTGCCGACTTCCTCCTCAGTACCTCGGCGTCGAGCATGGCCTTCATTTCCTCCAATTTCCTGTCCTTGCGCTCAATGGCACGTGCATTCGTCTCGGCGAGCACCTGGAGATGTTGCAGCTCGGCTCGCGAGTCTTCAGCTTTCGATTTGGCGGCCGAGATGCGTGTGGCCTCGTCCTCGCGCGCGAGCTTTTCTGCGCGCAGCTCTCTCCGTAGTCGATCATTCTCTGATGTGATCTTATCGATGTATTGCGACGTCTTCGAGTTGCCGGGTGTGCTTTGCGGATTGCTGTGAGGGTTGGGTCGGTTCCATTGAGAGCCCGGCGAGACGGGGGAGATGGGGGCGTTGGCCATGTTGGGGTTCTCGACGGCGAGCGGTCCAGAGACGTTGCGGTGCGACGTGTGGGACATGGAAGCGGCGGGCGTGTAGCGGACGTCGTCTCTGGTGGTGCCGAGAGTGCCGTTCATGTCACGCCTACTCGTGTATTGAGCGACGATTTGGAAACTGAGCTCAGGAATTCGCGGTGCTGGTTTCCGGACAGATAAGTCAGCATCGAAGCTCCTTCACTGCGGGCCACGGCGGGGAACAAAGGACGCGGGCAGAGCAGAGACAGTCTTGGTGTGTATAAAGAACTGTTTACGCCGCGCAGCTGGGATGACGGGTGCTGCGAGGCCGTGTGTTTGGGAAGGAAAGCCGCTTACGTACCGATTTGGTTTAGCTTTGGCGTCGCGTTAGGGGTTTGCGCTTGCCTCTTGACAGATGTCAACGGCCACCGCTTGACATGGCGATCGCTGTCTGTCTCTGTGGGCATCTGGAAATTGCTAAGTGTCCACATCTTGATAGACATCGTGAGCGATGGAGGAGCGCATTTGGGCATACCAGCGCATGGCTGAAACTTGTGCGAAAAAAGCAGCAGCAATGCGTTGCTGAGACAGCAGCTCCTCGGGGAACATCCCTCTCCAGAGAAAAGCCAGACGCGAACAGCAATATTAATGGCGTACCGCGACCACGACGTACCTTGCATGCACATAGCCAACGCATTGCTACCACTGGATAGGCTTTGTTGGCCGTGTGTTGTATCGTCAGCATGATGTCGCTTTGAATTCCGCTGAATATCTGGGACATGCTGCCCTACTGTCCAGCAGAGGCCTGTGAACTGTAGTCGAGACCGACCCCATCACTTTCACCTTGGTCATCCCGATGAAGGACTACCTCGAGCTCTTCAGGCGCCTTTGCGCTCTCACAGAGCAGCTCGCAGTGAGGCTCTGAGGATAGCAATGCAGCCAATGAGCGCAGGCGAGCCTTTCCAAAGCGGGGCGCAGCCCCAGCAACGGGCTCCCCAGCAATCAGTGACATTGCGACCATCCAGGCACCCAACGTGAGCTCGTGGCTCTCGTTCACTTAAACGCACGCGACATATCGAGAGAACTAGTTCGTGGTCTTCGAGAAGCCACAGCGCCTACGCAGGCCTTGAAACGGCGATCAGTTTCGAGCGCGCGGCGCTGTAAACGGCTCCAGGGTGCGCCGTTGGAGGCAGGTGAAACGAGGGCTTAGACTTCATGCGTGCGCCTGGGGGAGAGTTACAGATGAAACTAAGAGTTGCTTGTGGGTGACATTAATCGAGGTGGTGGTCAGGTTAGGAGGTTCCGTAGTGCCTGCAAAGATGTTGAGAGTCTGGTACTAAGGTGACGCCATCATCTTGGTGGCTAAAGGTACTACTAGAGTATTGACTGCTAGTAACTACTCTGCCTGGCCGGCTCCGAGCTATTTCGGCGCTTTGGAGATGGATCTTTGCACAAGCAAAACCAGCGACCTGTCTGTGTTGCCGAATCCTTTCTTGACTGTAGCAGGTCAATTGAAGGTAACCAAATGTCACCCCGCTAAGTTTCGCTCTTGGTAAATGGCTGCTCTAAGCTGGTAACGCATGTTACCCTAAGGCTTACGTTCAGTATCTTGCCTCAAAGCAATCAAAGTTATGCCTAGTCTTCGCGTCGCTGATGAGCGATGAGTTACATGATGATCTGCTGACCTGCTGACCATCTCCTGCATGTCCCACGAAGCCACCAGGGCACTCGTAGCCACCAGCAGAAGCCGTGGAGCCTAATACAACAGGGACATCGGTCAAGTTACACGTAAACATATGAAGCCGCGTCAGTATGGAGTGCTCCATCCACCACAACCATTTGCCACAAGCCCCATAGCAGCACCACGAACCCACCTGCCCAGCCGACTCCCCACTTAACCCATGCACCAAAAAACCCAATGATGGATGCCTTTGCCGGACGACGCGTATATGATCTCTCTGATGAGCAGCCCTGAACAACTATAAAGTGCCTCATCCACTGCGAATCGTCTCAATCACTTCAAACATCGCAAGCCATCTAGCACACAAGCCATCAAATTCAGCAAACCCCCATCTCACCCTTCCCACCTCAATCGCACCTCACGCACCCCTCTCCCATGGCCTCCACATACACACTCTCCCACCCGTTCCTCGCCCGCAACCCACGAAGCGCCCAGCGCCCAGGCCTGGATCCCCACCTCACCTCCACAACCCCTACCCCAGCACCCCAGACTGCATCGATACAGATTCCAACAACGGACCTCTACCCAAATTGTCCTCGGAACCCACGCAGCTCTCTCCAGTCCCACAGCTCTCTCAACTCGCTTGCCGCAGAGAAAGAGGGGGCACACACTACGCGGACCACGCGGTCTGGGCGGATCGGGCTGCGGACGCTAGTGTCGAAGGCGGTGCGGAGGATAGCGGTGGATGGCAGTCGTGGAAGCGGTGGAGTGTATGGTTTCGGTGGAAGGGCTGTTTTCTTCCCGGGGAGGAAGTGAGGGTTGTCGCAAGGGAGGGGTGGAGGAAGCGACTGGAGGAGGAAATGTGGTGATGTGGCTGATGCGGCGAGAGGAGGACAGGAGTGCCGGATGGAATTGTTTCGATACCGAGGGATCCGGGGTGTGTGTTTGCTGGTTAAGCGATATTGGGGATCGGGTGAGCACAGCGGGTCACGATTAGAACAAACGAAACGGATATCATTCCTCTTTATGTACACTAGCCATATCATGCCATACCGTGCCTTCCGTGCCTTTTCGTTTTGCCTGTCTAGACCGTGTAAGGCGACTTCCTAAGGTGGTTCTTGCTGAAGGGCTGCTCGCCCTTGATCTCGTCGTTGGCAAGGGCCTCGTGCTTGCGCTCGTTGTCCTCGTACGCGAGCTTCTTGTACTTCTCGATGACAGAGGTCATGGGCACCTGGCTGCCGGCGGGGACATTGTAGGGGGAACCGGCGTTCATGATTCTGTGGGACATGTTAGCTTTGCGGTCCTGTGTGATGCATACTCAACCGGATGCGCAACAGCGCGAGCTTTCCGCCAATTGGTATGCATAGCGCTGCTACGCGACGCGGCGCGACGGAGGTGCAACGGCAGGTGGTGTTACGCACTCGGGGAACCTCATGTCGACGTATTCCTGGGGCTTGGCGTTCATGAACAGGACGCGGTCCTCGCCCGCCTGCTCGATCATGCGCACGTGGAGATCGTTGCGCTTGGTGCGCTTCTCCTCCGCCTCGGCGTACTTGTCCATCAGACGGGTGAGCAAAGGCTTGTCGCTGTCATCGATGTTTTGCGCTGCGAGGTAGACGCCAAAGCCAACGGGGATCCAGAGAGTCGCGTAGTAGAAGCCCCTCTATATCCACTGAATCAGCATTGCTTTTCTAAGCGTTTGCGCGCTTGCGCAGCGTGTGCGGGGGCGCTGCTGGAGCGCAATGGGTGGGTTGACGTACGCCCAAGGATTCGTTTGCGGGGGCAGCGTGGCCGTGAGCGTGCTCATCGTGGGCGTAGCGCCGCGTCTGGCGAGAGAGCGTAGTTCGGCCCGTACGGGCAGCAGTTACTGCTGTCCTGCGAAGCGATTGCATGGTGTGTGGGGTTGCTGGTCGTCGTCGTGACGGAGCTGCGATGATGAGCTTCGAGGGTGGAACTTGCCGAGCGGTCTGAATTGGGACTAGCGGCTTGCCAGCACCTTTCGCATCATCCCATCGCTGCCTTGTCAATGTTGCTGTCTTGACGTATATTTGGCAGGTGAATCTTCTCCGTACCATATGTCTTCTTGTACGCCATGACGAGTTTTGAAGATCTGGACGACGACGTCCTGTATCTGATTCTCGACTATGTAAGCAATCCTTGGACTATTGTGATTGGTCACTGACAGTAGCAGCTGTACTTGGAGCGCTCTACCGTGCTGCGAACACTACAGGGCAGCTCACGACGCTTAAGAAATTTTGCCGATGCTGTAGCACACAGAACACTGTCCTTGATTGACGACGAGGCTCACGAACAGATCACCTATCGCCTTGTCGAACGACTAAAGAATCATTCCGACAAGCTATGTTACTTTGTACGCAACCTCTGTATCGTTGACTTCAGAGGTGATGCAGAAAGCTATTGTCTAAACTTTGCTCTGATAGCGGATTGCCTAAATCACATTCGAAAGCTAGACACCTTCTTATGGAATTGCGATCAGCCAATAAGCAAGCAAATACGTATCCTGTTACAGCGACGTTTTCCCAAAGCACAAGTTTGTGCAAGCATCACCCTAGTGAAGGGTTTGCCTTTGGATATTTCACAACTCCATCGATTGGATGTTTGCGTTCCTTGCGTAGATCTGCTAGGGGAGAGCAGCATCTCACTGTTTTGCAGTCTAAGGCAAGCACTTCTTAGACTGTCCAGTCTACGCCACCTCTCTATCGACACCCGCACCGACACCAGCCTTGATCGCTTACGAGACGTCGAACCGCACCGACTTCAGATTCCGCTTGAGTCTGGAGATCAGTTGCCATCACTAGCGACACTTGAGTTTCGCAGCACGAGCTACGATTTCGACGTGGACCACTGTCGGCAGTTGCTCGCGAGTATTGACTGTGGCGCGCTCCAGAAACTCACGATTGGCTCTTCAAATCCAACTAGCTTTTTCGAAATATTTATCGGAAGACTACCTTCCCTGGCTGATCTCGACATCTCATATGGTTCCATACAATTGGACAATCCAAGGCAGCTCCACCTCCAAGCGTGTTCAAACTTTTTAGCTAGCCTCGAGTCGCTCAAAAAGCTGGCCTTCCGCTTCAATCTCTTGGATGTACGCTCAGGCTTTGCTCAAACACTGCAAGAGATTCTTGGTCCTCGCCTTAAACATCTGAAATTGTTGGCGAGACTCACCGATGATCCGGGACAGAACACAGGGCCTCAGCTGATGGGGAACATTCGCAAATTTCTACGGAAATTCACAAGCTTGGAATCCCTGGACATGGCATTTCCTGACATAAGGAACTACTATTATTGTCAGCACTGTCTTAAGTTTAGTAATTCGGACGTAAGTGAGAACTTCCAACGTCTATAGAAGACCGTGTCTGACTAAAACTAGCAACCCGTCTATCGATTGGTATTCATCCCACCAGGCTCATCCCTACGCTACATCAATGTATCGATAAGGGCAAGATCCACTGAGCAACCCCTCGTCGCATCTGTCACTAAACAGGCTCATTGCGCAATACGCCATCAATGGGGCAATTTTGCGAGTCAATCAGACTCGCAGTTGGAGGCACTCAGCGTACGGTTCTGGCGGTGGGAGACTGGTCGCAAGGCCCGGCTTCAAGAAGTCGTTTACGATACGATGAGGCTGCGTGGGCAGCTCATCATCAGAGTCCGTGATAGACCTAGACTTCCGGTTGCAGTCTACAGTGAATTACGCGAGGAGGTGGAGTGCGGGAACACTTTATTGAATTTAGTGAAGTTCGGGGATGTCACTGAGTAATGGCAGATGTCCGGTCAAACATCATCGCATGATTTCAGGGGAGGCAGATGCAGCTCAGCTCGCAGCAGCATTCAACCCATCTCAATTAGCTGGCTTTCTATTACATCAACAGTGCCCTGGCACTGCCGTGCTATCAGGTAAACAGGCTCACTACCCTATGAGACCTTGCTCTCGCACCGACACCCGTGATCGTCCAACATCATCGTCTTCGCGGCCTACCATGAGATCCAGCAGTCATTTGAAGAGGCAGACCAGGCCGCAGAGCTCACTTTTCATGGACCAAACAAGCGCTTTACAGCGGTTAACTGTAATATCCTCGAAGACTGGCTTCGGCCAAGCCAGCCTCGACAGGCACATCGCCTGTATATATCGTCTACGTGCCATGTTACTACAGCCGACGGTGCAGCAGTAGCACATCCATGACAACGCTCTCTCTTCATTTACACGGCCTCATTGCGCAACATCAACTTGACGTCTGCAATCAATCTTCGCCCAGGCGGTCGTGGCACATAACTCAGGATTCCCAAAGCCAGCGTAACGCCCGATCAACTTCTGATAAGCGCAGCACAAGGTAATAAGAGGCAAAGCAGTGTGCCACGGTCATGGCAAGTGCGTAAACGAGATTGCTGACGCTCGTGTCGAACTCTGGATTGCCTCGATTGGGTGCCTAAAGTATCGTAAGGCCGTTCCTGGTAGCTACATGTTGGTAGGGACGCTGGAACAACATATTCTAGAGCAAGGTAGCAGGTTTCAGATATTTAAGCTTGCAAAAGATGGACAGCTCGGATTTAGGGTTTATCCTTGTGCTTGTTACTCGACACGATTTGGAAGGACAAAGCAAAGGTTGACAAGTATAATCTAAGGGACCGGGCCACGGAAAAGATGAACAAGGCTGGGAATTAGTCACTTGCACAATCGAAGTAGAAGCTTTTGGTTGAGAGGAGACTGCTTGTTCCTCAAGTAAAAATAGAAAAGGAACGAACGTTACTACATGTAAAATGCCTAGCCAACAACTTGTTCGATAATCAAAATGAAAGCAAAAACGTCTTCAGATCAAGACAAGGGAGGTCGATTTGTGACCCTTGATTGGACTGAGCGTATATTGCCAGTCTCAAAGATGAGGCTGAGAATGGCCGATTCTGCACAGCAAGGAGATCTGATGGAAGAGCATCTTGAAAACGCTGCTGCAAGATGGATCAGTTGCGAACATGGATATACGATTTTATAACGTAGACTCGGCCTTGGGATCTCGTAACAAGGTCATGGCATTACTTTAGAGCTCTTCAAGCATATCGTCTCGCACCAGCCCATCATGCGATGAAGGCTTGATGTGCTTATTTGTGGATGGCTGCCGCGACGATTCTGGCACAATGATGGGTGATACTCATGGGACAAATGACGATCTTGGACGGGATGGTTTGCGAATGAAGTAGTACTCAATCGATAGATTCAATCAAAAAGCCTGTAGCAATTGAAGTCTAACATATATTTCTCGTATCGAAAGCTCAGTAAGCCTACCCTCGGAGGAGCCCGTCAGTAGCGGTACGACTTGCGGCTGATAAGCAGGGACGGCTGCAGCGGCAAGCAAGGCCGTCCGTCCCTTGTTAAGATTGCACCCGCGCATAAAGGCCAACAGACACTCAGAACTCGCTCACCAACGTTGCCATGGCATCTTGCTTATACGAATACCACGTCACACCCAGCCTCGTGACTCCTCGCATCGCATCCCCATGCGCATATAGACAGTACCTAGGTAACCCCTCGAGCCTGCAATAGCAAAACCTCTTATTACCTGCGCCGTCACCAAACAACCACGGAGACAAGGCAAAGATGCGGGGGATCGGACGATGGGGCAAGGCTTTAACAGCAAGTCAGGCAGGGTAAGCCTTGTAAAGGGGTCTGAATCATTTGATACGAACTTCTTCTTTGGAAGCTATCGAATCCTGGAAAAGCGGGGCTCCCGCTCTGTCGCGTGTGACCTGGCACGTGCCAAGAGAGCGCTCAGCGAAGTGCTAAGAGAGTCCGGCACACAATGCCATGGACACCATTATCTAATCTGCTCGGAACGGCGGTGCTGGGGCGGCCATGATTGCGTCATTGACCGTTGGAGGCGTTGTGCACGTACTGTCTACAACGCTCGATGAGAATGCGGATATGCATGCTGCGTTGTTGAGGTTCGAACGTAGATGCGTCGACCCGAATGGATGGCTCTTAAGCCGCGGGGAATTACAGTGTACCACAGTACAGCGCTTGCTAGCAGCCGAAATTGATGACGGTCGAGGGACTTCGAGCGCTAACGACCTTTTTGAAATCGTCCCGGCTCCAAATTTGGAACTGTACGTTGCCGGGTCAAGTTCGGCACGTCGGTATCTTTGGTTCGCAAGCCACTCTAACACTACCGACGTCTACACCAACGGTACTGATGACGATTGTGTATATTTAGGGGATCAGCCACACTATCACGACGGGCCATTTTGCAGACTTTTCTATGGAGCGATTTGCTTGCCTCGCGTAGAGAATAGCCAAATTCAAGGCTGCAGTTTTGTTATCTGCACAAGCAGAACGAGCCTCACCAGCTCGTGCACTTACCCTGATCGAACTCCTGCAGGTCAGCGAAACCCAGCTCTATCCCTTAGCTAGCCTGGGCAAAACCTGGGCAATTCTAATGTGCAGTAACTCACTTCCTACTTGGTAGGAGTATTGTGGGCATGAAGGCCCACAATTGCGGGCTTTATCTTTCTCTGCCGTCTCTACCCTGTGTGCTATCTGCTGACATGACAATTCGCCAAGGGCAAAGACACAGTCGACTAGGATTACACGGAACGCTAAGGCACGACACTGCAGCTTCAAGCATGGTCGAATTGCCCGAATTGACACTTTCCAAATCTTAGGCGCCTAAGTTAGGATGTCCCCAGATTTGCGGCAATTCTGACTTGAAGTATTAAAGATGGATTCCCCTCCCCTACTACGCGGCTTGCAGTTACGGTCGTCACGAACACTCACACTCGCTTTTGTTATTACAAAATATACATACACTACTAATAATTAATAATGTCGTCCATCCGCCAAACCCTCGCCGTTGGCGCAACCCTCACCGCGCTCGCCGCCGCGCAGGTCACTGCCCCCAAGCTCGAGGCAACCTGTGCCGATGTAGTCATCTTCATGGCTCGCGGCAACGACGCGCCGTACCATGACGGCCGCACCACTCCCTTCCTCGATGCAACCTGCGCCAAGTTCAACGCCCAGGGCAAGTCCTGCGACTACATTGACATCAAGTTCGATGTCACTCTTGGTGGCGACTACTGTGCTCAGGTCGCCGAGGGTGCTGCCAGTGGTATCTCTCAGATCACAGCCTTCAACCAGAAGTGCCCGTGCACCCACATTGTCGTCAACGGTTACTCTGAGGGCGCTCACGTTGTCGGTGATGTTCTTGGTGGACCTGGCGGCTGCTCTTTCGTGAACAACGGCCTCGACAACCAGTCTGCCGCTGGCAAAGCTAGTATGTACCCACTCAATTCAGATCAAGTAGTTCCTGTCCCCGAGCTAACACTTCTCAGTCGGCGCGGCACTCCTCTGGGGCAACGTCATGCACACCGCCAACCAGCCCTACAATGTGCTTGACGGCGCGTCTCTGCAGAAGAACGCCCGCAGCGCCACCGACCTGGGCTACCTCAACCGCTACGCAGGTGTTCTCCGCGACTACTGCGCTGCCGGGGACCCAGTGTGCGCTGACGGTTCCGTGGTCGCCGACCACCTGAACTACTTTGAGCTGTACACAGACGAAGCCTCGTCGTGGGCCGTCAGCAAGATCGACGCCGCTGCCGATCTGTGCCCTGTTTCCTCATCGAGCTCGTCTGTTGCTCCTACTACCTTTTCCACTGCTACCTCTTCCACTGCCGTTGCGCCCAGCTCTACTCCTGTCGTTGTACCCTCCGGTACTGGCGTCAGCAGCACTTCTTCCGCAGTGGGTTCTGCGACTGCGACAGAGGAGGCTACTCCTACTGCTGTTGCGCCTACTACTGCCTACCCCACTAGCACCAGCGAGGTCACCCCCGCGCCCTTCCCCGAGCCTATTGGCTACGAGGAGGCGTGCCACGTTGTGTACGAGGTGAAGTACGTTTACGAGTAGGAGGTCTTTGGATAAGGGAACAATTCATAGAAAGAATGCAACCAGCCCATCTATTGACCTTATATGTGCATAGCTTTTGTCTAGATCAGCCTTATGTGTTATGTCAAACGAAGAATGAATGCTACCACTACCTGATTTATTGCATGGTACCTCGTGCGACTGGTCTCCTGGTTGATGACCTCGCGAGTGTTCGACCCAAAGTCTCTAACGGCAGCCGGGCTTATGCTATTTTTGAAATTGCGATGCAAGAATCACGATCGAGAATTTGGCGGATCTGGGCCATTTCCTTCGCTTCCAGGAAAGCGCACTATTGGGAGCGATACTGTATGCAATGGGACCCCTTCATCTTGTTACTACCAAAGTCCTCCCTTCGTTGGTAGCTGGCACGTTTAAAATGGCATACACTCTAGCTGAACAGGCGGAAATGAGATGTACATCATCGAATCTGTACGTGCAGCTAAGCTCGTCACGGGAATGCAGCTTTTCTTCACAAGGCAACCACCTTATTGAGGATACACGTCAACAAACGTTCGTTCATTTACAGCGCCGTCATTGTAGAAAATGTCATTTCATTCGCCTAACATCCTAGCTAACCGGCAGTACACTCTCTGAACCCCTATGCAACGCTCTGGGTCCTGCCAAAAGCAGTCTCAAGACACACTTTGAGTCCTCCAGGGACATCGTGGTTGTTGAAAGCCGCGTAGGCCTCCGGGATGTTCTCGAACTTGTCTGTGCGCCACAGTCAGTCTCAATATCCATTGTTGTTTTCTAGGGCGACTGACCTTGGTACGTGAATACGAAACCGGGATCGTATTTGCCCTGAGTAACCAGGTCCAGCAGGTAAGGAAAATACTGTGGTGAAGGCGTCAGCGGTTGTTACTAGACAGGAAGCTTCCTGTGTCGTGCTCTTCAGTTGATAAGGTTTGAACGTATTGGGTAACCTTACCTTCTGAGCGTAGAGCTGTCCACCTCGGAGGGTGATGGCCTTCTCCATCAACATCCCGATCGGGAAGTTATTAGTCTCATAAAAGAAGTCCCCAATCAGAGCAATATTCCCGCCCTTCCTCGTAGCCTTGATCACCGCACTCACCGTATCGGAGCTATCACCCTCAAGCCCCAACGACCTCATCGTCTTATGCTTGACCGAATTCGTGCTCCTGAACCCACTCGCCTCAATCCCCTTATCCAACCCATGCGGCTCAATCGACAGAATATAGTCCGCAGGATCCGAGTGCTTGCTCACATCGACGGGGATCATCCCATACGACTCCGCAATCTGAAGCCGCTGGGGATCCTTGTCAACCGCATACACCTTCTTCGCACCCCTCAGCTTCGCCAACCGCTGGATCGACAATCCCACCGCTCCACACCCCCAAACCCCCACTACATCTCCCTCACCCACCTCAGCGAGCTCGTTCCCATGCCAAGCCGTGGGCGTCACGTCCGCAAGGGCGAGCAGCGACGTAGCAGGGGTGTCCTTAGGCGCCTTGACGCAAACCAGATCCGCATTCGGGACGCGGCAGTACTCAGCCTGGTTGCCGGGGTAGCCACCGGTGAGCTTGGAGTAGCCAAAAATGCCGGACAGCCGGTGGCCGTACATGCCTTCGAGCTCTTTGGAGGGGTTGGTCTTGTCGCAGAGCGAGAACTCCTTGCGCTTGCAGTAGAAGCACTCGCCGCAGGCGATGACGGGCAGGATGACAACCCTGTCGCCGGGTTTGAGGTTCTGCACCTCGGCCCCGACTTCCTCGACGATGCCGATCGCCTCGTGGCCCATGATGAGGCCCTTCTCCATTGCGGAGTTCATCGCCCCCGCGTACATGTGCAAGTCGCTCCCGCAGATGGTACAGTGCGTGATGTGCACGATGGCGTCTTTGGCTGCGGTGATGGTGGGCCGCGCCACGGTGTCGACGGTGATGGATTTGGTGCCCGTCCAGGTGGCTGCTTTCATCTTTTCGGTGGGGTGGGGCTTGTAGTCCGTTGTGAGGACTGGTCTTTGGGGATGGGTTAGGGTTACCGTTGGTATGTGTTTTGATGTGTTTGGCTTACGATGCTACTTGTGCCATGGTGTAGGTGGCTATTTATAGATTGGTTGGAGGAGTACGTATGGGATGTGTTAGGCTAGGGAAGATCAATTTGCTGTTCGCTCAAAGAGTCCTTTGCAATGATAGTATTTTCGTTACCCGGATCACTACGTGCTTTATACTTGACCATCACGGTGCCCATTTTCTCCGGACATTGCTTTGACATACATCGTGCCAATGCATTATCCCATTCAATCGTCACTCTGTGATACTCCGGTATTCGTGTGCATGCAAATGAACACCTCTGGTTGAAGATCAAACCCCGCGTTTTGTAACCAAGGTCCCCGCGTCAAGTGTCAGATATGTCATACTGACGTTTGACCGATGAGAAAGCTTCGTAAGTAGCTCAGAATAGCCGCTGATTAGCGAGCCCTTTGCAATGATGATTAATAACAGTTCTCATATACACATCATTTGGTGGCCTGAGCCTGTTTGGCAAGACTTGTCATACTTTGAATCAAGGTCAAAGGATCTGTGAGTACGACAGTGAAGTGCAGAGCTGTCATATAGCAATCAGACTACGAAACACAGGCTTCTCTGGCGATTCTGTTGGGACTGAGGTGTATGGAGCTGGCGATGGGTTCAGACGGATATGGTCGAGGAAAATGCTCAGTTTTAGTGTGGATATGGGGCTTCGTCGTTCTCATCAGAGCAACGCTACATGCTTTGTAGATTTTCAAAGCTCCAATCTTGTACAATGGAAGCTTTGTGTAATGCTGGGGTTGGAGTCGGTGAGACCAATGACACCAGGCTACGGGTCATGGCTATCATTCACATTGTACTCAATCCGGTTGACGGCCAATACAGATGCAACGAGATTCACTGACTATCTACGATTGTAACAGTCTCGAGTCAATCTACGAGATTGGCGGCGAGCATTTTCCAATAACACCCTCCCACGGTCTCAAGTTAATCGTACATCCAGCATCCTTCTTGTGGATACCAAGCGGATAATTTCCAATAACCCACTCCTCAACATTATGATCCTTAAGCCCGGACCATTGCAAACTCTTTCCCGTGAAATTCGTGATGGTGACCCAAGTGTCCTTCTCAGAGAAGCGCAGGAACGCTACTACATCTGGATTTTTTGGGTCAAGGATCTTGAAACCGCCGTAGATAAAGACGTCCTTGTGGGTCTTACGGAGCTCGATGCAGCGTTTCCAGTAGTGGAGGACAGACTGAGGGTTTTCCATCTGCGACTCGACGTTGATACGGGGGTAGTCGTCATTGACGCGCATCCAGGGCGTGACGTCTTCGGGGCAGAAGCCTGAGTTTGGAAGGGCGTTCCATTGCATCGGGGTGCGTGAGTGGTCCCGAGCTTTGAGCTGGATGAGCTTTTTGACGTATTCGAGCTTCCGATGGTTGTTGGCATATTGCTTGCTTGCACTAGTTGCCGAGACGGATTAGTAGGTGAATAGCAGAGCTCAGAGAGGAATGAACCCACGCTTTCCAATACCTCTGCGTCTCAATATCCTTGTATTCAGACATCGGCCACGATGCAGGGATATTGCGCATCCCCAGCTCTTCACCCTGGTAAATGTATTCCGTGCCTCCTAGCGTCGTGTGCTTGGTGCAGATCATCTTAGCGGCGTACTCGCGCCACTCATCACTGTCATCAGCAAAACGAGAGATAGATCTTGGAGCGTCGTGGTTCTCGCAAAAAATTGCGTTCCAGCCATCGTGATCTGTCATCAGTCGCTGCATTGACTCATGGAGTCTTGCCATGTCCGAGGCATTCCATTCTTGGTACGACCACTTCGAACGGCCGGGTTGGTTGTCCACATTCAAAATTTCGAACAGGAAGATCATGTTCAGAGAACCCTGGAGTCCGACAGTACGGAGGATCTCCTCCTCGTCGTTTACGAAGGGCATCTCGCCGACGGTGATTGTGTCATACTCGTTAAGTACGTCTCGCATCTCGTGAAGGAACTCCTCCAGCCGCGGTCCGTTGGCGAAGAACTCAGAACCAGGCTGGTAGTACTGGCCGGCGATTGCTTGCTTGGCATCTGGGAAAGTCTGGACCTTGGAGATGTGATCGATGACGTCCATTCGGAATCCACAGACGCCACGATCCAGCCAAAACCGCATGACATCGTGAACCGCCTCACGGACCTCGTTGGACTCCCAGTTGAGATCTGGCTGCTCACTAGAGAAGATAGAAAGATAGTACTCATCAGTCTTCTCATCGTACTCCCACGCTGACTCAGTTGTGTCCAGAGTGCGGCACCAGTTGTTAGGAGGGAGGCGGTCGCCGTTCTCGTCCTTGCGTCCTTTCTTCCAGATGTACCAGTCCCTCTTCGGGCTGTCGGTGGATGACCGAGATTCGAGGAACCAACCATGCTACTAGGAAGTCAGGACATTGAAGAAACATATTCGATTAGTTGTCAGAAATACCTGATCCGAGGTGTGGTTCACAACAAGATCCATCATGAGCTTCATGTCGCGTTTTTTGAGCTCCTTGATCAGGTTGTCAACTTCCTCCAAGGTGCCGTACTTTGGATCGATGTCTTTGTAGTCAGAGATATCATATCCCATATCTACCTGAGGACTTTTGTAGACTGGTACTCAGTTAGAGTGGACTACGGTTTCTTGAACGATTCAACTTGCTTGGAGATATCCAGAGAACATCGGCTAAGATGATTTCTTGTCAGCGGCTTCTCATTCCAAGACCGAAGTACCTACCCCCAAGGGTCTTCAGATAATCCAAAGATACCGTGATACCATTGACATCGCCATGGCCATCGCCGTTCGTGTCACGAAACGACGCTGGATAGATCTCCAAGCCTGTGAGTTCCAAAATTCTATACTACGTGTCACAACATACCTGATACACCGTACACTCCTTCCACCAAACCCGTTCAGTCGTAATAACCCCAGGGCTCTCCTTCTTCTCGGTCGGACTCATACCGTACGCAGACTTCCGTTCGTACGTGAATTTACGGTTCTGAAGAATCCCGCTGCAGGGACGGTACTGCTGGAAACAAGGACGAGGAAGAAAACTTCTAGGCGTGGTGAGGAGCCGGCGGAAGGGTCTCATGGAATTTGAAACCAATCGGGCTGTGGAATTGGACTCCCATATTGAGAGATTCTGGCATGGTTGATATATGTCTACCTTCTCTGTTGTGTGTGCTGAGGTGCGGAGTAGTGACGCGATGGGTCGCTGTGATATTTATTTATCGTCATAGTACCATAAAGATTGGGTCAATTGGTTCCAAATCGGTAGATGGGTACATGAAGTTTGGCTGGATGGCGAGAGACTGTCGTCAAGAAGACCGAATTGGAAGACTAGATTTTCTCATATCTTTGGTGTGCGACGACATGCTGTCGCAGGCCTGTGCCGCGGCACGAACTTGTGGCTAGTGAGCTGGATGCTCATTGGTCGATCATCCCACACCAGCACGTGAAATCGGGCCTATCTTGGTACGCAGAGACATCTCGTCCAGCCTCAGTTTTATCACTGGTATACAAGACGACCACCGCGAGCACATTATGGTTGGTTGCAGCTGCGTCCAGACAATATTGCATGAGATGAATATACCGTTCATCCAAGAAGTCAACACCAATATATGCATTTTGCTACTGAGACAAATCAAATAAAAGTACATGATGAACTGCCTTCCATGCCAAGATGATCGATCGTTCAAATGCTGGAGTAAATTCGCTGTTTGAATGCGCTCCCGCCATTTCTCGTTGTGTGCTGTTGAGCTTATAGCTGTTGCTCCGCTTGAAGCTTCTGAGGCATCTGGATGTCTCGTTTCATCGTCAATGGTGCTGCTGTCGTAGCACTTTCCTGCGCTCTGTTACAATAGAACAATGACACCAAAAGAATGCAAGCTAATCCGCAAAAAATCACAACTTCATCCTGCTAGCTCGAGAGGCCAGCTCAGTCAGCCAGGTCTCCAGTGCGTTGGGATCCATGTCTCGCAGCCACTGCTCTGTCGTGGTGCGCACTTTGTTCGAGACCCTCTCGTACTCAGACCTGTCACTCATGAGCTTGTTAAGAGTCTCGACCCAAGGCTCGACGTTTTGCTCAGGAACAACATAAACTCCGTCATCGTCGACGTCTCCTCGAATGGAGTTGACAGGGATGATGTAGTCGAGCCCCAGCATAGCCTCACTCAGCGCGCCTGAATTAGAGGAGATCACAGGGATACCGCGGAGATGAGCTTCGACGACCACGATTCCCCAAGCTTCAAACCAGAGGGATGGAACGAGAAGTACTTTCATGTCTCGCCAAGCCGCATCCATGTCTTTGCATGGTGCGCGTAGACTGTCGCACTTGTGTAAGCAACTGGGTAGGATCCTCGTGCATTTTAATGTGCCAGCGCGTTGACTTACGTGACATTCTGCAGACGATTTAGCTGATCCTCGATCTTGGTATCGAAACCCCAGCTCTTGTATACAAGGAACTCATGCTGTGGGCATAATGCGGCGATGCTGGCGAAGATTTGAATTCCTTTGACCACACATGGATTCACCATGCCGACATAGCGCTTGTCCCAGTTGTGCAGGCGTGTTGGCATACTGTGGTCGTACTGGTTCAGATAAGTCCACGGGTGGTGGGTGAAGAACTCCGTGTGCAGGCGTCCATGCTCCAGAGCGTATTGCTTGATCGCGTTGGATACACTCCATATCCCGTCAAGCTCTTGGAGAAGCTTGGCTTCCCGCGGTGAGCTTACGTGGCAGTACATCCCACCGAAGAAGGGACCAAAGGGGAGTTGCTCAGCTGTGTGAATGACTGAGATGCGACAGGCGTCGAGCTCAGGCATCTCTGAAATCGAAGTTGCGTGCATGGAAAGTCCGTCGTTGAACATGATGTGCGTAGGCGCAAAAGACGTGATCTCGCTCTGCAGGAACGACACGAAGTCTTGAAGGCGCGCCGAAAGTCGTCCTTGCTGGTTGAGGTGAGATGTTAGACCTTTACATTGCGGGCATTGACCAGGGGAATGAATCTTGGTATAATTACCTCCATATATGCTGCAGTCTCTGTGGACATCGCCTTTTGGCTCTCCGCCTTGCTGCCGCCGAATGCCAGGGTGAAAGCTTCCTCGTCCAATGCGACGCACTGAACACCGTCTTCCATAACAACATCATCAACTGTAACGTCAGTACCCTTATCGCCCTCTGCGGCTCTCACATGTAACTGTCTCATACGATGCTGCGAGTCTCCACCGTGCTTGGCCACTTTCTGAACGTAGGCCTTCACCTCACCGCGGTGAGGGTAGCAGATCTGGCGCACAGAGTGACCGCGCGACGCAAGATAGCGGAGGAGACAGATATTAGCTTTGTATCCACCGGAGGAAGAGAATAGACCCTTTGCAGTCTGCACGACAAAGACGCGCAAAGTGCCATAGTCGCTGCTGCAGATCGAAGTAATCGGTGAGGCCGCAGAAGAGAAGGAAGAACGTGTCATTATAGGTGAGAGATCCATCGGAATGAAGTTATCGATGCAACGAAGCTGTCGCAAGTGTTGAAGCTGCAGGCAGTGTCGAAAATCTTCGAATTGTTGAATTGGGTGAAGGTCTGCAAGTCGGTGAAGGAAACTACGTTAGGAAGCTACGTTGATCAAAGTGGTGGTGAATTCGGTAAGATCGGAAATTGCGTGAGCGAGTTTGGTGAGGCAGGTGACGTCGGTGTTGTGGTAAATGAGGAAGTTGCACGGAACTCAGCAGTGTGTTATACAATCCTAAAAGTACAGCTGTAATATGAGAAGGAACAGATGTTACCCATGCTCTTAACAAGTACCATTGTTGCAAGTCTTGTAACGATTGAAAATTTCATGTCCGTCTTCTCGCGCGAGTACAATATCATGAACATATCATAGTGTGTAATTCTTAGTGCAGTGATCAATGCGCTTACCGCTGAGTATCGCACTGAGATCTAATCGATGGGATTCAAGCGACCGTGACTCATCCACAGCAGCAAATGTTGTAATTCAGAAGGGTACGTAGATTGATGTCCGCGGACCACTCACACGACGAGGTGAGATTACCAAATTCATGGGTGCCAAGATCCTCGCTGAGCGTACCTTCTGGAATCGAATCTCCACAGCCCCAAGCAACGGCATCGCACCACTGAAACTCTCCATTGGGGTACCCGTGTCTGCACTGCATGCGTGCCTGCGAAAAAGTCGCACCTATCAGATTTTGTGTGATATTGCCTGAAGAAGATGTTTTGTCCCTGCACCACAAAGTTTGCTACAGTTTGACCCTTTTCCTTTGTATATCAAGACAATGTGCGATAGCAACCTGTTTCCATCGTATCTAACAGCGCTGAGATGCGGCTGTAACGCTGCCCGCTGCCCAGACGGTTGCCAGTACTACGCGTGGCTGTCACTAAACCGAAGGAGGCCAAATTTACCGACGCCAGCCGCTTGTCACGCCATTGCGGCGCTCACAGGTGTCTAGACGTTCACTGTTGAGTGGGAAAGAGCACTCGAGCTCCGCCGAAGATCTGCGTCACGGCTGTCCGTAAATCTTGTCGGCAGCCGAATACGATAGATCTGCTCGGCGTCTGGTAGATAGTGCCGTCAGCCAATGGTATCGTACAAGGCCCCTGTTGCGCAATGACTCTAAGTGTGCCGTTGTGATAGATATGCGGGGCTCCGCCTGCCGTATGAGGTCGTTGTATATTCGCCGCGGACTTCATGAGACGGTACAATCTCCGAGTGGTCCAACATCTCGCAAGCGTTAGGCACCTTGGTCCCTACAGCCACTTAGCGACCGTTGCGACTCAACGGCAGCGGTACGTGTTGACAGACGGAACTTTGTTTCACGCAAGGCTCATAGCGGATCACGATCCCGTCATTCTGATGATCTGTTACAGTTTGTTGCCGGAGTCGGACTGCAGCATAAGGCAATTTGTCGCCCAGGGTATCTTGTACTGTGCTAAGCGAAACCTGCACGAGCTCTGTGATTCATTGGGCGAGTGTCTCCGACAGCCAATAGGTCCGCCTTACCTGACAGCTGCGACCCCACTTCCCTGCTGCATGGCTGCCTCGCGGTTCCTGCTTTGTGTCAGCTCCAAATCGCCATCGCGTTAGTCCACAGCCAAGTACGTAGGCAAGCCTGACATTTGTCTTATTCTGCATGCAGTTGCGTTATCTTGCATATGGCTGCGATCGATGGTCGAAACGAAAATCCGTTCCCTTCGCGGCCACAAAGAAAGCCAATTCGATGCTTATTCAGAGTAATTTTCAGCCGTCTTGCCTTGCGACTTGAATATCGTGAAGCCGTGTCGATGCAAGTTACGGTGTGCTGGTGGGCGATTCTCCCTGGACGGCGAGAGATATGGGCTGTCTGTTTTCAGTCGATATATCTAGCAGAAGCCGCATCTCAGAGCATTCACTGTGATATTTTAATGCTTTCGTGTAGCTCGGCCCATTCCGCTGCGGGGAAATAGTATGTTTGAGGAATTCCAAGCGTACAATTCCGTACTAGGCTGCTTTTCCTGACTTATCAAAGAAATTGCATGGTTAGGTTTCCAAGTACATGCCATGCGAACTGCCCCACGGAACCTATATCTACAGTGACAATGCCCGATGCACAGAATAATCACATCTTTTCTTAGCCCTTCTACCTCACACATAGATTATCTGGCCTGACGTCTGACTGCCTACCTCGGTCTGCCACTGCCTCAATCTTCCAGTTTGCAGCCCCCCTTGTACCACACACGCGGCGTTTTTGAGTTCGAACAGTTGGCTACATTCAGATCGGCGCTGGGATTCCGTGACTGTTGGAGTCTGATCGTTAATTGACGAGTCGGCACAGCATTCGGACCCAACGATCTAGGTAACATGGAACTTGTCGCACAGCGCCATCCCGAATGGACAGAGCAAACACCTTCTGCTCCGAGTGGTCACTCCCCAGCTCATTGGCATGACGATTGGAACCCATTTCGGAGCGCCACAGAACAGGCCTTGGAGCTCTTCCCCCACTCGCTAAGCAACAGCTCACTCGGTATGGCCGAACACTTCAGTCATAATGAGCAAAATCCCCCTTCCAAGAAGCTTCGTGGACATTTTGTCAGAGACACATCTATTCCCTTGGAGCACCTCTTACACGAGGCCTTGTGGCCCGCGTCGCAAGTCGACGCATCCCAGCAGTCACCCGACGGCTTCCGCCAGGAACACCGACCTTCACTCCTACGTCAGGATATGTTACAGCCCATGCTAGCCGACTCGAAAGCAGACAGGGAAGCCCCGAATAGTGCGGCTGAGGTCAATAGCAGTCATTCACAGCCTCCTATTACCCCTGGCACAGGGAAACGCAAGCGTGGTCGGCCCCGATTGCATCCCTCACCATCCGATGCAAATGGCACTGATGTCTCTTACGAGAACATATCAGAGTCGCGCATTATGCAACTCGAGAAGAATCGCCTCGCTGCTGAGAAATGTCGTCAAAAGAGGAAGGTCTACACTGCTGGACTTTCCGCAGAGGTATCAGTCCTCTCTACTAAGAATGAGTCTCTCAAAGCAGAAGAAGTGGCTCTTCGCGAGGAGCTCCTCAGTCTCAAGAACGAGATCTTGAGCCACGCCAGATGTGGTTCATCCATCATCGACGGCTACATCGCCAAATCAGCAGGCAGTCAGCTGACAGCTGGAAAGCCCAACAAAGCCCTGCCAAGGCGAGACTCGGGCCAGGCGTGCTGCAGCTCAGGCCACTCTGGAAACAGTAGTCCGGGAGACCTCACTTCCGGAAAAGAGCTGCAAACTTTGTTCATCCACGAAGAATCGACGCTATCAGATTCGTATGGAGTGTTCGAGAGCTTCCATGATCTAGTCAATACGGAAGATCACTAGATAAGAATAGTCTTAGTAGATGCATGAATCGAGAGCGAAACCGAAAGCGGGACAATCTCGCATGCAAACAATTCACACATCTCCGCGATGATATCGTGCATCTCCGCACTGATCGGGCCTTTAGATCTGACCAAGTCAAGCAGAAGAGATGGGGGTAAATTGAATCTCTAAGCTAGATGTAAAATGACTTCTATTTTTTTTTCTGGCTGATATGCTCCAGCGGTCCCTTGCCCTGGTTTCTGTGCTCAGGAAGTGTGTAACCCCCTCCGCTCGCCTTCATACCCTCAATTGCGCCTCCCTTCCCGTGCTCAGGGAACGGGGCTGTGTTGTCTGCGCGAGCAACACGGGAGTCCTGCAGACATTCACTGTCAGAATTTCTAGCTGGTGTATGATGGAAGATCTATAGGCACCTCTTTAGGGCCCGCACCGTGCACAATATCGTGCCCTGCCTCCTCGAATGGGCCGTTGTCAGAGCTACCGTCTCCGTTGCGAGGCATGGTTGTTGAGGTGGCGTTATTAAGGATTATGCTTGCGGATTGTCGAAATTCAATAATGTGTATTGTACAACAAGGTAGGAGTTTAGAGTACAACAAAAATTACTCAAGCAGCGGGACTCTTGCAGTTGGTAAATCCCATGGGAAATTACATGAGAAGCTCTGTGACGCATGAATGTCGCATTAATCCAGTACCTCATTATTGCCATCAACGATCAAACATCCCCGCGTCGCCGATCTGCGTTGCGCTCTCCACCTGCCCGCTCAATACCAGAAGCGTACTTGAGGTGAAGCTTGCAACACCCCTCTTCTGCAACCATGACCTAATTCCAACCGAAAGATGCACTAACTGATTCTGTGTCGATCCAGCCCGCAGCTGAGCCTGTCCTCACGAGAGCCCCACCCGGTTCCGGTCGAAGTTCCCGCGTCCAATGACCGGACTTGTTACCCGAACCCAGTGAACGCCCAGCACCAGAGCTGATCAAACGCAGCCACCGACCCACACCGCTGGTAATGTCGAACGGCTAGCTCCGCGGTGCTGATAGCGATGCTAGAGGTTCAGCCCGGCCATCAGAAGACACGATCAGGTGGATGACGGGTACCTCACTCTGCGTTTCCAGACTCCAACACAGCCGTGCTGCTCAGACAGATCCTCCAGTGACTTCACGCTCACATCACACGCACCTCTCGCTCGTGTCTGTCTGCTGCCCCAGAACGCAGGCGCCGGGCTTACTATCCCCACCACCCAGCGGCACAGCCCTGGGAGCGGCGTAGGCATATGCGGTGGATGGGGAATGTGGGGTAAATCGGGTATAGATCCCAGAGTTGGATCACGATTCCTCGCTACGTGTGATCTGTTGTGGCTAGCCCAACCACCGCACGCACTCTAAATTCTCAACAGATCTCCGATCAAGACTTGCATGAATGTGTAAGCTGGTTTTGACGATTGAGGAAACCACAGAACTAGCCCAATGGGGAGGTGACAGGACACCGAGTGGGTATGACAGGACATTGACAGCACCCTATAGACCATCTTCCTTCTTCACATGGCATAACACCGCTTTGCACACAGAATGAAATCAGCGTTGGAGAGTTGCGACGCGGATTTCACGTCACAGTGTAGAGGCAGATGGAAGTATATCAGTGGCATTCTGAGCTTCAAACTCTTGTCGCTCTTGACGCAACTACCGATTTGAGCCTCACCCCGACAAACCAGCCAAGTCTCTATTCATCAAACAAAACCGACTCCAACCATGGCAGCCTCCCAGGCAGCTTACAAGCTCGAGCAGGCCATCGGCCACGACAACAATGCCACCACCGCGCAAGATGTCTCCAACCCAGCCCTCGTCCCTGGCGCCGCTGATCCCAGCGGCGCAACAATGCTCGCCCTGACCTGGCAAGGCAAGAACAAAGTGCAGGTCCTCACCGTCCCAAAGCCCACCATCATGGAGCCGCGCGATGTCATCGTCCGGATCACGGGTTCCACCGTGTGCGGTAGCGACCTCCACCTGCTGCACGGCGTGGTGGCGGAGATGCAGAAAGGAGATATTCTGGGTCATGAGTTTTGCGGTGTGGTGGATGAGGTTGGAACGCAGGTTAAGGGTTTGAGGAGGGGGTGAGTCTTACTTGGCTTAGCACTCACGATCTTATCAACTGACTGTATATTGTAGTCAACGCGTCGTCGCCAGCTTCCAAATCGCATGCGGCTCCTGCTACTACTGCAAGAAGAAGCTCTCATCTATGTGCGAGAAGACCAACGCGAATACTATAATGAATGGCATGTACGGCGGCCGCACCGCCGGCATGTTTGGGTACTCTCACTTCACAGGCGGCTTTGCGGGCGGCCAAGCCGAATTCGCGCGCGTCCCCTATGGCGACGTGAACCTGCTACCGCTTCCTGACGACGTGCCTGACGAGAAAGGCCTGTATCTGTCCGATGTGTTGGCGACCAGCTGGCACGCGGTGGTGGATACGGGTGTGCAGGACGGAGATGCCGTTGCGATCTGGGGCGCTGGACCTGTCGGTCAGATGGCTGCGGACTTTGCATTTGTGAACGGCGCGAGCAAAGTCATCGTCATTGATTGCAACTGGCGCCTCGATTGGATGCGCGAGAAGTACCCTTCAGTGGAGACAATTGATTTCGCGAAGTTGAAGAAGGGAGGCAGTGTGACCGAGGAACTCAAGAAGCTGACCAACCAGCGCGGCCCCGATGTGGCGATTGACTGCACGGCTGGCGAGTATGCGAAGAGCTGGGCGCACTACTTTGAGATGTTGTTGGGACTCGAGACGGATACGAGTGAGATGGTGAATGAGATGATTACGAGCACGCGCAATTTCGGGCGTTGCGGTCTCACTGGCGTTTATGTTGGATATGTAAGCTCCCCATTCTATTTAGCACTCACAGAACCCCCCCCCCTCTCCTTTGCGACCCCTACTCACGTGTTCAACCAGACAAACCACTTCAACATCGGTTCTTTGATGGAACGCGGTATCCGCCTCATCGGCAACGGCCAGGCCCCTGTGCACATGCACTGGGAGAAGCTCTTGAAGATGATTCAAGAGCACAAGATCGAGCCATTGAAGATGGTCTCGCACCGCGTGCGGCTGGAAGATATGGAGACAGTATATTCCAAATTCAACGCCAGAGAAGAGGGAATTCAGAAGGTCTTTGTCCAAACCAGGTGGAGCCCGCCGCCCAGTAAGGGGGCCCCTGCTCTGACGACATTTTGATCCTACGGACGAATTGTTGGTTTGGAGTGGATGGTAAAAATTGCGTCGAATCAGTTGTATAGTTCAGTAGATTGAATGGTAATGCTTTACTGAGATGGTCTTCCTGAAGAACTGATAGGGGTCGAGATGAGGCTGATGAAAGTTGTTGCTGGAGACTGGAATGATGATAGCAAGGCGTTTCCACAAAAGATATGGTTAGATCTTACGCAACGTGTTCGGTGTTTATAGCACGATGATTCGAACTATATACTATGAGAAGCGGCTGTCTACAACGCGATATGCTTTCCAGGGTCAGAGTACACTAAGTTCTGCGATTCTTACTGATGGAAATAGCTTGTATTGCTCAGCCCTCTCCTTATAATTCAAAGATACTCGTGTCTGCTTCCAATGCCAGGTCATGAGTTGGTTTCAAAGAGAAGTCAGTGCTCAATAGCATTGCCGTTTGGAAGTCATGATGAACCTGATTTAGCGCCGACTTCTACTGAGACATTCAGTCATCGTATACACTGCGCCAGTTGATGATCTGGACCGCCATGGTATATTTCTCACAAAAGAGACTCTCTTAAGCCTAAATTGCTGAGCTTTGTTGCAAATTCGGACCGCGTGTATGCAGTATGTGCGATCAGTAAAGAAGCAATGTACCTGTCTCAAAACCATTTGAAGTCGCGACTCGTGTCAGACTAAGCTTTACAACTTAGATGCGTTCCAGCTTCTACATGAATAGTGAAGGAAAGCTGAACGTTGCATGCTATTTGGGAGTCTCGGAACTTCAGGAGCATATTGGTCCACTGTACAGCTGTCAAAAACAATGAAGATTTTGTCTAATCCAAGCTACGTAAAGTGCGCTCAGGGACAAATGGAATCAAAGCCCACTGTGATGAGTCCCCAAGAGTAGGAGAATCTGCAGGGTCCCCTTGTTGATGTAAAGCTGTCGGTTGGATACCTTCCTGAGCATGTTGCGATGATTCAGTGCTTCTTCTTCGTAGCTGCCAGGTATCTGGTTCCTTATCAGGGGATTTATGGAAACTTGGTGAGCGCGAAAGCCTTCTCCCCCTGCTGCGCCTTACAGAAGCTGGGCGTCGACTTCGCCTTGGAACGGTCCATTCTGGAGATGACGGCGGTGAACACAGCGATGCAGCTGACGATTGGTCAATCGTAAACTGACGAAAGGCAAAAGTCATGCTACCCCTCGAGTGAACTGCCCTTATTTGTTGAGATCGTGACGTGTGATCTGAGGGGATTGTCGCTTTCTCTTCGTCTTGTACGCGAGACTTTCGGAGACAGCCAGTCTTTGTGAGGCGAACACCGATAGTGGACTCTCTAATCCTCTCAAATTGGCCTTCAATGTGGAGATCTCCATATGCTGCGAGTGTCGAGAGAAGAACAACTGCGATAGTTACAGGTACCGCCACGGTCCAGAAAAGGCCTTGCGTGTTATCCATGTCTCTAATGTCCCGCGTGTTCATTCCGAACAGACTTGAGACAAATGACAAGGGAAGGAAGATGATGGTGACGATCGTGAAAATGCGTATAGCTTTTGAGTTGCCTTCCTCTACAACATCGATACTTCGACGAAGAGATTCGGCTATATTCTCAAGCTCTTTACACATCCATTCGATGCTTTTGCTTTGACGCTCTTGGATGCCTCCATAACCTCGATACAAATTCAGGGTCGGCATTTCGAGTGTAAATGACGATATCCTTCGCGCCCGAGTCAGAACTCGGTAACTCCCAGGATTGAGCTCCTTTGCAAGACCTTCGGTTGCCATCTTCTGCTGCTCTAGAATTGATGCTACAACTCTAAGCTCTTCCTGGAGCTGATAGATATCACTCAATGTACGTTTGGAAGCACTCTTGCCCGCTTCAAACCGCTGACAAATTTAGTTCATGCTGAGAATAGACCAAAAGGAACTTACAAGTGTCATCAAATGACTGTGATATAGATCCAAGGTCGTGTGATGAGAGAGTATAGGGGCCATGGTCATAGCTAGTATGCCCAACACCACTGTGGCCTCCATAGGTGCACGAACATGATCGACAGAGCTTGTAGCTCGTCCAGTTCGCGCCATGAGTACTATATCACTGCTCGCACGGATTAAAGCAGCGTTGGACCTTCTAGCGCAATATTCAGCCTCAACCAATACCCTTTTGGCCTCTCGCCTCTCTTCGGAATATTCCGAACCCTTTTCCAGTCGCTGTACAGCATCGCCTATGGAATAGACGAGTTGAAAGACTTGACCAGCACATTCTAGAAGTGCTTCGGGGAGAACCAGTCTGGTCGTCCTCTTTATATCTGTATCTGTATTTGCATTGTCTCGGATGTCCGCTGCCTTAGTCAGCAATTTCACAGTCCATGACCCCAATTTTTTGATGAATTTTATCATCCGTTCGTTCCTTTCTTCCAACTCAGCAGCAGATGAAGGCTGAAGCCAATGATCTAAGCGTCCTGCCACGGTTTGCACATCTCCTTTCTCCCCGTGATACTCCTCTAGATGGCGTCTTGCTTCAGCCTTGGAGCCATAAGGGAGGGAACGACTGCATGAACTACATTCTTCCAGCGGTTCTTTGAGCGGTTCGAGACCATAATGCTCCATATATTCGATAGATGGAAGTTCTTTGATGACGAAATTTTCGTTGGCCATGAAGTTGTCATTCTCTCTGTACTGCTTGTTCACCTTCTGTTGGGAGCTCTGGATAGCCTTTCTTTGTTAGCTCTGTAAACGGTCTTTGAAATAGGATGTTCTCGAAGGTGATCTTACATCTGTGATTAGATTGAGGTAAGCCCAGCACTGTATAAGGCCGCGGTCGTTTGACCCTCTTGGGACAAAACAACTGATCAGTTCCAGCAACGACGATATGAGAGTCTCGCCAAATACAAACATTTCCACTACCTGCCATCGTGCAACCCCTCGAGGAGATGACAGCGACGAGCGCTGCGAAGCTCTGCAGTCTCTCTCGGGTTCGTAATCTGGAGATCCGCGCAATGCACTCGCCTCTGGAAAGTCTCGATCTCGTGTCCTTTGGACCAATTCTATCTCTCGTCCGAGATTGCAACTCAGTTTTAGCTTCTTTGATGAGATAGATCGTGCAAAAAAGTCTTCAAACGTCATCTCCAGGAGTACATCAACGTGAACCGGAGGTTGTGCTCCTGGAGATGAGATAAAGAGCCGATCCTGAGAACGGGAGTAGATGCGGTTCCATACGCTCATGAGGTTGAGATTCAAATAAATTCCAGAGGCCTCTGATGAAGGGAGCAAATTCGTCGCCCCAGTCCCATCAGCATCATATCTGCCATTCCACGCAAGAAATGGTGGGGCCTTGGTTGAGCTGGCGAAACGAACATGTTGTGAGGCACCATCAGGGTGATTAGTTTGAGGCAAAGGTTTATTCTGGTCGGCAACTGAAGGAATTGGTTCACCAGATGGCGCATGTTCTGGGACAAGATTCTCCCTTGACGGCCCAGTTTCGGCGCCATTGCCTGCATCACCTCCATTGCTGCTCCCGATTGACTGGATCCTCAAGCTATCTGCTGGTGGTACTGCTGCATCAAGGTCGTGAGTACAGTCAGAAGGTATCGTTGCAGATGATGACGAGTTTGTTGGAGATGCACCTGCTGTGGTATCAGGCTCATTACGAACCGATTTTGCACTTTCGGGGTCCTGAGGAGGCATATAAAGTCTGGCTGAAGCATTCACGAGCTTTGATTGCTCTGAAATGAAATGCGTGACATGGTCATCAGCTTGGGTATGCTGATGCGCTTCGCTGGTGTCACTAGAGCCGTCGGCACAAGCACGTTCCTGTTCAGTACTTTTGCTGGATACACTTCCGTCATCTGATGTAATCGAGCTTTTACTAGGTCGTTCTGAAGGGGATTCGGCGCTTGCTGGCGTAGATCTGGTCCTACTCTGATGAGCTTATACATCAGCTGATACTTTTGCAACTAACCCCATAGGCATCGTCACCGCTGTTTCGGCTGTTGTTCTATACAATGATGCATCTTTCGAATTGCGCCTCCAGTCGATCATGAGTCTCGAATCAAGCGGCGAACTTGATAAGCGAACCTCTACTCTCCTTCTTAGTTTCACTGTGACCAACGTTTGGTTACTGTCACCAAAGACGCTCGTCCACTGACTAGACGTTAGTGCCTTGGGTTCATCCCCGAGATGCAGAATGTAGTCGTCCAGCTTGAGCTTTCGAAGAGAGAGATGACTGGCTTGTATGCTCTGCTTCAGCTTCAGTAAGGTTGGGCATTGATCCATGGGCAGATACGTCGTGTTCGCAGAGCTGTTGGCTATAGTTTCAACAAGAACTTGCCTTGAGATAGTGTTACGAAGATCACTCTCCTCAATGATTTCAAAATCTGGCCCGAATGTATCAACAAGAGAATCTGGCCCGCATGATACAACAGCTGTCGAGCCCAGAATCAGGATCCACAATTGGGGGACGGCTAGGTACGCATTTTTCGGTGTTGCCTTGAATTTTCGAAACATCTGCTCTTGATCTCTTTCTTTCGTTTTCTCTTGTGGATACAGTTGCTGGAACAGAGCCCGGACTGCGTGGACCTTTTTGTCTTGAGGCGCAGGGGGGATGTCGCCCAGACCTACTGTAAAGTAAGGTATTGATAAGAAGATGGCGGTGGTGTCAGGGTCTTTTAGGTTCGTCTCATCTCTCCCATCACATCTGAGTGATGTTCCTGGCCGGATATAGCTACCGTAGATCGAATGATACTCCTGGCTTTCCTGTACTGTTTTCAGCAACGTCGATACCACTGGTTCGAAATTGGCGCTCTGATCGCGTGCAAACTTCAAAGCTTTCTCCTGCGTTCACTCGTCAACCAATCATTCCTCTCGCTTGTTATTAATGTGTACCTGAAAATGTTCGAACGAAATACGATGCGTCTGCAAGTGCCTGAAGTAATTAGCGTGTCTCTAGACTGTGATTTAAACAGCGCACAGCCATCTCTCATCAGTCTCACGAAACTCAGACTCTACTGGCCTGATGACTAGTCGTAGCACTGGATTCCCAGAGTTTCCAGTGGCGGAGAGTATGGACGTGGCGATTGAGTATTCCTTGATTTGGATGCCAGAGTCTGTCTGGTACAGCAAGGTCTTGGAGCGTGAAATCCTAGCTTTAGTCTCAACGCTGCCTAAGTAAATACGAAGTACATCTGGACATTCGTATACGTTGGACTGCAGCCCGTCGAAAATTGTCGAGTTCGCCACAGGCATATCGGAACCGACCAAAAGCTAGGTGGGGTCAGGATTTTGGGTTGGAGGGGGGGGGGGCATGTTCTCAAGAAGGACAGAAATGCATAAATACGGGAGAACTTTTGTACTTGCGGAAACGAACAGAACGTCAGCACTAAGAGTTTTTGTATTATAAGCCGAGGATCTGCAAGCGCATGTATTGCGGCCTGGTGTGACCATGCATAGACAACGCTCGGGCCCGTTGAAGGCTCAGCGCATGATCCTTCGATCTCAACCGAGCGAAAATCAGGCTTGCTATTGGTTCCCTATTCGCTTAAGCAGGTAGTTATTGAAATCCTGAGTTCTGGATTGGCGCCCACATTACAAGAAAGCAAATGGTCATCTTTGTCGACCTTGTTAAGACATCGATGCTTGTACACTTCTATACGTACTCCGGCTTGGAAGGGTGCAGAGACATCTGTGATCGGTCAAGAGCCTACTGTACTGAGACTTCACTGACTGATCTTTGGGACGCTGATACTTACATCTTGTTCATGTTATCGGCTTAGCTTCAGGCAAATCCCTCGAATTTCGACACGCGATACTTCTCCGGGCTTATGTCATTGCTATGTCTGTAAGGTAGAATATGGGCAGTTTCCAAGACAGCCACTTGTATAGATCGAGTGTTGAGATCAAATTTGAGTGTTGTAAGTGACCAACCATTGAATCTCTAGATCAAATCGACATGCTTCCCATCAATATTATTAGCGGTATAAACTATTCCACAACTCCCTTGGACCTCAGCAGTTCCACAATATCCTCATGCCCCCGCTCCTTCGCAACTTCCAGGCAGGAGACCCCACCCAAATCCTTCACCTTTGGATCAGCCCCGTGCTCCATTAAGAGCTCCGCACACTCAACGTGCCCTTGCCTGCACGCGCGATACAGCGCTGGGCCTTCCGATTCCGCCGGCTCATCTCTGTCGTCGTCGAACGGATACCACCACATTACTACCTCTTCTATATCGAAGCCTCCATGAGCCAGAAGTAATTTTAAAGCCTCCAGATCTCCTTCATCAGCAGCTGTGATAGCCGCTCCATACCCCTCTAACTCGAAACCGTGGTGAAGGAGCAACTTGAGCATATCTATCGAGGCGTAATCGCCTCTCATTGTCGAATGGATGGAGCAGTCGCCATGCATCGGTTCGTGTGGATTGACCTTGTGTCCGTGCTCAAGCAGCCACTTCGCGACATCGTAATGGTTATACATCGCCGCAACGGCCAAGGCATCCCCGATTAACTCGGTTCTATGTGCATTGAAATCATAACCATGGCTATGTAAGACTTGATAGAATGCGACCGAAGGGTTCGAGATTGCTGCGATGAAGAATGGCTCATTAAGGTCATCTGTGGAGGGGCTCCAGCCCCGTGAATAGCACCACTCCAGGACTTGTGACTGGTTCTCCCTAGCAGCGGGACCTTGCGATGGCTTCGAGTTCTATGTCAGGGTTGTAGATTGAATCCAGTCGCCCAATGTCTCCAGCCTGGATTGCCGTGAGCATCGCTGCTGGTATGGGTGGAAGTTCGTCCATTGTGTGATGAGGTCGTTAGAATCTTGCTCTGGTGAATGATGTGAAGCGAGGCGTATTTGTACTCAGATAAAAGTGGCTAATGGGTAAATTCAGGCTCCAGGATAGTGGTGACTCAATTTGCTTTAATCAAACAACAAGTGCAACCTTGATACCAAGTGGCGACGATTCAAGATTACGGCATTGTAGAGTCTTTTCTGTTTTTTGTCAATTGTGAGGGATTGACTACGACTTTGTTAGAGTTTGCGTTTGATGTCTGATGTTTGCAAGTCCGTATTTAAGGCGAACTTGGCGAACTTATCGCACCCTAGACAAGGCGCCCCCTCACTCCATGCGCACAGACGCAAAGTCCAGCTCCAGCCACATGTGGTTACATCAATCACACTACCTGGTGGAAAAAAGGCGATACTGATCCAGCGCCTCAATAGCGCGTTTTGTACCTTGTGCACACCTTGAGGGTTGGTTGTGTAGATCAGAACAGGGTCGTGCAGTGTAAGAGAGCACACGAGATACAGTGGCTCATGGTGTTTGTACAATTCTTTCCCCTGGGGATTAAAGGTAGTGAACAGATAGAAAATTCACCAGCTGCATAATTTTTCTGAGAGTGACCAAGTTTCAAGCTCTGCAAGTCAATCTTGATGACCTTCAACAAAAGTGCTGCCTTTCAGGCCTCTTGAAACACGCCAAGTGTCTACTCGCAGCTGGCAAGCTCTGCAAGGGCAGATATATATCAAGCAAGTATACCGCGACACCTAATGGCGCCTATAGCAAATAATACATAGTCGCACGTCTGTGTCACATAATAACAATGTGAAGAAATATCAATGTCAGGTTCCTTCATTGAACGAATGTACAAATAATTTACAATCCCCAGAGGACAAATGTGAATATATACAACGCATCCACTACTCACAACGATTCAAAATGTGAACCTAACCCCCTAGACATGTCACAATACCATCTTAGGTTGCACGAGTAACGCTGGTAACAAAGGTGCTGTGCCTGGCGTGAGAAGGCGCAGCAGTGGGCTTGCCGGAGGGAGGAGGACCGCTAGGACGAGCGCCACTGGGACGGGGAGGCGGGCTGCCAGACGCATGGGGAGGGCGAGCGCCAGAAGGACGCGGACCGGCTGGGGGAGCACCAGAAGGACGAGGTCCAGTAGGAAGAGCACCAGTAGGCTTGGGAGCTAGAGAACCTTCAGCCCTTGCAGCAAGCGAAGGCAGAGTGGTAGGGACACCGCTGGGCAGTCCGCTGGGAAGTCCGCTATGATAACCGCCCTTGCCACCCTCGCCGTGATGGCCATGGTGACCATGGTGGCCAGAGGGTCTAGCAGCGCCGCTCGGGAAAGCAGGGAAATCAGTACCGCTGGGGAACGGGGCGTCGCCGCTTCGATGAGCCTCCTGAGCACCGAATACGCCAGTACCAGAGGGTCTGGGACCATGGGGATGGTGAAAGCCGCCGGTAGGGTAAGGGAAGCCGCTGTGGTGGCCATGGTGGTGGTGACCAGAAGGTTTGGCAGCACCGCTGGGGAAAGCAGAGAAGTCTGGTCCGTTGGGGAAAGGGGCCTCGACGCTTGCCTCAGCGCGCTTGGCGCCAACGATAGCAGTACCGGAAGGCTTGGGGCCGTGGGGATGGAAGCCACCAGTTGGGTGCGGGAAGCCGCTGTGGTGGCCGCTGTGGTGGCCAGGGTGATGGTGGCCAGACGGTCTAGCAGCGCCACTAGGGAAGGCCGAAAAGTCCGGACCTTTAGGAAAGGGGGCTTCGTCGCTTTGCTGAGCGCGCTGGGCCCCGAAAATTCCAGTGCCGGAGGACTTGGGGCCATGAGGGTGGAAGCCACCAGTTGGGTGCGGGAAGCCGCCGTGATGGCCGCTATGTTCGTGGCCAGGGCCCTCAGGGAAGCCTCCAGTCGGGAATGGGGCTCCGGAGGGGATTGTACCTGAGGGAGAAGGTCCAGAGAAAGACTGAGCAGTGCTCAGGCCAGTACCGGCGAGAATGAGGGCGAGGTGGGAGAAGGCGACCATTTTGGGCGATGGAGACGAAGTGGTAGAGAGGCCTGTGGAAAGTTTCGTAGAAATGGATCAATTGCACGCAGTGCTGTATGTAAAGACTGAAAGCACGCAGTGCTTGAAAGTTGAAGCGAAGGTTGCGAAGCTGTTGAGAAGAGAATGGCTGTGGATGAGTTTGCACCTACCTCCACCAACCCATTATATACCCATCGAAGATGTGTATCTGAGCAGATCGACAATGCATCTATAGTGACATGACGCGGCGGACAAACACTTGTCACGGAAGTAGAGTGCAAGCCGCGCAGGTACATACGAATGCCCAGGGTCTGTCATTAATCTGGCACCTGTCAACGAACCATGAAAACCGTGACGGAAATGTGTTTCCCCGAACACGCATTGCGCAAAACTCAGCACCTACCAATGCTTAATAGCTAGCGATGTTTCTTGTTTCACGATCTCAATGTTGATGTTCTGAAACCAGCCACTCCCGCAGCTTACGTGTTCTACAGGCTTTGTACAACAACTTTGCCGATGCCGGCAACAACAACGCATCTGCAAAAAGGTCCTGTAATGGATTGTGAAGTGCTATGCAACAGCAGGCTGTGTCCAAAATTGAGAACATGCAGGGTTTCTGTGGTTCAGGATGGTTCGCGACATGTCGAGAAGGCAGCTTGGTGTCTCGGTCGTGAACGCGCGGCTCTGCAAAGGACCCACCAAGATGAGCTCTGAGGATGAACACCCATTCGGACAAGACCAAAAAGCACTCAGTACATTACAAGCCGTTGAGACCTGACGTGATAGCTCTAGAACTGAAAGGCCCAGAAACACCACTGCCACAGCTCCTGATCACCGTGTATTGGAAACTGAAATATACCCTTCTCATTTCCGCGCCTTGTTGAATATCCCTGAGCGCAGGTGATAGACACCACATTCTCTAGTTGTGGCGCTTCAGGTCACTTTTGTGTTTGATGAGGGTGGTATGTGCAGTCAGTGTGACATGCGGTTTGAGCAGTGGTTCTGACTTGTGGTGAATTGTGACTAGTTCACACATGCATTTTGTCTATCCTTGAGTCGTAAGTGCGGAAACACAGTGGGCTACATCTATCATCGTCATGTCTCATCATCTCTAAGGCACGCTCACCTGCGGCTTGTTTACAATTTGCCTCTTTTCGCTTCGACAGCCTCACGAAGCTTCTTAATCACGTCGCCAGGGTCGGCGGCTCCAAAGACGGCGCTGCCAGCAACAATAACGTTGGCGCCAGCGTCAGCAGCCTGGTCGATAGTCTTCTCGGAAAGACCGCCATCGACCTCGATGTGAAGCTCAGGGTATTTCGCACGGAGGGCAGAGACCTTTGGCAGCTCTGATGCCATGAACGACTGACCGCCAAATCCAGGTTCGACAGTCATGATAAGGACCATCTGAAAGCGCGCGTCAGCAGTGAACTCTTCCGTCATACTATAACAGTGACCGCATGCAGCCATGAGCTAGCGCATACTGAGCGGCTGCTTAGAGTTTCGTGAGGCTTTGAGAATTCAAAGGCGTCGCCATCGACGACCAGACAGACCATAGTGTGATCTTGGCGGTGTGCTCAGAGAGGGTGGGTGGAGGCGAGTCGTTATTGGATCTCGAGATCGGGTCTGTAAGCGCCCCCATAGCGAAGCGCCAATATCGACAGCCCTACACCGCATCCTCATGGACCAAGCCATAGTTCAACCACTGGCTTCGCAGGCGGACTCTCCAATGGGTCTTGCAGGATGACAACGAAGATGCATATGGAACGCATGGAAGCTACTTACATCGGGTACCTCATCCTTGTTCGAGTTTTCAAGGATGTCCCAGAGGACATCGACTTTTGTGCTGGGCTTGATAGCAATACCAGCCTGCATGCCTTCGCTGTGGATGTACTTAATCAACTCCTTCGGCGACGTCTTCTTGTCCGATGTTGCAGAAGGCTCGTCGGCTGCAGTGGAGTTTACAGCGGCTTCGTAATGGAAGCAATACAAATCGCAGCCGGCCTTCTTGAACTCGCGAACCCACTTCTTGGGCTCTGCGATCATCATGTGACAATCAAATGTTCCCTTTCCGTGTGCGGTGGTCGGTCGGTCGACATGGCTGCGGATCTTAGTTACGACTGGAGCGCCAAAGGTCATGTTGGGTACAAAGTGGCCGTCCATAATGTCGACCTGGACGCATCAGCTGTGTCACGTGCATTATTCTGTCCTGAATTCGTACATGTAGCCAGTCAGCACCCTGAGAGATGGTGTCTGAGCATGCCTTGCCCAGCGCTCCGAAGTCTGCTGACAGGATAGAGGGCGCGATAATTGCAGGCGGTGACATATTGGGCGGCTTGATCGAGACTACGCAAAAGCTTCGAGCGGTGAAGGTTTTCCTATAGCGCCAATGAATGTGCTGGACGTGCAGTGGAGATTGCTGATGCGGTCAAATCTCACGACGACTGCTTGGTGTTGACGAACTCGCCCTGTGACGATGCCAAGGCAGGTGGGGTCATTGGTGGGGCAAGAGCGTCTCGCTCGCCAGTTTGTTTATGCGAACTGCTCGCTGCTTCCTCATTCGAGCATCATCCGTTTCGATTCATGCTGCTGTTTCGAACACAACTAAGCCACCCTCAGCATCAAGTAGGTACGGACCACACGAACAGACCACTCATGCGCTCTGGCCAGCTCGTTCGCGCTATCGATACCTGCGAAGACGTCCATCACGCATGGAAAAGGATTCTTCGGCAACGGGCCGCTATTGCCTTAGCAAGAGCCCGAGGCTTTCGAAGCCACACGTGCTGAGAAGATCACAAAATGCTCCAATAGTTTCCACCAGGATAACGCACTATTGGGTGAGTATGCTGTAGAACGTGATCACGGCCTGCCATTGGTTGCAAGCCCAATACGCGAGCGCTACAAATAGAGCAACCGGGCGCTTACAGAACAACCACCCAACCATCCCACGCAGTGCATCGCGCACGACGCCCGTTGTTGCATAGCCTCACCCAGCCATGAATCCCACCCGTCCAACCACAGTGTCGGAAAGGCGGTCTCAATGTCGTGGCCAACCTTGAGCCGCTGCACTCTCCCCACTTAGGCCTAATTAGGCTCTGCTGCCACTGTACGTAGAGTTGGCAGTGCAGCCTCGGGAGCCACGGTGACACTTGGTCCAGTGAGTCGACCGCGAAGCGGCTACGCCTGATATAACCTTCATTTGTTGGCGCCCACGCGATGAATGCTGTTCCTGCCATTCACTTCGCCTCTTCGAGTCTTTTCTCGCTTCAAGCCTTCGTTGATCGAAGCACTTCCATTATTTCTGTTTTTGTGTTCTCGCTGTTGATCAGCGCAATCTAGGGTTATTGCCCTGTCTAATATCAGTGACTGTCAACTTTGGCTCTTGAACACTAAGTATCTCTCGAGAAACGCGTAATTTTCATCTTCACAATCGTCAAAATGCCTCAGACATCCGCGTCTACGATGTATCAGCCTGAAGCTCGCGATAGTGCCTACGCGTATTACTTCACAGCGGACAGTGCCATGTCCCCTCATAGCGACGACGACTTCCCCACACCCAAGGCACGTTTGTTCGATATTACACCACAGCCGTCTCCTCGCTTTCCAATCTCAGCCAACTCAACATCGTATACCACTGCCAACCGCGTAAGTCGCGCCGACAGCGACTTCGACTCACTGTACGATGTAACAGATGACGAGGCCGAGGTACCGCTGCATGCTTCTGCATCAGTCAAGAAAGTGGCCGGGCCTAACCGCCGAGTACGGTTCCCATCTCTGGTCATTCCCTCGCCAACAGCATGGCCGACAATCGAGAAGCTGAAGAGCGCCACATCAGCAGTGCCGATGACACCCTCCGCTCTTCTCACACCATCTCGTCGTGTCTTGGAGATGATCAACTCCCACAACCTCCGCCTTCCTGGACACTCAGCCGCACCATCTCTGGATGGAAGTTTGACATCAGAAGAGTTAGACAAGCTAAGTTGCCCAGCCACACCAGACACGCGCTCGAGGCGTGACTCGATTACATCGGAGGATTCGTGGGCGCCGATGCAACTTGACTTCCAAGCCATGCACACTCTCCAGCACCTCGGAGAGTCCACAATCGAGGAAGAGGAGGAAGACCAGGAGACACCGCCTGCCGAGCCAAGAGGAGAGATGGAGATGCAGCAAGTATCACGACCATCCCTGGGCCTCTTCATCCCGTCTACGATCCGAAATGACTCAGATGATGATACACCTATTTCCGCGATCTCTGTCCCATCACCGGGAGGCTTTTTCTCTTCTCTCAAGTCCAGCGCGCGCGCCACCTGGAGCATCCCCGCACGACAGAATTCGATTCCCAACACTTCCACGGCCGAGAAGTTCTACGATCTGCCATGGACAGCGGAGCCAATGCCAGCTCTGCCCGAGCGTCGTCTCACTCTCAGCGGTGAGACGTTGGATGGATTGGAGGAGGTTCTTCCTACAGCTCGCGCAGCGGTGTTCAGTCCAGTGGAGGAGAATGTCGAAGTCAACGAGATCAAGCCCAGCGAGACTGTCTTCCAATACAACGAGAACTACAACGCCGAACTCCAGAAGATCTCATCCGTCAACCTCGAGATGACTGGTCGCTGGCTTGAGGAGCAGGACGAGCTTGCAACAGCTCTCCGCGCAATGAGCGACATTGGCTCTCCCAGCCTTTCCAGTGGAACCCACAGCCGTGACAACTCCCTCGACAGACCTCTTCTGAAGAAATCGGTGACCTTTGCGGAAGAGCCTGCCAAAGCCAAGGAGGAGGATGACGAGGAGCCAAAGAGGATCCAGACCTACGTTCAGGGTCTTGAGTTCATTCGTGCTAGGTGCGAGAAGAAAGACACGTTCATCCATCGCCAGACTCGCGCCGAGGCGCTGCACCTTCAACGCCGCTGTAACCCAGCTGCGCACCGTGATCAGCTCATGGGCAAATTTGAGCTCAACGAGCCGGAGCGCCCAGCGCCTGCTCGCCCGGTCTCTGAGTTCTATGTCAATGACCCTACCGTACTGAAGGAGCGCATTGCCCGCGCCCAGACCGAGCGCCAGGCGCTCGACCAGATGCTGCCAGGCCAGTGGGTGATGGAGGCGCAAAAGCAACTCCACGGCGGAAAGCTGCTCAGCAAGCCCGCTGCGCGGTGCATCACGCGAGCAACTTCCCCGCGCATCCTTGACGTTGGTGGCATCGCCACCAATGACTGGGCCTGGAACGTCGCATACGACTACCCCTACGCATCCGTGGTCACCGTCAACACGGCCGGCAACAACCTCTCACCCAATGTCGTCGGCCCCAAGAACCACAAGTACACCAGCGTGCCCAACCTCTGGACACTTCCCTTCCCCAACGCGCACTTCGACGTTGTCTCTGCGCGCACGCTGTACGAGTTGCTCAAGACCAACAAGCCCGCCGGCCGCTCCTCAGACGAGTACGATCTCTGCCTCAAGGAGCTGCATCGCTGCCTCAAGCCCGGCGGCATCTTGGAGTTCTCCCTCCTGGACGCCGAGCTGATGCACGCGGGCCGCAACGCGCAGGCCATGGGCGTCGAATTCGCATTCAACCTCAAGACGCGCGGGTACGATGCCCAGGCAAGCAAGACCTTCCTGCCTCGCGTCTCCAAAGCCGGCTTTCGAGACGTGCAGCGCGCGTGGGTCGTGCTGCCGATGGGTCAGACCGCGGCGAACTGGAAGGAGGAGCTGAACGTCGGCGCCAGTACGGCTGCACCAGAGAAGCGCATCGGTGAGAGCGGCGAGGTGGAGATGGCGCCCGTGTACGGCTCGACAAGCGATGTCGCCATGCTGACTGGGCTTGTGGGGTCGTGGGCGTGGGAGAGGTGGATCTTGAGGTTGCAGACGGAGATGGGCAAGGAGGAGGAGAGGCTGCTGGAGGGTGTGGTGCAGGTGCTTGAGGAGGGAGCGAGGGAGGGCTCCGCTTGGAGGTCGCTCACAGGCTGGGCCAGGAAGTAATTGTAGATCAATGACTGGGTGGTTCGGTGTTTGGGCTGTTTTCTGGGCGGGATGGGATGGGTTGGGGTTTGGACAGGTTGGGTTATGATGGGATTGATACCACGCAGCGAGTCTCTTTTGTTGTATAGGAATCCATGTGTCGATCACATCACCCGCAGTTCTTCTCTGCTTCATCTTGCCATCTCCGATTAGACACTTGACCCTCTCGAAGGATCCGATGGTAGGGGGCAACTGCTTGGAAGGACCAATTTTAAGCGCATTCGTCTGGAAGAAGTACTTACCTTTTTGAATAAGACCATTCAGACCTGGGCTTCTCCATTACTTACTAGCAAATGCTCTCCCCACAATGTGTCCTTCGTTCGCAGTCAGAAGCCCTGGAGTACCAAGGTGAAAGCGCACACACGTGATCGGCAGATCCTCGGCGCGCATACCCCACGCGGCCAATGCTCCTTCAGCCTCACAGCACAGCATCATCTTTCGCGCGCCAACAACAACCGCCCGTAAAGCAATCGCAACGCGCCACTTCCACACACCTTTTACTTTCCACCACAGTCCTCTCCACACTTTGATAGCCGCCACAATGCTCTTCTTCAGGTACCCGAGCCCCGACACCCCCTCGCACCCAGTCCCCCAGTCCGCGCAACATCCCCAAACAACCACACCTTCCACCTTCCACCTTCCCCCTCCACCCACCGTTCACGACCCGTCCTCGCTCGCTCAACCTTTTCCTCCCTCAGTACGTCTAACGCACCCATCACAGTTTCTTCAAAACGCTAGTCGAGCACGAAATCACCGTCGAACTCAAGAACGAAGTCCAGATCCGCGGGACGCTCAAGAGCGTCGATCAGTACCTCAACATCAAGCTGGACAATGCTGAGGCGGTGGATGAGGTGCGGTGGCCGCATTTGGTATGTTTACAAGAGCTTTTCCTTTTTCCGGATATTGGGGGAAAGGGATGAATGGGGCGCGTTTCCCCCGCTGGAACTGGGGGCTTGAGAAATGGGCACGTAAGAGTTGGACGTACGCTGAGTGGCAAGCTGGGGAAGGCAGGGAGACGGGGCTGGGCCGGGCTGGACCAAAGCGACTGATCAGGCGCGTTCTTTGGGCTAACGGTGGCATAATGCAGTGCTCGACAAAAGACATGTTCATCCGCGGCTCCGTAGTGCGCTACGTGCACCTACCCAGTGGCGCGGTCGACACAGCGCTGCTCGAGGACGCGACAAGGAGGGAGATCGAGGCTGCGAAGAGCAAGGCGAAATGAGCGCGCATGTAGTCAAGGACACAACTATGGGCATGGGCATTGCAGAGGGGCATATTCACGCTGAACGAGGGAGGGATGAGGTAGACGTGGAGACGGCTGGCTGTTGGGAGCGGCTGATTGGTTGATTCATGGATCGAGGAGAACAAGGCTCAAGCTCTAGCACAGGATTGGTGAGTGAGGCAAGGAGGCGTGCACGATGGCGAGGATACGAGTGCAGGAAGGCACATCGCGTCTCTGTCAGGGCGCCTTTGAAGAGATGGATGAATGGGGACGAGATACCCGTGGTCACGATTCAAATGCATACTTTTTTCAATGTTCCAATCAAGCGCCACGGTTTTGCTGGGGCGACTACAAGACCGTTACTGCCGTCTTGAAACGCTTGTCAGTTCACATCAGGCAACAGTCATAGTGTACATTCAGCTGTGCATCATGTGGAGCTTTCTTCCATAACTACTGCCAAGCATGCAAACAATACACAGACCTTACATGACCGCTTGCACCTTTTCGCAAGTACCACCTTGTCAGAGCATACTCCTCCAAAATCCTGATTGCCCGGATTGGACAGCAATCGATGCCTTACGTGCTGCGTCAGCATGCTGACGGGGCTCTACCTAATGCAGCTTACCTATCTCGCAGCTGAGCATTGCTCCGCTTCAGCACGCCGCCAGCTCTGCCACACATAAACACCTCTCATAACGAAAGCGCAAGCCAGAATTCCGCTGACAAGTCCAAGTGGGAGGTTCGACTACCCTGACGACATGATATCACGCAGTTGGGGTCCCCTACAAGTGCATCACTGAGATCAGGGCGCATGATGGATGAGCTCTGCGAGTCCAAGCGGTTCCAACACAGACCACTGGATCAGGGTGTACAAGAATTGCGAATCGTTCAGATACAACATAGCTCCAATGGAAACGAGCCCATACAGCTGCGACTGAAGCATATCATCATCGGCGGTCCCGGTGATGCCCACATCCCTGCCTGGATCAAGCGAACAACACCTACAGACTTATGGAACAGAGGAATTCACAATCATGATTTTACAGCGCTATCATACGTGTGGGGCCCTGCAGAACCTAAATGCGTAGCTTGGATTACCGACGGCGGCCAGCATGGGTGGATGACCATACACCCTAATCTGGACAGCTTCTTGAAAACGTTCCGTCGCGATCCAAATTCAGCGCCGTGCACCTGGTTCTGGATCGACCAAATCTCTATCAATCAACAGGACAATCGCGAGAAAGGCCATCAAGTCAGTCTTATGTCGGAAATATACACTCTCGCAACTGATGTCGAGGTCTGGTTGGCTCCTGTTGCGCCAAAAGGCAGCGAGGAGGCCATCGTCTGGATCTCGCAAGTTCCAGAACTTGCAGGATCTAGTTGGTCTAAACTCGACCCCACGTATCGTGATTATCTTGCGGGATTTATCATGGATGGCTTGGTAGAGCACTATAAAGTGTTACTAGACATCATTCAAATGCCATATTGGTCCCGATTATGGGTTGTACAAGAGGTCAGTCTGGGTCACCGTGTCAGAATTCGCTTGGGTGATATGGTGGTACCATGGCGTCCTGTTCGAGCAGGTCTCCGGATCTTTGTGGGTAAGATGGATGTCTTTCAGCGTAAACTATCCCATCGAACCAAATTTTACGTTCAAGCGCTTTCGGATATGGGGGAGAAGAAGTGGTTGGAGGCGCTTCCTATTCAGAGTCATTTACAGAATTCGGCTGCCCCCTTCTACCAATGGATCGACGTTGCTGGATTGGTCAACGGCAAAGGATGCCAAGATGTACGAGACAAAGCCTTTGGGATGCTCGGACTGATTCAGAGACCACTTCGATTCGATCCGGATTACACGATGGGGCTACAAGAGATAGTGTTGACGATCCTGCGCAAGGAGCTTGCGTACAGTGTGATGCTTGGGGAAAAGAGGCTGTTCGCTCGACCAGGATTTGGGTCCCTCGCTCAGATCTGGATCATCCTTCTTCACTCGCCTGACTATGCGGACTTTGATTTTGCTGAGCTACGCAACTTCCTCCTCCATGAAGCTCATCCAGCGCTTCGCATGATTCCCGTTGTACCATCTTCGGACCGAGCATCAAACTGCGGGTTATTGGATGCTGTCTGGCTACTGACCCATTGTATCGGCAGCGGTCCGAAGTGGCTAGCTGAACTCCGCCTGCGGTGGATGCTTCCAGACAAGGGAAGCCAACGTCTGAAGTTCGGGATATGGCGCAGTGCTGGATCACTACAGCGTGAGAGAGTGGCTTTCAACACAGGCCAAAGGATACTAGCCCGGCTGTACCCCAGTAAGCATCACTTCTGTCTCTAGTGTTCCCAAAGGCTCACACAATGTGTAGTACTATTCGATGTAATGGTCATCAAAAAGCTCATAAGATTACCTGAAATAGTAGCCCAAGACGTGATGCACGTTTTGGCAGTCCATGGGTTGTCTCGATACTGAAGAATGCAAGGTATGCTTCGGTCAGTAATATCAGGCATCGGTCAACCAGTAGAATAGCAAGTGAACTATAAGCAGAATGAACAAACGAATATCGTTCCTCTTTACGTACAACAACCTAAGTTACACTACACTATACTGTACCTTACTATCCCTTTTGCTACCTAAACAGTGCAAGGTAACTTCCTCAGCTGGTGACGAGGAGACTGCAGCCCAAGCTGGTTTCAGATATCTTCGCGAGCAGGATCCCGCACTTGCACAGCAGCCCTATAATCACATGCGCCTTGACATCTCACGCAGCCCGCATCCCAAAGTTACCCATGAGAATACCTCATACATCCTGCCATCCACCCGCTCACTCTCTTCGAAACGGTTCACCATCCCATCCCATCCCCAGTCTACAGACCCCGAGCTCCACCCAGCCGCCCACTCGCTCTCCTGAAAACAGCCCGCCACCCGTCCACTAAACTCGCCGCAAGCACAGTCGTAGGAACTACCATCACGTAATGCATATAATAACACAAGGAGTGTCTTCGGTCCCAACCACCCACCTCCCGCTCGCTTCGCGAGTTGCCTCGACCCCATCTCCTCCGCCGTCTGCGCGGTCAGTGGGGGCTCCTCCGGACTCCGAGGCTGAGGCTGTTGACTTGCGTGCTTCTGCGGGCCACGTTACGGGAGCTGAGTGTCTGGGTTGTGGACATGTGTGGTCGTGGACACATGGCAGCTTTCGAACCGTGGGCGCGTCGGCGAAGAACAGTCACAGCAGCTGATACGGAATCATCTCATTGATCTCCATATTAGAGGTAGGATCTCATTCCAGACCCATCATCTACGTGCTTTGCCCTGTTGCTTTTCCAAGGCTGTCCCTCCTCGCCTTCTCCTGCCTCCACTGCATCCCATTCTGCATGATCCACAGCACCGCTCCGATCAGCACCGTATACACCAGACCAATAAAGGTGAACGCCCACCCCACACCCATCGCCCTACACATCGGGATAATCGCCGCACTGCCCCCCGCGCTCATCAAGCACCTCGCAAAGTTGATCGCCGCGGTAGCCGCAGCCGGCTTATCACGGTGCAAATCAATCAGCAACCCGTTCGTGATGTTGAACGCCGTGCTGATCCCGAACCCGATAACGAATAGCGCGATCTCGGGCCCTGCAAGATGCGTCTGGTACTTGACCGTCCAGCCGAAGAGGATCAGGCCGAGAATGCCGATGACGTGGCCTGGCAGCACGATTTCGAGCTTCACGCGCTCGATGGGGAAGGAGGAGAGGTCTTGTTGCTTGCCCTTAGTAATTGACATTCCCTGCAACGCAGCGTGCCGGCGGAAATTCCAGTCGACGACGTGGCCCATGGTGAGGGAGGAGAGGAGCGAGCCGATGCCGTTGGAGATGTAGCAGAGGCCGATGTCGAGTTCGCTGAGGTTGTAGGCTTCTTTGAAGAGGGTTGGGATGGCGGAGGTGGTCATCATCATGCCCGTGAAGAAGAAGCCGTTGTACAGCAAGATGATGCCGGACTCTTTCTCTGCGAGAATGGACAGCGTGGCGAGCGGATTGAGCGAGATTTTGCGCTTGGCGGGTTCGACGGGGTCTGACTGCTGGGTCTCCGAGGCGAGCGAAGACTGGCGAGCAAGCTTGCGTGCTTGGACGCAGCTGATCACTGACTGATTCACACCCTGCGCAGGGATTGAGCCGTTGCCTACCACGTTCCTGCATGTCTCGGGGAACAGCAAGACGAATACCACGAGCAGCACGCCCGCGAAGATGGCGAGGAACCAGAATATCGACCGCCATCCGAGATACTGCGACAGAATCCCACCTATCGTAGGGCCAAAGGCCGGTCCGCAAAGTATGCCCTTAAGAAACATCAATTTCCATGCCAAGCTCGAGATGGATTACGAGATCTTACCGCGCCGGCATAACCCATGTATTTGCCCCTCTCCGCGCTCGTCGATATGTCGCTTACAATCGCAAATGCCAGCGCAATTGCTGCACTACATCCTACGGCCTGCAGCATTCTCAGCAGTAATAACGCTATATAATTCGTCTGCAGCGCCAGCCCGACATTGGCCACGATGTAGATGACGTAGCACAAGATGAAGGAGAGCCGGCGCCCGCTGGTGTCGGACATGGCGCCGATGATGGCGGGTGCGATGGCTTGGGCGATCTACAATACAATTAGTCAGTAACCCCGCGGGTTTGGAGACTGGAAAGAGAGAGTGCGTGGGGCGACAGTACCATATACGTCGTGATACTGATATTCGCCTGCGTCGGCGTGATGTCCAATACACCCGTCAACACCGTCAACGCCGGCAGCACCAACGTAGCACCAAACGGCGAAATGAGTGCGGAGATGGACACGAGGAAGATGATCCAGCTCTTCATCCGCGTGCTGAAGACGCTGTAGGGCGGCGCGGAGACTTGGCGTTGGAGTGCTGCATGTGGTGCGTTCTTCTCGATGTCCATTGCATCTGACGATGTTGCGATTCCTTCCTCTTCCCCTTCTCTTGCCTCCTCTTTTTCGTTGTCTTTGACTCTCTGAGCGTCCCCCGACACGGATGTCCTGAGCGAGCGTGTCATATCGTGAGAATCATAGGAGGAGACGTGGTCGTGCGAGCTCTTTGTGGAATGGGTGGAATGGAGAGGGCGAGTGGGGTGCACACGCGACCTTGACGTTGCATGATGAGCACCAAGCGTTTACATATAAAGAAGTTCGACGTTGTTCCCGCCTATCTCGATGCGGGCCCACACTAAAACCGGCAAGTGGAGAGGCGTGGTGCTGAAACTAGAAACTGGGGAAAAGTATCCGAGCAGGAATGGGATTCTTGTCGCGTGCGTTGCGCGCATGTATGTAAGCGATAAGCAACAATTTGCTACGTGACTTTTGAATGGAGCAAGACAATCTCGACGCACAGTTGATTAGCATTGAAGTTGCCCAGCCTTGTGGTATGCGGTGTGCTTAAGCCTGAAGGAAAGGAAGGAGCAGCCGGTCGTCCGGAAATAAGATACCTCCGTGCGAGCTCGGGATGTACTAAACCGACTTCCCGGGCGAGGCTGCGTCATGCAAGGTGATGTCCAGACAAGCTTTATCGGTCGAATGGCTTATCATTACAATGCTGTGGTGGTATCATCTTGAAGCAATCCTGTTGCCAACATCTCGCTGTCAACTGCTGCTCACATGCCCGCCGTCTAATCACCTCTTACGTTCTGCTGGTCTAACCCACAACAATGCCGCGCTCTATTCCAGCTGATCATCGTCACCATGGAAGAACCTCAACACCGCCTTCGCAACAACCTCCCCATCGTGCATCCATCCCGCCCTTGCCGCCGCCTCATCCGCCTCGTTCTGCTCCAAACTCCCCGCCTTGACGCGCGACTCTAATTGGCGCTTCACATGGCGCTCGCTGAACTCCATATGACCTTGGCTGGTAAATAGCCTTTTCTGGATGTACACGCCCTGCACCTGCGTGTGGTCTGTGGTGGCCCAGACGTGCACCTCTGTTTCTGGTGAGATCAGGTCGGTTGTTGATGCACTTGGTGCGTCGACGACGTGGTCCAGGTGCATTTGGTGCAGGCGGATACTGGGCGACGAGGTGTGGAAGAGCTTCTTGCCGACCTCCGAAAGGGAAAGTTCTGTGTGTGACAATTCCCACTGACCGTTGGGCTCCGGCTCGACCTTGGAACCGAGTGTGCGGCAGAGGATTTGGTGGCCAAAGCAGATGCCGGTGAACTTGATGTCAGGACGGTGCGTCCAGATGTCTGCCGTCTGTTAACCTAATGATCCAGACACGCTTGCTACCTATACGTATCGAGATGGGGCAACGTACACTTGATAAAGTCTATCAGCTTGAGGATCCATTTGTCGTCGCCGTGCGCATCCCACTCGCTCCCCGTAATCAGGATCGCATGCAGATCCTCCGGAATATCCTTGGGCCCTGGCACGCGGCCACCGTCCGGCTCGACAATATACTGCATGATCGTCTCGATGCCGAGAGGAGGATCGTGGGCGTCACCAGCCTTCACCAGTAGATCGTTGAATACCTCGCCAAAGCTGCCAATCTCTTTCTGCGTGTCCGGATGGGGCGCATCGGTTTCGAGGACAAGCATGCGTACTTTGTCATCGTGTTTGGATACTGTCTGGACCGCTGGCAGAGGACCCATTGTTGTAGATGGCGCCTGGAAGCAGCGAAAAGAAGAAGCAGGATGAAACTTGATTGTGGTGGGGTATCTGGCAGGAGTAGGAGTCGTAGCAGACTTGGGTGTCCTGAACGCTGAGGAGGTTGTGGGAAGTCGAGATGAACATCCGGTAAGACACCGTGGACCAGACTTCGTCGCGATGACGCGTGCCGATGTACACATAATCCGTTCACTGAGCTAGCCAAGAACGAGGGTGTCGTCAACTATTCGTTCCCGAGCAGTAGTGAGGGACGCCCTCTCCGCGGCGGCCCAGAAGAGCCTCCTCAGCCTCTGTACTTGGCATTGCGTCTTCTTGCTATCCGCAAGTGGCGATGACGCAAGGTGTAGCTTTGTTCGTGAAGGTAAGCTAGAGACTGATGATGTCTTGAAGACGAATGATGTCGTTGATCTGGGAGACTTTTACGTTATAGTATGCTCTTCAAAAGCTTGGCCAAGACTAGAGTTCCGCTAACCGTTCCGAAGCCGAGATACAGCGGAGCGGAGCGTGTTGGCGAGGAGCGAGAAGGCACGTGGGGTCTTGACGGCATGGTGTTCCCCATATTGTGGAATCGGGCGGATCAGAGAGACGTCCGGCATATCAGAAAGATAGAGATGTGTGCTGAGGTCGCTTTGGGAAAGGAGCTATGCTCATGACGTCATTTGACAACCCACAATCTTTGAGGATAAAATACAATTGATCCTAGTTCTTCAGAGGTTCTGAAGCTGTCAAGGTGTCGTGATATTGAGGTTCTCATGTGTAATGCTACCAATCGTGGCGGTGTCATTTTGTGGTCTCTGGTGGATCATTCACTGGGACTCGAACACTGGTTCAGCACCTTCCCAACGCCGATGAGACAGTCATTACTTTCTAGGGCTTGACAATTGGAAAGCAAGTATCTTGAAGAACGAATTATATGCGTCGCAGTTTGAAAGGGCTTTTCGTTCGTGAACCCAATCAATTAGGCCTGACACCAGTGAGGACGCCAAGCTGCTTGCATTTTGCACTGTGTTTGGTCGGAGCGGACAAGATGCTAGAATGCCGGCTCTTCTCACGCTGAATTCACTCATCCGAATGATCATAGATGCATAGGGTGATGCTAGGTTTTTGTAGCTTAGGCCCACCAGTATGGAAGCTGCACCTATCCGTAACAACAACATAGGTTGTACGTACAATTTCGTCAAGACTGTCAAAGCTTCTCCACCCGAGACTTGATTTCAAAGTTTTCGGAAGTTTCCCAATTAGCCCTACAAAGGGTTGTCGTCCAGATCAAATGGAGCAATGGTTTACTGTAGTGTGAGCCTGGTGTAGGTTGCTGGAAAGGACAGCTGGACTTCATTCAGCAGTGTTACAACGGTATCATCGTACAAGCTAGAGGAAATGTAATCAGTATCATGTTCCGAAGCAATGAGTGTATTCTGTGTGCGGGTAATAGCAGCATGATCAGGACGTCGGGTGTGAGATGACTACCTAGAGTTGGGTGTGAATGACAACAGGGTTGGCAGAGAAGTACGGGTGGGCTTTTGCTCAGAGGTTCACCGTCGGGAAACTCAATGAGGTGTGGTCCTACTCTCTTCGAGTCACCAATGATGGGGATACCGCAGAGGCGCCTTTGTCTGCGCCCTGCGGCTTCTGCCTTGACAAACCGATGGTATCCATGCTCTTCTTATGCCTGTCATCGCACTTCTCTCCTTGCTTGAATGGTGGTTTCAGCCAATGGTGATTTCGATAGCAATCATGAGCACGATGTAACTCGCAATGCGAAGAGCACCGCTCGTAACCCGGGCCGGTGCATTCCACAAGGTGTGAAGAACTCCGCAGCGGGCGCCTTCCTCTTCGGGCTTAAGCCGTGTAGCTATCACCACGCCCTGCGTAAACTCGGACATTTGCTTCACACATAACCTACCTTCAATGCCGCCGCCACGCTTGTCTTCGCTCGCCCGCCTGCGCAGTACGTGGTTCCGCCCACCGCCTGTGCAATTGACCTCTCACACTCCCAGCCACGCCCCGCCAAACAGCTGAATTCAACTCCATCACCGCGGCACTGCGCCCGACCTCCCCACACTGCCACCAACTACACACCTCTCCAGCACGTTCCGCCATGTCTGAGTTCGCGCAATACACAGCGAAGAGCAAGGCGCCCGCTACCAATGGCGATAAGCAGGTTGGCTCTGCCTGGGGCAACGAGCGCAACCCGGCCGCCTTCGACTTCCGCTCCGACGTGCACACAACGCCCACCATGTCGATGCTGCGAGCGATCCAGGAGTGCAGCCTGCTGGACGATGTGTCGATGGAGGACCCCACAACCCTCGGGCTGGAGAAGTTCATCGCCGAGCTGACAGGCAAGGAAGACGCGCTCCTCGTGCTCTCCGGCAGCATGGGTAACCAGGTCGCCCTGCGCGCGCACCTGGCCGCCCCGCCGCAAGCCATTGTCTGCGACCGGCGCTCGCATATCATCCAGTACGAAGCCGGCGGCGTGGCCTCGCTCTCGCAGGCGCTGACCCAGCCCATCGACGCTAAGAACAACACCTACATCACCCTGGAAGAGGTCCAGAAGCACGCCGTCATCAGCGACGACGTCCACGCCTGCCCCACGCGCGTCATCTCGCTGGAGAACACGCTCAACGGCGCCATCATGCCCCTCTCCGAAGTCCGCCGCATCTCCGCTTGGGGCCGCGAGAACGGCATCATCATGCACATGGACGGCGCGCGGCTGTGGGAAGCCGTAGCCGCAGGCGCAGGGACGCTCAAGGAGTTCTGCGCCGAGATGGATAGTCTATCGCTTTGCTTCAGCAAGGGTCTCGGTGCCCCAATCGGCAGCATCATCGTCGGCACCAAAGCTTTCATCAAGCGCGCGCGCTGGGTGCGCAAGAGCATCGGCGGCGGTCTGCGACAAGCCGGCGTGGTAGCCGCACCCGCGCGCGTCGCGGTTGAAGAAACCTTCCTCGGGGGCAAACTCACCGCTTCCCACGAGAAAGCCAAGCGCATCCAACAAATCTGGACCGATCTGGGCGGCAAGCTCGACTACCCCGTCGACACAAACATGGTCTGGCTCAACCTGGACGCCCATAACATCGAGCTCAACCACTTCATCGAGACCGCCGAGAAGTACGGCGTCAGGTGCCGGGGCGGTCGATTCGTTGTGCACTACCAGATCAGCGAGGAGTGTATTGAGGCATGTGGGAAGCTATTCGCTGATGTCCTGACGGGAAAGGAGGGCGAGGGCAAGAAGTCCCAGGCGCCGCATGATCCGGAGGAGCTGAAGTTGAAGGGCCAGGTCGATATCGATTGCAGCACCTAGAGCTAGTGTTGAGTAGATCTTTGAATTCATCAACCATCTAGAGGATGCTACTCAGGACGACACACAAGCAGAAGTGCGACCGAGAACAGTAGGAGCAATCAAATGACGGCAATATAAAGGTCCATCCATATGAGCTGTGGAACTTTGTGTGGTGAGCAATCAACACCTGCTTACTGTACGCACTCATAGTGTGCAACATCTACACATGGTTGAATCTCGAACCAGGCGCCAGAACATTACACTTTACTTAGCCATCATATCCAGGAACATCGATGGCCCAGTCGGTTCAACATATGTTTTCTAGGCACCATGATTGCCGTTATGTATGACCTAGTCTGCTCACATCCAACGCTGCCGCCTCACGATCCTAATCAGCACCCCAGGAGTGATAATGACCCTCGTGCCATGGACTCGAGAAGCGCACACTTTACTGATCTAAAGGCAACATCCTCGCGGCACCTCAAGCCCGAACGGCCCACTAGACTGGATGAAGCCGCTTCTCATAGTACACACTGTCATCTGCCTCACTATAACCACCAAAAACATCGCGCAGGGTGTACCCGCATCTCTCGTAGAACCGCCTTGCTTTTGTCATCGACCTTCCAGTCTCAAGCAGCAACACCGACCAGCCCCGCTTGGATCCCTCCTGCTCCAGCCTCGCAAGTATCACTTGTGCAATCGAGGTACACACACCATCCGTCTCTACCATGGGCCCTCGGTACGCTGCGTCCACGAACATCCGCTTGATCTCGGCTGCGTTGGAGGGCGTGCGATCTGATGGCGACAGAGGACGCAGGCCGCCGCAGCCGACAGCGGCGTCCGCGTAATAGGCGACTAGGAAGACGGGCATGTCTGCCGCAGAAGGCGGGGTCCCGGCTTCGCCGCCGCCGATGGCGTCCACTTCTGTTCGCTGCGCAGCGCGGAGTCGGGTGCTGTCTGGATGGGACCAGGGACGTGGGCTGATGGTGATGTTGCTGGCTGATAGCATGGTGGTGCCGAAGTTGAGACTGCAGCGGAGACGGGGTGCGAGTGTTGCTATGTGGGTTTGGTGATAGAGACCCCCGGGTTATGAGACATCTGCGGTTGGTGTGTCATCCCGAGTCATGAGAAGTGACTCATCCTCGCTGGGAGGGAAGGTTCGATGCTTGTGTCGTGGCTGAAGCAGTGTATGCATGGCGCACGCGTAAATCTCAGGCCGCTTAGCGGTTTGGGCTTTGCTATGATACGTTGCGATCGATGAATCATGGTAGTCTGTACTCAAGAATGGATGCCTTTCAGACTCGCTGACCTTCCTACTTCGTGGACTGACTACTGAGCCTCGTCTGCTCTCACGTTCACCAAAGGATTCGGTGCACCGACTTCCCCTTCCGATATCCATTGCTCCACCTGTACCAGAAGTTCAGGGTGCGAGCGCTTCTTGCACTTGTCGTAGTATTCCTTCTGCTGTTCTTGCGATTCAAATCCATGTTCACTAATTCCCTCAAAGATTGAAGGAGGTTCAAACTCTCCGCCTTGTAAGGTGCTGAATGTGATGTTCGGTACAGGGGCATGTATACTTCTTCTCGTGTTGAAAGTGCTGTTCGGTACAGGGGCAAATATACTTCTTCTCATGGCTACAATCTCGTGCAGTAGATCCATTGCTGTGGCATAGCAGCCGTTGGACAGAGTGACGCTCGCGAGGTGGAGAGACTCAAGATGCTTAGGTGCAACCGACTTTATAAGGCTTAATAGATCGTGCTCGGAGATGTCGATGTGCGTGAGCGAAAGATGCCGTAGTTCCCGTGTTCCGATGGCGGTGACAATGGATGATGCTGGATAGAAGTTCTCTAGCTCTCGCCATATCCATGGAAATCTGCCTCGAGAGTGATGTTTTACTTCAAGTGAAATAAGCCCCACGCTCAGCCTCTGTAGTTGTCGCCCTGAGATTGCTGCGCTGATAAACCCATCGATGACTGCCAAGTCAGAAACGCTCTGGCGTTCTGAACGAGATGGAGTGTAGCGCATACCGCGCTTTCCGAGTGTGAAGATCTCCAGATTCTGGCAGGCTGCGGCGAATCGAGCCCAATGGAGTGAATCGGTTTTGCTGTCGGCTTCGGCGGTTTTGGGCAGTAGGCAACGGTACCCTTTGAACAGAGGGAAACAGTCAACCGAGATACCCCTCAAGCGTATCCCGGCACTGTGGCAGGCTATGGGTAGCTCAGTAAGGATACTGGCCGGGAAGAACAGGTTTTCGTCGTCATCGTCATCGCCTGCGCAGAGATGTTGATGTTGCTCGATTTCGTACCACTCGTGATCTTGTGTCAATATACGAAACAAAGTGCCTTCATCTCGCGCAACGTTGAGGACGTCTTCATCGTTAACTTCTTGGAAGTTCTCTTCACAAAACCAAACAAATGGAGGAGAATCACAGCGAGACAGAGCTGTGACGGCACTGCTGAGAAATGACCCGTCCGAGACAATGCACACTTGGTCTACATGTGCTGCAACATACTCGCCATAGCAAGGTATTAACTCGGTCATTTCCTTGTTCTCCTCAATCCTGAACAATGCTGCGTGAGCCAGACTCCTATCGTCAGCGGATTCCTCATATTCGAAAATCAGATCGCATCTGTGTTCTAGGGCCCCGAGAGTCATCATCGCGTGTTCATAGTACTTCACAAAGTCGAAGGCAACACGACTTGGCCGAAAGCGGAGACTGACTTTGATGCCACGGATACCCTGCGCAATTAGTGGATTGCGAGAAAGGCCCTCCAGCCGTTCGATGGACCCTGAGCAGAGCGACACGCCTATTACTGGGCAAAGGAAAGGGCTGATCAGCCGGTTGAGCGCGCGACAGACAAGCCGGAGATTTCCCAAGTACTCTAGCTGGCTCCTTGCTTCGGTAATTCTGGGGCTCCAGTAGTCAGAGGGATCGTGGACGGGGAACTTGGAGTCTTGACAGCCGAAGATGTCGATCAGGATTTCTCTTGGTAGATCCAGGATTGATAGCTGAGATCGAGTTGTCTGCGTGGTCTTGTCCATAATGCATGCTTTGCCGCTTTTTAGCTTGTACGCTCTCTTCTCAGAGATGATGTTGGGTGAAGCGGTGATGGCTTTTGGTCTGCACGTCTTCGTTCATAGTGCTGCAAAATCTCTTCTTGAGGATGGTGATGGGTTGTGGTCATCCTCGTACCACTTCCCTGTGATATGTTCCATGTATATACAAGTATGTCTAAATTTATTCAACTAAGTACTATATATAGATATCCAGAGGTTGCTTCTTCCCAGTGATTGAACATTGTCGTGATGACTCACCGCTTACCATATCCTTTGGAATTGTTCGCTAGTCTCTGAATGCAAGATGCTGACAGCTAAACTGGATTCAGGAGCCAAGCACCGTTTTCGAAACTTGCCTCCAATTGATTTTCCATGGGGCGCCTTACCTTGAAGCTTACTGCGCCTTGCCAGCTTATTGCGACACTTGGCGATATGCAAGATTGAGTAGGGATCTTGGAAACTGGTATCATGACTGGTGGATACAAAGAATATGTTGAGCCTCGAGCAGGAGGAAATACTGCTAAACTGCAGCGTTCAGGGCTTATCTCGTCTGATCTGAGCCCGTCAAAGGTGCTCGAATTCTCGTCGGAGCTGGCAAGCTGTAGTACTTGCAGTACCTAGAAGGTCTTGCCGCTTACATCTTGCCCTCAATACCTGCTAATCTTTTACTCATAGTGTGCGCAGTACCCTTCCACAGTCGCTCGTTTGCGGTGGCATATTTCTCAGCACAGGAGTTCATTTGGTTACACTTTATCGCAGACTCACTACAGACCGACAATGCGCAGTTCTATCTTTTACCTACTAGTCCCTCTCCTGGTTCGCGCTGGTGATCTCAAGATAGTTGGTATGGGGGAAAGAGGAGGAGAAGCAGTGCAAGCAGGCCAGGACATCACCCTCACCATCTCGAGTGCGACCGAGGCTGGAGTCGGATACGTTGATACGAAAGTAACGCACTTCAGGCTCTATCTCCGTAATTCTATTTACACAATGAACATGTGTAAGTGCTATGTTAGCTCGTCCCGTGGATGCTCAGGATGGCTTGCCTAACGAATCTTACAGGCAGTCTGACAGGATTACTTCCCGCCGAAGACGGCAACATCACAGTTACCATACCGCCTGAGATGGGACCATCAGGAATGTACTATACAATCAGCTACGATGGATATAACAACCCAACCAACACGTCGTGGACGCAGACCATTAGCCTTGGATATGACACCCCCTTCTTTTACCTTACTGGTGGGAAAGGCTCCTGGATACCTGCTGAAACGACGCCAATTCTCCGATATTACGGACTCATGGGGTTCAGTTTCGCTGATATACCTTGCAAGAGCTATCCGTGTGCGCAGCAGTGCGCAGCCAAGTTCTTTCCGAGGACCAGTAGCTGGGAAGAGGGATCTGACTGGACGAGGTGCCTTACCGCTTGTGCAGGCGTTATCATCAATACTGATAATCGCGAAAGAAAACCCGTCGATTGGAACGTCGCTGTGAACTCAACCTTGGCGGTTCCAAGTCAACCCTGTAAAGAGGCGAATTTCGAGACTACGTGTGGTGACCAGTGCTGCTCAGGCACGGAGTACTGCTCCGAATACAAGTCGTGCGTGGATTTGCCGACGCCAACTCCAAGAAGCTTTCCACCGAGCACGAGTACAGTGAGCCAGACACGCACAAGCACAGATACAACGGCACAAGCCACAGGTGCTTCGAACGCGATTCTTTTGAGATGGGACCTGTATGGGGCGGCTGTAGGTGCAGTCGTGTTTGGCATTGTAGGACCAGGTATATGATGTAATTATACTCATGCTGATCTCTCATCTCCGGCTGTGTTGCATGGGGTCATGAGGCCACACAAGGTCTTACAAACTTATTTGTACTCCTTCGACACCATCCACAAGGTTGGAGAACAAGCATACTGCGCCTTGCCAGCACCAAGGAGACACCGAGCAACCTGAGTGGATTCGTTCAAGAGAAACGGATAGTGAGAGCGACCAATGATAGGGCCAAATCCCTACGAAAGTCCCACAATCTTAAGAGCAGAGACGACTTCGAATTCTGACCACCAAAAAATCCGTCTAGACACGCATATCGCCCAATGTCCCATCCTAAAAGGCATGACGCAGTTATATCAAAGGCACTGATATGCTGCGCCACGACTGGTCACCGATACCTATTTTTTTGGTAGCTATGTGTGTTTCAGCTTTGTGTATGGTAGTATGACGATAAGCGCCGGGGTTTCATAGGCTTATGATCAAGGCAATGCGTTAGCTTGTCTCCAAGAGGTCAAACACGTGATTGCAGTCTGAAAGCTGATTGATTGCGGAATATTATCATTATACACCACCCCAATATTGAATACATGCAATCGGCTGCCGTCTTTGTACGAACGAAGCAAACAAACATGAATCTAGCCAAACGATGAAACCAATAACTCAACCAGTAGGATCTGTAGACAGCAAGTATACACATGATGCAAGCAGCACTTCGTTTATGTAGCCCCACAGGATAGACTGCCAAACACAGCCAGGTAACGGTAGGGATTTACATGTGAGGATGAGTACGTTACTCATAGCAGCGCAAGTCATACCGACACATGATAAGGCTGTGACATGTGCCGAGATTGCCGTTGCAGAAATTCGCATCCAATGATGTTCACGCTTCTCCCTGTTGACATCCTGCAGCGTTTCTATCTCCTCCTTCTCTTCCCGAAAGCCGAAAAATATGCTGCAAGATCACTTTTGTTACAGCCAAAATGGCACTACGCTCACAAGTCTCGCCTTCCAGCCATGCGAACGATACGGCTCAATCTATGTGTTGCATGACGAATCATAGCGGAGCTGGAGACAGTATGGTAGACGATGTGTGTGAGCAGAACGGCCTTTGTAAGAATTTCGCACCGCTTGATCCTACCTCGGGTAGTGAAGACCAACAAGTCTGGACAATCAAGGGCTGTACAGACCCAACTTGGAGTAGTCGGTACTGTCTCGCAGGCATCTGCGATGCGACAAAGGTATGTTCACAATAGGATGACTGAATGCCGCTTATAGCACACCACAGTCTCAGGGTGATCAACACGGTAGTGTCAGGGTATGGAACTGTGGCGGTCGTAAGTGGTGTTGCGGAGAGAATTTCTGCTGCAAAGAAGAGAGCAATATTATTGAGCTTGCGGCGACTGTAGGACAGACATCTACAGCTTCTGAAACGGTAAACCCACCTTCAGCCGCGATATCGCCATCCGTAACAACTGAGTTGAACTCATCATTTGGGCGTAACACTATCCCACGCGGCCTTGGCGTAGGAGCCAAGGCTAGTATTGGGGTTGGCGTAGCAGTCTTACTGCTGGTGATGGGCGCAGCTACAATGCTGTATCTGAAGTCAAGGAAAGCAAGAGGAAAGAGGCCAGGCGATTCAAATTGTGGCATGCGGAATGCGTCGCAGGACCAAAAGCACCAAGAGGATACTATCTTTTACGAGCTGCCTCAACAGAACACTGTCGAAGAGCTAAGCGTAACTCCACACGAGGAGTTGTCGACGCGTGATGTACTTCAGAAGGTTGAGCTAAAGAACAACTCGGTGGTTTGATAGTTGAATTCAGCGTTCAGACCCAACCGCATGGTTCTTTCGACGTATTTATGGCATAGAAGGAACAATCGTATATTTCACAATAAGCGACGACATATCAGCATTGAAGGTGACAACAATGACATAACAGGATGTCCCTGTATAAGACGAATGCTTCTCTTTTCGGTATAAGGTACTCATTTGAACTATTACAACTGGCCGGGACTGAATTTGCAACGCTACGTGACGAGACTGTATACGTGCGTGGTACAGTATCTCGCACTGGAGTTGAATGTCTTGACAGAGTAGGTGAGTTCTAGACAAGAAGCTGAATCAAGGTTTAAAACCGCAAATCTCTGTAAGCTAAGCTGAAAACAAAATTGGGAACAGAACTAGCCTGAACCGTCAGTATATCGCGCGTGTGATTCCCGTCGTAGGTTTGTGTGGAGGTCGGTATTAAAATGAGATCTAAAGTCTCGCAGAGCGGCATTCGGGGTAGTACTGATTTGACTGATGAGTGCAATGTTTTCTTCAATTGTAGCGGCTTTCTTTTAAACAACTGGAGGTGGCCACAGGTGGCAGATCGAAATAAATTTAGAGAAGACTTGCACCACACTGCTGCGTGGCCTAGAAGTAGCGACGATACCCTGAATAGAAAGACTGTGGCCTTGATTGGAAATAGTAGCAGCGGCGTACAAGTCTTGCTAGGAATCATAGATCGGGTGAAGAAGGTCTATGTTCATATCAGGAACCCGACTTGGATCATGACAAACTTCGCTGCTAAGTTCGCTGACCCATCCGGTAAAAATTTGGATTATACGGAAGAGCAAAAAGCCTTGTGGCACTCGTATCCTAAGATTGAGGAAGAGTTGAACAGCCGTTCCAAGCTCTACATCGATCACACCCCAAAACAGAAGGTCGCCCGCCAATTCGAACTTGGAGAGATGGCATCTAGACTCAAGGCTGGGGGAAACTCTTTCACGATCAGATAGTTCATTAGTAATAGCATAGCGGGTGGGCAAAATTTTGCATGGAACATTCGAGGCTTGTCTTATCTGATCATCTGATCATCTGATATCTCAACTCTATTTTGAACAGCTAACGGGGCTGGGAATGGTGTGTCCGTTGATACGTCTAGCAGATATTGTAGGACCGAAAGCAGATCGGGTGCGCTAGCGTTTCAGGGTTAGGGTCCTTCCTTAGCGAGACAAAGCTTAGTGTAGCTTGTTATGGTACGAGCAACTGATATTGTCGGTCATCAGTATTTCCGAACATCACGGAACATCGACGTAAACAGAAGTGGAGTTCTAGCTCAGCTAACGTTTTTGGCACAACGATCCGCAGACAGTTTGTCGCGCCCTGACATGATGCCGAACGTTTCCACTCTTCCAGGTAGGTTGTGAGCCTGTGGCGACTTCGCCTGGCCGCTTGTCACTGATTCTGACGGGTGTTAGTGTTCTGTGTGTGTTTTCGCGAAAGCCTTGAGACAAGTATTGTTGTTTCTGTACTCCCGTCTTCCCTTAAGCAGATCCTAATCCCTGGAAAAAAACGCCCTGATTCGTAAGAACCCGGCCAGACGGGTGCGTATGCCAGGTAGGCACTTGCTGGAACAAGACTGATGTAAATCAGGTGTGAACTGGAGTTGGCCTTGGTATACTGCTGTGTCTGACTATTGGCGCGGGTTTGATCGCTGCTTTCTTTACCGTGGGAGAAAGCGCGTTTGTCACTGCTGAAGACGCTCGGAAGGGCGTCTTCGCTATCGTCACGTCTATGATCATTAATACTACAGGTTGCGCACTGATACAGTTCAAGAAGCTGCAAGATAAGCAGAGGGTCAAGATAACTAAGGCTATACAGTTACAGTCAATCAAACCGCTTCCCTGAATTCGGCAAACTTAGTAAGATCAACGTATTTCATTCCTCTGACACGACCTTGTGACGCAAAATCATCAAGCCCATGCTTCCATTTGTTATGTAGGGCCGGTGAATCTTTTTTGGCGTGCTGCAGGCCTCCAATTACCGACACAGACCTGCCGTTTCGAGCAAGATAATGTGTGGAGCCGCTACGGGCGAGTTATCAGATTTAATGATATGCTGCATCTGATAAATCTTTGGGAGCTTAATATACTAGCGCGGGTGCGCCCTTAGCTACATGTGGAGTGGAATGGTATTCCCAACAACGACAACACTAATAGCTTCGGTGGGATGTCCAATTTGGCATATTATCGCGACTTAACCTTGTCTCGTCGGGCAAATAGATAGCCCACTTCTGGCCATGTAAGTCTCCGACAACCGAACATTTCACAGACTGACAGAACCAGATCGGGTTCTACAGGCGCTATGAGCCCTTGGGTGCTGAAAAAACTCGCCTGGCTTGGTCCGAGTGGACCGGTCTCGTTACCGGGTCTTTTGATGCCTTTTCGACCCTTTCATTTAAGATTAAGCCTGGACCTCACTGAGCTTGCGTAGCATGACAGTACCGGTCTATGGTTAGGTGACATGATGAAGTTTTCTCTTTTCTCGACCCTGATTGCCGTCGCTACATGGCCATTAGCACAGAGCGCAGAGCTCTGTCGTTCAACCTGCCAAAGCGCACTGTCGTATGTTGTCTTTGAAGGCAACAACACGAAACCACAATGCACTAACGCTTTATACATCACCTCCTACCGTGCTTGCCTAGGACAATACTGTCCGCAAGATGCGCGAGCAGCATATACAGCTCTTGGAACGACTTGTAAAAGCACATTTGCAGACTCAGTGATCACGAATATCACAGTGGACCTCAACGGTCTGCCAAAGATAACGGCGAAAGATCTTTATAAGAAGACACCAATTAGACATGTCGTCGCCCTGGATCCATCCTTGTATACACTTTCAAGTCGCACTATTGTAAGTTAGACTTGTTCTGGATGCAGAGTTGAGATTGACTTCCTCTTTTGCTAGACAAGCGCAGTAGCCCAAGATCGACTCAACATTCGCTACGGGTAAGATAATGATTATTAAATTTGCCTTTGCAGATCTGACAGTAGCAAGCATGCGATGTATGGCTTTTGGGCTGTCGCCCTTTTGATTTCCAGCTTCTCGAACCTGCTGAAACATATTTTGCCCAAGATCGACACCACTCCTGCAGGCCGTATGCTTAACAAACGATGGATGATCGTTCTATCTGCCTGGATCAAGCGACACTTGCTCATTCCTACCTTTTCAGGTAAACGTACTGCATCCAGTGCGGGCTGGTACACCATCCCGGCACGACTCCAGTCTTGCACCATCATTGCGTTTGTTGCTGTTAATATCGCTCTATGTGTGAGCGGCTACGATGTTTTCTCAGGTAACCTGAAGTAAGTGCAGCTGCGTTGTGGAGGTAATATTCATGTGGTCTGACTCATGACAGACGCCCGTCCATCCCTGGCCAGAGTACGCGCCTCATTGGGCGTCGAACCGGGAGGGTGATCATGGCAAATTTGCCGCTCATGTGGACATTCGCTATGAGAAATAATATACTTTCCTGGGCCAGTGGCTGGAGCTTCGCTACATTTAACACTTTCCACCGGTGGATAGCCCGTATAGTCATGGCAGAGCTCATTGCTCACGCGATTGCGTATAGCCTTTCCGAATACTACTGTAAGTACGCATGCAAGCCCTATATGTAGTCAATGTGACAGTAGCTAAGTCAACAAGCTGGTGGTCTGAAGAAATATGATGCCCAGTGGCCGCAGGAGTACTGGTGGTGGGGCGTCGTGGTGAGTGCCAGAGCTTCCAACACCGATAGCGAGCAAAGCTAACACAATGGCTGCACCTGTAGTCCATAATAGCAGGCAGTATCGCCACAGCAAGTGCCGCCTATCCGGTCCGTCGGCGCTTCTACGATGTATTTCTATTGGGTCACATCATGCTGGCCGCGATGTTTCTTATCGGAACGTGGTTGTAAGCCTTATCCCAAATACCTAGTCCTTTAAAACAATTACTGACTCACACTACGCAGTCACATCAAGAAACAAGATAATGAATTCGACATGTACTTCTGGCCATGCGTAGCCGTATGGGCTCTCGATAGGGCGGTCCGACTGGGTCGGATTCTCATGCTGAACCGCTCGTTCGGGCGGGCTAACATCGCCTACGACCGAGCGTCTGACATTATTCATTTGGATGTGCAAACCCGGTCAGTCATAAGCCCTCAGGCTGGCACCTACTACTACGTATATCTGCTTCATGGCACCAAGTTCTGGGAAAGCCATCCCTTTACTTTGAGCTCATGGGAGGCAACGACTGGTGAGCAAGGTGGCGATGGACATACCCTCAAATTTCTCATCCGCCCTCTCAAAGGTTTCACTGGCAGACTCAAGGATCTGGCGGTTCAAAACGTGCATGCAGAGAATGGCTCGAAGGAGCTACCGCAGCGCTTCGTCTCGGCTTTGGTCGAGGGTCCCTACGGCCACGCCAACAGTGTGAGCTCGTACAGTTCAGCGTTGTTTATAGTGGGAGGGTCAGGGATCACCGTCGCCATCTCCCATCTTCGCAGTCTGAATGACACCTTCGACAAGCATCAACACATTGCGACCCGTAGGGTCCGCGTTGTCTGGGCAGTGCGTCGTCTCGAGCTGGCATCGGAGCTCTTGCAGAACAATATCCTGCCTTGGCTTGTCGAAAGCAGCTTGGCGTCAAGAGTTAACGTCACATTTGACATCTTCGTCACTGAACCAATCGCAAAGGGTGCATTGTCGCTGGTGGAGAAAGAACCGCTGCCGGAGTCTGGCATTTCGGATAAGGACTCGAGATATCTCAAAGGTGCCAAGGCAACCATTGAGTTGACATCTGTCAGGGACTGCAGTGATGAACCATCCGAAAGAACTACAGCGTTTGTGCAGATTCACGCAGGCAGGCCACCCATGCGTGACATTTGCCTGAATTACACAGATCGCTTTGCGTCGCAGGGGGGCAGGGTAGCAATTGTGTGTTGTGGACCCGCCGCTATGACTGATGATGTCAGGGCCCAGGCGGTTGAAGCAATTTCTACTGGAGTTGATAATATGGACTTCTTCCCAGAATCCTTCTCGTGGTGATCAAGGGCAATGCTCGCACCAAGCTTTCCGAGGAGCTGGCTCAGAAGACTTCGTCGAAAGGTCGGCGCATTAACGATTGCTGTGAGGCTAAAGATCAGGTATCAAGGGTAAAATGGTCCTGGCTGGCAATTCTATGATAGTGATGTGCGCAGTTCTGCGTAAGACTTGCAGAGCCATGCCTTGCACAGCGCAGTGGAAAGGCTTGCTACACGCCACAAGAACATATTACATTACTACTAGCGTTGCATCGCCACCACAATGAAACTTCTCCGTGACTATGGATCATTTCAATTGTCTTCCTGATGCTAAAGAAACAATGTAAGGCCTTGGAGAGGTCTTTCCGGGCTGCGTAGAGACCAGTCGCGCTCTGCGGGTCATATGTGTCGTCAGTGATAGACTTTTGCCGATATCCACGGCGCTGACCCAGCTTCGTGAGCCGATGTCTCCGCTTTAGGCCAGTTCGCTCTACGTCACACAATTTTGGAGTTGACCAAGGGTGTACTGGTGCAGTTCTCCGAGACTTAGTTCGCGACGTTACGCGACTAATCTGTATATGTACGTAATACCCGTTCCGTTAAAGGATTCTATGCTCTTCAATTACTTGACTGACAACAAGAGTCACATCGCTCCACAAATTGACATTGGATATCACATTAGTGGGTGCAGAGCCTGTGGTTTAATCGGTGTTTAGCTAATCAAGATTGTCCTTCTGAACGGACTGCTTTATGGTGTAATCGCGATGTCGTTGCAGTTCAGAAGATATCCTCGGTTTACCTTAATCGGTTCTCGGCATTAATTGGCTCGAATTGAGAATGCAGACTCGCAGGCTATGTTGGACCCTCACATAGTCTCCCAAAAATCGACCGAGGTGCCTCGTGTGACTTCGCTCCGGAGCGTCTATCGGGCTTATCTTTTGCATGATGTCATTACTGCACCCATACCTCGATAGCTGTCTCTGTCCGTCATGTCCACAGAGACACCAACAGAGAGATTCTCCAGAAGTTGGCACAGATTCTGTTCTGAGTATGGAAGAAGTGCACGAGAGCAAAATTATGTAGAGAATATTCTATAAAGATCTATCCACTATTACAAGTTCGAATCGACTTCTATGGGTAGCCCATGTCCTCCCTCTTCAATACTCTTGTGGTTGGGGTTATCATATCTCCAGTATTCATAATATTGATCCGCTGCTGGTCGTTGCTTTGTCCCCAGCTTGCTGCCCTCGGGCTTTTTCATAACCCTTACATATTTGTCCATATCTATGGTATTTCTTTTCCTCCATTCTGTCAGACCGTCAAAATTGACGCATTTCTTGTTGATCGACATGTCTGGAAATGGATACTCCTGCGTTTCCACCCAGTGCAGCGGTATCAGATCCAGATTCGCATTGCACTTGATACCTTGGAGCAATATATCAATGCAATGATTGATGTGAATTTCACGCTGCTTGACAGTGTCTGCGCGGGCCTGAGACTTGTTGTAGTATCCGCCATATGCAATGTGTCGAAGCGAGTTTAGACAGTGTACGTGGTGATACACGTCGAAGATAGCAGCGTACGCATCGTCACCGAGATGCCATGTCGAATCCTCGAGCTTAGCTACAGTCGAAGGGTCAACTTCCATTTTGAGTAACTCGGAACGAGTTACAGGATAGACGCGTGTTAACTCCCACTCATCCCAGATGGCGTCGGCTGCTGGATTGGGTTGCTGCCGTGCAACAGACACCGGACCTTTGGGATTGTAGAATGAGCCGTTGATCCTTTTGAGATTCGGCTCGAGATCGAAACGATCTATGATAGGGCTGTAGGCGGATGTACGGCGGTAGTCATGGTTCCGGCCAAGGTCGCGATCGTGTACCCAGATACCAAAAAGGGTACAAGACACGAAGAAGACCAGAATATTCAGAGTAGTGAAGACTACCAGTGAGCGCGATATAGTCTGCTGATTGCGCACCAGGTGGTTTAAATTGAAAAAGGATTGTTGCGCCTCATGCTCGTCAAAGTCTAGAGAATTTCCGCGGCTCTTGGACGATGTCAATGCCTTGTATGTGAAGTTTTGAGCGTTATTCATGGTTCGAGTAACACAAAGAGAGCTTTGGAGAAGGAGCAATGGTCATAATCCACCAGATGAGGTGGCCGACATGGTTCCTGACGATACATGTGATTGGAAGTAAGGCCCTGATGCCTATCGCGCCATCAAAAAGCCAGCATACGCAATGTGTGCTGTCTTTGACTTCTTAGGAAGGTAACATCGATAATTGTATACCTACTATGAGTTCGGTTGAGCTATCAAGCACGTTATGTTAGCTGATTGGATGCATACTCTATGATGAGCACGGAATGTCTGTGTAGATGCTGATAAGCATCGTCAAGCATTGGTGCAATAGCGTGAGCCGGAGGCTTAGTTGCAGTCTAGAGGCATGTGTCCTTCCTCTTCAAGCGTTAGAGTTCGTGTTCGAAGGCTTAAGGCCAGCAGCTGCGGGGTTGACAGGGCGCTTGACTGGAGGCCTAAAAGCAGCTACACCTGTAGTGGATGCACACATCTCATTACTCTTCATACGGCCAGTGACTGATTACGAGAAATAGTTTCTATAAAAGGACTCATTAACCAAGCATTGGACGACCCTACAAAATTCCTGATATATCACTATTGCAATCCTCATAATGCGTTTTACCAGTATTACCTTCGGCCTCACAGCAATCTTTGCTACTTTGGTTGCTGCCGCTCCAGTCAGTAACGGCGACGTTGCCAAGCGTATGCCAACTCCTGAGCAGTTTGATGCCCTGAGCTCGATTGAGAAGCGTGAGGTGTACCGGGCGTGGTATCGCGCAACCAACATCATCGCTGCAAATGACGATGACTGAGTTCATGCGGAGGTTAGACTATGTCTCAAGCTCCTAATTGCCAATAAATGCTTACAGTCATATTCAGTTTCTAGACCTGAGAATCTCGAGCTATTGTAGCATTGTGACACGAGATTAAGTGCTTCCAGGCCGACACAGAGTGCGGATTCGAGGCTGGGTGCGGAAGCATATAATTCTGCGCAGATAGACAAGCCTCGAATGTATTATCGATTCTGAGCTTATGATGCTTTTCTGCAACCCGTACACTTTTGCAGTACAGGGATTTCTCAGCTACTGAAATGAGTTCAATACCTCAAACACTGCAGAACACCTCAGCTCTTTGCAAAGGTACAAAGGTACGGAATACCTCTGTTCTGGCCCTCGTCTACTGTTATGGAGTCACAGTCCTGAAACCTCCCCCTATGTGCGAGCTGGTAGGTCAATTTTGCACTGATATGGTTGGGTTAAGGTAGGCGCTCGGTCATCTCGATGTATCCACAGCACAAAGCTGTCTCTAGCGGAGACTGGGGGTGGCGTAACACTCGCATTTCGATTTTTCCATGCGATCGCTATTGAAAAACTACGAACTATGTGCCACTCGTACTGCTCATATGGGATGCCTGTTCAGACCGCTATAACCAATCTGTTGTTTGGTGCAATTTGGGCTGCTGCAAATTCCTTGATTGGCACAGCAGTAAGAATGTCCAGCAAGGCCATGTTGACCTTCATTTCTCGTGTATTGCTATCTCTCACATCCAGAGCTACCAGCAAGTCAACATTGTACAAGCAGAAAGGCCGGTCAGCATCGATTTCAGATGTGGGGCCTCCAGAGAATTTTCGCGATCTTAGCAACCAAAGCCTCGGTGGCGATGGTCGCGGCTTCGCCAGGACTGTCTCTCTTGTCCTACATCCGCAAGTCTCAAGGCCACCGATGCCCTGCCGGTGACTTGCATTATATCTGATTTATATTGACATGTGCATCCAAGGTCCCGAAAGTCAAAGGTTTGAATCGTAGATCTTTATACCACGGTGGAATGGGAAGGTCGTGGGCATGCAGCATGTCTTCAGTCCCTAGACCCAGAGAGATCTGCCTAGGCATTTGTACCTTTTGTTTCGCCGTCGATTACTCCTGTCGATTTGCCATGCTCTTTACAAGCGCATGAGAGGCATGTTCCCAGATGCCGAACACATCTTCCCGCTGCATGAATGTATGCGCGCCTTTCTCAGCAAGAATACCGACCGAAAGCATAATTCTGAGATCGACCGAAGTCGCCTTGAGCCCCTGATTACAACGACGAGGTACAGCGTTCTGGTAGGTATTTCCTGCACCATACCGGGCCTGACCTGGGCTGCCGCAGACTCCCGAAAAGCATGAGCAGAATATCATAATATGATGAAATTCAGTGGCCAATCGTGGCCAAAGTACTGCTGAAGACGTAGTGTTCCATCGATTCTTGGTTGCAGGAGTATCTTCCAATCGTCGTAAGACATGTTCTCGATGATAACATCCCGAAGAACCATAGCCATCTGCATGACGGAGAGAGAGAGATCTAAAGATATAGGCTTGATCCAATAAAGTCAAGGGTTTCCAGCAGCAAACCATGTCTGCGGAATATCCTTGGTTTATAAGACTCCGGATTTAAGAGGTTCACAAAGGATAAGTACCTATTTAACGTCTACTGTAGAGGATATACAACCATGATCTAATTCTACTCTAAGTACGCAGGCTTGGTGTAGAACTTAGTGTCCTCAGTGTTCTTGGGGAAGTCTTCGTCCGAATACCACTGGGCCCTGACATCAACATCGTCGTCCCCATTCTCCAGGAAGAATTGCATCTGTGAATGGGGCAGATGAAGCTTAAGCGTGTGATTGGGATAGTGGGGTGCCTATCGCGTTAGCTTCGCTTAAGCAAAGATTTAAATCCAGACCAGGTAAAGGGAACCACACAGAAGAGGACAAGGGGGCTGATTGAACTGCACGGAAGGGTTTGGAGAAGGCGGGAAACGTACCATATAGCCAAGAGCCAACATAATGCGGTGGGCGTCACTACTGTTAGGCATACCCGCATGCCACAGTCTGAGGTCGCGGACCATGATATCTCCTCGGCTGCAAGCTGGCTGAATCGGCGGGCGGACCTTCACACGTGCCTCTATTGCCTTTTGGTGCACCGGGGGCAAGGGCCCGCCGATTGTTGTGAATGGGTACTTCTTAATGTCCTCCTCGGTCTGGCAGGGTTCCTGGTCGTGTATGGTCGTGTGGGCGTGAGAGCCGAGCCAGAACTCTGTGGAGCCGTTCTCGACACTGAAGTCACAGAGAGGGATATTGGCGATAAAGTAGTATGGGTAAAGAGGATGATCGAAGTCACTATCTTTGTGGACGGGCTGGCGCATGCTGCCGGTTCCAGCGAGGGCGTTGTTGGCCGTCAGCCAATTGAAGACGGGGCGTTTACCCAGGTATCTGCTCATTTTAGCATGGCTCTTTGACACATATGGGAGAGAGACGAGCTAGCGGAAGGGAACTCACGCATTCGCAAGCTGTAGAAGCCAAGAGTTAAAGTACACGTCCTTGCTCAGGAGCTCTGGATCAGTAACAGGCGGGCGCTGAAGAAAGTTTGCTGTGGCGGGATATGATAATCAGCCTTGCTAGTTACGGATACATCCCACTAGGCCCGCTACCTCTACTTGCGGGTCATAACTTACACTTCAAGCCGTGATTGTACCCTTGAGACGTGTCCTTTATCCTTAGATCGGCATCGGCGCACATGTTGGCGTTGATCTTATCGATGATATCGGTAGGAATCACATCTTTAAGGACGACCAAGCCATCCTGGTGCATAGCGCCGAGAATCTTAGCAAGCGTTTCCGGGCTGTAGTTCCCATCACGACGCTCCTTCTCATCCAAAAAGATGGACTTGACATTGTCTGTTAAGCCCACCGCCATGGCTGCGTTGCGAGTGCTATCCCAGGGTAAGATAATGTTCAGCACTGATATTGTCTAGTGGGGCTGGAGAGAGGGGTGAGGCGAGTGGCGTTGACAGCGGATTACTGAAGCAGCTGCCTAGTTGATGGTTCCTGCTGCTGCTGGGTTCGTCGACTTTATCTGCGGACAAGGACGACAGTGGTCCGTCGCTTGTAGCGCCTTGACTAGCGTGCGGGAATTAGCGCCTGAGGTGTACCCACCCGCCCCCGGATCATGAAATCCGGAGGCAGCGCCCCTGGCATGCTCACCCGGACTTATCTTCTTTTCTCCGTAGCGCCTATTGCCTATCTGATAGCACTGGACGACTCTAATCTCAATATCTCTGATTATCACATACGACACCGCAGAGTCCACACGGTCCCCACTTATGCCTGGTGTTACTGGCTACTATGCCACAAAAACCATGCAGCGACAATCAGACTTAAAAAGGCGTTCGAATTTATCCTTCGCTTTCAGGTTTTACGACTGTACCGTGTACGCCTGCAGAGTCACGCGCGTGCTCCAACACCATAAGTGGCACCCATTCCACATAGGAACGTTCTTCAACCTCTACCAGTGCTTTGCCGTCACTGCACAGAGACAGGAGGATCAGGTCGAGTTTACGATCAGCTTACCTTAATTCATTGCCTAAGCAAAAGACAGACAGAGCCTTTGTTTGAGGGAAGTTTCCTTTCTTTGGCGAGATGACCCCTCGGATTAAAGAGAGAATAGGGCCGAAGGCTGCCGCCGCTAAGACAACCTTCTCCAAAATGAAGAGCTTGAAGGAGACTCTTCAGGTTGACTCGCTGGCTCAACGTCGATCTGGAGCCGACTCCGACAAGCAAGCAAAGTATGTTGCATCTGTCTCGAACTCCGGAGTGACTGTTCGATTCTTGCTGATCTTGGACTTCTGCAGTCCAGCGTGGGACTTCAAGACGTATTGACTCTTCCACTTCGGTCTGGGCATTGGTAATTGGAGTCTGGGGTCGTCGGCGATTAGCATCGGCCTCAACTGATGGCAGGCCATCGTCGTCGTCTTCGTGTCCCAGGTCATCGCTGCCGTCGCCATGGCCCTTAACTCGATGGCTTCCACGGGCTACCGTTGGGTTACCCTGCCGTATGCCGAGCTGTCTTCGGCTTTTACGGTAGTTTCTACTTTGAGGGTAGCTGAGCAGTCTCGGCCGCTGTTTGATACGGCATTCAAAGTGAGTAATCCCCCAGTTGAACATAATTACAGGCTCTGATCGAAGGAACAGTGTACTCTGGTACTAGCCACGTCACTAACGTGCTCTATGCTATCTTTGGCGATAGCTACAGGCACATGCCTAACGATTTCCCTGCCTTACCTAGTAAGCTAGTAGAAGAAGTACTATACTCCCCAGAGTCTTTAGTCAAACTTCAAGCGGACAATGCTGCGGCTTCGATACCAGCAATAGGCCCTCCTGTGGTTCTCATGTACAATGTACAGGGATCGCAGTACGCGGGCATGGGCGCGAACTTATTTGAAACGAGCCCTATCTTCAGCAGGACTCTTGACATGTGCGCTGCGTTCTTTCCGGCTTTTATTGCTATAATCATTGATACATATGTGGATCTCAGTGCAAAAACTGCCGTTCAGTCTCAACTCGCCATTGTTGCTTTGGAGATTTCCCTGACGGCGTTCTGACGCTCTACTGAGTTTGAACCTAATCTTGTTATGGGTCATAGTCTTGAAGAATACGCGGCTTTGCACGCTGCTGGGGTTTTGTCCCTGGCTGACACTGTCCATCTGGTCGGCACCCGTGGACTTTTAATCGTATTCCTGGAAGTGTGATTCTGATCCAACGCTGGCAGGTCCGTCCGCCTATTCACAAGATCTATATCACAATCGACGTTTTGCAGTCTACCATAGGAGTTAGATACAACCCATGTTGGATGCAATAACGCGAAGTCTAGGTAGTGCAGTCTCAGGATAATCTGACTTCAAAGTACTGACAGATCCAGGCATCGAATTGCAGTTGATTATTAGCACGCTTATCCCAGAAACCAATCTTGCACTTCCTGTGTATAACTGTCCAGTGTATAGGTCTTTGTATACTCTTACTAACATCTTCTTCGCTCTCATGACTGCGACCATTGAGCAACGCCACGATTTCAACTTTCAATCACGCCTAGCGGCAGTGTCATGCTGCAGAGGTCAAGAATACGATCTGTATGTCGCCTATGTGTTCAAGGACAAACAGTGGCTAGTTGTCGCATAGATTAGCTATCTGCCTAGGCTTGTTCTGCTCTTAGCAACATTCGGCGGGTTCTTCAAGATTTTCCGTACTACTATACATAGCAGCAGTAAGATGATTGCATCAAAAGCGTACAGAGACGATTAGTAAATCTTAAAGTTAAATTTAGCATTGTGAGTAGGGGCGGCAGACATATGCAGCATTTAGCACCTAAAGAGAGTTGCAGACAGTCAAGAAAGAGTCTTGAGCAGTAATAATTAGCGAAGGCACCGGGAGATATTCAAAATAGGGGTAGGCGATAGTGACGATTCTGAGAGCGTGAAGTGAACGTCACGAACTAGTAACAAGAGTTGAGTTAATTCCCAGTCAGTCAGAATAGCATACGCAGGATTATTTAATCGACCTATTCCTATACGATTGGAAGCTTTGACCTTTCTGCTCGATCTTTTGTGCGCTAGATGGTAAAATTGCCCTCTTTGGGTGTATGTTCCCGCAACGTATTGAAAAGGCGCAGCGCATTAATTCACAGCTTGCGGGACTCGGACGAGCAGCATTGTACAAGGCACATTAAGACTTGATTAAGCATAGGCACAGCTACTCAAGAACAATTCTAGTCTACATACCATAACGGCGACAAATCATATTGCGAACTGCTTACTATTTCATATATCTACAGCTGCAGATAGCAGGCAATGACTGCACGCAACCAAAACCTGGTACAAGTCAGGATGACACTACAGAAGCAGCAGTTGCACATGTATTGAAGCTATAGACACTTTTCCAAGCCTTAGCTCTATTGCAAAAAAGCTTCTCCTACCATAAGTCTGTTGCAACGCGCAATAAAATCAAATATGCTACGTCTCATCAGAAGTCTGAGCAAGCACTTCAACAGTCGTTGATGATTTTCATCGTTCAACTTCCTTCTCTCGAGGTCTCAATGCATGAATGATTGTATGCTGTTTATTTGAATCGGCATTGTGGGACACGCATTATTTTAACGCTATGATGTAGGATCATACCTCTACAGAAAGCGTTCCGCGCCCTGCCCGTAAGCGAGCAACACTCTTGGCGCACATCGCCCTCGCCGTATCCCAAGTACGTACTGACCACATACCCTATCACTATCATCTTCATAAAGCAAGGGGACGCCAGCGCAATCAAATACATATGGAGGAAGTCGCTTCTGGGCTTTTAGCCCTCTATTTGGGCCAATCCTACGATTGCTTCAGTCCGTTCTAAATTGGTGGCGGTCGGGGCGGCCGCATACGCGTGTCAAGATTCGACTATTTAGCTCCCGCTTGCGGTCCGGCCAAGCCACTTCAGCCTCACACGCTGTACCGCGACTCAGGAGAACCTTTGCCTATTCCTCCTCTCCTGTACTGCCAAAAAATACAACTCCTAAGAATCCTCACACGAGATTTCAAGTCTTTCATCCATTTCAAGTCAATTTCGTAGGTCTGTGAAGTAGTAAGGTGGTTTGGGGAAGTTTATTTCCTCAGGCTTAACGGGCCTTTGCGTGCTTGAGTCGTCGACGGGTGTCGACCGCCCCACCCTTCAATAGCGCTGCACAACAAGAACACGGCATTCACGGCCCCTGACTTCAGCCACAAGAGAATATGAACACGTTTGCCATGTACATCTTATATATGCTGTTTGACCCAGGTATTTGAAGTAGTCGCCACGTCATTCTTTTCCTGACATCAACGTCCGACTGCTTTCTAGGCTTTTCACAGAAAGGCCTCATTCACTTGCTACAAACAACAATGCGGGCTGTTCTTCTCCTAATGGCCCCATCGCTGGGCATGGCGATGCAGCAGCAACGCTGGTGTGACAAGCCTAAACAACTGACTGTTACACATCATGCAGTTCCTACTTCTTCGTCAGCGCTGTACTCGGAAGTCAAGTCTTTGTCTGTTGAGGTTCAATCATCAACTGACCAGGCACCTGTATCATCGTCTACTGCGACACCGATGTCATCTTCTGTTGAAGTACAATCTTCATACATTCAAGTCCAACTATCGTCTGTCGCCGTACAATTATCATCGTCTGTCATTTCTTCCATGCCTTTGACAGCGAGCTCTACACCTGCTCCTGAGTCTACGTCTGAGTTCACATCTGAGTCGACGCCTACACCAACACCTGAGCCAACGTTTGAGTCGACGACTGAGCCGACGCCCGAGTCGAAGCCTGCATCAACACCCGCACCAACACCTGAGCCAACGCTTGAGTCGACGACTGAGCCGACGCCTGAGTCGACGACTGAGCCGACGCCCGAGTCAACGTTTGAGCCAACGCCCGAATCAAAATCTACACTGATGCCTGAGTCGACGACTGAGCCTATGACTGAGCCAACGCCCGAGTCGAAGCCTGCATCAACACCCGAACCAACACCTGTACCAACACCTGAGCCAACGCCTGATGTTTCAAGCTCTCCAGCTGCTGTATCCTCTCCTTCTGCATCGACCTTCAGCACAATTACAATTAGCGCCTCCCCAGCTCCTTCCTCAGCTCCAAGTGGCGTTTGTAACGGCAACTCTTACACAGCGGGAAGTGGACGGGCTTACATCACCAGCTGCGATTCCAGGTGTAGCTCTGCACTATCTGTCCTGTCAAGAACTATTCAACCCGACTTCGAGGCGTGTATAACTTATTGCGACACTAGGTTTGGGACAAACATATATCTAGGTGTTCAATACGTAAGAGCAGGTTTGAGTTGTGCGTGCTATATTAGCATTAACTCGAATATGCAACCAGTACCAGGAATAGACTGTAGTATTAGAGTTAGGTAAAGAGAATGTGTTTTTTTTGTTTATTTTAGCTCTTTAGTATTATCTACGCACAGCTCTAATTTTACAACTAATCTAAATACTAAGTTTTTAATACTATAATATACTAGAATATTTAATAAATAATTATAAATATACACTTAGTAAGTAATCTTTAATACGTATAGTATCTATAAAGTAGTATTAAATAATAAGTAAATTTATATATTAATACATTGAGAATTATATTTTAAATACTTATACTATTTTAAATAGATTATTTCTAGCTTATATACTACTACTAATTCTAGATTTATTAAGTAAAGAACTTTAGCTTTTAAGTTGAAGTTAAAGTTTTTTTATATAGAATATATACTATATATACTTAATAGTTATACTATAAATAATTAAGCTAGTGTATTAGAGAAAGGTCTAGGTTTATACAGGGTAAAGTTGTGACTTATAAATTTTTATACTGTCTTCTTTTCCTTTAAACGCTATTTCTAGCTGCAATTATAAGTTTATAGACCTAGGTTTTGAAGTAGTTATAGATATATATTATACTATACATATATTAAATTTTATAAGAAAAATAATGAGGTTTACATTAGCTAGAGCCCTCTCATTATTCTACGAACACTAACACGTGTAAGTGTTCGCTTTTCTACTAAAACATTTAGTGCGTGCACAGACCCTTACGTGTAGGTGTTCGCTTTTTGCATTGTGTAAGTAGATGCTCTTTCTGCGTTGAATTTAGATGCAACTTCAGCAGAAGGTGCAACAGGTTAATTTATATTCTGTGTGCAATTTTGTAGCACAGAAACAACAAAATGCGCGTAGAAATCAACGCTGAAGTTTAGGTGATGGTGTTCGTTGACGTTAGAGGACGCGTATCGATAAGCTCCAAAGGACTACGAACAACACGCGCGAGAGGATAATGCATTATGCAAATTAACATTCTAGCCTGCTAACCCTGTAACCCTAACCCTAGAGCTCGCTAACTCGGAAGAGATCAAGCAACCCAACCTCTGTTTGCAACGCATCTTCTACGTCATCCTCAGACGAAGCCCGCATAGGCGTAGACAGAACCTGCACAGAGTTATCACTATCGTACATTACGTCTGGGATGCTGTCGCCGTCGTCGTTATCGCTATCTGGAATCTCCTTGAGTCTGTGGAGTAGTGCTGGAGCCTCTGACTCGATGCGCAGTCTCTCTCTTGTAGCGATTGACCCGCCAGCAATAGCGTCTGGACCAAGCCACTCGTCGAGAGCCTTGGTTGCAGCGCAGAGCTCTGGCTTCTCGCGCTGGACCAGTTGAAGAAAGATCTGAAGCTGGCCCTCCCGTAGCTTGGTCTGTATCCAGAAATTTGAAATCTGCTCGTGCGGCATCAGGAGAAGACTGCCCCAACCTAGCGCAGTAACGATCTTGTACCAGCGCGTACCATTCTGTAGATACTCGTGAAAGCGTCTCTTCTGTTCTAAAGAAGGTTCTGCATACACCAGGTCCATCAGGTCCTTAGCCGCTTGAGTTGCTACTTGACCTTTCCCGTAACGGTTGCGTGTTGTATCGTTGCTTCTCCTTGCGTCGTCCTCTCTGATCTGCTCTTTTTTTTTAGCATACGCTTCGCCTAGCAGAGCGCAGGACCAACGCGACCGGATTGTGACACCCTCCATGTCTGTTTGGTACCGTGCGTGCATAGACCAGGCAAAGCAGAAAGTCCTGTCAATACTGTTTGTTCCCAGTTGGAGTAGCCTGTCGTGCGAAAGAGACATCGCCTGGCTGCTTCTAATATCTGCAGGGAAGAGCGTGTTGTGCTCTCGCCAGTCTTGCAGGAACTTAGCAGCTGATAGCCGAGCAGAGTGACCTCCAAGCTGGCGTGCCTTCTCCAGCATAGCACATGCAAGATCGTAGGGCGTGCTAGTTTCAGTAAAGAAAGTCCCGCCATCCTTTGTATTCGATCCTTTAATCGACATTGGCTGCTTTAGGATCCAGGCAATAGCATCCTCATCCTCCTCCGCCATTAAGTTATAGGCCTTCTTCTCCTTCGCAATTGCTGCAGGACCTGGCGCTAGCAACCCAAGCTTTATCCGCCTTCGACCTGGTGTAATCTTAGGCGGCCGTTGAACTACCACACGCTCGCCAGAGCCAGGCAGAGATATAGGGGGAGGGCTGTTGCGCGTTCGTTTCGAAGGAGGATCGTCTGGAGCGTCTGCAGCAAGCGCTGCTCGCTTCTTGGCTGTCGTGCGAGACGCAGGTGGTTCTGGAGTAGGCGACTTCTCGTTGAATGGCTGTGAGAGCGACTCAGCTGCGCCAATAAGGGCTTCCCAGGTACCATTAGGCAGACTATCAGCGGCATCGTACTCGTCAAAGGTCGCATGTAGCAGCCATATTGCTGAGACGATAGAATGCGCAACAAAGACAGGCTTGCACAGGTTGTTGTCAGTAGGGTGCGGGATCAGCCACCCTGCGCTCTGCGGACGGGCCTTAGGGTCACGCTGCGAACGCGGAGCTACCGCACGGCGGAAGAACAGCTTTTCGTATTCGGGGTTCGGCGGCTCGTAGGCATACTTGGTAGCCATCCCAGCCTCATCGGCCAGAGGGAAGCTCCGAGCACCACCCTCAAAGTCATCAGCAGCTTTACAGAGAGCAGTGTACCAGTGCATTATTATTTAAGAGATCTCAGCAGGCTATTGGGGATTGGCGATGGTACTGCAGAGAGGAGGTTGGGAGTCAAATGTTTCCCTGACGCTTTGGCGTGCTAATGTAAAAGTCAGGGGCCGCACAGACAGACACTATCACATCACGCCAATCAGCAGCACCGGAACGTCTCCAGGTAGAGTGGAGTCGTCTTGTGCAAAGCAGCACACTGAGCATAGCAAGAAAAAGGAATTGACAGAGCATCACATTTGTTTAGAACAGGCGTTCGTTGCTAACGTCTCTTGGAGGGCTGCAGTGCGACAGAATACAGCAGAGCACGGCGTACTCTGGCACAGTACAGCAGCCTAGCACAACTCGGTTCTGTTAGTACTAAAGTATCTGTGTCGCGACGCGACGTGTGCAGGCCTATAAAGCTAAAACTGCAAGTGCGCAGATCAGAGCTAGGGTAGAACGATAAGGAAATGCGAGAATAAGATGGCGCCTATACGCATACCTTGTCCCAGTACACGATGGATACACTTCTGCAGCTGTTTGAGCACGTTGAAGAGCTTCAGATCATTATCTGCAGGTCCTGTGCAATTGCTGTTCCTCCAGCACACGTTGCAAGGCATCTCAAAGAGCGCCACCCCAAGGTTCCGCATGCAAAGCGGGCCGACGTAGCTGCAGCTGCCCATGCACTCAACAACCTCGCGTGGAAACCCGCAGACGTGCGCATACCGAAGCCAGCCAGAGAGCGTCTTCTTCACTTAAAGTATAGTGAAGATGGGCTTGTTTGCACCTATAGCCAGTGTTGGTACACGTGCACTACCCTACAGCGTATGCAAGAGCATTGCAGAGACATACACGGCTGGATTAACAAGCAAAAGCGAGGGGGAGACATGAGACAGAAGAGCCAACACCCAAGCAACAGAATGTGGAAAGACAGCCAGCCATGTCAGCGCGTTTTCAGGGCCGTAGCATGGCCTGCTTATATGGCTGTTAGAGCGTCCGCAGCCAGCGGCACTGGAGAAGATCTATCACAGTTAGCCAGAGCAGACCTCGAGCGTATGCGGGAGGAAGACAAGGCAGCTGCAGGTACTGGGTTGATTGAAGAGTTCAGTCGCTACCAGGCGAACTCGTGGCTAGAACTGACTGAATGGATACCTCACCTTAAGGGTTTGTCACGAACTGCGCTCCTCCGCGCCAGGCGACTGCCAGATTCGGAAGCTGCTCAACAGAGAGGAGAAGCAGGCGATTGCCAACCGGACCTCGCAGACGCATGCAAGGCTCTACAACGAGTAGTGCGCAAGGCGTTCCGCAGCAGCCAGCTTACCTACAGGCCTGTGCGGGAGATCATTCAGCGGCGCGAGACAGGCGCCGAGTCCAACGAGCGGCCATTCTACTGCGGCCACAAAATCGGGACGATCAAGAAGTACAGTCAGAGGCTGGCTCAGATTCTGTGTTACCTATGGCGCACCTACGACCACACAGCACGGCCGCCATACAGGCTGACAGATCGACAGAGCGCGGTACTCTGCTCGCTGCAACGTGTTGCGCAGTCTCCAGATACAGACAGACAAGCAAGACTAGAAAGAGGTTGCATGGAGCTGTGGATCGCCCTTCTTGATCACGAATTGCTTGGCAACGAGCACGACAGTCCCCTACTCAGCGGTATAGCTGTACTGGGGTTGAAGGAGGAGCACCACGGCGGCGGTTGGGTTCCAGCACACGAGTTCTCGCCAGCACTGTCTGCCCTTATTACTACTTCAAAAGCCCTGGTTATCCACTACGCACAGTGCCAGCACGACAAGGCTCTCTCAGAAGGACTGGGTGCAGCAATCCCAATGCAGCAGCTGGTATCGGACATGGCAGAGCGTTTTATGACGCTTTCTACCTATAAGAACGCACCAACACCTATGAACCGCATGCTGCGCCTACGCACACTAGCGCGAACGGAGGGAATGAAACACAACACAGCTGGCATTGTAGCGTGGGATGGAGATCGTCTCCTAATTAATAAGCAAAGCTTCACGCTGAACGACCTGCGATCTATGATCAAAGGCCTGTGCGAGACGGCGCGGGTGCAATTGCTAAGAGACGTTCTGCTGCTAGACCTAGACGAGAGAGACAACGTGCGCCCAGGAACAACGCCGCTACCGGAGTTGTCTATGGACAAGCTTCTCGATACGCCAGCTGAGCTCGCTACTGGTTGGAGCTTTCTGAAGCACCCTAGTAACAAGCTAGAAGGCTGGTCAGACTGGCTTTTTAACCGGGTGCGGACGGAAGCACCGCTGCGAGAGAGGTTCATGAGCGGAGTGGACAACACGCGGCAGCCAGCGCGCGTGCTATGGCGCGACAGTGCTGTGTGTGAGTACATGAGGGCGGTACGTAGGTTCAAAGAGAGCTTGTTTGCCCTTGTTCATCTCTCTGGTGGCGGTCCTGGTCGTGGAACGGAGATCACGTCAATACAGTGTGAGAACAGCGCAGATGGCATAGGTTATCGCGGTGTGTTTGTAGAGGGCGGTCTGGTGTCCTTCACAACGAATTACCACAAGAATTACAGCTACAAGAAGCGCGTCAGGGTCGTCCACCGCTACGTACCGAGCGAAGTCAGCGAGCTTGTGGTCTACTTTCTTGGTTTAGGCCGTCCATTCATTAACACGCTGCAACGACTTCACAACGGAGTCACTAAGCACACATCCTTTCTGTGGGAGCCCAAGCCAGAGGAGCAATGGGAGGATGATGACGATGACGTAGATGAGGGAAGTGACAGCGACGGTAGCGTAAGTGGAGACAGCGACAATGAAATAGAGCAGGTCAGCCAGCAGAAGCTTAAATCGAGCAATCCAGACGGTTACTGGGGTACTGACCGCATACGACGCGTCCTGCGCGAGCAGACCTTTAGCTATATGGGCGCCGCGCTTGGTACTAGCTCGTGGCGGCACTCGTATCCTGCTATCCATCGAGAGCTGGCTAAGGACGGACAAGCACGCGACTTTGTTGAGGCGCTCTACTACGGGAAGGAGTTTGCTGTGGACGAGGCGCGGGCCAAGCAATTAGGCCACGGGTTCAAAACAGAGGAGGGAACCTATGGCCGCTCGATGAAAGAGTCGCCTCTGGAGACTATAGCAGAGCGCGAAAATTTCCGACGCGTAAGCATGGATTGGCATCGCGTGCTGCAGTTTGCATCTGTCTGGATCAATAACCGCATGCACCCTGGAGTCCGCGCAGAAGCGATGTGGCAGCACGAGAGGCAGTCGTTGCAGCGCTGGTCAACGCTCGCTGCTACTGATCTCAAGCCCGAGTTCCAGCGGCTGGTTGGGAACCCAGAAGCTAAGTACCGTGGCAAGCAAGAAGAGTGTCTACAAGCCATCGTCCAGCGGAAGCTACGCGTGCTAGCAGTCATGGGCACGGGGACAGGTAAGAGTATGCTGTTCATGCTGCCAGCGTCCCTTACACTAGGTGGCGTCACTATTGTGATTGCACCGCTAAACGCCCTTCGGGACAGCTTACAAGATCGCTGCGACGAGCTAGGCATCCCCTGCGCAAAGTGGGACGGAAAGAGACCGCCGTATTGGGCTCGAATTGTACTCATCACGCCAGAGAGCGCCGTCACCAAGGCCTTCAGCAGGTTCATAGATGAGAAGCGGATGCTGGAACAGCTCGATCGAATCGTCATCGACGAGTGCCATGTCCTGCTTGAGTCGAGCGCAACCTGGCGGCCAGACGTGCTGAAGCTGACGGAGATGACGGAAAAGGGTACGCAGGTCATCTACCTTACCGCGACACTGCCGCCTACGCTGCAGCCAGCCTTCTTGCACGCTGCCGCGCTCGACCAGAGGACGTTGACAATCTGCCGCGACGAGCACACCACACGAACCAACATATCGTACCAGGTGCATGGCTATCAGCGGGGCACCCTAGACGACACGCTCACGGCTCTGATAGCTGCTAAGAGAGAAAAGTACGGACCCGAAGCGCAGATCCTTGTCTTCTGCCCGAGCACCGACGAGACCAAGCGATTAGGCAAGTACCTTAGCTGCTCAGCGTACTGGCGCGAAATGGCTACAGACGACGAGAAGGCCCGCATGGTTCGCCGCTTCACGTCTGGCCTTGAGAAGCTCTGCACGGCTACAAGCATGCTCAGTCTTGGAATAGACGCGCCTGGAGTCAGGGTAGTCATACACGTCTCTATGAGCCGCCAGGTGCTGAACTTTGTGCAAGAGAGTGGCCGGGCTGGACGTACTGGTGCACCCAGCGAGGCTGTAGTTCTAAGAGCGTATTGGCAGACCAAGAGCGGTCAAGAGGAGAAGTGGTCAGGGTACAAGCTTGACTTACCTGCAAAAGAGTTTCTGTCAACAGACAGGTGCAGGAGAATACCCATAGACAGACACATGGACGGGCGACAGGATCGAGAGAGGTGCGAGGCTGGGGAGGCAAAGTGCGACTTGTGCAAGCAGAGTCCGCGCGGCGCGAAGCGGAGGGTTGAGGATGAGGCGGCTGGCCAGTTGTTGACGGCTGCAGCTGCAGCAGAGGCTGAACAGGCTCGCTTTGAGCGGATACTGGCCATCGATGAGCAGAAGGTAGAGATTCAACTCCGTCGACGCAGAGAAGAGGCCCAATACAGTCTGGAAAGACTCCAAGAGCATTTCAGTCGCTGGAAGGACGTGTGCATTATCTGCATGGCTGTCGAAGCTGAGTCGGCGAGCCACAAGTGGGAGGCTTGTCCCAACGCCAGCGAAGCGCAAATACGGCCGTCGAAAAGAGCATCAAGTGGACACACAGCGTCAAGTGGGCTGCTTTCGCGCGATGCAACTACTGCTGGGCGCCACAGGCGATGTGCAACCGGTGGGAAGAAAGCAGCAGTCCTGACGTGTTTCAAAGACGAAGGAACGCGTATTGTCAGTGGGATAGAGTCCTGCAGCACGCTGTGGCTGCGCTGCTCGCTTTGCAGGGGCCAGTTTGTCAGCAATGGCTTGAACAGCAACTACAGGATCAGGCTGTGGCAGGGGCTGACTACAGCAAAAGACTCCAAGCGTGGCTAGGCCAGAAGACGAAGATAGACAAGAAGAGCGCTAGCTATATGTGCTGGTTATTGTATGCTTGGGAGGAGGGACGTGTACACAGCTGCAGGTAGAAGCGCACCTAAGTCACTCTTTCTTAATAGTGCTACATGTTCTGTGCCTAGAGTAGAACTGTTCTATTCTGCTGTAGCAGAGTGCATACAGCAGAATAGAACAGTTCTACTCTTTACAAGGTTTAATAAGTAACAAAAAAAGTTAGTCCTAGCTATATCCCTTAACACGCTCTAGTAGGCAGACTCTACATTCCTGTTCCTATACAACTGCAGAGCAGATTGTAAGCAGCGTTAGCAGAGACACGTTGCTGCTGTTGCTGACGCGCTCTGCACGCCTAATAAGTGACTCAGACTATAGAAGCCTTAAAATGTAAGTTACTTTGTCTAGTTGTTTGCTAGGCGCTAGCAAGTAAAGGTTTAATTAAAAACTCCTAGGAAAAGGCGTCTTCTGCTAAAGCGCCTGTCTTAAGCCCCTAGCGCCGCGGTAGGTACAATGGGACAATCTTACCGGCTCAAGGTCTTTCGATAGAGAATTTTTCTCTAATCTGTTTCTGCTTGAACGAGCAAGTACTAGGTAAAACTGATGGCTCGTAATTTGGTTGGAGATGTGAACGGGCCTTGGGCGGACTGAGACTATGCCTATAGCTACTGCACTACTAATGGACGTATGCATATCTATAGCCTCAGAAGAGCCTTGGTATGGGTTTGGAGGGGCAGTTGTAAAAGGGGTGGCAGAAGCGCTGGTCGTACGTTAGCAGACAGTAGGCACGCGGCAGAGAAATATGTAGCATAAGAGTGGGCTTAGCCTCACCCTACGCGCGATCGCTGCTGCACTGCCGCGTCTGGAATTTAGCGAAACACCTCGGTGTCCGACAAATTGTCTGTTAGCGTGAGACGTGCGCCTGCATAGAAAGCGAGAGTCATGCAGCGTAGCGGCACAGCTGGCGCTTAGAACCGGCCGTTGGAAAGTGGCACAGCCAGCGCTTAGAGAATCAAGGGAGCAGTAGCCCCAATGAGACAGACGCGCAGACAGCAATCCAGAGGCATCAAATGTGCAGAAGTAGCTTTCGCTTTGCTTGAATGTAGTCTTTACTGATTGTTTGTACTCTACTAACAATGCTTAATCTATCTACGTACTGGCAGACGTATAGCCCTACAAAAGCCTTCTATTATCTCAGTAGCTATTGTGTTTGTGATAGGGCACGATCTAGAGTTAAGAGTGGCGTTTTCTTGTGTGTGCCTTTTGTTGCTTCGTCTGCCTGTATTGCTAGCTTTAGCTCTTCTGTCGGCTAGCGAGTCTGACCCGTCCCCCATGGCCCTCTTGCATCACTAACACTGTACCACGAGCTTGGTCGGGAGTAGTAACTGCTGCCACCGCTAGAGTTGCGCCATGTCTGCCCCAGCGAACTGCTGCGCTTATCCTGTGTCGGCAGGTATAGTTGGGGCCAAGAAATTGTTAGGCCTGCGCTAGATCTCCCTGCGCACTCTCTATTGAGGTTGGGAGGACTCTGACAATTTGTTGGTGAATCTGCGCTGCCATGTGTTTGGTAGGAGCCCTCAACGCGAATTGGGGGCAGGTATACAGCATCAAGTATGTCTGTTCCACGATAGATGCTGAATGTACGGCCAGCTGTTGGTTGACTGACAGAATCTGGCTGGAAATAGGATTTGGTAAGGACTGTTGTGTCTATAGTAGGTGCGTTGTGCGCTGTAGTGCCTCTATACAGATCTGTTAACGCGGCAGGTGAGCTTGCTGCTTTTTCAAGTGCAAACAGAGCGTTCTGCTTCTCTGCTGCTACGAATCGACAGCATATTTGCCGCCAGATGTACAGGCAGATTAGCAGCGCAAACAGGACAGAGACTATAGACACAACAACAAGTACTAGCCGATGTGCTGTAGATGTACTCTGGCCAAGGTGCGGAGAGACAAAGCCCAAGCTTGCAGCATGCATTGTAGAGTTGGTAGTAACAAATAGAAGCACTGCGGTAGGGGAGACAGAGGAAAGAACAGAACATAAGTAGTAGTTATGCGTGCAGAGAGTTTTGGCAGGATACGGTCTTCTGCAGAGTAAGAGCTGCTAGCTAATAATGTTGTGCCGGAAAGCTTCTTTGTATATACTATGTTGATTCTCTTAGCTACACTTAAAATAACCCAGTAGGTATGTAGTCTTAATAACGGATATTTTGCTACACTGCTGTCTAATTGAAAAATCAATAGAGTCTAGATAGATTTAGACAGAATACGTAGCTCTAAGAATAGTAAGATAGCCACATACTAAGCGCCTTAGATGTGCTAGGATAGGGTGTACTTAGTACCTTAGAAGCATAGCAGAGAGACGCACTTAGCTTGCAAAACACCTCCTAGGTAAGGCGCAGCTATCACGTTAGGAGACGCAGCAACAACGAATACTACTCTCTTTAAGAAACTATAAGCGCCTAGTACACGTGTTTGGAATCAGAGCATTGTGCGCAGCAGATAAGCTAGTCTGTTCTATTTGTAGTATCTTAGAGTTCTTGCGGCGCAGCGCAGCAGTATAACCCAGCGCGGCTACGTTAGTAACTAAGTTTCTAAACAAAGTATCATGTCTTATCTACATACGTAATTTAGAAGCCATAGCCTCACTCTAACAACTCTCTTACACGCTAGCTGTAAGAGCACGCAAAGGTAGAAGACAAGAAAAAACTAGTAGCGCTTAGTAGGAGGCGTAGCTATTACATATAATAAGATCCAAAGTACATACAGAAGGCAAACACTAGCATTAATCAATCCTACCATCTACACAGTAGGTTTATTACAGTTCTTTATTACGGAACCTTCTTTAATCTAACGCCGTACAGACCTAGCAATATGAAGTGCTACCTAGCCTCTATCCTCCTTGCTGCTAGCAGCACTCTAGCACTCCCCCCTAATAACACAGCTAGCCGTTTTTCAGCAGACTTTACCAACTCTACGATCTCCGGCAATACAACGCGACCTTTAGACAGCACCAATGGCGAAGTGCAGATCCAAGCTCTTGGCAAGGCAAATGAGTATCCTAATCTCGACTGGTGCGCAGAACCTCTACGGCCTGCTTTTTCTCTGGTCTGTGCTGATGTTTGTGTAGCAAGGATAACAAAGGAGGCAATACCCCTACCTATCCCCACAAACCTGTCTGTGGATGTGTGCAGATGGACACTAGTACTGCTTCAATCTATATTGCTACTAGTCCTGGCCAGAAGGTCTTCGCGTATGCTAACAAGGCCTGTAATCCAGGTGTTAACAAGGAAGATTACTTAGGCACTCTTGGAGGCAAATGCCGGAATCTTGGAGAGGAGTTCCCGTATCAGGGCGCTGTTCAAAGCGTGCAATTTTGGACGCCAGTTGCATGTGCTCTACAAGACGTCTTTGTAGACCTGCCTGAGGAGGTCTGGGAGGCCGCAAAGGATATACTAGAAGCTATAGGGTAGACTCGGAGTAGTAGTAGCACACGAAGGGCCCTTATAAGTTGTTTACTGCACTGACAGCTTTGCGATAGTCTTTTATGTACGTTTTCAACACCTGTTTAGATCTGATCAAGAGAGTTGTTATTAATAAAACGCTTACTTGCGCTGCAACCAGGTCAGTCTACATAAAAACCCTCCCAATTTGGGCTCATCTGCTGCGAGAAATGTGACCAAAGCTTACTCTCCTTTGCTGTCTTCCCTGTGTCCCATGCTTTGTCCTTGTCTAGCTGTTCCATCCAGCCGCGCTCTATCTCTTTCCGCTTGTGTTCATCGTCCTCGTTCCAAGCAGCCTTTGTAGCTTTGTAACACCTAACTACATCCTCATCTTCCTTTACTAAATTCGATTGGCACTCCTCAAACGTGGCCTTTAGCGTATCTGGAACAATCTCAAGTTTCCTCCACTCTCGACAATGGTGCTCTGCCGCATGGATGACCCATTCGCCAGGCTTGGTGAAACAAGCATTGCATCCGTGAGAAGGGCAAAACAACACGTTGTCTTGTTTGTATTCAAAGTAATGCTGGCCTACAGCTTCAATCATAAGAAGCCACAGACCTTCTCTGCGGAGCGAGGTCTTGAACAGTCTGTAGTCTAGCTGCTGAAACATGCCTACTGGCCCACTGAACTGCTTTGGGGGCATAAGGACTGTTCTATAAAGCTGACCTAACGAAAGCGCCTCCCACGCGCCACCTGCTCCAGGCCGATACAGTGAGCGCTTCCACTGTGTTAAAGGGAAGACTCGAGGCTCATTCTTGTTTGCTAGCGGGACTTGCTCTTCTAGCACGAGTGCAAAAACCTCGATATCCAGAGGACAGGCGTATGTAAGCACTCGTAGTGGCAGCGGGACAGGTGCAGCGTCCTCCCACCATGGTGGAATCCGTGCGTTCTGATTGAGTATTACTCTCTTGGCGCTTGGGAATCTCTTTCGAAAGGTGGTCCAGAAAGCCTTAATTTGGTTTTGCTGGATTGTTGTTTTCTCGTCTGTCCGCGGGCAGATGATGCGGTCCGTGTCAGAGTTGTATTCGATTTCAACGTTCTGGACATAGTCTTGAAAGCTGGAGTCCCACCATGCGTAGCCTGGGTATCCGCCTTCTGAGAGCCAGCGAGCTGGCACGGTGAAATATGTATTCAAGTCCGCCCAAAACAGCTTAGATGCCTCAACGTAGATAGTAGAGGATGTCTGCCTGGCTTTGAAGAGCGTACTTGGTGCGCAGAACGTAAGTACCCGGACCTGAAGCTCAGCTGGGAGTTTGCTGAACTGCGGAAACAAATATTCTGGTTGCTGCGAGCTAGTCGCCGTAGCGTGATCGTGGATGTGTAGGCAGAATGGGATGCGCCTTTCCCACCCTGATGTTACATGTAAGTTCCAGTCCGAGCACACGCTGTTACCAGCGTCAGATGATGCAGCAGGCAGGTTGCACGCGTATTGGGGAAGCATTTTCGAAATGCTAAATAGAGATACTTAGTCTGTTAGACAGAAAGACAAGCGGCAAGATCAACGGTAGGATACTACAGCTGTTGTGTCGTCGCGGCGCAGTTGCGAGTTGCGTCAAGGTTCAACAGCGTGGCACAGTGCATTTAAACTGCCTTGCAGTTGTTGCGCTAGTCCCGGCTCCGTTCGGCGCTTAAATAACTAGCTTGTTTGGCACTAGGTATCTATCTTACGCTAGTGCTACACTCTAACCGCGCCTCTTGTCTACGCAGAGCACAGCCTGTTCTAATTATGTTAATGTCTCTTTTTGCGCCTTATCCACGCGCCTGGTTGCTTAGCCCCTCCTAGAGCGAATGCTCGTACTGTAAGCGCTGTAGACGCAGGTCCAGATTTCCCTAAGAAATGAGAGCATATAAGTACTACCTAGCGCTGCAACTTTGTGTGTTTCTCATCATTTATCAAGTGGTGAACTAGAGATTGGCGGACATTTCTATAGTCTTCTTATACGATCTATCTCAACTACTTCCGTGCAGAACTACGCAACCCCCTACTACTGTACATGTTTATTTCCCTTCTAGCTTTTTGCTTAGCAATCCCTGCCTACTATGCGTCTATCTATCTCTTCTATCGTCACATCTCTTCTGGCACTTAGTCAACTAGCAATAGTTAATGCCTATCCTTTTCGCACTACTGAAGAAGAGCAGAGGGATGTGCACGATCACACCAAGGTTGCATCACGGGCCAGTAAAGGGATAATTGTCCCACTCCAGAGGACTGGAAATACCTGGCGAGGATCCCTACCCTACAAGGTTATTTTTGATGGAACAGTGCCCAATCAGCAACTAAAGGAGGCCGCGATCGAAACCTATCCGCTATGAAGGCGTGACGGCGACAGGGAGTCGTGGCGAAATAGGTATAGCGCTCTGCTTTGGGCCGTTCCCCTGAACTTCTTTTGCGTATCCGTCGCGTTACCCTAACACCTCCCCGTCACACTCTTTTTTAATCTGGACAGACAAACGCCTCATACAAACCTGATTCTTACGTATCTCTTGCAGCGACGCTGAAAGTTTCGCTTATTTATCTCGCGAAACGTTGTGCCGTTAGGGTAAGTAGGGGTAGGGTTTCTGGGTTAGGGTTTCCCCACAATGGAGTTCGTGTGGGACAGCCGGGTACCCACTCAGCAGCAGTCAGATCTTGAGAGCATCAACAAAAGCAACAGCAGCTCTACTCATCAATGGCCCCGGCAGCTTACAATTAGCAATTGCGACGACTTCTTCTGTTTTCTCGAAGAATATAGCGTCTTAGTGTGCAAGCAGCATTGTACAGCAGTTGTTAGTCTTGATGCGCATCTTCGGAAATATCACGCTGTATCTGCTACACTGCGGCGACAGATTATCGAACGATTTAGCTGCTTTGAAACTGTACCGCCAAGCGAAGTTGAGAACCCAGATGAGCCCGCGCAGCCGATAGAAGAGCTAGGGAAACCGCTTAATGGGGTGCAGTGCAAGGCGTGCGGGTGGATTACTACAAACAAAGATCAGATGCGCATGCACTGCAATAAAATTCACCAGCAAGCATGGGTAGGAGAGAAAAGCTTGCTCTATAACACTGTAAAAGTTCAGAGCTTCTTTCGCAGCGGGGGGCTGCAAAAATATTTTATTGTTAATTTGGCAGATGCTCAAATTAACGAAAACGCGGGAGTAGAGAACACTGTTTCTGGGTTGCTCGCTGAGTACAAACTGACACGACAAGAAGTTGAAGAAGAGCTTCAAACACTTGAAGAGGCTGCGAAGACCGACAAAACGGGTTGGTTTAAGCGTACAGGCTGGCTGGAGTTCTTGAAGGACCGAAATCTCGTGCATCTAGCGTATCAAGCCCGCAAGCCCGATCAAAGCGAAGACAAGATCAAGCTAGCTGCTGAGCTGACCGAGCGGCTAGTGGAGAGAAGCGTAAAGGGACTGGCTACGCTTCCGCAAGAAGTACGGCGCTGGCTGCGGAGTGCAAAACAGACTGAGGTGGACCCCCGGCCGCTATCTCGATTGCAGAACCCAGAAAGTCAGAGTGTGTACGCGAGCTACATGGTTCGTTTTGTGTGCTTCTATCTACGTGTGATAGAGGACAATGAGCAGCAACTAAAGCGCGCAATAGGGCGAGCGCTTACTCTCCCCAACAGTAGATCTAACAGCAGCTCCGACAGCAGCGCCGAAAGCAGCTCTGACAGCAGCTCTGACAGCGAGGAGGACAGCGAAGACGGAAGCAACGCTCTGCGGTCCCAACGCACAATACGCAGGCAGGGACCAGTAGACAAGATGAAGGACGCGCGTGAGCTGTTTACATTCACTGCAGAACAACGGAGACGTGCTGACACGCTGTGGGACACGCTTGATGGCGATGACAGGGGAGCTCAGATGGAGGCGCTTATAGCGTCAATCAGCTCGTTTGTCTTCGTGACGTACCATCCAGAACCGCTGTCTACTGGTCTTATTCAGTTTCTTGCGGTGCTTGGGATTGATCCCGAGATGGCGCGCTTGCGGACGGCGAAGAACTACTCGTACATGCTAGCTGGCATGGTGTACTGCACCCGGGTGATTGGAGCAGCTAGGCTGCTTCCAGGCTCGCGACGCGATACACAGACAGAGCAAGACCGCGACTATTTTATAGAGATGCGGCGAAAATATTTAGCAGACGGCACATTTACGCCGATGAGTGAGATGCTCAGCTTGCTAGCGTACGGGAAGTTTATTGGTCTTACTGCTGGCAACTCTGGCAACGCGTACTGGTCAGAGGACAAGCAGACGTTCTATCTCAACGGCCGGCCGATTGTGATCAGCCGCTTCTGCAAGATGGCGCAGGACTTGATAGCAGAAACGTCAGATAAGCTGTGGGAGCTGTGCTGGATGGAGAAGAACGAAGAGCGCGTCGCTATCAATCTGAAGCAAGTAGTTGACGACGTTACGTTCACGAAACGAGGCATGTCTTTTGTCAACACGCCGAGCAACAATCTCCAGGGCGGACTTGCTTGGATGCTGACGAGAGCAATGACTACTGACGGTGGACTACGGCTCAAGCGCGCCGACGGCCATTGGAGCGTTAAGACGGTGCAGCGGTACTTAAGGCAAGTAGACCGGTTCTTGGAGCTGCTGCTCTGCAGTGTGCACGTTACATCAGGGCAGCCGGGAAGAGGGTCGGAGATTACTACGATTAGACACCGCAACGGTATACTGCAGGACCGCAACATCTTCGTGATAGACGGGCAGATTATGACAGTGGTCCGCTATCACAAGTCGCAGTCGCAGTGGGACAAGCCGAAGATCGTGCCGCGCTTCTTGCCGCCGCAGCTGGGGCAGGTGATGGCCGTGTACTTGGTGTACATACAGCCGTTCAAGGAGTATCTAACGCTACAGGTGCTAGGGGGCAGCTACAGCGACTACGTGTGGCACGACGCGCAGGGCGCTTGGGATACTGGCCGGCTTACGAGGGTACTCAACCGCGAGACGGCGAAGAGGCTTGGAGTCAAGCTGCACACTCTCGACTATCGGCACACTGCAGTAGGCATCGGGCGAGTCAAAGTGGGGGAGTCGTTTGGCAAGGGCTATCAGGACGAGGTGGGCGAGATCGAAGAGGCGGAAGTAGACGACGACGGGGAAGACGTTCTTGAGCTGCAGAACTCACGCACAACTGTAATGGGGGTAGGCAACTACAGCGTGCCGATTGATATTGTTAAGCATCTGAGCGTGCGATCGATTGATGCGTTCCGATTGTTGAGCATAGCATGGCACCGCTTCTTAGGGGTAGATGGAAGCGGTGCGAGGTACGAAGAGCCGAGCAGGACGGCAAAGAGACCGCTGAGCGACAGCATGCCGTTGGCGTTTGCTGGGGCACCGAGGGAGAAAGACGTCCGAGTAGCTGATCCGCGAGCAGACGCAATACATCGAGGGCTGCAGCAGGTGCTGGGCAAGCAAGACGTTGGCTTCCGATCAGTTGAGCAAGAGCAGGCTCTGCACGCAGTGCTGGAGAAGCAGACGCCGTTGATTGTTGTGCTTCCAACTGGCGGAGGCAAGAGCTTACTGTTCACGCTGCCGGCTTGCGTGGAGGGGCCGGGGGTGACGGTGGTTGTAGTGCCGTATCGAGCGCTGATTGAGGATCTGGTTGAGCGGATTCAGAAGTGCGGCATTGAGTGCATGGAGTGGAAGCACGGCGAGAACAACCCGGCATCTGTGGTAATTATCAGCGCTGATATAGCTGGCGACATTAAGAGCAACGGCAACTTTCTGGGGTATGCACGGATGCTGAAGGCGAAAGGGCTGCTGCACCGAATCGTGATTGACGAGTGTCATCTGGTGTTTACAGCAAGGAACTGGCGGGAAAAGCTGTTAGCGATGAAGAACTTGCGTCTTCTTGGGAGCCCGATGGTGATGCTGACGGCAACGCTACCGCCGCTGCGAGAGGCAGAGCTTGAGGCGAGCATGCTAGTGCGTCACGCAACGTACATACGGGCAAGCACAGTGCGGCCGAACGCGCGGTACTTTGTGTCGTGGTGTCAGCGCGACAAGCTGGAGGAAACAGCGCTAGCGATGTGTAAGCGGTGGGCGGAGAAGCTGCGGCGGAGCCGACAGAAGGGCGTAGTGTATTGCAAGAGCAAGAAGCAGTGCGAGCGGCTCGCCGCAGAGCTAGCGTGTGCTCACTATCACGCTGAGGAGGTCGATCGCGCAGACCGGCTGCAGGAGTGGGTAGAGACAGGTGGGATGATTGTAGCAACGTCGGCGCTGGGGACAGGCGTAGACTTTGCTGGGATTGTGTACATCTTGCACGTTGGTACACCGTGGAGCATGAGCGACTTTGCTCAGGCTAGCGGCCGGGGAGGAAGAGGGGGCGAGCAGTTTGAGGTAGTAGTGCTTGTGGAGCACGGCGAGGTGGAGAAGGCGATGGAGGAGCAGAAGGAGGACATAGACGTGCTAGCAATGGGGCAGTTTCTTATTGGCAGCGGATGTCGACGAGAGCTGATGAGCTCGTATCTGGACAAGCGGGGGCAGAGCTGCGGGGATGTTGGAGGAGCCGGATGCGATCGTTGCGGAGAGGGGGAAGAGGTGTGGATAGAAGAGCAGGAGAAGTGGTCGCAGGAATGGGCGGTAGTAGAGGAGGCGTTTACGGAGCTGCGAGAGGGGTGTGCGATCTGCTGGGTAGTTGGGCAGGAGTTTAAGACGGCAGAGGCAGAGCAGTGGAGGAGGCACAAAGCGATGCAATGCACGGCGTGGGAGGGAGGAACTGGGATGCAGGCAGATCGGTTCCGAGTGAAGATACGGGACCGGACGGTGAAGAACAACTGCCGACGGTGCTGGGTAAGTCAGAAGTACTGCGCAACGGGAGAGGGGGTAGACAAGCGGTGTCAATGGCCGAATGTAGTCGTACCGCTAGCGTTCGCAGCGCGGCTGACGAGAGGGGGTATTAGGGCTATGAGCGAGCTGGGCTTTAGAGAGACAGGAGACGAGGCGTATGCTAGCTGGCTTGGTAAGAGGCACGGGAGCGAGATCTGGGGACAGGTTTTTAGCAACGCGATGGCAGTGGCGATTCGAACGGTAGTGGAGAGATGGGAGAGGGAAGAGGAGGGAGAAAGGGGAGAGTAAAGCAGAGCGCAGCAGAGTGTAGCAGAGTAGAGTATAAATGAAATATATCAAGTGAAGAAAACAAGAAGCAGCAAAGCAGTAGTAAGAGAGTGAAGGGCGGGCGGTGGGCCCGTTAGGTGTCACAGAGAGCGGAGCGGTGGAGGTAAAGAAAAAGGGCGGGTGGTGGGCCCGTAAGGAAGGTATCACAAGAGAGAAGTTTAGGTTAAAAACAAAGGGGTGGGCGGTGGGCCCGTAAGAAGGGTATCAAGAGAGAAAAGTTAAGGTAGAGAGTGAAGGGCGGGCGGTGGGCCCGTCAGGTGTCACAGAAAGCGGAGTGGTGGAGGAGAAGGAAAGGGGCGGGCGGTGGGCCCGTTAGGTGTCACAGAGAGCGGAGTGGTAGAGGTGAAGGAAAGGGGTGGGCGGTGGGCCCGTAAGGAAGGTATCAAGAAAAGAGAGACAGCTAGAGAAAACAGTAGCAAACTACGGACAGCAAGAAAGCGCTGCGGGTAACGAGAAACAACGAGAGAAAGCGGGTAAACGTAAGGAACAGAAAGAAAAGAGAGAGGGAAAGAAGTAGGAGGGTAAAAGTAAAGGGCAAGCGCTCGTAAAGGCTTAAAATCACAAACCCCGGCTAGACTACGACTAAGACTACGACTAAGACTAGAAAAAGCAAGAAGAGAAAGGAGAGAGGGAAGAGAAGGGGGAAAGAGGAGTAAGAGGAGGAAAAGAAAAGGGGTAGGAAAAAGAGGTGTTGTGAGAGGGGAGGTGAGGGGATTGGGAGAGCGTGTGGGTTAGGGTTAGGGTTAGGGTTAGGGTTAGGGTTAGGGTTAGGGTTAGGGTTAGGGTTAGGGTTAGGGTTAGGGTTAGGGTTAGGGTTAGGGTTAGGGTTAGGGTTAGGGTTAGGGTTAGGGTTAGGGTTAGGGTTAGGG